>VDFB02000003.1:295667310-295835038 GCA_007258455.2 Sequoia sempervirens
AAATTATTGTGTGGATATTACTGCATAGACAGTTTTGATTGCACCAAAAGATCTACTTGTTAATTCTTGATACAACTGTTAGAGTTAATGAATCCACGATAGGTGGTTAAGCCATATCATGAACTCGAGTGTTGTACTGCATAAAAAAAGGAGACCAAGGGATCATACCTTTGCAACAATCCCCCCAATGCAAGCAAGGAGTTCGAACCCATGACCCAAGCTCTGATACCAATTGTTGCAAAGATGATTGTCATTGCACCAAAATATCAACCTATTAATGCTTAATATAATCGCCAGAGTTAATGAATACATGTGAGCCAGTTAAGCCATATCACAAACTTGAGCACTGTGTTGCACAACATAAGGAGACCAAGGGTGCACACCTTGCAAAAAATAGCACTTTGACATAGATTCCATACCTAAGGTAACATTATCCATTATCATTTATCATTATAGTCATTTATTGTTTATTTGGCCTCTACCCAAACTAGGGTATGCCATGCTTATTATCATCATTTGTTGTTCATGGAGGTGGAAACACCAAAACAACATTTGAATTAGGAAATCCATTATACAACACAACTTTTCCCCCTCTTTTCATATGTGGAGGTTAGATCCAAAGGTTTCATCAATAGACAACTATAGAAAAACATAGAGTAGACTGTAACCTACCATTTAAAGTTTGTAGATCCTACAAAGTAGGATCTCTGGTCAAGGGTTCCCTCACCCATGACCCCTAAATTTAGGCTCAGACTTTTATTATAGGTGCACATATATCTTCCCTTCTCAGATCTATAACTATTCCATTAATTTTTAGTTTTATTTGTGCAATAAATTACTGTAGTAACGAAAAAAGTATCCTTTTTCCTTACTTGGTTTGGGAATAATGAACATTGAATTAACTTAATTTTTCCTTGGTTTAATGTTGTAATGTTTTGTACACATACACATTATTCTAGGGTCCCTAGTTAATTAAAATGTACTTAAATTGTATCTTGCTAAGGTGTTGTAAAGTGTTGTAACACTCTTTTACACTTTTCTAGGGTTTATTTAATTAATGAAACATAATGGGCCCCTTTTAATGAAACGTACTTAATTTATACCTTATTTAGGTGTTGTAAAGTGTTGTAATACACTTTCACTCTTATCTAGGGTTTCATTAATTAATGGTGGTTAATTGAATTTAATTGGCCCATTTAATTCAAATTCAAGCCCTATTTTCAAGGATCTATCCCGACACCCAATAATGATATTATATGACATTTAATTTGGAAAATTTGGTGTCCTGAAAAATGTTGCTAGGACCCATTTGCCTTTACTGGTGAATGAGTCCTCTCCAAATAGGACACCACTTTCTTTACATTTTTGAGGTGGGTTTTTGGTGTTATTTCACCTCCCTGAAGCTTGGTCCTTGAAATTATGCTAGGGCCCACTCGCCTTTAGTGGTGAATGGGTCCTCCTTGAGTATTACACCTATTTTTTAATTTAATTGTGGTGGGTTCCTTTTGATTTTAATACCTAGATCTGAGGTCGGCTTGAATTATTTGAATTTTGGGTTAATCTC
Organism: Sequoia sempervirens; assembly: GCA_007258455.2. Classification (NCBI taxonomy): domain Eukaryota; kingdom Viridiplantae; phylum Streptophyta; class Pinopsida; order Cupressales; family Cupressaceae; genus Sequoia; species Sequoia sempervirens. The sequence goes on from VDFB02000003.1 coordinate 295,668,875, forward strand.
TAGATTTAGTATAAATACAAGGCTAATTCACATAGTTTCATCCTAAGCAGTCCTAGCTCTTCATGAGAACTCAAGAGTACATTCACAAGAGAATTATAGAGCATTTTCAAATATATTCATGGGAAGATTATCAAGAGTTTATTGCAGTAATTCAAAGTCATTTCATCATGTCAAGGGATTAATGCATTCATGCATGTTGTTGAGTTAAGATAGTTGATGTAGCATTGAAGATCCATCTTGCAAGCATTGTTATACATCCTATTTGGGATCAAGATCTACATTCTTCATGACCACTACATATTAGATTACAAATTTATCTTCCAAGACAATGTATCCAAGGTATCATCAATTACATGTTTCATGTTTCATACTTCAATTTCCTTATTTCATCATTTGGATTAATTTCCTACAAGGGGTTTGGCTTAGGCAAACCCCTATTCAGTAACAAACAACATTTTTCTCCTCTTGAATGTGTGATTGTAGGTTTTAGGTTGAAGAGCACGATTTGGAATAAAATTGTCAAAGTTGAACAGTTGCAAAGTTGTCATCCATAGTGCAAGAACATAAGAACAAGGCTACATAATTTATTCTAGACTTTCGAGAGATAAAAAGCTGGGAACAAAGAGTGTAGACATTGAAGTACACGACCCATAAATTACTTTTCTAGATTTAGTATAAATACAAGGCTAATTCACATAGTTTCATCCTAAGCAATCCTAGATCTTCATGAGCACTCAAGAGTACATTCACAAGAGCATTATAGAGCATTTTCAAAGACATTCAAGGGTAGATTATCAGGACTTTATTGGAGCAATTCAAATTCATTTCATCATGTCAAGGGTTTAATGCATTCATGCATGTTGTTGAGCTAAGATAGTTGATGTAGCATTGAAGATCCATCTTGCAAGCATTGTTATACATCCTATTTGGGATCAAGATCTACATTCTTCGTGGCCACTGCATATTAGATTGCAGATTTATCTTCCAAGACAACATCTAAGGTATCATAAATTACATGTTTCATGTTTCATGCTTCAATTTCCTTGTTTCACCATTTGGTTTAATTACCTACAAGGGGTTTGAATTAGGAAAACCCCTATTCACTAACAAACAACATTTTTCTCCTCTTGAATGTGTGGTAGTAGGTTTTAGGTTGAAGAGCAAGATTTGGACGAAAATTATCAAAGTTGAAGAGTTGAAAAGTTTTCATCCATAGTGCAAGAGCATAAGAACAAGGCTACAAAATTTATTCTAGACTTTCGGTGCTTAAAACGTGGGAACTAAGAGTGTAGACATTGAACTACAAGACCCAAAAATGATTTTTTTGAAATCCTAAAAGGACCCATTTGCCACTAAAGGAAAATGAGTCCTCAGTAGCACTTGAAGAAATGAAAACCTAGGATATGGGATTGCTGACTAAGAGGAATAAAACCCAGAAGTCATTTTCTAGAACTCTAACTGTATACACCTAAAAACGGTCATCAAATTCAGTTAGTTAAATACAACCTATTTGATTAATTCTTCAACTACATATAAATAAGGTCTTACTTTATTTATATTTTTCACTTTCCTTTTAATTCTCTAAAATCATATTCTTCTAAATAGTTAAATAAACAAAATACCCTAAACGTGTTTATTTAATTAATCTTCCTTAATCCTGATTAAGACTTAGAGCACATTTCTACAACTTTTTGTCTACCACCTCATAAAGGTCACATGAAAATAAATAAGCCTAATTATTAATTAGAATTATCCTCACACACTTCCACCAATGAGAAAAAACACATGAATTTATTCCTCCACACTTCCAACAAATTTGGATCACATGGGTCTTTGTTTCACACACTTGGGTCTCCCATCCTTTTGGCATGTTTCCAATTGGTCAAAGGATTCTCTCCACACACATGGCATGTTGTCTTTGGTAAAGGGGACAACATCCTGATTCCTTTCATCTCCACTGTCTATTATTTCTCCTTCGAATCTAGACCATTGATATGTGCCACCTCACAAAATGGTTGAGAAACCCTATAAATACACCCTCTTGCCTTAGCATTTATCATCCACAATTTGAGCAAAGTTACTATGAAGGTTTATCTTAGGAGCTTGGAGATTTCATGGAGTATTATAATTAGTTTTCATATCATGTGTTACTTTGAATTCTCATTTTAGATTACTTAATTGCTTCATAGTTGCATTTTTATCATCCCCATTGTATGATAGTTGCATTTTAGGGTAGTGTATTTTATGTTTGCATTTGATCATATGCATAATCATGGATAGTTCACTATAGTTTCATATAATCTCACTCATCTCCACTTTTTCATCTATCATCAACATCATCCTTCGTTTATCATCGTATTCATCATCCTTTTCATCATTTTCTTTCATTTAGAAGCATACCACTAATCATTCAAGCACACACAATTTGCACATAGAAATCATCTTAGCTTGCATATTAAGCATTAAATCTCATTTTCTAGGTAGTCATTTTAACAACCATTGTGCCCATAGAAATCTGAGGGCCAAACGGTTTAATAAATCCCTAGAAATAGAGGACAATGATACGTATTTGAAAGATTTGATTGTACTACAAATAGAGTAGTTTTACTTGCTTCAAACTTTGAATGTAAACAGTTTCATTAAGGTTTGTGTTGACATTAAAATCTCTCCACATTTGACACACACACAAAAATGGCACCCACCGTGGGGCCTTTGCCTCACTTGTTTCTAAATTTTTTGCAAATTTTGTGATCGCAGGTTCAAATTGGAGACTTAAGAGACTTTTGCACCTGTTTTGAGGTAATTCTGGGCTGTTTCTAGAGTTCTGGAGTCTCTTGTCTCTATTTTGGTGTCTCTTGTTTGAGTTTTGGTGCCTCTTGCAAGTTGTTCTAAGACTGTTTTCACTTGTTCTGGGACCATTCTGGGCCACTTTTAGAGTTTTGGCACCTCTTGCACCTGTTTGACACCTCTTGCTTGAGTTTTGGTGCCTCTTGCAAGTTGTTTCAAGACTGTTTTCACCTGTTCCAGGACCATTCTAGGCCACTTTTAGAGTTTTGGTGCCTCTTGCACCTATTTTGGCACCTCTTGCAAGCTGTTTTGGGACCATTTTCACCTGTTTTGAGACCATTCTACAGTGTTTCTGGAGTTTTGGTGCCTCTTGCAAACTGTTTCAGGGAGTTCTAGCTTGTCTAACTCTATTTTTGAGCTTTGTGTCTCTATTTTGATGCCTCTTGTCTCTTTTTTGGTGCCTCTTGTAGTTTGTCACCAAATCAGAAACTCACATTCTGTGTTGTGCATTTGCAGGTTTTCCCAGAATTCACTATCAAAGACTCAATACATAAACTACTAACATATTGTAGGGGCTGGAAATTATTCACTTGTTTCCTTTTGGTTAAGATAGGAACATAGCTTAATTAAAAGCTTAATGAATATCATGTTTCCTTTTGGTTAAGTTAGGAACATAGCTTAATTACTGGGTTAATGAACACCATGTCTTTTGTATGTGATGGATGGTAGGCATATGCTCTCCCCTTAACTGGGTGATCCAAAAAGCTAGACCCATTCTTGTTTATGTCCAAGTGTAAGTGGAGTATATTGCATGAGTTCTCTCTTTATTCATGCAAAATAAAGATCGATAGAACTATGGGTATACTTGCTTGCTTTTGTTTATCCTAAAGGGCCTACCTTGTGGGAAAAAGTAATCACCCAAGGGAACAACCCAACTGGTAACAGGATAAAGCCAAGTGACTTCCAACTGGGATATAAATGTGGATACTTGAGGAAAGTTCAAGTATCACAATGATAATTCTAACGAGATGGATCAAAAGGGACTCTCGCTATATGGATTATCCCCCATGAATGGAATGCTTGCATTAAAACCCTTGTTGTAGATTTTCCAAAATCTTGTATCTATTCTTTGGTGTAGCAATGGTCGTTGCCAAGGCATCCACATTCTCACAGTTTTCAATAGAGATGATCAGTTCACCATGGGAGTTTCATGGGGACTGGAAGGTTGGTTGGCCTAAGAAGAGAGTGCACTGTAAGGGGGAGCCCGTGCAGCCAAGCTTCTGAATTCATCCGCTAAAGATAGTGCGGTTGGGGTAAACCCGTGTGGAATCTAAAAGAATATAGTCTTACACAACCTTAGGAGTGTATATTCTGCTTGATGTGTCTTCAAAATGAAACTCAAACAAAACACCATAAAAAATGTTACTCTTTGAAAGTGAAAACCTTGATTCAAAGCTACATCCATTGAGGTAGACAAGTCAGTAACTTAGGTCCATCCACCTTCAGAAAATTAGTCCTTTTAGCAGTGTTCAACCTTTCATTAGGAAAAATAGAGTCATAATATGTGGTTTATGCTATGATTTCAAGAAAGATCAAGATTAGAAAACCAAAGATCAAACCTCTTAGTCCAAAACAACATCAAAAATGTTTTTCTATGCTCTATGAATTTAGAGAAAGGTTAACCTTCAATTTTTACAAGAAAGCTTGTAAAAACAATCTAGAGTTATACATCATGTATTATTGTCAAAAGCCAAGACTTTTCCAACATTTTGAGTACCTTAATTATACATCTTGAATCAAAACTCCAAGTCCAAGATTGTTCCTTAGAAACCTTGGAAGTCTAAACATTGTTGAAATAGACCTATACAAGTGGAACTTTTCAAACTAAACCTAGATCTAAACATTTCAAGGTGCCTAATCATCAACATATATCACATATTTGTTTGTACAAACTAGTTTCATCTTCGGGATTTTTCATCCTTTAATCATGAAACTATGTCATGCAATCAAATCAAACTTAGTCTAATCAATAGAATTTGTCATTCTATTTGACTTAGTTGTAATCCTTGGCACTATTTCAAACTTAGAGCAAAGCTTAGTCTAAATCATAACACTTGTATGCCCGTCCAAATGAGATCACAAAAGAGAAGACTCAAGGACAAGGAACTTGGAACACCCAACCTTGAAACAAAAAACATAGGAAGTCCGAGTAGTGAAACTTTCGATAACGAAACTCCCAACATTGAAATTCCCAACATTGAACCTCAAAATAGTGAGATCCTTAGCAACATGGCTGATGCTAAAGAAAACCCTATTCCTGGACTCAACAACATTCAAGGGGAAGAAATAAACGATGAGGATATCCAAGAAGTGGAACAAGACCCCAACTTCCATAAGTTTCTGGAAAAGATTTTTGAAAGAGATGGGGAAAAATACCTATTCATTTTAGCCAATCAAGGAGTCAAACTTCCCCCTGATTTTGATATCAACATCTTAAAAGCACCTCCCCAAAAGCCTGAAAAGGAAACATAACAAATGGTTGCTTTAACTCACCAAATGAAGAACCTTCAACAACAAGTTCTAGATCTGCAAAGGGGAACTTCAAAACGATACTTGATCGAGGAAATTTGTCCTTATCCCTTTAATCAATCCATCAACATGATTCCTTTCCCTAAACATAGTGAATTTCCAAAGTATGATAAATACAATGGTACAACTGATCCATTAGATCACATAAGGGAATTTCAAACTATGAGTCTAGAATTCATGCACGAGGAAACTTATTTGATGAGACTGTTTCCACGAAGTCTAGGAGGGACATTCCTTGAATGGTTTTCAAAGATTACACCCCCCATCAACACATTTGAAGAGTTGGTCAATAGATTTATCACTCAATACTCTTACAATATCCAACATGATATCACCATGAGAGACCTTTGCAACTTGAAACAGAAAAAGGGTGAATCCTTCCTCATTTTCTTGCAAAAATGGAGGAGATTGTTTGCAAGGTATTCTCGTCCCGTTCCTGAAAAGGAAAAGATAGAGATTTTCATTGATAACCTAAACAATGAGATGAGTTATAGATTGGAATTACAATGTCCCCCTACCTTCGAAACATTGATTGAAAACATAATTAAAATTGAAGAAGCCTTAGTCAAAAGAGGGGTCATTAAAGTATACAATGAAAAAAACTCATCCACTTCCTCTAACAACTACAATGGTGGGGACAGACCTAAATTTTGGCAACGAAACAAGAATGTGGGTAGTAATGAGGTCATAGCTGAAAATCAAAATACAAAACCCGTATTTAACCTAACAACAGTTGCCACCAAGACTAATCATACCAAAAATCCTCCCAACACTCCAAATGTTAGCCAAAACAACAATCAAACTAATCCGGGGACTAAAGCAACACTATTTCCAAAACTTTCCAGTCGACAAAAATTCACACCATTGGGACAATGCTTAGATTTCGCCTTAAAGGAACTTACCGAGGCTAAGCTTATCACAGTGCTAGAAGCATGAAACTAGGATCCACAAGTCAAACCCTTTTGGTGGAATGATGCCCATTACTATGATTATCATCAAAACAAGGGTCAGATGACAAAAGATTGTTGGCAATTCAAACACGCAATCCATTATCTCATTGATAACAAAAAGGTACAAATTGAAGGACCCCAAACACATAGTGATCATGGAGTGTTCAAGAACCCTTTACCCAATTATGAAAAGGGAGAGTCCTCTACATCGAATACCAAAGGCAAGAATGTAAACTATGTTTATGATTCTACCATTCATTATATTGAGATGGTTGAGAATTCCATTCAAGATAGTGAAATTGGAAGCCAAGGGAAGGATGCCACTACTGAAAACCAACACAATGATATTGACACCATCTCACATCAAATGAATGACCTTGTACCTAGAAATTTGAGCACTAATGTTGACACAAATGATAATCAAATTAACATCATCAAAATCACAAATAATCAAAACAGTACACCTATCAATGTGATTACAAGAGGACAAGCCAATGTAACATTGAAAGGAGCTACCCCTTCCATGTCCAAAACGTCTATTTTTCCTGTAACTCAATATAACATCGTTGATCAGTTACAGAAGATACCCGCTCAAATATCCATATTGGAACTTCTCAAGATTTCACTGACACACAAAGAAATCTTGGAACAAGCTTTAGTTTCCAGCACAGTACCAAACAATCTAGAAGTCTGTACATTTCAAGCTATGGTGGGACATTTGACTACACCTCATTGCTTATCATTCTCTAAACATGACGATGCATCCACCACCCATCCACATAATGCTACTCTCCACATCGAAGTCCTAATCCATAAACATCGCGTCAAATGTGTCCTTATAGATGGAGGAGCAGGCCTAAATATCTGCACTCTCAAGCTTGTTCGTGCATTAGGATATTCTGAAAATGCTATTGATCCTAGAAGGAAAATCACCATAAAAGCATATGACGATGAAGAGAGATCCTCCCAAGGATTGATCATCTTACCCATTCAAGTGGGACTGATCGTTAAAGACATAGTGTGTCAGGTGTTATACAAGGAATTGGAATATAACATACTCTTGGGACAACCATGGATTCATGAAATGCAAGTGGTACCATCAACCTATCGTCAGTGCCTAAAATTTCCTTTCAATGGATAGGAGTTCACCATTGCTGCAGATTCTAACAATCCCCAATATTGCAATGCACTCAGAACAAGTCAAGATACCTTTGTACCACATAATAGAGAAGTCATCAACTTTGATCCATCAAAAACAAAAAGTCCAGTGGGTTCTTTGTCAAGACAATATGAGGAAAAGGCTCAATCAAAAGACAAAGGGGTCGTTGACTGTATTTCACACAACAATGGAAGTCAACTTGATGCCTTATCAAAATAGTTGGAAAAAATCCAAATAAAAGACAAGGGCATGGGGGAATACTCATTTGACCAATCTTCATACTTATCACAACTTTCATCTTCTCCGAAGTCACATGGACAATCATCCACCTCAAGACAATAATCTTTACAACCAATCATGCTCTTTGATGGGAAGTTTATAAAAGAAAGCACTCAAGCAGAGGAATCAGAAGACAGGGATGTCCTAAACTAGTTACACAAAGATGAAGAACCTGCATAGGTATCAGTGTCCAATATATGCATAGATAAGTACGGCGAAGGTCAGATAATCCTAAAAAAAATAAGATATGAGGGAAATGGTCCTTTGGGTAAAAGAAAAGAAGGCATTAGTGAACCAATACAACTTGTTACAATGAATCCCAAAGACAAAATAGGACTAGGATATAGGGAAGACTCAAAAGAGGAAGTTACTCAAAGAGCTGTCGAAAGAATCTTACAGCTACAAGCTAGTGAGGATCATGAAACAGATTCCAATGAATATGAATGGGACTCCCTTTCTGAAGAATCTTACCATGACAAAGAGACCAATGTAATCCAAAAGTATACACCAATATGTATGAAAGGACAAAGTTCTGGTTCTAGACCCCTTGAATATGGATTGCAGTATGTCGTTGACTCAAGTGAAGACAATCATTCTTCAAGTGAGATAGAAACGTTGGAAGAGAGTAACATCCTAGACCTCATTGGATACTTTGACAACATGGCTATCCTGATTCTTACACCATATGACCTTGGCCAATCTAATGATTCCTTGTCCTTAATGCATCTTGAACTAATTGATTGGGATCAAAATGAGCCGCTTGACATACCCACCTTTTCAAACAATGATGCCCTCATGAGCTTCCTATGTTTCGATAATCCTGACACATGTTCTACCATTGAATCTTAGAACAAAGTTCCTAACGAAGGGAGTGCCAAACCTTTTAGCTGCAAAATGAAAAATATAAGAAATGAGTTTAATAGTGAAAACCATCTAATGACACTATTAAATCAGGAAAAAGTAAAAACAAAGAGCGTATCTCAAAGTGAAAACCTCCCTAAGGCACCAAGAGATGGAAGGTTTGATACTCTCCCAAAACACTATCAAGAGAGATCTTCAATACTGATCGAACCTACACAATCCATCAATGTTGGTACAATTGAAATAGTGAAGACCATGCGTTTAGCAGAATCCATGACAAAAGAAGAGAAACCTCATTTCACCAAATTATTTGAGGAGAGGCAAATCAAATTTGCTTGGTCATATGCTGACATGCCAGGCATAGATCCATAACTCATTATACATCACTTATCATTACCACTTGGCGTAAAGTCGGTAAAGAAAAAACTAAGAAAAATGCATCCCCATATCGCCCTTCTGGTGAAAGCTGAGTTGAAAAATCTATTAGATGTAGGATTCATAAGATCTATTGACTATGCTAAGTGGATATAAAAAATTGTTCAGATATCCAAACTAGATAAGAGCTTTATGATATGCACAGACTTCAGGGATCTTAACAAAGCCTATCGAAAAGATGATTTTCCTCTACCAAACATTGATCTGATTGTAGACTTGACAACTGGGCACAAAATGTTATCATTTATGGATAGATTTTTGGGATACAACCAAATAAATATAGCACCTAAATATTAAGATAAAATGACCTTCACATGTCCTTGGGGCACTTTTTGCTGGAATGTGATGCCTTTTGGGTTGAACAATGTTGGAGCTACATATCAGAGAGCTATGACTACCATCGTCCATGACATGATGTATACTTTTATGGAAGACTATGTAGATGATCTGTTGGAAAAATCCTACACTAGACAAGGACACCTAGAGATTCTAGACAAAATCTTCACAATATTGGAGAAATTCAAGGTGAGGTTAAATCCCAAGAAATGTGTGTTCGGTGTAACATCAGCTAAAGGCATTGAGGTGGATCTTCCAAAGTTCAAATCCATCATGGAAATGCCTCCTCCCAAAAACATCAGTCAACTCAGATCATTACAAGGAAGGTTCCAGTCCATCAGAAGATTCATTGCACAACTAGCTGATAAAACTCATCCTTTCAACCACTTATTACACAAGAATATATCTTTCAAGTGGGATGACAAATGTGAAGCTACCTTCAGTCAACTAAAGCAGTACCTGATGACACTGCCTGTGTTGATACCACCAGTCAAGGGAAAACCATTATTACTATACATTGCAATAATCGAGATATCTTTGGGAGCCTTATTAGCACATGAAGATTCTACAGGAAAGGAGAGAGCCATCTATTATATCAGCAAGACCTTAAATGATTATGAGATCAATTACACCTTTATTGAGAAATCCTGCTTAGCGGTTGTATTTGCTACACAACAATTGAGGCACTACATGCTGACTCACACCATCAAACTCTTTGCAAAAATTAACCCATTAAAGTGCTTACTCAACAAAGTTTCTTTAATAGGGAGGTTAGCCAAGTGGGTCATGATATTGAGTGAGTTCAAAATCCAGTATGTGGACAGGAAAGAAATTAAAGGTCAAGCCATAGTAGATCAACTAGCTGATGCACCATTGTCAAATAACAATCCAATGAACATTTAATTCCTCGATAATGACATCCTAACCATATCTACAAAATAGTGGCTGCTATACTTTGATGGCTCTTATACACAACAGGGATTAGGTGGAAGAATCTTGTTTGTCTCACCGCAAGGATAGACAATTCCTAAATCCTATAGATTAATGTTCCCCTACACCAACACAACTGAATATGGAGCATTGATCATTGGAATCAAGATAGCTGTTGAATGGAAAATCATAGAATTGCTAGTCTATGGTGACTCACAACTAGTCATCAACCAAGTCAACAATGATTATCAATAAAAGGATTACAAGTTGATGTCCTACAGGAGGATGGTGGATGATTTCAAAAAGTACTTTGTTGAGATCAAGTTTGCACAGGTTCCCAAAATAGAAAACAAAGCTCTAGATGCAATGGCCACCATTGCTTCTCTCTTGCAGATACCTGAACAACAAAGACGTTATGAATTCATGGTAGAATAAGTGTCCAACCCAGCTTACGAAGATCTAGAATCGCAAGTGATATGCCATATTGTTGACCCTCAAATTTCCCTCTATGGAGATATCCATACCTACTTGCAAGACAATACCCTTCCAATTAACTTATCTCGAAACCAAAAATGAAACTTCATTTGACAAGTGGATCGCCACACCCTATTAGTTGATGTGCTTTATAGATGAGGTTTGGATGGTACTCTTCTTCAGTGTCTAGAATGTAATGAAGCTGAAACTACTTTACAAGAGGTTCACAAAGGTATTTGTGGCACACATTCAAGTGGCTTAACCTTAGCTAAGAAATTATTATTATTGGGGTATTACTGGCTGAATATGGAGAAAGAGTCATTTCAATATGTCAAAAGGTGTTCCAAATGTCAAATTCATGGAAACTTGATACATGCACTAGCACAAGAGTTGCATCCTTTCAAAACTACATGGCCTTTTTGTTAGTGGGGATTGGACCTTGTAGGTAAGATTCAACCCTCTTCCTCCAATGGACATAAGTTTATAATCACAACCACATAATACTTCACCAAGTGGATTGAAGTTGTTCCTCTAATCACCATCATCGAGAAAAAAAGCTCATCATTCATCCTGAATTATCTCGTCTGTCGGTATGGTGTTCCTCAATCTATCATTACAGAAAATGGCCAAACCTTTAAGAATCAGGATGTCTAAGAGCTCTGTCAAAGATTCCATATCCAACATTGGTTTTCTACACCTTACTATACCTAAGGGAATGGCCAAGCAGAGGCCTCAAACAAGACTATTATGAATATTTTGAAGAAAACCATCAATGAAGCTGGACGTGATTGGCATGTTCAACTAAACCTAACATTGTGGGCTTATAAAACCCGTATCCATACCTCAATAGGAGCAACACCCTATTCTCTAGTCTATGGATCAGAAGCTATTCTACCTATTGAGGTTGAGATACCATCCCTGCATGTGTCACTTAAAGGGATGATTTCAGACAAGGATTATAGAGTATCTAGGCTACAAGAATTAGAACTATTAGATGAATGCTGACAACATGCAGTTGATCACCTAAAAGCTTATCAACAAAGGATATCTAGGAGCTACAATCATAGTAATACCTAGAGCATTTCAGGTAGGTGACTTAGTCTTAAAAGAAAATCCCCATAATCAACAAGATCGAGAGAAGAAGGGGAAATTTGAACCTAACTGGTTGGGTCCCTTTGTGATAGTATCAGTCTTTGGATCAGGAGCATATCAATTATCCACACCAAAAGGGGATCTATATGATGAAACCCTCAAAAAATTGCATCTCAAAAGGTCTTACACTTAGCTCATCCAGTGCATTGGTAAAGGTCCTGGAAAAATACCAAAACATCAAAAAATGTCCTAAATATATATATATATATATATATATATATATATATATATATAAATCAAAAAATGCAAAAATCCAAAAAAATCAGAAAAAGGATTGAAAATAGTAAAGAAAAAAGATCGTCCTCTAAGTGGAAACCACTTCGGTGGCACTTTGGGCAAGTACCTTGGTGAAAACCTAGAAAATAGGCACCTTGTGTAAAATAAGCACTCTCCATCTATCTTGGGCTACGTGACTTGCTCTGCATCATTCAGTCATCATGCTTCCATCTCTGCATTTGTCACACTTCCATGTTTGCATGATATCTTGATCCAACGTTTGTATCATGGTATCCCCTAGCATTACTCGACCCATTCTAAAAATCAGTTTGTCTTATCATATCACACTGGGGGCATGCCATACATTGGATTGGATTCTTGTACATTCTCAAGGTCAGAAAGTTTAAAATCCCAAAAAAATTCAAAACATATCAAAATTCCAAAAACATTAAAAACATATCAAAATCCTAAAAACATTAAAAAAAAATCAAAATCCAAAAACAGGTCAAAAAGTCAAAAATTCAAAAACATAGTCTTCCTTTGAACTACGTCGTCTCTAAGCTTTGAACGTAGGCAAGGGTGATCTTTGATTGTCCCCTGAGACATTTAGGTTAGTCTTTTAGGTGTTCGTTATGTTCATATTTTCGTCTTGTAAATCTTGGTCGTGTCATTAGTCAAACTATGTGGCCTCTGTGTGTATAACATAGGCAAGGCTAATCTGTTGATCAGGCCCTAAGGCCCCTATGATAGGTATTTAGGTTAGGTCTTGGTCGTCATGGTCATGTCTCATCCTAGACTGGGGGAAAAATCCTGCACTCACTAGGGGAAAATAAACTTTGTGCTTGAACCAATAGTAAAACAATCATCAGATCAACGTTACAAACACAAAATTTAAATGGATGGTGATCTTTCTGAATCAAGGTTTATCACGCTAAAAATGAAAGTTCAAATTGTTCTACTTTGATTTTTTTTATCATATCTCTCGAGTCCTTGATGATGTATCAAACTAGAGGAACAAGGAAGGAGTATGATTTTTCTTTGTTTATTGTCTATGAGTTTATCCTTATTACTATGCAAGTTGTCATGAGACGTGCGCTACAAAGTATCACTGATGACATTCCAAATTTGCATAGGAAAAAGATTAACTCTTGTCTGTTTACGCAAGCAATGCTCAGGTCATCTTGGTTTAATTATACTTAGATGCTTGTGTTAACTTGTAATTTTAAAACATCATGAAAGTAGTACTTAGGTCATCTTGGTCTAAACTATTCCATCGATGCTTGTACTCACTTTCAAAATTTTAAAGGCCCAATGATGATAAAGAGCACGACAAATTGGTTAATATGAATTCCAACTTTTGAATACGAGATTTGCATAGTTAAGTTAGACTGCATTCATGTTAGTATTACATGTGTATTTATGGGGTTTTTCAATGCTAAAACAATTTCACAATGGTGTCATCTCTATTATTAATGGATTGAGTACATTGGACATTAACCAAAAAACATCATTCTCATTTAGTTGCACATCCGTTGTATCATCATTGGCATATGTTAGAAAACATTTACATTCATACTTTCCATCATAATATTTGCCTTAGAAAATACAAAAGAAAATAATAAAGGAAATACATTGCATATCATTTCCAAAATCAAAATCATGTCATCCACTATGCTTAAATAAGTGAGTCTCTTCAGATTTCCAAGAAAGTTGGGAAATATGTCAGAGTTATGAAGCTTAAAAGATCAATCTACTGCAGTCTTCCCACAACTTTTGGAAGTTGGACAGACTCACTTATTCAAGCTTAAGGCCTTGAACATTTGAAATCATTGCACATTCATCACATTGCATAATCATAAACATCACATCACATTGCATAATCATAAATACATTCATCACATTGCCTAATCATTATCATCACATAGAAATTAAATAAATTCACAACATTGCATATCATAATAGGGAAATCAAATGCATATCAACATTTAGATAATAATCACCACTGCATATCATATATCATGAAAAATGTCATAATGTCCAAGTGTACAAGGATATCCAAAAGTAGGATGAGATACATCAAAATCCAAAAGGGCACTGTATCATGGGAAATACATCCTGAATCTCACAAAAGGTGTATACACAATGCCCAAGGAACATCACAAAATGCTATGTTGAGCTCCCACCAGATGTTGCTACTCTCATGGAACTAGTACCTCCTCTACCTATTGAACTTGCACCTGGATCTCTCCTATCTCTAGGCAATGGCTACGTGACACCCATGCTAATATCCAAGAACGATATTTTCCAAAACGAGACTGTACAAAACTCTCTCGTCGCTTAGGAGGAACCAACTCATGATATTTACCTTTTTAAAACTGTAACTCTTGAGAAATGTGCCGGATCTCTCTGAAGAAATCCGTTGTACCTACAGATGGTGCTGTCTGCTATATCCTCTCGATAATATCCTCAACTTGCTCTTTTCGATGTCTAAAGGCATCCCTCTCAGAAGTATGATCATCTATGCCTACAACTGTTGTATCTGCTACCTGTTTATCCCTCTATTAGTCATCAAAATATCAATCTATGCCTGACATTGCACTAACTCATCCTGAAGGGACACAATCTGTGCTCGAGCCTACGCTATCTCACTCTAAAATGACTGAACCTCTGCCTACAAAGCCATTATATGTGATGACTGCTAATGAGAGGGTATCCCAATTTGAATCTTGGGAAGCATCACCTAAGCTATGATAACACTCCTCCTGCACCTTAGAACTACAAAATCAAATGGATGACTATCATCTACACCATCATCACTCTCCCCACCACCCTCTACACCACCATCACCTCTGTAACCACCCTCTACACCACCATCATCACCTTTGCAAACACCCTCCCCACTATCATCACCACCCTCATCATCTCATCCCTCTCCATCAACTAGTGGTATTGGCTCCTCTGGATGAGTAAATCTAGGAAAGGGATGTGTGTGGAAGTACTCTGAATAATCCTTGGTCATCCCAGCATTTGTAATATATGGAACATAATCCCATACACCTGTTGTCAAGGTATAGTACTTTGTACAAGCCGCCTCATATGATACATAGGGGCCCCACTCTAAAACATCCTGTCATAGCCGTGCATAATGGGCAACTCCCAAGGGCATCCCCTGAACTCATCCAAACTGTCAACATACTTGTAGATACAAGTATTTCTCAAGCAAAACATGTGTACGCCCAATCAAATAATGAGATAACCACATATACGACATCTCTAGGTTATCCTCTGGCCACTTCTCACAATCCAAGTATGGGCGCCATGTGACAGTCTCCAAATCATCCAGAGCACGCCTCCAATGGGAAACCTTGCCCAACTTATGTTGGACATGTGGACCACTGTAACTGAAAACATAGGGTCTCCCTAGTGGTCGATGTCTCTCTCCCATGGGACAAGTGATGGCTATATGCTCCCATGCCCAGGTCTGCAGTAATGTGATGCCACATGACAGGCTCATCGCCCCGTAATAAAAAACCTCATGCAAATCTTAGGATAAGTGGGCTAACATGCATGAGCCCCATGCATATCTAGTACCATCAAGTGTCATCTATGATAACACATGACCCCAACTTGCTGGAAGTCCCTTTGACCTATGATCAGGACAAAGGAATCCACCAATGAATCTGGAAAGCACACATGGCAAAGGATCATATCTGCAAACCATCTCTGTCCAGGGAATCCATTGGCCTGCCACATGATCATCTTGGCATAACCTCCGCAACACAACTGTCCTGCCCTGCTCTATCTTATCATACACCACTATCTCTCCCATCACTGGGATCCATAAAATATGATAGACATCCTCTGGAGTCACTATCATCTCTCTCGTGTATTTGTCAATACCTAAAATTCAAAAGTCTGGAGCATTGTCTGGGGCATCAAAATATTGTATCGTCCGGGGCGTCAAAATATTTTCTGAGCATCGACATCAAAATTTTCTTTGAAGCAACGTGTAAACACATTACTTCAAAGAGGGGAAAAATGTATACACCTAAAAATGGTCATCACATTCAGTTAATTAAATACAGCCTATTTGATTAATGCTTCAACTACTTATAAATAAGGTCTTACTTTATTTATATTGTTCACTTTCCTTTTAATTATCTAAAATCATATTCTTCTAAATAATTAAAGAAACAAAATACCTTAAACATGTTTATTTAATTAATCTTCCTTAATCTTGATTAAGAATTAGAGCACATTTCTACAACTTTTTGTGTGCCACCTCATAAAGGTTACATGAAAATAAATAAGCCTAATTATTCATTAGAATTATCCTCACACACTTCCACCAATGAGAAAAAGCACATGGCTTATTCCCCCACACTTCCAACAAATTTGGAGCACATGGGTCTTTATTTCACACACTTGGGTCTCCCATCCTTTTGGCATGTTTCCAATTGGTCAAAGGATTCTCTCCACACACATGGCATGTTGTCTTTGGTCAAGGGGACAACATCCTGATTCCTTTCATCTCCATTGTCTATTATTTCTCCTTCGAATCTAGATGTTGATAGGTGCCACCTCAAAAAATGCTTGAGAAACCCTATAAATACACCCTCTTGCCTTAGCATTTATCATCCACAATTTGAGCAAAGTTACTATGAAGGTTTATCTTAGGAGCTTGGAGCTTTCATGGAGTCTTATAATTAGTTTTCATATCATGTGTTACTTTGCATTCTTATTTTAGATTACTTAATTGCTTCATAGTTGCATTTTATCATCCCCATTGCATCATAGTTGCATTTTAGGGTAGTTTATTTTATGTTTGCATTTGATCATATGCATAATCATGGATAGTTCACTATAGTTTCATATCATCTCACTCATCTCCACTTTTTCTCTATCATCAATATCATCCTTCATTTATCATCGTATTCATCATCCTTTTCATTGTTTTGTTTCATTTAGAAGTATACCACTAATCATTCCAACACACATTTGCACATAGAAATCATCTTAGCTTGCATATTAAGCATTAAATCTCATTTTATAGGTAGTCATTTTAACAACCATTGTGCCCATAGAAATCTGAGGGACAAACGGTTTAATAAATCCCTAGAAATAGAGGACAATGATACATATTTGAAAGATTTGATTGTATTATGAATAGAGCAGTTTTACTTGCTTCAAATTTTGAATGTAAACCATTTCATTAAGGTTTGTGTTGACATTAAAATATCTCCACATTTTACACACACACACTAACAAGGACCCATTTGCCACTAATGGCGAACGAGTCCTTTGTGGCCTAAAAATAACAAGTTTTTGACAAGGTATACATCATTTTAAGCTCTCAAAACTCCACTTTTCATTGGTATAACAATTAGGGTTAGATTATGTTTGTTATTTGCATCTTATAGCCTTCATAATTGAATATTTCAAAGTGAAAATTAGTGGTTTATCATCTTGATGCATTCATCTTGATGATGGAAACCCTATTTTTCTATGTTTCATTTTGGTGAACCCGATTTATTGAACATTGCAATTTTCTGAATTTGGAGTCTTTCATTGCATCCTAGGTTAGATCTGTTGGAAGAATGAAGAAATACATCTCTTTTTGTAGCTTTTGTGTTTTCATTGATGTCACCATGTTATATGAGTTGCAACTGCAAGTTTAAGTTCAAGTTTGATGCGGTATTCTGGACCAGTATGCAATTACTATCCTGTGGTATTTTGGTCCGCAATTCTCTGCATCTGACCTCTATTTTAAAGTTCATTTTATATTTAAAGCATGAATCATTGAGAAGAAATCATTTCATTTTATCATTTCATTTCATTTTATCCTTTTATCATTTCATTTTTTTAATTTCATTTCATAATCTATTTTCACTTATCATTTCATTACATCTTCATTATCATTATCATTTTATTACCTTTTCAACATCATTTTATTACATTCATTTCACATCATTTATTATCATTATCATACATTTCATTATTATTAATCATTTAATTTCATATCATTATTCATATCATTATCATTTTACATTCATATTACATCTTTAATCATTTATCATTTTCATATCGTATCGTTTGTCATTTTTCACACAACATTTGACCCATATCACCTATCATTTCATATAATTTCCTCTACATATTACAAATTCATGATGCATTTCATAGACACAATCTCCATTTTCCATCAAACATTATTTCTTGCATTTGAAAAATCTAAAAACAAAAGTTCCATACATATATTACATTTCCACAACATTTGCAAACACATTACAAGCATATCAAATATCCCATTGCATATTTTCATTAATCACATCATAGGTCATCTACCTACATAATATCATTAGTACGCATCATAAATCATCCTGCATATCATGCTAGTCATTAAATCATTAACCTACATACAAAATCCATAACCAATACATATCCATATCATCACCACATCAAAGAAACACATCATCAAAACTCATCGCCGCTGCATATCATCGCTCATCAAAAATAAATACAAATGTCCACTGTTCAATGAAATTGACAAGTCCAGAAAGATACATAAGATATGATAAAAAATAATGTACATGCTCCAAAAATGATATACATGTGTGAAATACATCAATAATACTGCACCAATCAAAATCACATGTCAAGGCTAGCTGGTCGAGGCCCCTGATGGAGCTGGTCTAGGGGATGGTGGTCTGCCACTACCCCCTACATCGGTATCTCGTCGAGGCCCTATGACCCCTCTACTCTGTGTCATCATCCGTGATCTTCTCCTAGTCCTATTGTGGGACCGTGGGTAAGTCTCTCTACGGTTAGGAGGACACAACTCCTCATACCTAACTTGATAATACTCAGCCTCCCTAGCAATCTCAAATCCCTCTACAATAGCCTCTCGCAGGGATGCACTCTCCACAATGCCCATGAGTCTCTGAGTAACACCCTCTGCATCTGTTGTGCTCCATCTGAAGGAGTCCCTCTCCACTATCAATTGGGCTAAATGTGGGTCCGGGGTAGGAGGAGGTACTTGTACCTGTGCCTATGCCTGTAACTACATTGGAACACTCTGAGCTTGAGCCAACTAGCTCTGCAATTGTGCCTGCTAATCCTGAAGCGTCTGAACCTGGGCATACAGAGTATTTATCTATGCTTGTTGTGATGTAGAAGTGACCCTAATCACTATCCTCCATCCAATACTAGTCCTCGGCATTTGCATAATCTAAACACTACCCGAAAATTCTAGCCTCGATCTCACTAGCCTCTGCTCCTCACCTCTACCATCTCTGCTATCATCCCCATCACCATCATTTGAACCCTCCTCATCTCCACTCTCCTCATCATCTCTACTATCCTGCTCATCTCCTCCACCAACTGCCTGCTCACCACCTACTACATCCTCCTATATCCTACCCCTTGGGAATGCCACCAAAATGGGCGCTAGCTCATCTGGACATGTGAGTCGCGGAAATGGGTGTGTGTGAAAATAAATTGAGTACTCACTAGAAATACCTGCATCAAAAACATCTGGCCTATCATCCCATGCCTCGGGCTATAAAGCAGTATACTCTGTGTATGCAACCTAATATGAAATGCAAGGCTCCCATCTAGGCTCATCCTTGCACCGCGTATAGTGTGCAATGCCCTAAGGCATCCCCTATGTGAATCCAAATTGTCTTTGCACTCACAATGCCAAAAATCTCTCTAAAATGAATGGGGTCTGACTATCAAAAACTAGGGAATACATAAAAATGACATCTCCAAATGATCGTTATCCCACGCCTCACAATCTGTATAGGGCCTCCATATCACTGAATTGACATTATCGAGGCTCCATCTCTAGTAATCCAACTTGCCCATCTTGGGCTGGAAAAGTTCCATCGAATAAGCATGTGCATATGGCCTACCTGGTAGCCTCGCTCTAGGACACAATGGTCTTGTAACAACAATATGCTCCCATGCCCAGATCTGGAGTAGTGTAACACCGCAGGACAAACTCACCGAGCCTTTATACACCACCTGGTGCAAGTCATGATATAAATGAGCTAACATGTAGCTCCCTAAAGCATATCTCTATGGCTGAGCCATCATCTGCTCGATGATCCTCCCCCACCCAAATGATAGTCCCTTTGACTGATGATCCAGACAAAGGAAGCCTCCAATGAACGGACCCAACACTATAGGTAAGGTTGGATATCCCCTAAAATCTGCCCATGGAACCCAATATCCTGCTATATGCACATCACCATATACTCTCTGCAGTGCATCTATCCCATCTAGCTCCTTGTGATCATAGAACATAAGGGCGCCTACCATTGGAATACCCAAGACCCTCTATATGTCCTTAGGGGTAACAATCATCTCACCTGTTGGCAAATGGAAGGTATTATGCTTTGAATGCCATCTCTATGCTAGCATGATCAATAGTCCCCTGTTGACCCAAATATGAGGCATAAACAACAAAGGTCCCAACCCACATACTACTATCAGCTGGACTTCTGTAGGTGTAAGCTCTGGTATCCGATCCCACCCCGCAATGTGGTGCTCTCTAATCTAGAGGTTTTTGAAAACCTACTATTTTTGGTCATCACAAAGACAATCAATTAGACTCATATCATCGACTCATATTAGTGACACATATCAAACTCATATCAGTGACACATATTAGACTCATATCAGTGACACATATCAGACTCATATTAGTGACCCATATCTAAGTGACTCATATCATGAAATCAATGCAAAATCTATCTATCTGAATATCAAATCAATCTACTCTAGAATTGTTTACTATTTGTTTTCTTTTTTTAGGAAAGCAAATTTATCACCAATCACATCATTATCCTATTTGTACTTCAGTCATGAATGAAAATATGTTTTCAATCACATCATTTACTATTTGTTTTCTATTGCAGAAAGCAAATTTATTAGAAGTCATATCAATCATTATACTCTTTGCAAACAAAGTTATCAACTATCTACTCTTTGTTTCTATTTTGGGAAACAAAGTTATGAATTCATCATTTATCATATTTTCTATCATTTCTATCCAAATCAACATGATGACAAGATAATTCATCTATCTATTGACCAAAGAAGCAATATACATCATCATTTTTCATCAACAGGGGCATTCTGTTTTAAATTTCCTGGATGCGCTACTTTGCGGCCTCTATGCGCTAAAACACTAAATGCGCTAAAGTTTCCCCCCAATGCGCTAAAACCCAGATGCACTATTCTGTGCCCTGAAAGTGCTAAAATAATTCCTCTATGCACCATTTCCCTATATGTGCTAAATCACCAACCGAATGCGCCATTTCATCTACTCAAAGTGCTAAGACCCTAAAAGTGCTACTTGTTTCCTATATGTGCTATAGTACCTAATTCCTATCAGCATCCTATAAGCGCAATTCTGCGTATCGTATGCACTAAATTGAATTTTTCCCACTAAAACTAAGTCGCACCCTAAATGCGCTACAACAAATATCGAAAGCGCTACTCTATTTCCTAAAAGCGCTAAAACAAACTGTGAAAATCTAAATTTGCGTGAAAACGTCACAAAATTTGACTAAAAATCAAAATTTTCAAAGAAAATAGGTTTGAATTGACTCACCAGTGGTCCATACACAGCTGGTCTCTAGTATCAGCGGGCTCGCTCAAATCTATTCTTGTGATATGGAATCTCCATCTCGCCAAGTCACTGTTAGAGCACAAAATCACTAAAATTCAAATGGTGAAAATGACTTGCCCTTTTTCCCCTTTTACCTTTTAAACATCAAACAAAGGTGGGTTTTGTGGCATGATATTTTATTTTTATCTTTTTATCTCACTTTGACCTTTTTTTCAAACTGAGGCATCCTTATACATCACTTTTCAAGAGCTAAATCACTAAATCAACATCGAGGTCAAAATTTCATCATCAAATCAAAATTTTCGAACATTATCAAAAATCATATCATCATCAGTGATTTACCTCCTAAGAGGGCATCATTAATATTAGCAACATCTTTTAATCAGAAACATATCAGAGTCAAATCAGGGGCATATCAGTTAAATTTTTTTGATCAGGGGCAAAAAATTAAATGCAACAAAATTCTAAAGCAGTGAATATTTTCTTCGAAGCAATGTATTCCACACATCACTTCAAAGAGGGGCAATATGTATATGCATAAAATTGGTCATGTCTAATCCTGACATTTAATTAAATATTTTATTATTTAATTAATCCTCTAAAGTCCTCTACATATGATTAAATTTAATTAATTTAATTATATTGTTCATTCACTTTATTCTTCCACCGTAATTAAATAAATTAACTTTATTTAATTATTGCATATGCCTACTTGACTAATTAAATAAATACTCTTTATTTATTTTAATTAATTATCACCTTTTTGAATTTATTTAAGTCTTTTGATTTAATTAAATTTAAATATTTCTTTTCAAATCTTTCTTCTAATTAATTAAATATTTTATTTAATTAATTTCATCCACATGCAATTTTCTGACAATTTAATTAAATATCTTTCATATATTTTCAAATCATAATTAAATATTTTATTTAATTATAAAATCCTCCATTATTCTCCAAATCTTAATTAAATATTTTATTTAATTAAGAAAATCTTCCATCTCACCAATAAATGAATAATTGAATTTAATAATTCATTATTTATCTTCAAAATCTTTCCAAAATCTCATAAAAAGATGATTTTTACAATTCATCTTTATCATCTCATCTTATCTCTTACACGAAAGAGGAAACAAATCTTGCTTTTTGTTTTCTTCTATTTTTCTCTCCAGTCTCATCCATCTTCGATCGTCTAATCTGCCAGGAATTTTTACAGTCGTTGATCACATCATCCAATCAAAATCTTTCGAAAACTCTTTAAATATCCCTACGAATCCAAGCATTGGTTACCTACAACTTACAACATGCACACATTAGAACTTAATTGCATTTTTGCATTCTAGTATTCTAGCATTATCTTTATCATCTTTAGCTTTCATAATCTCGTAATCTTTCACTTTAGCAAATCATGTTTAGTTCAATCATGTTAACCATATCTTAGCATATCATTACATGCATTCATCTTCAATCTCGTTCTTTAGGAAGACCGTTTGTTGAGCCTAGCACACAATCTGAGAGCAAGATGGAATCGACAAAAAACACTAGAGATAGAGGACGATAGGATGGCATCAACGACAGAATACTGAGTTTGTATTCCTTGTATTTTATTTTCTATTTTCAATATAATGTTCTATTGGTGTGTTTGATTTGTTTTAATTTATATTTATTGCACACTCTAAAAATCAATCGCACAATAACATGCCAGAGAAAAGTAAATCTACAACTTTACTTCTGAAAATAGTTCTATATTCGAAGAAAACTAAAGAAATTTTTCCTTGACAAAGGAAACTGAAACTTGGAATCCAACCCTTTCATTTATCGCCGCCTATCTTTTATAGGTGCAAAAAGAAAAAAACGTCGCCACAACACAAAAGTAATCGCTGCCAGGTGTTGGATTTTGATAGCACATGATCTGATTAATCTTTTCTCATCAATTCTCAGTTGCCACATTAATGCTTTTTAGATATTTAGCGAAGATAGAGGCCTGTAAAAAATCAAATCCTAGAAACATAGCCTAGAAAAAAGGTCTAGTTGATCGATCACATCACCCAAAGGCACTGACTCAAAGCTTTTATCCTGAAAATAAAGAAAAGAAAAGGCTAGCAAGCTTTGAAAAACTCCCAAAAGATATCGCTTCATAAGAAGTGCAATCTACTCGCAACGAAGAGATGACGTGTCAAACAGGTGGAGACTTTTGAGCTCATGAATATTGATCCTTAGAAAATATCCAACGAGCCAACACATGTCCTGACTCTCTCCCGAAAGGAATGTGAAAAACAAAAGCTACGTAGCCACCATGTGGCATATTGCATACCTTTCCGATAACTCTACTTGAGCATGTGAACATCCAAAATTGAAAACATTAAACAAGCCAAAAATAAAAATGATCAAGGCAAAAACTCTTCACAGTTCTTGTGACTCACAGGGGGTATTCGCTTGTGGAGGCATGAACCTAAGCCTTTGGTAATTATCTGAGTTTGAGGAAAGAAAAATGTTGCACCTCCCAGTCTGCATCAGTTGGTAGGATGAGAGTATGAATCTGCCGATATGCTTGCTCTAGCTCCAAAACCTCTTAAAAAGAGACAAATCCCCATCTGGAAGAAACCGCTCCAAGGTGATAATAGAGTCGAGAAAGAGGATAAATCTTGTGCTCGATATCATCAGCCATGGGCATTGTACTTGGACCTGGGAGTTTTGTAGAGGTCTAGATCTTGTGTTGGATTGCATTTGTGACTGACTCAACCGTCAACACATCTTCATCTGGTGAAATAAGACGAGGTAACCTAAAGTTAACCAAGACACTGAAGTCCTGATCTCAATGACCCGCTTGTTCAACATCATCTGGCACTCTACATTTTACTACAACCTTGTGAAAGTTGATGATCTCATTAGCTTTGATGGAGGTGACCCACCGATTGGGAATCCCCGCACTTTTTAGAGCCTTATCAATGGCTATGCATAACTTGGAAATGAAGCTGTGTGATTCCACCACTCAAGGTGAGAATTTTTCATGAAG
The DNA here is from genome assembly GCA_007258455.2 of Sequoia sempervirens. Classification (NCBI taxonomy): domain Eukaryota; kingdom Viridiplantae; phylum Streptophyta; class Pinopsida; order Cupressales; family Cupressaceae; genus Sequoia; species Sequoia sempervirens. The sequence continues at coordinate 295,693,696 of VDFB02000003.1, forward strand.
TGATGGACCATTGGGCCAACCTTACCATTCAATTCCCAAACATCTCTTAAGAATTGCAAAGCGAGCCCAAGAACGGTAACACCAACTGTGATCCACTCCCAATGGATGGTTACCAGCTTCTTCATTATCATGAAGGTTCCAGATCCTTGTACAACAGCTAGCTCCTAGTTAAATTGAGCCTTTCTTTCTCTTGCACTTTCCTCCATTTGAATTCTCTCTCTGACGGAATTTGTCAATTCTGAGCTCAGCCTTTCAATCTCTTGTCTTGACTCTACTACTTCCACTTGGGATTTCTGAAGATCGTCAAAAGTTCGGGATCAAACATCATCCAACTCTCTTTTAATATTTTTAATTTTAGCATGAAGTTGAACTTGTTCACTCTAAGCTTCAACAAGCAACTTAGATGTTTCCCCTTATTGGCCTTGAATTTTCATTACACGGGTCATTTCAGCTTCTCTGGCTCGAATCTCGTTGTACAGTCTGCTTACTGTTTCCTTCACATTTTCCAACTCTACCTCGTGCTTCTTCAATTTCCTGTCCAACCTTTCATAGTTAGCATATACCACCTTCTGAGTGACCTTGGCTAGGACCACTTTGTCGCACGAACAAGTTTCCTTCAAGTCCAAGCCCATGGCATGAATGTCGTAGTCCTCCATCGGTATTTTCCCTTCGGGCTTGGAAACAAGTGGCTTCATGGTATTGATTAGCAGAGAGTTCCACTCTTCATTGAAGCAAGCTTCAATCTTCTTGGTAGCGGGCATCTTGGCATTCTTTAACAATATTTTTTGCTTTCTATCTTGTTGGGCCTACTTGGTAGCATCAAAATGACCTTGAAGAGTCTAAGGGACATCAATGCTTGGTGATGCAATGGAAGCACCAGAAGGCAGCCCAAAAAGGGTGACAAAAGGGGAAACTTCAGATGTATGAGCATGTGGGGACGCAAAAGGTAGTGTTATCATGGAAAAAGGTAGGACACAAAATTTAGCAGGGGAAAAACCAGTTGAGGTGAACGGGGAAGCAGGTTGATGGAGAGGTGCCTTCCCAGTAGTAGATGCGTCAAGAGTGATGGGTAAAGTGGGGGTCTCAGTTGTTTCTATGGGGGCCCTTGATAGGGCGATAATAGCAGCCATAGCGGATGTTACTCCTTTAGTGTGTTGGGTAGCTTCAGAAGGTTCATTGAAAATGGCAGGGGGTGCATTCAAGATTATTAGCTTAGGGTCTAAGGACAAAGGATTCCTTTCCATGGGAGGAGGCAGGGGATTAACCAAAGATGCAGAAATAGGAAGAAGAGGGGGAGAAAAACTTACCTAAGCTGCAGTAGTCAGAACATTTTGTAGGACAGACTTCGCTTCTTCTTCTTGTTGGGCCAGTACGTTAGGAGCACCCAGATCTTGAATCGTATTCTCTTTGCATGAATGGAACAAGTATGTCCTGATCCTCTAGAAATCGATCCTTCCAAAATCTTATCTTCAATGATTGCAACGGATCCTCTCAGAGACCATCGGGTTCGTTTCCCTTTACTTTAGGTACTGAAGGATGGGGCTTTTGAATCCTTTCGCCTTGAGTCTTTCTAACTATCAAATTCTTGAGGCTGAGAAATCTGACACGAAACTTGTTCTTCATCAATTTCATGGCTCGTCTTTGGATTGTTGTTGTCAGAATCAACCTCTTTATTATATATGTCCTCAAATTCATCATCAAGTGGCTAAAAGTTATCGAAAGGGGATCCTTGGCACCTCATCTCCTGTCGAAATCTCCAAAATTCTTCCTTTTTTCTATTTTGACCATCCCTTGCGCTTCAGCTATGCGTTGAGGGATTTTCCCATCGGGAGGTTCCTCTAATACCCCACTCACGGTTCATAGAAATTTATCCATTTTGGTCACTGGAATGGAATGCAAGCCAAATCAATGTACACCTCCTCGCTTTCTCGAGTCAGATTCATCATTCTCTCGAAATATTCACAAATTTGATGTTTTAGACTATAAACCTTGTCCGGGTCATAGTCCCACTTGTCACAAATGAGGACCAAACCTAAGGCTACCAGTAGATTCATGATTTCACCCTCGACCTTCCCCTTATTCAGTATTACCTAACTTTTAGCAATTATGAGGGGAAGCAGATATATTTTCATTTTTTTTGTTTCAACGCCATAGATCTTGTCAATAACGGTCACCTGACGACAAGCCTCCAACGTGAAAAACTCTATTTATTACAAATCTGGGAAGTCAGAAAGGCTCCCCTACAAAATTGTGAAATCTAATGCATGTGAAATCCTCACCCAGGAATTAATCCATTACGGTTGGCAGATCTTCTATCCATTGTATGACCTCTTGAGAGAAATGACCGATAGGGCGAGGCAACAAATCTTGAAGCACTGGCCTTAAAATGTGATCTACAAACCAATAATAATCCCTTCTTCTTGAAAGCACATGGGTCCACACAAAATCTAGCTGGAGACAACCCCTTTCATCTAACCTAGACACTAGTACATTTCTCCCCAGCCACTCAAAATTCTAATGTAAAATAAAATGAGCTAAGACAAAAGATTACCTGATTTTAGACTCAGTACTGTAATTCTCCAGTTGTTCTAGCATGTTTCTAGCTATCACTTGAACAAAATCATAGTACTTTTTGCTCCTTTCCATTTTGAGTGCATAAGATAGGCCAAAATAAAAAGGTTTGACCTCCTCATCATTATCAAGGCCAAAAATCTAGGCCAACATGGAAAATACAGACTGTGTGTCCCTCTTGAATTTTTTGTGTGAAAGAGGAAAGAGAAGTCAACCTCTCTCCGGCCTTTCCTTTGCTTCATCCTCATAAAAATTTGTTTGCCTAGCCATCTCTTCCCCGAAGGTGTCCATCAGTTCTTCATCAAAAAGTTTAGCACCCCAAGTCATAGGGATACACAACATATCCCTTATGGCTTTAGCATAAATGGTAACCTCGACCCTGCTGGCCTTAATAGCTTCTGTCATTTTATTGAATTTTTTGGCACATGCATTGACCAAATCTGGGCATGGATGTATGACAAGTAGTATAAACTATGGAAGACCATAATTCTAGAGTCAAAATGTGAAACCCTCTGATGGTTCGTGCTCCACCATTCTTTGAAATGCATGTTCCCTAAAAATTTTAGGGTTAGTTGACAACTTAGGGTCAAAAACATTATCGGCGATATCCTGCATTGCCTCTCTTGGGATGTGCTTATCAGGTAGCACCTTCTTGTATAATTCAAATGGCCATTCCTTGACTGTTGGGGCATTGGAAAATGAGTTTTTCCCAAAGATATCAGTGAAACTAGGCCTTCTGCTCAAAACTACAACTTGTCTACTAGAGGCTGATGCTTTTGCCATGGTTGTATGGAAAATTTACAGAGAGTTTCCTTGATGACAACTGCCACTTTCTTTTCACTTCTTTGGAAGAATCTACTTTTGAGTGCAATTAATTCGCTCACTTGTATATGTAGTTAAGGCTATTTCGTTACTGCTGGTCCATTAAATATTGTGACCAAGGTGATAAATGTGGATTAGAGATTCGTATCCCTCAAGAATGCAAAAAATGCTGCAAGAATAGAATTAGTACATTCTCTCTGCTGCCTTTTTATCAAATAAACTCATTGCATTGAAAAGCATGCTTTTTGCTATGTGAAACATTTTGAAGTGATACAAGGTACCCTTGAAAAGGTGTGACCATTAATTTGTCAAAGCTTAGCATGTTAATCCATGTCTTTTCTCATTAGTAAGCTGGCTGTTGTTGATTATGGCAAAGGACACATGTCAATTAATCAACATACAAGAGCATTTACTCCCAATGCCCAAATTTATCTCTCAGGACATTCTGGTAGATCCTCCGTAGGATTTATCTACCTTTCTCCATTTTTCCTTGATATTTTCCCTATCGTCATCCAGCCAAAAATAGACCTTCCATTGGTTGGGTTCATCAGCTTCACTTTCTATATATAGCTATGCAACCTTATGCCATATTCATTCAAAAATATAGCTTCTTAAGTTTAGCAAGCTTTCTGCCATCTCCATTCCACCATAGTTTGATGCTCTTTCAGAATGTTTGTTGGCTTGGGCACTCCTATTCAGCTCCTCCCACAGAGGCCACAATACTGCTTTGTGGGAGAGGTCACTAGTGATTGAATTAATTGTCTGGTGAAGAAATGCGACTGCCTTGCCATGGTTGCGTTCAAGTGGGTAGTAGGCCTGGACTTTATCAATGATGAAAACCAACTCCAGAGCAACTACAATGTCCTTTCCTGCTTCATGGCCTTGCTGCTTGACCTGAACATGGCCAAGCCTATGATAATTGAGTTTTTCCACACAATGTTCGACGCTTCACTAATGGAAGGGCTTGGAAAGATAGTGTAAGTGGCTATCCCTGGCGTTGGTATCTTGAGTGCCATGGATCTCCACAGGCATGTGGAATTTGGAATAGACATACCCTAGTTGCCTTTCCTTTTTGACTTCCACACTATGGACCTTGAGATGCATCGATGCTCTTCTCAACTAGCGGCCACCTATCTACTGTGAGAGTACAACATGGAGCACATTCTAGAACTCGCTTGGAGGAAGCACTTCGAATTCCTAGTGTAGAGTCATAGTGAGTAACCGCGAGTGTTTGTGTGTTCAACCCCTTTTTGCACCCCGTCAGATAAGAAGAAGAAGAAGAAGAAGAAGAAGAAGAAGAAGAAGAAGAAGAACCTGATATCGAGCCCTTTTTCCTGGTCGACAATGGTTGGAGGCTTTAGCCTACTATTTTTTGCATGTTGCCTCCCTTTTGCTTCTTTTTGCTCTGCTACCCTTTTTGGGTTTGTTCGAGAGAGCCTTATGTTTCAATTTGATCCTCGGCCTTGCATTATATTGTAATTTTTTTTATGAATATAATGTAATACAACTTTTCATTTCTTTAGTGTTATTCTTGAATGGCTTCTTCTCAAAATTAGAACGTTTTTACAATTTTTTTACATATGGTACATAACTGTTAAATTTTTAAAGAACTGCGTATTTTAATGGAATAAATTTAGATAAATACCATTCAATGATATATCTAAAGTGTTTCCTTCCATATCTTCAAGTTCATACACATTCTTCTCCATGCATGCACTAATTCAGCAGGGTCCCTTCCATAGTGCTTGAAATTTTGTGTGTTACCCCAGTTTCACAGTACGTTCATCGTACTTTAGCACTAAACTCCCCTCATTGAATTTTGGATTAGAAGTCTTTTTGTCAAACTACCACTTTACTGTTTGTTGACAAGTGATCATGGTTTCGTATGCTTTTTCTCTATCTTCTTCTAGCTTGAGGAGTTCTGCTAGTCGTACTTCCATTCTATTGCTTTTTTCAATTTCTAGGGCTTTCAACAGTTGTAAGGCATGAATCTCTATGGAAATGGGTAAAACTACCTCTTTTCCATACACCAATTCGTAAGGAGAAGTCTTCAAAATTTTCTTGGGAGTAATCCAGTCCGCCCACAGAGCAGCTCACAAATTTTTGTGCCAATCCCTTTGTTGTTCTGCTCCTATGCACTTGATTAATCTAATTAGGTTTTTGTTGGTTGACTCTTCTAACCCATTTCCTTGAGGGTAATAATTTGATGAAGTTTTAAGGAAAATCCCATGTCTGATAGAAAAATCTGACATTCCTGATCCTACAAAAGCTCGGGCATTTTCAAATATGATGGTCATGGGCAGGCCAAATATGGCTACAAGCTCTTCAAGGAAATTGATAATTTCCCCCTCTGTGGAATTTTTTAGGGCTACGACCTCTGTCCACCTTGTGAAGTAGTCATTTTCCATGAGGATCCAATTGTATCTGATGCTGGAAATAAGATTTATCATTCCAATAAAATCCAAACCCCATTGAGCAAAGGATTCCTCGGTTACAATCGGGCTCAGGGGAAAAGCAACATTCTTCCTCTTACCAACAAAATATTGGCACTGGGTACACTTTTGCACCAAGTGGTGTGCTTCTGTGAACATAGAGGGCCAATAATATCTTGTTCACATGATCTTCAAAATGGTAGTCTTGGTAGAGAAATGTCCACCCTCAGGACTATGATGGAATTCATTTAGAACTCTTTCCACCTGTAGCTTTTCTAGACATCAGAGCAGTACACCATCATAATTTATTTTGAATAATATACCCTTAATTAATACATACCTAGTAACTTGCAATTAGTAGTATCACCTTTAATGGAATGGGAGGCTGGTTAGGTAGTACCCCTTTCACATATACTGTGTTTGATCAACCACCCAAGATGTTTCAAACTTGAATTGGTTTGAGTAGAACTAATCGGTCTCTCTTTCAGATCCGTGACTTGATTCCTGTGCAATGTATTCACACAGACCTCTCCCCTGAACCAACTTGGTTGGTATAATGTCTACATCATATTCTAGGATCTTGGTGATCCAATTTTCCCTCTTTTTTGTTATCTCACCTTCTGTAATGTATTCCTGCTCACTAGGATGTGCCATGAGAATAGTGATCTTGTTGGCCAACACCAAATGTCAAAACTTCTTTAAAATTTTAACAATGGAAAAGCCTGCTTTTCTATGAAATTATACTTGGCTTCATAACCTTTCAAGTTCCTTGAATGGAATGTGATAGGATGCTCCCCATTATCTTCCTCACACTTCTGAGTGAGCATCGAAGCTATACTATGTTGGCCACTGTACACATAGAGTAGAAATTCTTTGGAAAAATCTAGGTTGACCAACACTGGGGCTACGAAAAATGGCTATCTTTAGCTTCTCAAAAGCCGCTTTGCCTTTGGGGGTCCACTTGAAAACTAGGTTCTTCTTAAGCATCAACATAATTGGTCTCGCAATGTTTGCAAAATCTTATATGAATCTATTGAAAAAATTGATCTTCCCAAGAAAAGACTGCAGTTCCTTTTGGTTTACTGGAAAAGGTAATTCCATTATAGATCTGACCCTTTTGGGGTCTATTGTTATTCCCTCCTTCGACAGTGCAAAGCCAAGGAGTTTACCTTGAGGTACTTTAAAAACACATTTTTTAGGATTTAAAAAAATCCTAAACTGTTGGCATTTCTGGAAAACCTTCTCTAGATGATCAAAATGATCATCTTTCAATTTTGAAAAGACTATTAGGTCATCTAGATATATTAGGATAATCAATTTGATCAATCCCTTGAAAGAAATATCCATTGCTCATTGAACATTTTCACCAACATTGGAAAGTCTAAATGACATCTTTGATTATGTAAATGTTCCGCACTTTGTGGTAAACGTTGTCTTATGTTGGTCGACCTTCTTCACATAGACTTGATTATATCCTGAGAAACTATCTAGCAAAGAGAACATCTCCAATCTGGCCCTAGTATGCAAGATCTGTTCCATCAGTGGCAAGGGGTAATGGTCTTTTAACGAGGCTTTATTCAAATCTCAAAAATCAACACAAAGCTGAATATCGCCATTCTTTTTTTAGACTAGAGCTAGATTCGACACTCAGGTAGAATATTTGATAGGGTATATGATCTTTAACTCAACCAATTTGGTTAAATATTGTGCCATCAATGCTTCGACCTTTGGGTTGACTAGCCTTTGCTCCTATTAGATGGGTTTAGATCCTTTCGCCAAGTCAATGGTATGTTGAATTATGCCCAAGTCATAACCTCTCAGATCATCATAGGTCCAGGCGATAACCCTTTCATATTTGAAACATAGATCCTTCAGTCTCTTCTTGTCCTTGTGAGGAACTTCCCTTCTAAATTTCAATCTTCTGCCACTTCTGACATGAAGCTCTTCATAATCCCTTGCATTTGCAGTGAATCTTTTCTTGCCATTTCTTATGTATTCACAATCAAAAATATTTTTGAGAGAAATTAATCCTCAGGGAAGCTTGTTCCCTTTCAATTGGATGACTTTCTCCTCAAGAAATTCTACTCCTAGTGGTGAATAGTCAGAGGTTGTCCCTGATTTCTATATGAAGGAAGCAATCTAGATGTCATCATCAAAGACTTTCCAATTTTGATAATTGTCAAGAATTGAGGGTCAGATGATGACTTGCACCACACTCTGCTTGGTTAGATCAGAAACTGGTTCAAATTGTAAACTGACAAAATCCATTCGATCAACAACACTATTTTGCGATCGGGGAATAACTTGTATATTGAAAGCTTCGAAGCTCTCAATAAGATCCCAAACTAGGTGTCTGTACAATTTCATTCTTCTGGTTTTTGTAGTTGCTTGTCCACGGACCTGGCTCACCACTAGCTCTGGATCTCTGAAAGCTTGTATTCTCCTTGCGCCATTCGCTTTGCAGGAATCATCCCATGAACCAAGGCTTCATAGTCAGTGTCATTTTTGGAGCATGAGAACTAGAAATGGCAAGCTTTGAGGGTTTTCAATCTTTTCAAGGACATTAGTCGGACACCTGCTTCAGAGCTAGCTTTGCACTTGGCGCCATAAAAATACAGGGTCCATAGATGATTATCACCTGGATCATCACATTCCTCTCGATCCTTCATTAATTTCAAAAAGACTTGATCATTGTCGAAAATCACATAGGTGCCTAGCCCTATCGCATGGAAGTTTTTGAATGGATCAAAGTCGATGAATTGGTTGAGTAGCACCTCCTCTTCAGGAGTTTGATCACATGTATCTTCTTCATCTTCCAACATTTCTACACAATATCTCTCTTGTTGAGAAATGGAGGTATGCGCTACTTCAAAGCATAGGACTGCATTGTCCTCAATGTGTTTAGGATGCAAAGATTTAGACAGAATCTTCATTTTTGCCCTGTGCTTGGTTCTCAATATTGGGTGGGACCAGTTGAGTGCTAAATATTCGCCAAGATTTGCAGTGAAATCTCTTGAAAGACACATTCTGAAGACTGGGGGAATGTCTATCACTACCACTTCTTGTGTGACTGTTTGGCTTGGACATGAGAAATGGGTTAGAGATAGATCCTTTATCTGACCAACAATTAGAACCTTCTTCCCATCTAGTTGCATGATTCCTTTTTGAAGGGGATCATACTTAAGTTTCAAGGCATCAATCACTTGTTTAGGTATGACAGTCGTGCTAGCCCCATAATCAATCATATTATTATGCAAAAGCTTATCTCTCGAAATAAGTGTCAAAAAGAAAGGTGTGGGCTTTAGCTTGCTTACCTCTTTTTCTTTTGCATTGTCTACATCATTCGCATAAGTTTCTGCTTTCAGAGCTTAAGGGGGTGACACAAATCCTTTGTCTCTGCTTCGGTCGCACGAATGAGTCACATCCACCTACGAGATTTGTTCTTCTTTCTTTAATGCTTCCTGAAGTAGTGTCTTTTGTTTAGGGATATATGACATCCCACAATGATACATTAGGCCTTCTTCAATTGTTCCACCACATTGAGTGTTTTGATTAGTTGAGTCTTAGGCTTGTATGGTGGTATTTCTCTTTTTTTTGGAAGAAAATGTTCTGTCATGACTGGGCTTGGTGTCTTGTTCACTCCCTTATCTACTAGTGACGAGTCATGCAGCTGCGGAAAAGGCTAGATGATGGGTGATGGAGTTTGCTTTTCCTGCAAGGGCAGTTGATGTGGCTGAGGGTGTGGCAAAGCTTGTTGCACACATTCTCCTGTGAGCCTTCTTTTAGATCTTGTGTTGTAATCTAATTGCACCTTTGGAACACTAGTCATTGGAGCTTCATTCGTAAACACTACATCTTCTTCCATCCATGGAAATAGAGCTTGGTCTGGCGCAATATCTAATTATTTCTCTAAGGACATTCCTTGCATTTGTACTCTGAAATGAGCATTTTCCATTTTGGGAGGTTCATATTCATCCATATTTGGGGTCATTCCTTTGCTCCTTTGTTCCGCTATCCTCTCTTGCATATTCCCCCTTGAACAATTTTGGGGCATATGGCTATCGCTACACGAGAAGCACCATACATTCTCATCTTCTGTCAAATTTTTCTGGCTTGGAATCAACTCTTTACTAAGGTTATCTTTGACCGTTTGTAGCAACATGGTGACCAAAACTATCTGGTTTGCAGATGTTTACTATTGACTTCCTCCTATGGAGGATCCTTGGTATGGATTTTTTTGATAAGATGACTTTCATCTACCATAGGCTTGGGTAGTTTGCTTCGAAGGAATTGCTTGCTGTTGTTTGATAATGACCAACTCATTAGTGAAAGTCCACATGAGACTCTTCATGTCCCTGATATCTACCACGGTTGAGCAAGAGCCTGACGAGCTTGTTTGAGCGGTAGGGTACACATACATAGACTGCGGCTTGGGTGATGTCAATTATGTAGTGGAAGTACTTGGAGTAGCTTCTTCCCAAAGTCCACCAAATATTTTTGTGAATACCAGCATCAGAGGTCAAGGCAGAAGCTTCCCAACATCAATTAAACTATCCTCTGTGTGTACAACCACCTCGTATGCGTTAGAAAAGAAATCCCCTCCCATGGAGGTTATCATGACTACGATGTGCAAATTGAGAGATTTTAGATAGAACATGAATGCCATCACAGCTTGGGGTCAAGCAGTCATGGGGATCCTTTTCCAGGGATTATGAAACTTGGTGTTATAATCGCTCATGGCCTCTTGCGGAGCTCTCTTGGTGGTGATTAGTTGTTGCAGTAATGAAGAGTGGTATCCTTTCTCTGAGAATTTTTTGAACAACTATTCTCTAAGTTGATCCTAGGAGATTATAGAGCATGAGGCCAAAGATTGATACCAATCTTGGGCCTTTCCTTTGAAACAGGAAACCAACAGCCTAAAAGTGATGTTCTCCTCTATTATGTTATGTACCATACATACCTTTGCTATATCTTGAAGGTGTTTGAAAGGGGTTTTGAATTCTTCTCCAGAGAATTTTGGAATAGCCTTGAGGGAATTAATGGGTATAGCAGGCCATACATTTGGGGGTGTGGGTGGACATAGTGGACTACCACTATCCCAAGTTATGAAATTTCTAGTAGATGGGAGAGGGGCGTGTGCCATAGAGAAAATATTCTTATGAATCGGGTATACAAGTATTTTGATTTGGAAGGTTGAGCCTCCAGGTGGAGTAGATAAGGCTCTAGATATTGGGCTCTCACTTCTTTCTCTATTTCTCCTTATAGGTGATACAGAGCTTGTAAGCCTCCTCCTCCTAGGTCTTGAGGTAGGTAACTAAGAGAATTGGAAATGACCTCTTGAAGATGCTCTTTTTTGGACTATGGGCATGAAACTTCCAATTTCCTTCCTTAGCTTGATTTAAGAAATATTTTTGAATTCTAATCAAGCGTTTGGAAAACTTCGTGTCCCACTAGGCATGCGAGAAAAAGAACTATTGATCATCAAAGGTTGCACCTCTCTGATAGTCTTATGGGAAATTCAGTGAGTGGGGGACCAATTTGTGCCTCACTGAATACCTCCAAAATTTTCATAGAAATCTGACTCTTCTTTGGGGTTTGGAGAAAAGGGTAGAGGGAAATGTAAATTAAAACATAAAAAATGGTGATACGCCAATGCTTTTACAACATTTCAAAACCCAACAATTCCCATGATTGATATAATTAGACATAGAATGCCACAACCCTTCATTGTTGGAAAGAGAATGAACAACAAAGGCTAACAACAAGTACAATGCAAACTTTCAAATATTTTCGCAGGAAATGTTCATTAAGGTCTGATCAAACATAAATATTTCCAAGGGTAACAGGAAAAAAATTCAGAAATTGCATGAACTCTTCCTCCTAATATAGCATAATATAATAAGAAAACAACCTTTAAGAAAAATAGACAAGTCCAATGACATAATCCAGTTTTCACAAGTTATTATTTTACTATACGAGCATACAACATAAAAATCAGCTACTTAAACCATTCAAATTAAGCTTGCAAGACATAGTGTTTCATTCAAAATGGAAACATAAAGAAAGAAAGCTTGATAAAGGCCATAAATGCATAGTCTCAACGATTTTTTCTCAATGATTCATGCATTAAATATCAAATGAACTTTGAAATAGAGCTCAGATGCCAATCCAACAATAGTTTAAACCTTAAAAGATATAACATGCAAGAGAAAAGTAGTTCTGCAACTTTACTTCTAAAAATAGTTCTATATCCTAAGAAATATAAAGAAACTTTTCCTTGACAAAGGAAACTAAAACTTGGAATCCAACCATTTCATCTATCACCGCCTCTCTTTTATAGCTGTAGAAAGAAGAAAATGTTGCCACAACACAAAAGAAATCACTGCCAGGTGTTGGATTTTGATAGCACACGATGTGATCATAGATCCTTGGTTAGGTCACAATGATCTTTGCTCATCAATTCTCATTTTCCATATTAATGCTTTTTAGATATTTAGCAAAGATAGAGGCCCGTAAATGATCAAATCCTTGAAACACAACCTGGAAGAAAGGTCCAGTTGACTAATCACATCACCCAAAGGCACCAAATCAAAGCTTTTATCCTGAAAAATAAGAAAATAAAAGGGCCAACAAGCTCTGACAAACTCCCAAAAGATATTGCTTCATAAGAAGTGCAATCTGCCTTCAGTGAGGAGATGACGTGTCAAATAGGCAGAGACTTTTGAGCTCATGAATATAGCTCCTTAGAAAATCTCTGACGAGCCAACATGTGTCCTGACTCCCTCCCGAAAGGAAGGTGAAAACAAAAGTTGCACAACCACCACATGGAATATTGCACACCTTTCTGATAACTCTACTTGAGCGTGGGCACATCCGAAACTGAAAACATTAAAAAAGCTAAAAATCAAAACGATCACAAAAACGCTTCACAATATATTTTGTAGGTAGTGAGCCTCTCATTTTGGACAATGAGTCTTGGTAGTGAGCCACCCTTTGTAATATCTTATAACCAATTATACTATATTGTGAGATAATCCTCACCGTGGTTTTTCCCATTTTGGGTTTTCCACGTGTATATAAATATTTTTGCACCTAAATGCTTTCTTAAACTTCTAGGGTTTTCCACCTAAAAGGAGAAAGATGGGCCAAAATGGGAAATGTAAACACTCAAAATCAATGCAAGGATGGATGAAGAATTCCTAAATACAATTTCTAAGTGCAATAAACTGATAAAATAAATGACTTACTAATACAAAATCTAAGAAATGAAAGTTGTTTGAAAACACATTGTGATATGCAAAATGATTGATTAAATGCAATAAAGAACAAGATAAATATGCTAAACAGAAATTGTATACCTGGAAACTGATGAAGTGCATAATGAAGATTGTAAATGCCTTTGAAATTTTGGAAAATGTGATTTTTTGGTCAACTAGGACACTTACACCAAGCTGGGTGACTTAGTCCCAGATCTAGTAAATTGCTCTAAAGCCTATTTCTGCCAAATGGGTATCTAGAACTGCAAAAACCTCTAAAAAACAAGTGTAGTGGGACTAAGTCACCACTGTTGGTGACCTAGTCCACTTTGGATTTTTTGCAAATCCGAAAGTGGAAATGAAATCCCACAGTCTGCACTCTGTTCCTCCAGGTGTTCATTTCAGAAACTCTGATTTCTAAGGCTGTAAGTGACTTTTTGTGTAGATTTTAACCTTTCCAATAGGGATATGAATTTAACAAGTTTGAAATCTATTCTTCAATCATGTTCAAGCCATCCAAGCATCTAAATTTGCAATCACACAAAGGAAGAGAGAGAAAATGTTGATTGTTAGGGATTAGGGGTTTGCCTTGGTCAAACCCCTTTTAGGTAATTGAACCAAAATGATGAAACATGAAACATGAAACAATTCAATTAGAAACTTTCCATGATGATTGATCTTGATTGCTACAACAATGGATGAAGAATCTTTCTTTTCAATGCCTTAGAATTGAGCTTGAATGCTATCTTGATGACTTAAGATGTTAAAACCCTAGCTTGCTTGACTTGATAGAGATAATGAATGACAAATGAGTAATGAATGAATGAGGGTGAATTATGAATTATGGTTTAAAGGTATCATTTTATAGAGGAGAGTTAAGTGAATGGCTAGAATAAGGATCATGATCAAGGGCCAAGATTAAATTAGAAAATAATTTAATCAAGGGTGGAGGTTAATTGAGAGAAGAAAGACATGGATAGATAAATACTTGAGGTGGAAGATAAGATTGGCATAGAAAAAGAGGTGATAAGAGAAATTAAATAATAAAGATTATTTAATTTAAGTGGCCAACATAGGAGAAATAAATAAAATATTAATTTTATTTATTTAAAGAGAAAGGTGAGAACAAATAAATAGATAATTAAATAATTAAAAAAAAATTAATTATAGAGGAAAGGTGGAGTGTTAAACATTAAATAATTAAAAATAATTATTTAATGGAGAGAGGAGGGATAATTAAATAATTAAAATAATTATTTAAAGAAAGGATAAATAATTAAATAAATATAACATTTATTTAATTATAGAGAGAAAAGGCTAACAAATAATTAAATAATTGAAATAATTATTTAATTATAGAAGAAGAGGGAAAAACTAACTTTTGAATTAAAATAATATTTAATTCAAAAGTGGGGGAGGGGAAGGACCATTAGACTTAAATGCTTAATAAAATTCAAGAAAAGTGTGAAAGTCATTTGCAATTCTTTACAACACCTTTACAAGACATGCATTTTATTCAATTTTCCAGGGCCCAAGACCTAACGTGGATGTGTGAAACACGTCTCAACACTAGATCAAGGTGATATCAAGTCCATTTTGTGATCAATTAATCCCAAATCAAGCAAAGAAAAATGGATACTTTTTCCGTGTCCACAGTTAGCCCCCACTTTAGTGAGACGATGAACTTTTTGCAAACTCACACTAAAGTAGACATTCAAGAAGGGTCCAATTGCACCAATGCAGATGACAGAGAATGAAAAAGATCAAGGCATCGGTGAAGCCCCTAGGATCCAAGATCCTAAGTCAAACCAAGATGAGCACAAAAGGACATGCACAAGGTGAATGATATGCAGCAAAACAAGATACACAATCATGTAATGACAAGAACTAAAGGAAAGAAAAATGAGGTGGATCAAATATGCACTCACTCTCGGGCCATAGACCATCAGTTTGTCTATGGGGTGAGTTTTCCCAAAGAAGTGGTTTAATGAGAAAGTCATGCCAGTGTGTCAGCTTCCCATCGTATAATGAGAAAGTCATGCCAGTGTGTTGGCTTTCCATTATACTAACCATACCAAAGTTATCCTCCTGATAACTTTGATAAGGCACCACAATGAAAATTCTTTTTGGAAATGTTTTTGAATGTCATGCAAAGATTTTGTTGAAGGGGATTCTTCTTTATTCATGTAAGGTATTCTTCTTAGGGAGCATTATGCCTAATGTCTCCAAGAGAGGACAAGTCAGGGTGTCAGATCGTTTCCCATGGGATGCCTTGTTTGCATCATTCCATGCCAGTTGATCGTATACTCTTAGATGGCATAAAACCCAATGACACCACCAAGAAGAGGACACATCACAAGAAAAAAGAGAAATCACACCATGAAATTTGCAAAAAGATGTCATCTATGTATGCCCTCACTTTAAAGCGGTTGCTACACCAACACTGTGAGCAATTGCTTTAAAGTAGAAGAAGATATGAGAGCTTATTCAGAAAGACTGATGCCAAGTCATCTGTTTCTGATAAGCTATGTCATGAATAAGGTAGTGTGTCACATGTGAGTCAAGTTAAGGCATGTCATCCACATCCCAAGCTTGCTGTTATATGTTCATGAAAGATTAACGACTAGCCAAAAGAGACAATGAAAAGTGACATACAAGGACAAGGCTACTTAATCCCTTACCCCCACCAAGTGCAAGACAAAGGTGAGCCTGAAATGGATGATGATGTGTTGCTCCCTATGATGAATGTAAAACATGCAATAGTGAGTATGTTATAATCCTACAACTATTACATGGAAAGTAGCATCAACTAATGTTATTTATTTTGGTAAGTAAACAAAGTTTCAACTTGATATATATATTGTATACACCTTAAAATGGTCACATCACATTGTCGGGTAATTAATTAAATATTTTTAATATTTAATTAAAATCTTCAATTCTATCTGCATATAAATAAATTTAAATAATTTATTTATATTTCTTCATTCTTTCATTTCGGATTAAATAAATAAGTTTATTTAATCATCTTTTCATTCATTTCTTAATTAATTAAATAAACATTACGATTTATTTATATTAATTATCAATAATCTTCGTTTGAATATCTTATTCAAATAAAGATTAAAATATTATTCTTCTTCTAAATATCATTTACAATTAAATATTCCAAAATATTTAATTATTTCTTCTAATCTAATTTAAATATTCATTCTTAAATCATTTCAAAATTCCTCTAATTCGATTCAAAAATCTATTCATAATTAAATATTTCCAAAAATATTTAATTAAATCTTTTAAATATTTCAAAATCTTCTAAAGTCACATCATAATTAAATATTACAAAATATTTAATTAATTCTTCCATAGTTTTCAAAAATCAAAAATCAAATATCAAAAGCAATAAATAAAATTAAATAAATTTATTTATTTAATTGGGGATTTATCTTCAACTCCTGGGAAGCAAACGGTTGAAACAGAAAATTAAATTTCTCTGTTTCTGTGCAGGCTTGTTCCCGTGGGTTGAAGACATGAATCCATCCTTCTCTCCAACCTCTCAACCTCTTCCATCTTCTTCTCAACCTCTCCATCTCTCACCATTCAAATTTACCAGACAAATTCATAGCCGTAGATTCTTGCCAGCCGGGATGGAGCCTGCAAAAATCTATAAATACAGCTGCCGGGAGCTCCAAATCATATAGAAGTTTAAGCAAGTAAACTATAGCCAAATTTGCAAGTAGCATTAGCATTCATAGAGTACTTTCATAGCATAAATAGCATAGAATCATAGCAATAGCAATAGAATCATGATACATTTCATTCACAGCCCCTATGCATAATCACAGCCCCTGTCCATATCCATATCAACAATCCCATCTTCACCAGCATATAGAATAGTTTTCATTTGCATTCTCATTCTACAACAGCCATTTGGAGGAGCTAACATCAAATCTGAGAGCAGCAACTTCAAACTCCTGGAGATAGAGGAAAATGAAACGGCTCTGAAGAAATCTTGCTTATTTGAATTTATTTAGTTTTCTTTAGATTAATGTTTCATTAGAGTGTTTTTGTTTTCAATTAGATTAACATAGATAACATAACACATTTTTGGCGCCCACCGTGGGGCTCTTGCCCCCTTTTTAACATCTTTTTGCAGCTTCTTTTGACTGATTACAGGAAAAAAATAGTGGAATAGCGCAGACGACACGTTTCGGAAGAACACCTCCAGTTTAGCGCATTTAAAGTCTGTTGCAGCGCCCGTGATTACTGTTGCAGCGCCCGTGACTACTTTTGCAACATTCGTAACTACTATTGCAGCGCCCGTAACTACTATTGCAGCGCCCGTGACTACTATTTAATCAGTTTTGCAGCGCCCGTGACGACTATTGCAGCGCCCATAATCTGTTTTGCAGCGCCTATGATGTATTTTGCAGTGCAAATTGTTAAAAGAATGTATTCTGTAATCTGTAACTGTAGATTAGTTTAACTGATTCCGACGCAGCCGCGGACAGTTAAATTTTTTTTTTTAAGCATAAAATTAAGCAATCCTAGGGTAGTCATCTAAAGCATAAAATTAACCAATCCTAGGGTAGTCATCTAAAGCATAAAATTAAGCAATCCTAGGGTAGTCATCTAAAGCATAAAATAAAGCAATCCTAGGATAGACACTTCATTTCTCAATTTAGGCTTAAAATGAATTTTCTGTTTATGTGAAGCAACATCTTCACTTAGTTTAGAAAATTTTCATTTGGTGCTTAACAATTGAACCTTTGTTTGCTTTGTTCTCGGTGATAGGCCTATGCTCTCCCCTTAACTGGGTGATCAAAATGCCAAACTCACTTATTTCTTTTTATGCATTTTTAAGCTTTGTTAAAACCTTGTAGAGAGCCTGCTCTTGTGGGAAAAAGTACTCACCCAAGAGGAACGACTCAAGTGGGTTCAAGCCAAAGCCAGGCTATTCCACCCCACTCTAAAATTTAAAGCAAAATTGGGGAAACCCTCTTTTGACGGTAGTGTGCATTGATAACCATCCCCAAAGCCTTTGTTCTAAAGGTAGGGAGGTCTCTCGAGGGAGTCTATCATTTGCCACACCGAACGGAAACCCTTACTACGAACCTAGTGTAGTAACTAACCGAGTCAGTTTCTGAACATTGTTTCAATCACAGTGCAGGGGAGGGAAGAATCTACCCCCAAGATACTCACCATATAACTGCCAAGGATTGTTTGCTCAGGGGATCTGGTATCCACTTCCGTCACTCTGAGTACGCACCTGGAAAAGACAAAAACACGGGCGCCCTTTCGGGGGTGACATGGCTGTGTGAGTCGACGCAGTTTAAGATGTGGGCTGTTGATTGCTATGATGACCTACTTGAGAACTAAGAGTGAGTCTGTTTGAACTATTTATCATGTGTGAAACTTGTGAAAACAATTTTTGAACAACATTTTGGTCATACACTTCTTGTTTAGCATAGGGCTTAAAACAACTATTCTACAACTTGCTTGATGTGTTTTCAATACATTAATTCAGTAAAGATCATCTAAAACTCACAATTACATTGATCACACTTATCATTTTTTGAGACTAGGATCAAATCTCAAAGTGCATCTTTTCAAACAAGTTTTGATTATTGATTCAACTTCCCCAATAGGATTCTGATATCCTTTCATCTTGGAAGCCACAATCAAGAGTTAGAAACATTATTTGATCATATCATAAGATTTTCATCTTATCAGATCAAGACATTATCATTTTTGCACTTATAAACCTATGATCTAAGTCTAGAAGAACATTTCAAAAGTATATGCCTATTGTCCACTTTACAACATGGGTGATAGGGAACAAAATCTTTTTCATAGGTTTCATACTGGGAATAGTTCAAATAATGAGATAACCGATGAAATGATTCAAGAAGTTGAACAGGATCCACAGTTTCACATAATTTTGGACAAGATGTTAGAGCGAGATAAAGAAGGCTACTTTCTTTTCTTAGCAAACCAAGGTGCCAAATTGCCCTCTAACTACAATATGGAGAAAATTAAGGAAGATCCTGAAAAGACTAAAACTCCATTAAATGATCTTAGTAGTTTTCCCCAACAAACAAGAGCACTCCAAAGGAAAATCAAGGAAATACAAGGGGGCACAACTATGAAGTCCTTTGACGGAAATATGAATGTAACCTCTTCTCCTCCAAAAGCAACATCATCCAAATTCAATGTTTTTGAATTTTTGCAAAGGTTACATAAGAAGCCCAAATCTAAGCCCTCAAGTAAAATTGACCAATCCTATCATGTCATGCATTTATCTTCATCCCCCATAATTCCAAATGAACCTCATGATTCTTTCACTCAAGATAACGATTCCATTCAATCACCTTCTTCTATCATATCCTTTACATCCAATGATTCATTTCAATCTACACATCTTGATCAAAACATTCTACAAACCCTTCCTATCTTTGATCAAGATCCCATCTCTCAAGGACCATATGATGATCCCCTCCTTTCATTATTCACCCATGATAATCCTCTTCCATCTCAAGAGACAAACGTTCTTCCAAGTTCTTCTTCGTCATCATCTAATCAATCCATACCATCCCATGATTCTATTGCATTACAAGAGCATGATATTTCTTCCATCCTATCTAATGATGTCTTACCAATTGATGATCAAGATATGATTTCTACAAAATTTCATGATTCCCTTCCTCATCAAGATCAATATAATCTTCCATTCAAGGATACCCTTTCATCCCATGAAGATGATTATCCTCCTCATGATCAAGATATTCCTTTCATACCATTTCATAATCCTTTTCCAAGTCAAGATCAAAACACCCCATCATCCCCATGTCAAGAGCCTATTACACCTATTCACGTTATCCATGAACCCCACACCTATAAATTGGGATCCTCCTCCTTTATCCATTCTAGTTTACTTCCAAAACCTATCTTCTCATCCATATCATATCCTCTTCACAATGGACTCGCATCTTGTTTCACAAACAATACATATCCCATTGGTAAACGAATGTGTGAAATTATGAATTACAAAGGAAAAGGTTTAGGTCTTCATGAGCAAGGTATCCTAGAACCCCTTTCTGTCCAAGCACATCCATATTCTCATGGCCTTGGTTATACACCTCATACTCAACCTAGGTATCCTAGTCCATCAAACTCTCCATCCATCCTAGGTCCTTATCCTAGTCCAATAAAAACACCATCTATCCTAGGTCCTTATCCTAGTTCATCAAACCATTCATCTATCCTAGGTCCTTATCCTAGTTCATCAAACCATTCATCTATCCTTGGTCCTTATCATTCCAACCTTAGCTCATCAATCCTTTCATCCATATTAGGGTCCCACATTTCTCCATCTCCTATTCTTCAAGAACAACAAAAACACACATCCTTGATCCACTTTCAAAATTCTTCCTTCATTAACTCATCCATCATACCTCCATATCATTCACCTCAATCCACCCCTCCCATTGCTCTTGGAAGCAATTTGGATGCCAAATATGAAAAGCTTCTATATCAAAATCCACATGTATCAAAGGATCAACATGTCTCCTCGAAGAGTCATGCAAAAATAAAAGAAAATTTGATCCAAAAAATCAAAAAGCAATTTTCAAAGGCCACAAAGGCCCATCAAAGCAAAAGCAATTTTCAAAGGCCACAAAGGCCCATCAAAGCAAAGGCAATTTCCAAAGGTCACAAAGGCCCATCAAAGCAAAAAGGAAATTTTCAAAGACCACAAAGGTCCATAAATCAAAAAGAAAAATGTCAACGGCCACAAAGGTCCACAAAGAAAAACTCAAAGTCAAAATTCATGTGGATTCCTAAAAGTCTCATAGAAGCAATAAAATCTAAATTCGCATCCAAATTTGCTAATCCAAAAGTTTCCTCCAATTTTCCATCTAATAACCTATCACCTTCCAAATCCATTTTTCCTCCATCACTCCACCGCCCTTCAAGGTGTGTGTCAATGTTGATCTTTCCAACTTTTCCATCTATCCATCAACAGGTCTTCCAAACTCCTATCCATTATCCAACATTCATCTCCCCATCATTCTCCTTTAATCCAAACTTTTGCATAAGTCCTTAGATTCTTCCATCATATCATTAATCTGCCAACATTTAGGATTCTAATTCCCATTACCATGGTTTATTAGAGGGATATTTGGTTGTGAAACTTGATGCTTAAGTCCTTCCTCCATCTCCCTATCATCCATATCATATCTTCCATATTCCTCTCGCACTCTACATTTAGGGACAAGTTTCATCCATCTTATCATTCATGGTCATTTCTATGCCCATTCCTTACATTTCCACCTTTGATCTTGACAAGGTTAAGGATCTTCTTGAAAATCATACATCTTATCCTATTCACTTCATCCAAATCTTCAATACCATATCCTTTGTCATGCATCTTCTCTTATATTGTGGGGAATCTTGTTCCTTCAATTAGTCATATCATCTCATTTCATCTTAAAAAATTAAAAATCAAAAAAAAATCAGAAAAAGTCCTTAAAAAATCCATAAAAATTAAAAAAGAAAAAGTGCAATAAAAACACATGGTGAAAACCTGGAAACAGGCGCTACTTGTGATAAAAATAGGTTCCTCCATTTATTAGTTTATGTCTTACATTCACTTACGACATCATCCATTCATATCTATCATCGGTACATATCTTTCATTTATCCATATCATGTGGTTGGAATCTTTAGGTTTCATCATGGCTTGATGAATTTGTACATATCTTTTATCTTTAGGTTGTGTTTACACTGGGGGCAAAACGCAGAAACATACAAGAGAGGGGCAACGAGCTTTCAGGATATTCCAAAAACAGACAAATAACAGCTTGACAAAACAAAACAAACATTGTCATATCAAATCAATTACAAACATATTCATGCCAATGAAAATCGAAACAACATGATCCAAACAACTATCGAAGTGAGAATATCAATAATGATAACTAAAACTTGGATGATCTTAATCTGAATAAATGTTTGAAATACTTTAAGCAAGATGGAATGGTTGTTTGATTTTTTATCATATCTCTGGAGCAATTCGATGATGTACTGAACTAGAAAAGCAAGGAAGGAGTATGATTTTTCTTTGTCTTCTGTTTGCGAGGAAATCATTAGTACTATGCAAATTGGTCACGAGACATGCTCTACTATGTATCATGGATGACATTTCAGAATTCGCATGGGAAAAGGATTAACTCTTGTCTGTTTATGCAAGCAATACTCAGGTCATCTCGGTTCAATTATACCTAGATGCTTGTATTAACTTGCTATATTAAAAATCATGAAAGCAATACTCAGGTCATCACTGGTGCTAACATACCCTTTGATGCTTGTATTAACTTTCAACATTTCAAAGCTCTATGATGATACAAAAAGCATGAAATAAGCTCTCCAAATGGCAATATTGTATGAATATCCTACATGGTTAGTATAGATTGCATTCATGTTAGAATCTGCATTTTGCATTTATAGATTTTCCCAAAAGCTGGCAAAGTATACAATGTCTCAATAAAAAAAAATCAAAGCTGATCACATGAAAACACTATGAGGTGCTACCCCCAGATGTTGTTGGTCTCACACCACCTATTCCTACATCAGAAGATCAAATCATCAATAACATCAGAAGATCATACAATTATTCAAATCAAAATGGATCATCAAATCAATCAAATCAATCCAATCAGAATACATCATTCGACAATTTGTTTTTAACAACTTTGAAAACAAATTTATCAACATCATGTTTGTTTTTAACAACTTTAGAAGCAAACATATCAACCGATTTGTCTTTCAACAACTTTGAAAGCAAATTTATCACAATCTTGTTTGTTTTTAACAACTTTAGAAACAAACTCATCACCAAATCTGGATATCAACTATTTGTTTTTCATCATCATGGAAAACAAATTTATCAAATTTTGTTTGTTTTTAACAACCTTAGAAGCAAACTTATCAAATCATTTGTTCTTCATCATCATGAAAACAAATTTATCAAATCATGTTTGTTTTTAACAACCTTAGAAGCAAACTTATCAACAACTATTTGTTTTTAACAACTTTAAAAGCAAATTTATCAGCTACTATTTGTTTTCCAACAACCTTGGGAACAAATTTATCAGACAAACATCATCAAATCAGGGTATCTCAATACACAAAATTGGGGCATTTTTATCATATTTTACATAGCAGGGGCAATTTCTTCATCAAATTTTCATTTCATATCTCTTTGGATCAATTTCTTCAAATCATTAGTTTCGAACGATGAATCGACATCTTCAAAATCCATAAAAATTGAAAAATTTAAAAAATCATAAAAAATAAAAAAAATTCAAAATCACGAAAACTCAAAATTTTATCGATTCATCGTTCGCGGGGGCATATACTTATCATTATTTCGACAATCAACATTTGGGGCAAAATTCAAAATTCTTTGAAGCAATGCGTAAAACACATCACTTCAAAGAGGGGCAAAATGTATACACCTTAAAATATTTCATTAAATCTTTTAAATATTTCAAAATCTTCTAAAGTCACATCATAATTAAATATTACAAAATATTTAATTAATTCTTCCATAGTTTTCAAAAATCAAAAATCAAATATCAAAAGCAATAAATAAAATTAAATAAATTTATTTATTTAATTGGGGATTTATCTTCAACTCCCGGGAAGCAAACGGTTGAAACAGAAAATTAAATTTCTCTGTTTCTGTGCAGGCTTGTTCCCGTGGGTTGAAGACATGAATCCATCCTTCTCTCCAACCTCTCAACCTCTTCCATCTTCTTCTCAACCTCTCCATCTCTCACCATTCAAATTTACCAGACAAATTCATAGCCGTAGATTCTTGCCAGCCGGGATGGAGCCTGCAAAAATCTATAAATACAGCTGCCGGGAGCTCCAAATCATATAGAAGTTTAAGCAAGTAAACTATAGCCAAATTTGCAAGTAGCATTAGCATTCATAGAGTACTTTCATAGCATAAATAGCATAGAATCATAGCAATAGCAATAGAATCATGATACATTTCATTCACAGCCCCTATGCATAATCACAGCCCCTGTCCATATCCATATCAACAATCCCATCTTCACCAGCATATAGAATAGTTTTCATTTGCATTCTCATTCTACAACAGCCATTTGGAGGAGCTAACATCAAATCTGAGAGCAGCAACTTCAAACTCCTGGAGATAGAGGAAAATGAAACGGCTCTGAAGAAATCTTGCTTATTTGAATTTATTTAGTTTTCTTTAGATTAATGTTTCATTAGAGTGTTTTTGTTTTCAATTAGATTAACATAGATAACATAACACACACACACACACACACACACACACACACACACATATATATAATGATATGTCTATTAGTTTAGGATGTACTAAGGTTAGATTTTTCTTGGAAGGATCTTGCGTGATACTATTGATGTTGAGTGAAGGTTTGTTGGATGGGTTGATTTTTATGAAAGGACAGTCACCAAGACCATGATTTGGTGCTTGTGTTTTAGGCTCTAGAGGGGCATGGATATATTGTTCTATAGCATCACATCCTTTTCCTTGTTGTTTCATAAGATTTTCAAGTTTGGGATTGGCTTTGATTGTATATACTTTGTTATATATGTGAGCAATGTCATTGTAACTTGGTTGGTATGAAACATTATTCTTAGGTGGGTAAAGGATGAGTTTGGGTTGGTTTTGAGTTTGTTTTTTGTGTAATGGTGGGTAAGGAATTAGAGGATTCTTAGGATGTCCCACAAGGTATGTATGATGTTCATTGATCAAGGGGGATTTAATGGACACTTGCATATGCATAACCTTGACAGTCTTGGTTTGATGAATCCCTAATAAAGGGAAATCTAGATTCACTTGTTTGTTATCATATAAGGAAGACTCATTATTTTCTTGCATTAGAAGAGTCTCCCTAGGAAGAGAGTTTTTAGGAGAACAACAATCCAAATGGTCTTGACATTCAAGTATTGGTTCTTCCAAAATGTCATCATCATAGGGGAGCTATCCATGGTTGAATTGTCTTGTTCTATGATGTTTTCCTACATAAGATTCTCATGATTCTCATTGATTAGATCATGTAACACAATATCTTCTTCACCAATAGGAGAGATATTAGGGAAAGGAAAATTATGATTTTCATGTGTGCCAATGATTGGATCCTCATGCTCAAATAGACCCTTCCAAATGTTAGGAACATTAGGAAGGAGAGAAATAATGCTATAACTCTCAATCATTGGATGATCATTCATGATTGTATCCTTATTCACTAAAGAATTTTCACAAGTAGGGGAGGTGTTGAGAGATGAATGGAGACTAGGTAAAGTGGTGGAAATGAATTCATCTTGTATTGTTGTACTATCTTCCCAAGGGGAATGATGAGAAGAACAAACAAGAACTTTGTGATTCTCAATGATTGTACTTTATTTTGCCAAGATACCTTTATCACTTAAAGGAGAGGTATCGAGAGAAGTACAATTATGATCATCATGGTTATCTATGTTTGTATTCTCTTCTAACACATCATCCTCACAAATAAGAGAGAGAGGAGGGGGTGTAAGTTTAAGATAAATTTTTGCATTTGCACTCTCTTGTACTAAGAGACTATCAAAACTAGGGAATAAATTGTATGAATGACTAACATTCTTATTAACTAACTTTCACTTTGAAAACTTGGAAAGGATAGATACTAACATGTTTGAATAAAAATCTATGCAAATTAAAAATGAAATGTAAAGGTCTAAAAGGAAATGCAATTTTTGGATGATAATTAACTGATTATGCTATGCAACAATGTGGGAATGCAAATTTGAAATTAAGCAATGCATGACATGAGCCAAATTAAGCTAGATTTGATGAAATACATGTTACAGAAACTCAGCTAACTAATACAGATAGGTAATGGCACCAAACAAAAGCTTAAAAATAGGGTTTTCAGTTTTGTAAAAGACAGTTTCAGGGCTGAAAAGGGACTAAGTTGCCCAAGGTGGTGAATTAGTCCCGGTAGGGATTTTTTTGATTGATTTTGATGTTTTTTGTGCTATATGATGTAGATGTAAAGTGAAAATGCAATTTTTTTCTATTTTTCAAGGAAATGAAGTGCAATAATACAAGCTATATGAGCTTTTCACTAATGCAATTTTTAAAACCCTAGGATGGTAATTAAACAATGCACAACCTAATGCAATGTTGATGCAAGCTATTCCTAGGATGTGAATGCACTTGAAATCAAAAGTAAAATTTTCTAAAGGCGAGTTCACCAAAATATTTACAAAAATTTTGGCACCTAAATGGTTTCTTACACTTCTAGGGTTTTCCACCTAAAAGGAGAAAGATGGGCCAAGATGGGCAATGTAAACACTCAAAATCAATGCAAGGATGGATGAAGAATGTCTAAATACAATGTCTAAATGCAGTAAATTGATAAAAGAAATGACTTAATAATGTAAAATCTAAGAAATGCAAGTTGTTTGAAAACACATTGTGATATGCAAAATGATAGATTAAATGCAATAAAGAACAAGATAAAGATGCTAAAAAAAATTGTGCACTTGGAAATTGATGAAGTACATAATGAAGATTGTAAATGCCTCTTAAATTCTGGAAAATATGATTTTCTGGTCAACTAGGACACTTACGCCAAGCTGGGCGACTTAGTCCCAAATCTGGTAAACTACTCTGAACCCTGTTTCTGCCAAATGGGTATCCAGAACTACAAAAACCTCTGACAAACAAGTGTAGTGGGACTAAATCACCACTCTTGGTGACTCAGTCCACTTTGGATTTTCTACAAATTCGGAAGTGGAAACGGAAGCCCATAGTCTACACTCTGTTCATCTAGGTGTCCAGTTCTAAAACTCTAATTTCTGAGGCTGTAAGTGACTTTTTGTGTATATTTTAATCTTGCCAATAAGGAGATGACTTTAACAAGTTTTAAATGATGAAAAATGAAACATGAAGCAATGCAATTAAAAACTTTCCATGATGATTGATCTTGAATTGCTGCAACAATGGATGAAGAATCTTGCTTTTCAATGCCTTAGAATTGAGCTTAAATGCTATCTTGATGACTTAAGATGTTAAAACCCTAGCTTGCTTGAATTGATAGAGATAATGAATGACAAATGAGTAATGAATGAATGAGGGTGAATTATGAATTAGGGTTTAAAGGTCTCCTTTTATAGAGGAGAGTTGAGTGAATGGCTAGAATAAGGATCACAATCAAGGGCCAAGATTAAATTAGAAAATAATTTAATCAAGGGTGGAGGTTAATTGAGAGAAGAAAGACATGGATAGATAAATACTTGAGGTGAAGATAAGATTGGCACAGAAAAAGAGGTGATAAGAGAAATTAAATAATAAAAATTATTTAATTTAGGTGGCCAACATAGGAGAAATAAATAAAATATTAATTTTATTTATTTAAAGAGAAAGGTGAGAACAAATGAATAGATAATTAAATAATTAAAAAAAAAATTAATTATAGAGGAAAGGTGGAGTGTTAAACATTAAATAATTAAAAATAATTAATTAAAGAAAGGATAAATAATTAAATAAATATAACATTTATTTAATTATAGAGAGAAAAGGCTAACAAATAATTAAATAATTGAAATAATTATTTAATTATAGAAGAAGAGAGAAAAGTTTACTTTTGAATTAAAAAAAAAATTAATTCAAAAGTGGGGGGGGGGGAAGGACCATTAGACTTAAATGCTCAATAAAAGTCAAGAAAAGGGTGAAAGTCATTTGCAATTCTTTACAACATCTTTACAAGTCATGCATTTTATTCAATTTTCCAGGGCCCAAGACCTAATGTGGATGTGTGAAACACGTCACAACACTAGATCAAGGCAATATCAAGTCCATTTTGTCATCAATTAATCCCAAATCAAGAAAAGAAAAAGGGATATTTTTTCTATGTCCACACCATGTAAACATCTTGGTGTTCATGTGTTGTGTGCTTTTCTTGCTCATTTTTACTGTTATATGCATTGGAGTAATTGGATGCTATTTGTTCAATAATTTTAAGAAGATACTAATTCACCCCCCCTCTTAGTATCTTGGGTATTCAACAATTGGTATCAGAGCTTGGTTCCTCCGAAGAAGCCTAACAACTTGAGGAAGATCTTGAAGATTGAACAAATGGATGATAAAGAACTCTGGGCTGCTCTTGAAGATCTTGACAAGGCTAAAAATGGAAATAGAGATTTGAAAGAAAATCTTGATGAGGAAAATGAATGCATCCAAAAATTGAAAGAGAAATTGAAGAAATTCAAAGAAAGACATAGAGAAGTGAGTGAGCAATTAAAACAAGCAAATGAAGAGATTACCAGATTGAAGGTGCAAGTGGAGGAAAAGAAGAGAATTGAATATTACCTGAATATAGTGGTGCAAAGCAAGTCTAATGAATGTACAAGGCTTGAACAAGAGGTGGTAAACTTGAAAGTAGATCTAGAGAATGCAAAACTCTATGAAGATAAGTTCAAAACAAGCTCCACCAAGTTTGATGAGCTGATTGTAGGGAAAAAACCAACTAAAGACAAAGGTGGTTTGGGAATAGAAGCTAGTGAAATCTCTAAGGATATGCAGACCTCAAACACAATGGATAATTAGAAGACTAAAAATAGAGGAAAACAGATAAGAAATCTATGAAGCTTTGCTAGAAGACCACCTATCAGACAACCAAATGCTCAAAAGTACCCATCTTTCAATGTTTTCTTTTCATGTGATGAATTTGGTCACAGGGCAACATAGTGTAGAAGTAGAATAAACTAGTATGCTAGTTCCTTCTCTGGACAATGTTTTGCATGCAAGAAAGTTGGACATAAAGCTAGTGAATGCAGAACTCAGATGATGAATTGGTTTAATGGAGGAAGAATGAATCAATATTTTGTTGGCTACTGCTATGCATGTAATAAGTTTGGACATAAACTAAATCAATGCAGATCAAGGGTTAATGGAGGTCAAAAAAATTAGAAAAATGTTGTTTGCTACTGTTATCAATCAAATATGCACCCTATGCTAAGCTTACATAAGACTTAGCTATCTATTGACACATGGAAACCTTCTTCAAATGTGGGTGATCTGTGTGAAGAAGGAATCTCCAGAGTGAGTTGGTTCTTCGAATGAAATCTCCTATTCTAAATGACTTTTTGGGAAAAGGGATAAAAAGATAGCTGAAAGTATAACTTAAATCTAATAGATGATTCACTAGAAATTATTGATGACCTTGATATTCTACCCAAAAACAATCCTAAGAAAACAACAATAACTTCACAATCTCTCATGAACACACAACACATAATTGATTTGCATGAAGGTTTGGATTCAAACACAACATACAACTTGCATTATATGAACTTTTTGCACCAGTAATTTGCAATGATAGGACATAAAAAGGACCTATAAACAAAATCACAATGGAAACATCATACTAAAATTGCAAAAAAGACAGAAATTGGAGATAAGAATGTTGCTTTTATTGAACTGGAGGAGTATGCCAAAGTTTGAGTACAAATATTAAGCTTACAAAAAACTCTCTGCATGTACAAGAGAGGAAGAAGCAATGATCTGAACTACTGAGCAAAACTCAGTTTTTACAATATATAACTCTCAAAAACCCATTTCTAAGCTGAAAAGAAAAGCTGGAAAAAAGACACTAAAATCTGCATCAAATTGCATGAGAAAAGTGGAAACTTTCTCTTTCCAAGATGTCTATCCAAAATAACCTTGAAATTAGGATCAATCTGCTCCAAAACTGGAAAAAACCAACTTAGTTTATTTGTCCTTTTCTGACTTCACCCAAGAAGAAAATTTGCTTTCAGTATACTGCTAAAAAATAGCAAAAGATAAAAGCAATTTATAAAACATCACTTTATCTTTGCTTTTACAAGATTTTGTAGTTTTTACAAAAATAAAGCCCATCTTATCCTAATTTTTTGCAATTAAGATTTTAAAGAAAATATTTGCAAAAAATATCAACTCTAATACTCCAATTACAATTGATTTTTCTCTAAAAAAATCATAAAAATACAAGGGAGAAATATGTATTATTGAGTTTAATTGATTTCTACAAAATCAATAAAAATAAGTACCTAAACACCAATATTTGATTTTTGCTCAAAGCATAGGCATTTGAAATTAAGTAAAATACCTAAGGTATTTTAGACTTTGAAATATTTATTTAAATGCCTATTCTAAAAACTTAGGCAAATGATATCAAATGAGTTCTTGAAAAGGGTCGAACTAAGGCATATGTATTTCGACCACCATGTATTTGATTTGGGAGTTGGATATTTTAAAACATCAAGATGAAACCCTAATGACAAAACAACTAATCCCTAAGTTATCGGCCTCATTTTACACTTGGTGTTTTGAAGAAATTATTTCTCTGCTGGGAAAATGGCGCTGCCATCATGAAGCTAGGGTTTTGCAAGAAAAGTGTGAGGTCTCTGGCCATCAACTTCTCTATGGGTCAAATCTCCATCAATAAGCAAGAGTAAGTTATCTTCAAGCCATTTCGTGGCTTCTCCTCTCCATTTTGAGATAGTCCTTTGGCCTCAAGGCCGCGACATGAGTGTAGTTTCTGATAAATTTGATTGCTTTTGTGTTTTTTCTATTTTATATCTCCATTCAACCACCATGAGAGCTCAACCTGGGTGTTGGTATTCTTGGTTTGACTGTGGTTTCAATGATTCCTTACTACAGTTATATGGGTAAGTGAAATCTTCCCTTTATGATGCATTTCCCTCTTAAATATGCTCAGTTTGAGCTTCAATCTAAAAAATAATGTTTTTTGTGTTACTCAGGCCGTGACCATACCTGTGCATTACTCTTTCTTTTGTTGTTGAGTGAAAGCAATAGCTCGGTCTGCAATGTGTGAATGGTGCTATTCTGAGGGTTTCCAAGACCCTTCATGGCCACAGGCCTGTAGAACTTCATTTTCACTATTTTTGAAGAGTTTTAAAAGCTTGAACTCTGTATCTATGTTACCAAGGATCAAAACCTTTTTATTTCTCCTTATATTTGCATCCTCATTCAAAAAACCAAAATGGGCATTGTGATTTCTAAGAACCAAATACTTCTGGGCTTGACTCATAATGTAAAAGGAGCATATTTTGAAAAAACCCCAAGTGGGTATTGCTGTAAACAGAAGAAAAAACTCCTCCAAAGGTTGCGACCAGGAAACATGTATTTTTTTAGTTTTAAAAAACATTCTCCTTATAGGTAAATTTACATTTTTGAAATGAATTATATGGAAGAACATTCATTTCTACTGTAGGCCACCATCTTGCCATCATATAGGAACACTGGAAATGCTTGAACTTCAAATTCTTTCTATTTCATGCAATGGAGATATTCAACATGATTTTGACCATGTCACCTGCACTTTAAAAATGCAACTCAAGCCTTCACTTGATTGATGTTTCTCAATTACTTATCAAATCAAATTTCCTATTCCATGCAAGTTTTAACTCACTATTGAACGTAAACTATAGCAAACATTGTACACTTTATTACTTAGTGAATGCATGTACAATAGCTTCTTTTGTTTTCCAAATGAGTGCTTCAATTTTTCCTACTTGTCTTGCAATGCTGCACTCAGTTCTCATAATGCACATTTATGTATGATGTTGTTCCACATTTTATTAAGCTCCAACACTTAATGTGTTACATTCTAGTCCACCATGCTATCTTCGCATTCATTATTTGCTTTTAGCTGAAATTGATGATTATAGACAAGGAAATTATGTATGCTTGTTCACTTCTTTAAGCAATGAAATACTTGTTGATCCTGTATTCCAATTGAGCTCATTGCTCAAGTTCATAATCTTCACTTCATTAATCTTAGATTTGACTGTTATGAGTGAACAAAGGTCTTGATTGTTTTGATAGTTGTAATGTATTCACTCCTTCTTGACTGGCTCAAATGAGCATGATGATTATATTTCTTTACTTAGCCCTCATTTGTATGTTGAGCGGCAGCATGCTGAGCTCTACCCTTGTGGGAGCCTATTTTACTCCACATGATGTTATGTCTTCATGAAATTATTAGCTACATAGCTTTTCCTATACTTGCACAGGAAACAAACAATGTTAGCATAAAATAATGAAGTTTAAAAGATTCATGATGTGACATTTCATTTTTTAGGCTTTCATTATTGTACTCTTCATTTTAGCCGATTCCATGTTGTAAGTGTGGAATAAGTAAATAACTAAGAAAACTTCTTAATAAGACATTATATCAAATATTAAACAATAATTAAACTAATTTAAAAGCATAAATCTACTCAAAGTGTCATATTTTTCCCTATCTCTAAAGATTTATTAAATCACGAGGCTCTCAAATTTGGTAAGCATTATGACTTTTAAAATGCCAATCTAGAGAATGAGATGCTGCTAAATGCAATAATCTAATCCTATATGATGATTTCTAAATGATATGATCAACTACTGTAATCTAAATGGACATGGATATGATAAAAGGAAGCTACAGTAATCTACGATGCAACCATGATATTGATTCTAAAATGCTTTGATTGCTATTGCTAAGATGATATTTCTATTGCTAAGATGCTTGCTTGCTATTCCTATAGAGTAAGTTTGCACAAAGTTGGGATCCATTTCTTGTAGAATGAGGCTCTATTTATAGATTTACGACAACATATTTGTGAAGGGGAGGCACAGTAAAGGCCTAGATTTGATCTCGAGGATTGAATGGTGAAGGATGAAGAAGCTTGAGCTGATCATGGGGATTGTTCCTCCCACAAAAAAATCTTTCCAGAGGATAGGAAGAATAAGAGGAAGGAGATTGAAAATTTGATTTCCAATTTGTCTCCAATTTGTCTCCACAACTTTCCCGTGAATGCTAGTTGAATTAAATTAGATGTTTTATATCTAATTTGGTAGGTAAAATATGATGAGCTGTAGAAATATGAATATATTTGAATATTTAGATTTATTCAAATTTAAGAGAAATAAGATATTAAATTTAATAAAACAAACTATAGAAGTCTATTTGTTAAATTAAAAATGGAAGCAATGAATAATTAAATAAAACAAAGTATATGAACTTGTTTATTTAATTAAGATGAAATAATAGAAGAAATAGAAGAATTAAAATGTGAACTATAAAAATAAATACTTCTATTTATTCAATAGTAGAGGAATTAAAGGTTAATTAATCAAATAAATTATATTTAATTAATTAGATTATCTAGACCATTTTTAGGTGTATACATTTTCCCCCTCTTTGAAGTGATGTGTTTATGCATTGCTTCAAAGAAAATTTTGCTTCTGCTGCTAGTATTGACAAATTTTTTCCAATATGCCCTAAATGTTGATTTTGCTGTGATGATGGATATATGCCCCCTCAGGAGATAAATTGATTAATTTTTGATTTTTTTGATTTCTTTTGGAATTTTTCTATTTTTTCATGATTTTATGATGATTTATGATGATTTGATAAGGATTTTCAATTTTAACGATGCAAAATCAATTTATCTCCCTATAAAGAATACTGATTCTGCTTGTTGATTAAATGTTGCCCTGCTTTACCTCCTTGTGTTTGATGATTTTTGATTGTGTAAGCCTTTGATTTGATATTGATTGTTGATGATTTTTGATTGTGTAAGCCTTTGATTTGATATTGATTGATGATCCTGATAGATTAGAAGATTATTGATCTCATGATAGGTTAGATTCAATGATTGATTGATTGATTGACCTCATGATAGGTGAGGATCAATGATTGATTGACCTCATGATAGGCGAGCATCAATGATTGGTTGACCTCATGATAGGCGAGGATCAATGATTGATTGACCTCATGATAGGCGAGGATCAATGATAGATTGATTGATTGACCTCATGATAGGCAAGGTTCATTGATAGTTTGATTGATTGACCTCATGATAGATGAGGATAAATCATAGATTGATGTTTGACCTCATGATAGGTGAGGATCAATGATAGATTGATGTTTGATTAACCTCATGATAGGCGAGGATCAATAATAGGTTGATGTTTAACCTCATGATAGGTGAGGTTCAATGATAGTCACTCACGAGATTTGATCAAAGTCTCACCAAAGCCCATTAGATTGATAGGCTGATAGATTTTTGATTGATTGATAATATTGCTGATTTGCAATATGTTATGATCAGAGGAGGATTTTAGAGTTCTTCCCAAAGATGTGGGACATGATTCTGCATTTGGCGCAGGCCAATATAGATATCATCAGTCGATGTGGTTTATCAAATTTGATTGATATTCCCTAGTATAAGATTGATTAATGTACTAAAACTTGATGATGTACACTCATTTAGTCAGAGATTTTATGATTGCTCTATCATGTTATTGATTCACTAGCCTTGGAAAATCTATAATGCAGATGAAAAACTAATATGAATGCAATCTAATTTAACCATGCAAATCTACATATGCAAGCATTGGCATCTTAACAGTCCATTTATCATAATTTTTTATCATCATTAAGCTTTTAAAATGTTGAAAGTGAGTACAAGCATCGATGGAATGAGTTAGACCATGATGACCTGAGTACTACTTTCATAATTTTTTATATTGAAAGTTAACTCAAGCATCTAGGTATAATTAAACCGAGATGACCTGAGCATTTCTTGCGTAAACAGACAAGAATCAATCATTTTCCTATGTGAATTCATAATGTCATCAGTGATAGTTTGTAGAGCATGTCTCACAAAAATTCACACAATAAGAATGATTAACTTATAGACAACAGACAAAACAAATACCATTCTCCTTCCTAGCTTCTCTAGTTCAATACATCATCGACTTACTCCAAATAAATGATGGATAGATGGAAAGGATGGCAAGATCAACGTTGGCACACACCTTGAAGGGTAGTGGACTGATGGAGGAAAAATGGATTTCGAATGTGATAGGTTATTAGATTGAAAATTTGAGGAAGCTTTTGGATTAGCAAATTTGGATGCCAATTTAGATTTTATTACTTCTATGAGACTTTTAGGAATCCACATGACTTTTGACTTTGATTTTTGCTTTGTGGGCCTTTGTGGCCTTTGAAATTTTTCTTTTTGGTTTATGGACCTTTGTGGTCTTTGAAAATTTCCTTTTTGCTTTGATGGGCCTTTGTGGCCTTTTAGATTTTTCTTTTGATTTTGGATCAAATTTTCTTTTATTTTTGCATGTCTCTTCAAGGAGACATGTTGATCCTTTGATACATGTGGATTTTGATATAGAAGCTTTTGATATTTGGCACCCAAATTGCTTCCAAGATCAATGGGGGGGTGGATTGAGATGAATGATATGGAGGTATTAACGATGAGTTTATGTGGGTAGAATTTTGAAAGGGCATCAAGGATGTGTGTCTTTATTGTTCTTGAGAAATAGGATATGGACCTAGGATAGAAGGAAGGTTTGATGGACTAAGATGAGGACCTAGGATAGATGGAATGTTTGATGAACTAGAATGAGGACCTAGGATAGATGGAAGGTTTGATGAACTAGGACACTTAGTAATATAATCAAGGCCATGGTGATATGGATTTCTTTGAACAAAAAGGGGTTCTAGGATACCTTGTTCATGAAGGCCTGATCCTTTTACTTTGTAATTCATACTTTGACACATTCCTTTACCAATGGGATATGTATTGTTTGTGAAACAAGATGTGAGTCCATTTTGGGGAGGATATGATATGGATGAGAGGATAGGTGTTGGAAGTAAACCGAAATGGATAAAGGTGGAGGATCCCAATTTATAGGTGTGGGGTTCATGGATAGCTTGAATAGGTGTGATAGGCTCTTGACATGGGGATGATGGGGTGTTTTGATCTTGACTTGGGAAAGGATCATGAAGTGGTATGGAAGGCATATCTTGATCACAAGAAGGATAAACATCTTCATGGGATGAAAGGGTATCCTTGAATGGAAGCATATCTTGATCTTGATGAGGAAGGGAATCATGAGATTTTGTAGAAAGCATGTCTTGATCATTAGTTGGTAAGAAATCATTAGATAGGATGGAAGAACTAGCATGCTCTTGTGATGCAATAGAATCATGAGATGGTATGGATTGATTAGATGATGTAGAAGAAGAACTTAGAAGGATACTTGTCTCTTGAGATGGATGTGAATTATTTTGGATGAAAAATGAAAGGAGGGGATCGCCATAAGATTCTTGAGAAATGGGATCTTGATCAAAATGTGTGACCAATTTTTAAGTATATCAATATATAAAATCAATAAATTAAACACACCAAAAAGACATTATATCAAAACAAAAAATCAAATAAAAAGGAATGCAAACTCAGTCTTCCGTCTTTGATGTCATCCTATCGTGCTCTATCTCCAGTGTTTTTGTCGATTCTAGCTTGCTCTCAAATTGTGTGCTAGGCTCAACAAACGGTCTTCCTAGAGAACAATAATTGAAGCTAAATGCATGCTTAAACTACACATGATTGCTAGAATGAAAGATTACAAAATTATGAAAGCTAAAGATGATAATGACAATACTAAGATGCTAGAATGCTAAAATTCAACTAATCGCCAATGCATGCATGTATGTCGGTGTCTGTGTGTGTGTAACCAATGCTTTGATTTGTAGGGGTCTTTATAGAGTTTTTGAAAGATTCTGATTGGCTGATGTGATCAATGGCTGTGAAAATTCTTGGCAGATTGAATGGTTGAAGATGGATAAGACTGGAGAGAAAAATAGAAGAAAACCAAAAAGCAAGATTTGTTTCCTTTTTCGTAGAAGAGATAAGATGAGATGATAAAGATGAATTGTAAAAATCATCTTTTTGTGAGATTGAGAAAAGATTTAAGATAAATAGTGAATTATAAATTCAATTATTTATTTATTGGTGATATGGAAGATTTTTCTTAATTAAATAAAATATTTAATTAAGATTTGAAGAATAACAAAAGATTTCATAATTAAATAAAATATTTAATTATGATTTGAAAAGATATGAAGGATATTAAATAAAGATATTTAATTAAGTTTTTAGGAAATGACATGTAAATGAAATTAATTAAATAAAATATTTAATTAATTAGAAGAAATTTTTGAATAGGAGAAAGGAAATATTTAAATTTAATTAAATCAAAAGACTTAATTAAATTCAAAAGGTGATAATTAATTAAAATAAATAAAGGGTATTTATTTAATTAATCAAGTAGACATATGAATGTGAAATAATTAAATAAAGTTGATTTATTTAATTATGGTGGAAGAATAAAGTGAATGAACAATATAATTAAATTAATTAAATTTAATCATATGTAGAGTACTTCTTAGAGAGATTAATTAAATAATAAATATTTAATTAAGTGACAAGATTAATTAAGCATGACCAATTTTGTGCATATACATTTTGCCCCTCTTTGAAGTGATGTGTGAAACACATTGCTTCAAAGAAAATATTCTTGCTTTTGAAATTTGTTGTGTTTGATTTTGCCCCTAGTCGAAAATTTTTAATTGATGTGCCCCTAATTAAAAAAACATGCCTGATATGCCTTTTGATTTGAATTTGATTAAAAAATGTGGCTGATATTAATTATACCCCCTTAGGAGGTAAATCACTAAGGATCAGGAAAATGTTGATTTGATGATGAAATTTAGATGATGAGAGGGATGAAGTGATTTAGCTCTCGATAATTGATTAAAAGATTCCCTAGTTTGAAAATAAGGTCAAAGTTTGATAAAAAGATAAAAATAGAAATAAAATTCCAAAAAAACCCACCTTGGTTGACCTTTAAAAGGTCAAAGGCGTAAAAGGGCAAGTCATTTTCACCTTTTGACTTTATAAACTTTTTTGCTTCGACAGTGACTTGGCGAGATGGAGATTTTGTATCATAGGAA
The DNA here is from genome assembly GCA_007258455.2 of Sequoia sempervirens. Taxonomy (NCBI): domain Eukaryota; kingdom Viridiplantae; phylum Streptophyta; class Pinopsida; order Cupressales; family Cupressaceae; genus Sequoia; species Sequoia sempervirens. Next base: position 295,731,685 of record VDFB02000003.1, read on the forward strand.
TAGATTCAAGCGGGCCCGACGATACCAGAGACTAGCCATGTATGGACTACTAGTGAGTTGATTCAAACCTCTTTTCTTTTGATTTTTTTTTATTTCAGTCAAATTTTGAGACTTTTTGGCATGGATTTAGGGTTTAGCAGTCTGTTTTAGCGCATTTAGGAAATAGAGTAGCACTTGCGATGTTTTCTATAGTGCATATAGGGTTTGATTTAGCTTTGCTAGGCAAGAGGCAGTTTAGCACATCTGATACCCAAAGTAGCGCTTATAAGATGTCTGTAGAAAATTGGCACATTAGCACATATAGGAAATAAAATAGCGCTTTTAGGGTTTTCGCGCATCGAGTAGATGAAATGGCGCATTCGATTAGGGATTTAGTGCATATAGGGAAATAGCGCATAGAGGAATTGATTTAGCGCTTTCAGGACACAAAATGGCACATCTGGGGTTTTAGCGCATCAGATGGAAACTTCAGTGCAATTAGGGTTTTAGCACTTTTAGGCCACAAATTAGTGCATCTAGGAAAATTTAGGCAGAATGCATTGTGTGATGAAAATGATGATGTATTATTGCTTCTTTGGTCAATAGATAGATAAATTGTATTTTCATCATGTTAATATGGATAGAAATGATAGCAAATCTGATAAATGATGAATTGATAACTTTGTTTCCAAAAATAGAAAGCAAAGAGTAGATAGCTGATAAATTTGTTTCGAAAGAGAAGAATGATTGATATGACTTTTGATAATTTTCTTTCTGTGATAGAAAACAAATAGTAGATGATGTGTTTGAAAACATATTTGCATTCATGACTGAAGTACAAATAGGATGATGATTTGATTGTTGATAAATTTGCTTTCCTGAAAAACAAAAACAAATAGTAAATGATGATAGAGTATATTGATTTTATATTCAGGTAGATAGATTTTGCATTTATTTCATGATATGAGTTCCTTAGATAGAGTACTTGATATGGTTCACATGATATGATGCACTTGATATGAGGCTAATATGTGTGACTTGATATGAATCTGATTGATATGGGTCATTGATATGTATGATGTGAAGTAGATAAATTGCTTTGATATGAGTCGATGATATGAGTCTGATTGATTATCCTTGTGATGACCAAAAATAAGAGGTTTTCAAAAACCTCCAGATTAGAGAGCGCTTCTCTATAGGTTGGGATCAGATACGAGATCTCATACCTACAGATGTACAGTTGATAGTTGGATGTGGGTTGGGACCATTGTTGTCTATGCCTCCTATTCGATTCAAGATGGGACTGTTGGACCATGGTAGCAGAGAGATGGCATTCTTAGCATAATACTTTTCATTTGCTGACATGTGAGATGATGGTGACCTCAGAGGACATATACAGGATTTTGGGGATCCCAGTGGTAGGTTCCCTTGTGTTCTATGACCTTCAAGGAGTTAGGTGGTACAAATGCACTCAAGAGGGTGTTTGGGGATGCACAAATAGCAAGGTATTGGTTTCCATGGGTAGAATTTAGGGGATATCCGGCCTTACCTACAGTGTTGGGTACATTCATTGGAGGCTTCCTTTATTTGGATCGCCGGTCAAAGGGACTATTAGTTGGGTGGGGGAGGATTATTAAGCTGATGATGGGGCAACAATGGAGATATGCCTGGGGGAGTTGTATGTTGGTACATTTATATCATGACTTGCACTAGGTGGTATACAAAGGATCAACTAGCTTGTCTTGTGGTGTTACCCTGCTCCAGATTTGGGCATGGGATCATATTGCGATTACGAGACCACTTTGTCCCAGAGTTAGGCCACCAGGTAGGCCATACATGTATGCATATTCTATTTCACTTGTCTAGCCCAAGCTAGGCAAGTTGGAGTACTAGAGAGGTACCCTAGATGATGTGGATTCAGTGATATGGAGGCCATACATGGATTGTGATGCATGAGACACAAATCATTTGGAGATGTCATTTGTATGTATACCCCAATTTCTGATAGGCCGTAATCCATTCATTATAGAGATATTTTTAGCATTGCAAGTACAGAGATAGTTTAGATTCACACAAGGGATGCCTTAGGGCATTATGCACTATGGATGGTGTAAGGATGAGCTTGGATGGGGGCCCTACATTTCTTATCAGGTTGCATATATAGAGTATACAACTGTATAGCCTGAGGTATGGGATGGTAGGCCCGATATTGTTGATGCAAGTATGTTTGAGGAGTACTTTGTTTATTATCACACACACCCATTTCTGTGGTTCACATGTCCAGATGAGCTGACACCCATTTTGGTGGCACCACAGCCAGGGGCTAGGAGACAGGAGGATGTGGCAGGTGTGGAGTAGGCAGTTGGTGGAGGAGAGGAGGAGGATAGTGGAGATGAGGAGGAGAGTGGAGATGGGGAGGAGAGCTTAGATGATGGCGATAGGGATGATGGTGGAGATGGTAGAGGGGAGTAGCAGAGGCCAGTGAGATAGAGGATGAATATCATGGGCAGTGCTTAGGTCATGCAGAGGCTAAGGAGTGATACCAGATGGAGGAAAAAGATCAGGGTCTCCTCTATAGCGCAACAGGCGCAAATAGATACTCTACAGGCCTAGGTACAAACTCTTCAGGGGTAACAGGCATAGTTGCAGAGCCAATTGGCTCAGGCTTAGAGTTTGGTAGTACAGTTACAAACACAACTTGCACAGACATAGGCACAGTCATAGGCACCTCCGCCTACCCCAGACCCATAGGTATCCTAGTTGGTAGCAGAGAGGGATTCTTTTAGGTGGATGGCAGTAGAGGTAGAGGGTGTGGCACAGAGACTCATGGGCACCATTGAGAGTGCATCTTTGTGAGAGGCCATTGCAAAGGGATTTGAGATTTCCAGGGAGGATGAGTACTACCAGGTTAGGTATGAGGAGTTGTGTCCTCCTGATCATAGAGAACCTTACCCTCAGTCCCACAGTAGGACTAGGAGCAAATCACATACTATGACACACGGTAGAGGGGTCACAGGGCCACGTCAGGATCCTGATGTAGGGGGTAGTGGCAGACCATCATCCTCAAGACCAACTCTATCAGGGGGGTCCACCAGCCAACCATTATTTATTGATGCAGTATCATTGATGTATATCATTTTTTGGAGCATGTACATTATTTTTTATCATATCTCATGTATCTCTCTATACTGTTCAGTTTCATTGGACATTGGACATTTGTATGCATTTTTGATGAGCGATGATATGCAACAGCGATGAGTTTTGATGATGTGCGTGTTTGATGTGATGATGTGATATGCATGTATTTATGTATGATGTAGTATGAATTTTGATATGCATTATATTGATTTGATGACTAACATGATATGTAGGATGATTCATGTGATGATGACGATTTGTGATGTGTACTAATGATGTCATGCAGGTGGATAACGTAGGATGTTTGATTAGGAGAGTGTGTACGAAGATATATGATATGGTTATGAAAAATGATATGGAAATGTAATGTATGCATGTAATGTTTGTTTTTGGATTTTTCAAATGCAAGAAATAGATGTGCCAAAAAATGGATGTTTATGTTCATGAGATGAATTTGTAGTATGTATATGATTTAGGAAAAGAAATGATATGTGAAATGAGTCAAATGTTTATGGGAAAAATGTCATGATATATAAATGATATGAAAATGATAGATGAGTGCAAGATAGGATAAGTAATGGGATGAAATGTATGATGTAATGAAATGTAATAGAATGATGATAAAATGATAATGATAATGATAATGAGATGAAATGATAATGATAATGAGATAAAATGATAATAATGATGAAATAATAATGATAAATGTAATGAAATGATAATGATAAATGTAATGAAATGATAAATGAAAATGATATGATAAATGAAATGACATGAAATGATAAATGAAAATGATATGATAATGATATGAAATGATAAATGAAATGATAATGAAGATAATAAATGAGATGCAACTGTGTAGGATGAAAATGAAATGATAAGAAAGTGATAAGTGATGTTTAATGAGATGAAGACGATAGATAATGAAAGTGATATGGAATACCTAATGGATAAATGAATGATGTGAAATGAGAAAGGATCTAAATGATACGAAAATGAATGATAAATGATAAACTATATGATATGTACAAGACCTAGATGAAATGATGATGAAGATGAAAGATGATAATGAAACAAATGTTCGAATGTCCTCCACAACTAGACTAGAGAGACATGACAACCATTGATATTATTTTTCAGCCTTTTAAAAATATGATGCAAATCTAGTATGCAGATATGTACAATGATCAAAATGAAATGCAACAAAATGAAACCAACCATTTATTGAGCTTTTTGTTAGCTTTATTGAATCATCATAGAGGGTTTTAAAATTTTGGAAGTATGTACAAGCATTAGAGGGGAAATTAGCACCAATGATGACCTGAGTACAACTTTCATGATTTTTTTGATATAGCAAGTGAACACAAGCATCGAGGTATAATTGAACCAAGATGACTTGAGTATTTCTTGCATAAGTAGACAAAGATTAACCACTTTCTGATACAAATTTAGAACTATCATCAATGATATGTTTTGGAAATCATGTCTCATGACATATTTGCAATAGATTGATAGTTAACCTCAAGAAAACAGACAAAGAAAAATCATCCTCTTTCCTCACCACTCTAATTCAGGACATCATTGAGTGTGCTCCAGAGGGATGATATCAAAAATAAAACAACCACTGTGCAAAATATAATACTACTATTCCAAACATTATTTAGATTTTAGATCATCCAGATATGCGTCATGATATGGTACTTGCTGAAAACTATTGTGATATGGATTAATGATTGAATAGTTGCTCATAGGATTTGATTATTTGTTTGCATGATTGGATTTTATGTCATTGTCTAGTTGTTTTGGTAGAACCTGAAAGTTGAGTGCCCCTAGTATATCCACGTTTGCCCCCAGTATTGACACAACTTGTTGAAATAGATATGTACAATTATCAAGCCATGGTAAGATGTTATCACTCTAGGAAAATGATGGTAGTATGATGCTGTTATGGTTCTAAGATGATGGAATAAAGGCTGAGAAGCTAAGTGCAAAACATGAGCTAATAGATGGAGAGCTACAAATAGTGTCTGTTTGCCAGATTTTCACTATTTGTTTTTATTGCATTTTTCTGATTTCTTTTTGACTTTTTTTTTTGTATTTTTCTTGTCAATAGACTGCCTGTTGCTAGGTTTTCACCCTATGACAATTTTTTTATTAGGACCTTTTCTGCTGTTTTTATTTTTTTTAAGGACTTTTTTGTTGTTGTTTTTTTAATTTTTTCAGGACTTTTTCTACTGTTTTTGTTATTTTTTTAAGGACATTTTTTGCTGTTTTTGTTATTTTTTCAGGACTTTTTCTCTGTTTTTATTATTTTTTTAGGACTTTTTTGCTATTTTTTGTTTTTTTTTTCAAGACTTTTTCTGGGTGATGATAACTACTTCAGACATAATACTTTTTCAGATGCATGCTGTTGATGGGTTCATGAAACAGGTCCCCTTCTGGCATTGACAACTTGTATGCTCCTGAACCGTATACTATGATGACCACGTACAGACCCAACCAATTTGGTTCAAACTTTCCTTTCTTCTCTCTATCTTGTTAATTTCGTGGGTTTTCCTTCAAAACAAGATCACCAACCTAAAAGGTACTTGGCTTGACTCTGTGATTATAGCGGAAAGACATCATCTATTGATATGCTTTCAAATGATCAACTGCTAATTGTCTCTTCTCATCAAGGAGTTCCAGCTCTTGCAATCGGGAAACTCGGTAGTCATCATCTATTGTGAGACCCTTCAATGATACCATTAGTGATGGAATCTCAACCTCTAGTGGAAAAATGGCTTCTGCTCCATAGACAAGATCATACGGTGTTGCTCCTATTGGTATTCAGATGCTAGTTTTGTAGGCCCATAATGTGGGATTGAGTTGAACGTGCCAATCTTTCCCTGCATCATTCACAGTCTTCTTCAATATTTTTAGTATTGTTTTGTTTGAGGCCTCTGCTTGGCCATTCCCTTCTGGATAATAAGGTGTTGAATATCTATGTTGGATATGGAATTTCTCGCAAAGTTCATCAACATCCTAATTCTTGAATGGTCATCCATTATCTATGATGATGGAGTTGGGAATGCCATATCAAAAAATGAGATAGTTGAGTATGAACGATGAGATTTGTTTGTTGGTAACCTTAGTGAGAGGTACTACCTCAATCCAGTTGGTAAAGTACTCTATCACTGTGATGATGAATTTGTGTCCATTTGATGATGAAGGATGAATCTTGCCAACTAGATCTAATCCACATTGAGAGAATGGCCAAGTTAGCATGAACAGTTGAAGTTCTTATGCACGAGCATGAATGAGATTCCCATGAATCTAACATTTAGATAACTTTTTCATGAAAGTGAATGATTCCCTCTCCATAGTTGGCCAATAGTAACCCATTCTAATCAATTTCTTTGATAAGGTCAGTCCACTTGAATGAGTACCACAAATTCCACCATGAACTTCTTGTAAAGCCTTGTCAGATTCGTCATGTTCAAGACATCGAAGTAAAGTGATAGGTTGGGGTTGGATGAGGCACTCACTACCCCATGCTCTGATTCCTTGCTCCTAAGAACTCCTTGGTGTCTCTTCCACCCTGTCCTAGTGGTCTTGCCTCAGGTCTAAGTACCACTACTTCTATTGACCAACCTCATGATGAACATGTTGTCCTTCTACCAAGCCAACCTTGGTGCTTCGCCATATACACTCCATTGGCCCTTACTCTTCCCTAAAGGCCAAATAACCTCAACCTTCTACTAGATTCTTGCAGGCGTGTGAAGGTGTTGCAAAAGCTTCAAGATGATCAAACTAGGGTTCTTGTTCCATCTCAAGACTCCAACTAACCATCGCTTTCACAAAGTCCCCTCCTAGGGTTTGAAAAAGGCTACAAGCCTAGAGCCCCAATTAGGCCTCTGAACAGGGATAAAATGTAATTTTATTCTAAACCCACCAAAGGACCTAGGTTATTTGATTGGGAATGGTGATTCACATGTCCTCACCTTGAATATTTTTAGGGTTTTGAGTCAGTACAGCCTGCACAACGCTCATACATAGAAATGGTCAAAAAGCTAGGGTTTTAAAACTTTCTCAGACTGATAGCAGACTGTCAAAATATTCTCACTCCAAATGGATTAGTGGAGCCTTCCCCTAATCACTAGGGATTTCAAAGACCCTCAAAAAAATTCACAAGAAAGAATTTATTCAAAATCTTAATTCCCCTGCAAGAAATGAGTCTTTTTCTCACTACCTTCCCTAGGTGGACCCTGCCTGGCTTGCCTAGGGAAAAGGTTTGCTGGTGCCTCCTGAACTCCCGCGAGCCCTAAAAACTAACATATTTACACTAAGGGATCCTAGAAACTATTCCCAAAGGTCCATACAATTTGTACGATGGAAAAGTGCTCTAGGACTCCATTTTCTCAAAACTGCCTGGTATAGGCTAGAAAAAGACAGGAAACAGTCTACTTACAAATACAAGAAGGAAATGATTTACAAAGACAAAAATATAGCACACTAAGCTTGAAAAATATTAACACCACATATTATAAACAAAAAAACAATAGAGTTACTCCATTAAAGCTTAAGTTAAATGCAAAACACAGAAAACTGTCTCTCAAAATGTTGTTTTCTTCAGCTTTACAAAATGTCACTCTAACAAAAATGCCTCCAACCCCATTCCATGGTTGAGCCATGCCTTAAATATGCCTTCAAAACATTTGAGCTGCTTGGGTCGAGCCTTTGGATGACCTAATGGTAAGTGTTATAAAACACACTATGTTTTCTAACCCTTTGCCAACTTTTGACAACTTAGCAAAATGATGTTGTAAAACTATTTAACACTTGTAAAATTATTTCCCAAAGATCAAAAACATCCCAAAGCACCCAACACAATGGTCATCATGACCTTATGAAAAACAAAAACAAAATTAACCCTCTAGGTTTCTTCTTTACCTAAGAAATTGCCAATTGCTCCTTAGGTGCTCCTACACCATTCTCCCCCTCTCAGCTCAAACACTAAGGATTGGAAGGAGAGAGCAATGACAAGTCAATGCCAAGCTTCTTAAATTGATCTTCTTGTACCCATGTAGCTTCAGATTCATGCTTGTTCTTCCATTTGACAATATGCTCCATGTACACCTTGTGCCTTGTAGCCTTCTTTACTCTTGACTCCAAGATCTTCTCTGCTTGTAGCTTGTTTGGAGTTGGTAGTGTCATGTTGCTGACATCCTTGAATATCTCCTTGCTACTCTGATCCATGTCAGTGACTATCCCCTTATACTTGATCAAATCAACAATGTTGAATACTAGTGAGATTCCTAGATCGGTAGGTAACTCCACCTTATATGCATTCTGCCCATACTTGGCCAATATCTTGCATGGACCCACTCTCTTCATTTTCAACTTGGTTGAAATTCCCTTCTGCAACTTGGACTTGTTTAGGTGGACCATAACATAGTCCCCTACTTGAAATTGCACATCTTTCCTTGATAGATCTGCCTTCTCCTTCACTTTTTGTGTAGCCTTAGTGACTGTCCTCTTGACCTACTTCTGAATCTCCTTCATGGTATGAATGAAGTATTCTGCATGTCCACTCCTATTCTCCATAGATCCAAGGTCTCTGAGCTCGCAAATGCCTCTTGGGTGCATTCCATACACAACTTCAAAAGGACTCTTCCCTGTAGTTCTATTCACACTATCATTGTAAGCATACTCAGCTTGAGAGATAACCATATCCCATGTCTATCCATATTCCTTAGTTAGGCACCTTAAAAGATTACCAAGCACCCTGTTAATCACCTCTGTTTGACCATCGGTCTGAGGATGGTAAGCTGATCCAAATGATAGATTTGTACCCAGTCTGCTCCATAGAGTCTTCCAAAAATGACTCATAAATTTCACATCTCTGTCTAAAAAAATGCTTAGAGGCAAGCCATGGATCCTTACAACCTCCTTGAAGAAAAGGTGAGCTATATAGCTGGCATCATGAGTAGTTTTGTAGGGAATAAAATGACTCATCTTGCTAAATCTGTCTACCACAACATAAACACTGTCAAAACTAGTCTTGGTCTTAGGAAGGCCTACCACAAAATCCATGCTGACACACTCCCATGGTCTGTTAGGAATGGGCAGGGGTTGATACAAACCAGCATTACTAGCTCCTCCCTTAGCTCTCATACACACAACACATTGTTCCACATACTTTCTAACATCTCTTGCCAACTTAGGCCAATAATAAAATCTTTGTACTAGCTCTAAAGTCTTATTGATTCCAAAATTCCCACTAAGACTGCCATTATGCTTTTCTTGAATCAAATTTTCCCTCATTGACCCTCTTGGAACACATAACTGATTTCCCTTAAACAACAACCCACTTTGCAAAGTATACTCTGAGTATTGACTATGGAAATGGTTCTCAAAGTTGGAACATACCTTATAGGCCTCTGAAAAGTCTTCATCCTCTCTATATAGATCCTTGAAACTCTCTATGCCAATGCTCTTGAGTTGTATCTGTTGGACTGTCAACATTCTCCTACTCAATGCATCTGCCACCTTGTTCATTTGTCTTTTCTTATGCTTGATGGTAAAAGTAAAAGCTTGGATGTATTCCATCCATTTCAAATGCCTATTACTTAACTTCTCTTGAGTGTTGATAAAGCTGAGTGCCTAATTGTCAGTAAAGACCACAAACTCCTTGGGTAGAAGGTAATGCCTCCATTTCCTAAGTGACTGAACCAAAGCATCAAGTTCCAAGTCATAGGTTGAATATTTCTTCTTTGCTTCATTGAGCTTCTCACTAAAGAAGTCTATAGGCCTGCCCCCTTGACTAAGCACACCTCCTACTGCCACTCCACTTGCATCACATTCAATAGTGAACAACTTGTCAAAGCTAGGTAATAAGAGAATTGGTTGAGTTTCCACTTCTTGTTTCAGTTTCTCAAACCCTTTCTTAGCCTCTTGTGTCCACACAAACTTAGTTTTCAAACCACCCTTGATTGTGTCTAGAACTGGTGCACATATGCCACTAAAGTTCCTTATGAATTTTCTATAGAATTGAGTCAATCCATGAAAACTCCTTACCTTTGTCCCTGTGGTTGGTGTAGGCCAGTTTAGGATGGCTTCCACCTTTCTTGGATCCATCTTTAATGAGCCTTTGGATACTACAAAACCCAAGTAGACCAGTTCTTGCTTGAAGAACTCACACTTCTCTAGATTGATTGCCAACTTCTCCTCTTGCAACCTTCTAAGAACCATCTCAACATGCTTCAAGTGTTCTTCTGCTGTCTTACTAAAGATGAGTATATCATCAAGGTACACTACCACAAATATCCCTATGAAATCCTTAAGCACTTCATTCATGAGTCTCATGAATGTGCTAGGGGCATTTGAGAGACAAAATGGCATCACTCTCCACTCATATAATCCATCATTTGTCTTAAAAGTTGTCTTCCACTCATCTCCATGCTTAATTCTGATATGATGGTATCCACTCTTTAGATCCAATTTGGTGAAGAACTGAGCTCCTCCTAGACAATCCATCAAGTCTTCAATCCTAGGGATAGGGAATCTATATCTGATTGTGATTCTAATTATTGCTCTAGAATCAGTACATAGCCTCCACTTACCTCCCTTCTTTGTTGCTAAAACCACTGGTACTGCACATGGGCTGCTGCTCTTTTGAATCAATCCTTGATCCAACAATTCTTGCACTTGCCTAGCTACCTCCAAATTCTAATCTGGTGTGAGTTTGTATGCTAATTTTTTAGGTAATGAAGCTCCAGGTATGAAGTCAATTTGATGACTTATTGCTCTCTTTGGTGGTAAAGTTGCAGGTGTATCATCACTAACTATGCTCTTGTACTTATCAAGCAACCTTTGGACTGCTTCAGGTAAGACTATCTTTTCAGCCTTGTCTTCTTCTTTAGGTTGCAACACAACCACATATCCTTCATTCCCTTGGTTTAGGTCCTTAAGGAACTCCTTACCACTACTCAACATGATGTTAGGTGTCTTGGATTGTCCTTCATCTTCTTCTGAAAGTGACTGCAGCTTGAAGGTTCTTCCATCCTTTTTGAATGAGATAGTATTCTCTTTCCCATTATACATAACACTTCTGTCATACTACCATGGTCTTCCTAGTAGTAGATGGCATGCATCCATGGGTAATACATCACAAATAACTTGTCTTTATATCCTCCAATAGAGAACTCCACTGTTAATTTCTCATTAACTAAAACAATCTGCCCTTTGTTCAACCATGTGACCTTGTAGGGGTTATTGTGAGGATCTTTCTCCAATTTTAGTTTCATTATTGCCTCCTCTGAGATTATGTTATCTGTTGAACTTGAGTCTACTATAATCTTGCATACTTTACCAAGTATCTTGTACCTTACTCTAAAAAGAGCTCTTCTCTGTTTTGGTTCCTCTTTAACCAGTTGTCTGATCAAAACTCTGTTAAACATCAAATTTTCTCCTACCTCAGATTCTATATGACTGATCTCAGATGCTTTAGGACTCATGGCGTCCTCTTGTGCATAAGCCACTCTCTTTTCAGTGCTAGATGAGGATGCTTTCTCCGGGCACCTATAAGCAGGATGGCCTATTTGGTTACAATGATAACACTTCATGTTTGCAAAATATGAGTTGCTCCTGCCTACTCCTCTTCCTTTGTTTGAACCTCCTTGAGTTCCTCTACCTTTGTTGAATCCACCTCTAGAAGATGTTTCACCTCCATGCTCTGTGAGTTTAGACTCACCTTGATTTCTTTGGTCACTGCCTCTTCCTTGGTAGCCACCACACTGCCCTCTTTGATCTCTTTGATCTCTGCCTTTTCCTCTGCCCCTAGAAGCATGATCTTGCTTCCTCTTGTTCCTTTCCTCAATCTTGATAGCCAACTAATAACATTGGTGTATTGTCTTTGGACTTAGTAGAGCCATCTCCTCTTGAATGTTCCATTTCAAACCATTAAGGTACCTAGCCACCTTGAGACTCTCATCCTCTGTCACATTAGATCTCATGCAAAGTTTTTGAAATTCCTCAGTGTAAGTGTTTACATCTTGGTCTTTCTGCCTCAGACTTTGCCTCTTCTTGTGTAATTGAATCTCATAGTCATCTAGCATATAGGCTTCTTTTCATTTTGGCAACCATTCCTTTCCAAGTTGATATGGGTTGTTTGCCTTCTTTTTCCCTCTTTGTCTGAACAAACTTCCACCATGTCAAGGCTGATCCTCTCAATCTTGACTTAGCAACCTTCACCTTCTGTGCTTCAGTGACTCCATCACACTCAAAATGATTTTCCATGCCTTCTATCCAGTTCATGACTAAATCAGGTTCCATTTTCCCACTAAACAGTGGTATTCCCTCAAGTGCTTTCCCACTCAAAGCTTTCAATGCCTTCAAGAAAGGATCCTCCTTCAAAATAGGGTCAGGTGCAAGGGTCTTATCTTCCTCTGCAACCTCTTCTTCCTTTGGTATTCTTCCCTCAAACTGTGCACTCCTCAATGCTGCCTCAAGTTGGGCTATTCATTCCCTCAATTATTTATTGTCTTCTTCTTGCTCTTCAACAATCTTGGCCAGTTCTGCATTTGTCACCATGGTGGAAGAATCACTAGACTCAGGGTCTGATATACAAGATTCTTTCCCAAATCTTTAAGCCTGGCTCTGATACCAATCTGATAGGTTGGGGTTGGATGAGGCACTCACTACCCCATGCTTTGAGTCCTTGCTCCTAAGAACTCCTTGGTGTTTCTTACACCCTGTCCTAGTGGTCCCGCCTCAGGTCTAAGTACCACTGCTTCTATTGACCAACCCCACTATCAACATGTTGTCCTTCTACCAATCCAACCTTGGTGCTTTGCCATATACACTCCATTGGCCCTTACTCTTCCCTAAAGGCCAAATAACCTCAACCTTATACTAGATTCTTGCAGGGGTGTGAAGGTGTTGCAAAAGCTTCAAGATGATCAAACTAGGGTTCTTGTTCCATCTCAAGACTCCAACTAACCATCGCTTTCACAAAGTCCCCTCCTAGGGTTTGAAAAAGGCTACAAGCCTAGAGCCCCAATTAGGCCTCTGAATAGGGATAAAATGCAATTTTATTCTAAACCCACCAAAGGACCTAGGTTATTTGCTTGGGAATGGTGATTCACATGTCCTCACCTTGAATATTTTCAGGGTTTTGAGTCAGTACAGCCTGCACAATGCTCATACACAGAAATGGTCAAAAAGCTAGGGTTTTTAAACTTTCTCAGGCTGATAGCAGACTGTCAAAAGATTCCCACTCAAAATGGATTAGTGGAGCCTTCCCATTATCACCAAGGCTTGACAAGACCATTGAAAAAACTCACAAGAAATAATTTCTTCAAAAGCTTAATTCCCCTGCAAGAAATGAGTCTTTTTCTCACTACCTTCCCTAGTTGGACCCTGCGTGGCTCGCCTAGGGAAAAGCTTTGCTAGTGCCTCCTGAACTCCCACAATCCCTACAAACTAACATATTTACACTAAGGGAGCCTAGACACTATTTCAAAAGGGCCGTACAATTTTTACGGTGGAAAAGTTCTCTAGGACTCCATTTTCTCAAAACTGCCTATTACAGGCTAGAAAAAGATAAGAAACAATATACTTACAAATACAAGAAGGAAATGATTTACAAAGACAAAAATATAGCACACTAAGCTTGCACAATATCAACACCATGTATTACAAATAAAACAACAACAAAGTTACTCCATTAAAGCTTAAGTTAAATACAAAACACAAAAAATTCTCTCAAAACGCTGTTTTCTTCAGCTTTACAAAATGTCACTCTAACAAAAATGCCTCCAACCCCATTCCATGGTTGAGCCATGCCTTAAATAGGCATTCAAAACAATTGAGCTGCTTGGGTCAAGCCTTTGGATGACCTAATGGTAAGTGTTATAAAACACACTGTGTTTTCTAACCCTTTGCCAACTTTTGACAACTTAGCAAAATGATGTAAAACTATTTAACACTTGTCAACTTCTTTCCAAAAGATCAAAAACATCCCAAAGCACCCAAAAAAATGGTCAACATGACCTTATGAAAAACAAAACCAAAATTAACCCTCTAGGTTTCTTCTTTACCTAAGAAATTGCCAGTTGCTCCTTAGGTGCTCCTGCACCATAAAGTACCATCAAGACTATGGTGATAAAGGATGTCAGCGATAAGAGTATAGTGAGAGGATTGGTGGATAAAGTTACACTTTTTGTTATGGGATAAGTCAGGTGGTAAGTTGTCATCTTTTAGGTAGGCATAAATATTTCCATACCAAGGTGAATTGGATCCTACTAAGTGGCAAATGATTTGTCTTTCAGGTGTGTCATAGGTAGGTGTAAATGATTGTTCCACCAGGAATTCATAGCGAGCCTAATTTTTTGGGAGTTGTAACAATGATGTGATTGTGGCCATGGCATTAGCTACCTTGTTATGAAGGCTTGGAATATGTATGAAGTTGATATCTACAAAGTACTTCTTGAAATCGTCAACCATTTTCTTATATGGAAACAATTTGTCATCTTTGGTTTGATAATCATTATTGATTTGATTAATGACTAACTATGAGTGACCATAGACTTTTAGTTTCATGATCTTCCATTCCAATGTGATCTTGAGCCCAGTGATTAAAGCTTCATACTCGGCTATGTTGTTAGTGCATGGAAACATTAGCCTATATGACCGAGGAATGGTATTCCCTTGAGGAGTGACAAAGAGTATTCCCACCCCTGATCCATGTTGAGTGAAAGAACCATCAAAATATAATGACCATAGCTATTTTGATTCTGTAGTGAAGACATCAACATCTAAAAATTCAATGTGCATGGGATGCTCTACTTGTAGTGGTGCTTCAACCAGTTGATCAGCGATAAATTGTCCTTTGATTTCTTTATGATCAACATAATGGATGTCAAACTCACTTAAGATCATGACCCATTTTGCTAGCCTTCTTGTCAATGTAGCTTTGCTTAACAAATACTTGAGTGGATCGATCTTTGCAACAAGATTGATTGTATGAGTTAACATGTAGTGTCAAAACTTCTGTGAGGCAAAGACTACTGCTAGACAAGCCTTCTCGATGAAAGTGTAGTTGATTTCATGACCTGTTAGCATTCGAATGATATTATAAATTGCACGTTCCTTTCCTGGAGAGTCCTCTTGTGCTAATAATTCCCCCAAAGATGTCTTTGTTGCGACAATATATAAGATTAGAGGTTTGTCTAGATTTGGTGGGTTCATTAGGTACTACTTGATCTGTTGAAAGGAAATTTCACACTTGTCATCCCATTTGAAAGGAACATTCTTATGCAGTAGATGTGTGAAAGGTAGACTCTTATTTGCCAGCTGTGCAATGAACCTTCGTATAGATCGAATTTGTCCATGTAATGATCTTAATTGACTACTGTAAGGCATTTCCATGATTGCTTGTACCTTGGCAGGATCTACTTCAATTCCTTTTGCTGATACTATGTATCCTAAGAGCTTTCCAGATGTGACCCCAAAAATGCTTTTCTTGGGGTTGAGGTGAACTTTGAATTTTTCCAACCTTGCAAAGATTTTGGATAATATTTCAAGATGTCCTTCTCTTGTGTATGACTTTTCCAATATATCGTCTACATAGTCTTCCATGAATGTGTGCATCATGTCATGAAAAATTGTAGTCATAGCTCTTTGGTAAGTAGCCCCAGCGTTCTTTAGACCGAAAGGCATGACATTCCAATAGTAAGTCCCCGATGGACATGTGAAAGCTATTTTGTCCTGGTCTTCAGGTGCAATCTTGATTTGGTTGTAACCAGAAAAACCATCCATTAGTGAATACATGTCATGGCTAGCTATTAGATCAACTATAGTATTGATTTTTGGAAGTGGGAAGTCATCCTTAGGACATGCTTTATTAAGATCTCTGAAATATATGCACACTCTGACACTTCCATCTGGCTTGGATACAAGAACAATGTTGGAGATCCATTCTGCATAATCGATTAATCTTATGAAACCCACATCAAGGAGTTTTCTGATCTCTTCTTTAACCAGTAGTGCGACATGAGGATGAATCTTTATGAGTTTTTGTTTCATAGTCTTAACTCCTATTTTGATGGACAAGTGATGCATTATGAGATTGGGATCAAAACCTGGCATGTCTGCATAAGACCAGGCAAAGTTGACTTGATTTGCTCTTAAAAATTCCATGAACTCAGGTACTTCTTTATCTATCATTGATGTACCTAACTGTAGAATCCTTGTTTTTTCTGAAGTGTCAAGATTAACCTCTTTTGTAGGGCTCAATCAGATAGGTGATCACTCATGATAGTACTCTGGGAGAGTGTCAAGTATCCCATCATTTGGTGCATTAAAAAGTTTTTCACCATCTGATATGCTCTTTGTTTTATCTTTTGTTTGATCTAACACTGCCATATTTTGGTTTTCACCATTAGATCTTTCTTTTTTATTTTTATTTTTGTAGCTAGGAGACTTGACACTCTCTTGATTAAAGACTCTATGCCAAAAATTGCTAATGGAACAATCATTTTTGTTGTTTGTAGAAAGGAAGTTCATAATAGATTCATCGCTTGGAAACATAGGTATATTAATAGGTTCAAACGAGTCCTAGTCAATGAGATCGAGATGGATTAAAGGTAGCGGGTCATTGGGTTGCATGAAATCAGCTATGGTTATGGTCATAACATAGTTGTCTATAGGATCCGAGGTATGATGTAGATCAATGATGGTACTGTTCTCACAATAGTCTTGTTTGTTTAAATCCGACTCAGTGTCACTAGAATCATAGTCACCTTGAAGTTTAGATTCTTGTGGTTGGGACCCTGACCCTTCACCTTCAATTAGAACTGGGGTATACTTGTGTATCACATCAACCTTTTTGTCCCTCTAGAACTCATCATTGTGGATGGTGTCCCATTCGTATTCACCAGAGTCTGTGTCAAAGTTATGATCCATGAAATTCTAAATTGCTATCAAACATGCTTCTCTTGTATCAGAACCTTCTTGCAATCTGAGGATAGTATCATGCAACCGTTTGGATGTTATTTCTTTTGATTTAGTATCATAGCCTAGTCTTGTTTTATCTTTTGTAGCAAGTCTTGGAAGGTGAATAGGCTCAACTACTCCTTTTCTCTTTCTGATAGGACCATTACCATCATAGCCCATATTTTGCATGATTGAATATCCTTTACCATATTGATCAATTGGTAGTTTGACATTGAGAATTTTTTCATCTTCATCTTTATAGAGCCAACTTAGAACTTCTCTATCCTCAGAATCTTCCATGGGGAATTTTTCTTTGATAAATCATTCATTAAACTTTGTATTTGTCTCTGTTGGTGGTTGCGTTGATGTTGATGCTATAGATATTTGTTGTTGTGCGATAGAAGGTTGTCCATTTGATCGAGGCTATATAGGTAGATTAGCAAGAAAAAGAGAATACTCCCCTACTCCATTGTCCTTGAACCGTAGTTTCTTGTCAAAGATTTTGGTTAATTGACTAATTTGTGTATCAACTTTGGGAGAAGTACTAGCAGGAGCTTCGCGATTGTTGGGGACGAAAGTATCTTGACTAGCTTTGATGTTGGCACAAGTCTGACTATTCGAATTATCAGCTGGTATTGTGATCTCTTATCCATCATAAGGAAACTTAAGACATTGATGATACGTGGATGTAACAACTTGCATTTCGTGGATCCAAGGACAACCCAACAAGATGTTATATGCAAGATCACGGTCTAATACTTGACATAAAGTATTCTTGATGGCAGGTTCCACTCTGATCGACAACATGATTAAAGCCTTGGAAGCTCTTTCCTCATCCTTGTAGGATTTAATAGTAATCTTTCTTATGGGATCAATGGAGTCCGTAGAAAATCCCAAAGCCTAAACTAACTTCATTTTACATATGTTCAAACCAACACCTCCATCTATTAGGACGCGTCTGATACGAAACTTGTGGACCATGACTTCTAAGCATAGTGATGAATTATGGGGATGTGTCATGGAAACATCATCTTTTTCAGAGAATGAGAGGCATGTCAGTGAGGAAAAGTGTCCCACCATGGCTTGAAATCAGTACACATCCAGATTGGTGGATATAGTTGTTTCAACGAGGGCCTTTTCTAGAATTTCCTTGTGTGTTGGGGAAGTCTTCAAGATTTCTAAGATAGAAATCTGAGCAGGAGTTTTTTGAAGTTGATTGACTAAGTCATATTGATGTTGAGGTAGGGGCACAATGGATTTTGAAGAAGCACCCTTTAAGACAACTTTAGCTTGTGCCCTTGTTGTTGTGTTGACTTGTCTATATTCCATGTTTTCCTTAACTTTAATAACATTGACCTGCTCGTCGTTAGTGTAGATATGATTGATTATATGATCATTGATATGATTCACACTTTTTATGAAAGACTCACCCTTTTGATACTTGGAAAAAGGGTTGCAAAATGCTTGGTGGTCTTCATTTGATTGTTGGTGTCCTTCTACTTTGATGGTGTCATTTTCTATCAAATCTTGGACAACATTTTTCAAGGCTTGACAATTATTTGTTCGATGTCCCTTGCACCGATGATAATTACAATAGTATGCATCATTCCATGATGGAGGCTTCACACTAGGTTCAAAATTTCATTGAGGTGGTAAGGTGATAACATTCTTTTCCATCAACTCTTTAAGGGTAGATTCTAGAGATTAACCTAGTGGAGTAAAAGTTCTTCTACTAGAGAAGAATGAAGATCGTTGTGGATTTGTGTTTGAGGAATTGCCTAAGACATTGTTGTTGTTATTGTTTCCATGGTAACCTTGATTGTTGGCATTCCATTGATTGGGAGTAAAAGTTTGATTCACATTATTCCTTGGAGGAGGAGGATTGTTTCCTTGATTTGTGACCGAGTTGACACTGCTATAGTTATTGTTGCGAGGAGCACTAAGAAAAAATGGGTTAGTCGAGACATGATTTTCATCTACAACACCATCATTCACCACATTTTTGTTGTGAGTCCAAAACTTAGATTTGTCGTTGTGGTGATTTGAAGAGCTAGGATTGTCCTTATCAAGTTTTATTATCCCTCTCTAGATTAAGGCACTTTCAATGGTGATGAAATTTTCAATCAATTTCTGAAAGAGGGAGGACAATGAAGATTAAGACGATATCTCATCTCTTGATCTAAGTTGTTTATGAAAGTGGTGATTTTTTCCTTTTCAGGAACATGACGTGGGTATCTAGCGAACGATCTTCTCCATCTCTAAAGGAATGTAATGAATGGTTCACCAGGTTTCTGTTTAGCCTTGCAAAGATCAATCATGGTTATTTGATGTTGTGTGTTGTAGGAATATTGTGATATGAACTTGTTAATCAATTCCTCAAATTTCTTGACAGGTGGTGTGATTTTCGATAGCCATTCCATAGATTGGCCTCCAAGACTCCTAGGAAACAAACACATCAAGTATGTGTCCTCATGGGAAAACTCTAAAGTAATATTTTAGAAGTCTCTAATATGATAGATTGGATCTGATTTTCCATTATAACGATCAAACTTTGGGATTTCACAATGTTTGGGAAATGGTATCATGTTGAGATGTCAGTCAAAAGGATAAGGACAGATGTCATCAAGAGTGTATGTCTTTGTTGTGGCTCCCCCTTGTAGATCTTTAATTTTTACTTGCAGTGCTTTAATCTGTTGAGACAAGGTACTAATATCAGACAAGGGCATTTCCTTAAGATTATTCTTTATGTTTTTAATATCAAAATGATGAGGCAATTTAGCTCCTTTGTCAGCTAGATATAGAAAATATTTTTCTTTGTTGCACTCTAAAATATTTTCTAAAGCTTTGTGAAATTTGGGATCTTGCTCAGCTTCTCTAAGGTGATGTTCTTCATCCCATTCATCACCACTATCTATAGGAGTTCTGGTCATGTCTCTGTTGAAAGGGAACAATTTTTTTCTCTTTCACCCATGTTGTTAAAAAGGGGATTACAACTCACACTATAAAGGGGATTACTACTCTCACCTTCTTCTTGAGTTCTTCGAATATGATCTTCTTGTTGAATATCCTCTTTCAACTTATTATATTGAGATCTTGTAAAAATAGGCATGTGATTTTGAAATGTTCTTCTAGACTTAGATCACAGTTTGATAAGTGTGAAAGTGATGATGTCTTGATCCTATAAGATGAAAATCTTATGGTATGATCAAAGACGTTCCTAACTATTGATTATGGCTTCCAATGATGAAGGATATTAGAATCCTATTGGGGAAGTTGAATCAATAATAAAAAAATTGTTTAAAAGGTGCACTTTTAGATTTGATCCTTGTTTTTCAAGAATGATAAGTATATCAAATAGCCTAATTAAACTTACTGAAGGATTTGACTGTGATGTGTTGGATATTCAATAGAAGGTTGCGGTAGATAATCAAAGTTGAGTGGTTGATTTTAATGTTTCATTATGATAGAGCTCTTCTCTGAAAATAGGCTCATGAATATAAAGGCTCTAGAACGTACTCGTCAGTAAATTCCCTAGAAAAATCTTGGTATCTATGGAGAAACTTACAGTAATGGAGCAAGAAATTTCAACTTTTATACAAAAAATTTCTACATTGCAAGGTTTTCTTGTAACCTAAATGTTTCTTAGGTTTCTTAATATTATTGGCAATCGATTTCTTGAAAAATTTGGTTGATTTCCACTCTCTAAGCATGGGAGAAATGTCAAGATGCTACTAGGCCAAAGATGTTACAACCTTAGATCTGCCAAAAGTAAAAATTCTGGAAAGTGATAGATGCACTACTCTGTGCCCTATATGCAATGCAAAAATAGGTATATGCACTAGAGAAGTAGTCAAATGTGCTACAACAGACCTCAAATGCGCTACTTTGTGTCCTATATGCGATAAAACATTTTTTGATGCAGTTTTCTAAATAGTTTTGAACAATTTCAGCTGAATTTTTGTCTGAATTATTGTGATTGAAGACACAACAAACATTCTGAAAACAGTTGTCTTTATGCCCTATACTAAACATCAAGTGTATGTTCAAAAATGTTTTTCAAAAAGTGTTTTCACAGGTTTTGCACATAATAAACAATTCAGGAAGACTCACTCTTAGTACTCAAGTAGGTCATCTTAATAATCAACAACCCACATCTTAGAATTGCATCGACTCATATAGCTGTGTCACCCCCAAAGGGGTGCCCATGTTTTTGTATTTTCCAAGCACGTACTCAAAGTGATGAAAGTGGATACTGGATCCCTTGAGAAAATGGTCCTTGGCAGTTATATGGTGAGTGTCTTGGGGGCAGATTCTTCCCTCCTCTTGCATTGTGATTATTAGGATGTTCAAAAACTTACACGGTTGGCTACTACACTAGGTTTTTAGTAAGGATTTCAATTTGGTACAGAAATAATAAACTCCCTCAAGAGACCTCCCAACCTTTAGAACAAAGGATTTTGGGATGGTTATCTTGCACACTATCGACAAAAGTGGGTTTCCCTAGATTTTCTTTAAATTTTATAGTGGGGTGGAATAGCTTGGCTTTGGCTTGAACCCACTTGGGTTGTTTCTCTTGGGTGAGTACTTTTTCCCACAAGAGAAAGCCCTCTAAAGGATGTAATAAAGCATTAAAATTGCATGAATTAAAAAGGCAAGTCTGGTATTCTGATCACCCAGTTAAGGAGAGAGCATAGACCTATTGCCACAGACAAAGCAAACAATGTTCTTTTTAAAGCCCAAATGACAATGATTTAATCTATGTGAAGATTTTACTTCACAACAACCACATGGGATTCATTTTAACTGCAAAAATCATTGTGTGGTAACTATCCTAGATTGCTTCATTTTAATCCATGTCTGCCCTAGGGTTGCTTCTTTTTAACCAAAAAAAAAGCTCTGTTTGCGAAAGGCGTTAGACTCAGAACTTTGTTTAGTTACAACATGTAAGTGCTAAAACAAACTATCAATGTGCTAAAATAGATAGCTAATGCGCTACAAAAAAAATTAAATGCGCTAAAATAAATCCTAAATGCACTAAAAGAAATGCAAAATTTTAATAAAGTGAGTTGAGTGTATGTGCCATTATGTTCCCTAAAAGTGTCATTC
Organism: Sequoia sempervirens; assembly: GCA_007258455.2. Lineage (NCBI taxonomy): Eukaryota > Viridiplantae > Streptophyta > Pinopsida > Cupressales > Cupressaceae > Sequoia > Sequoia sempervirens. Next base: position 295,753,882 of record VDFB02000003.1, read on the forward strand.
TGTTCTCTATATGCGTCAAAACAGTTCCTAGATGCACCGAAAGACTTGCAAAAGTGCTATTAGAAGCCCTAGATGCACTAAAGAAAGCCACATATGCTCTAAAATGAGAATTTTTGTCGGAAAGCCGAATTCCAGAACATGAAATCCTATCAAGAAGCCTACAAGTAGATGTCAAAAATGGAGCAAAGGCCCCACGGTGGGCGCCAAAAATGTGTGATTGATTTTTAAGTGTATCAATATATAAAAACAATAAATCAAACACATCAATAAGACATTATATCAAAATAGAAAATCAAATAAAAAGGAATGCAAACTCAGTCTTCTATCTTTGATGTCATCCTATCATCCTCTATCTCCAGTGTTTTTGTCGATTCCAACTTGCTCTCAGATTGTGTGCTAGGCTCAACAAATAGTCTTCCTAGAGAATGATATTTGAAGATGAATTCATGTTTAAACTAGAAATGATTGCTAGAATGAAAGATTACAAAATTATGAAAGCTAAAGATGATAATGACAATACTAAGATGCTAGAATGCTAGAATGAAACTAATTGCCAATGCGTACATGTATGTCGGTGTCTGTGTGTGTGTAACCAATGCTTGGATTCGTTAGGGTATTTATAGAGTTTTTCGAAAGATTTTGATTGGCTGATGTGATCAACGACTATGAAAATTCTTGGCAGATTGAAAGGTCAAAGATGGATAAGATTGGAGAGAAAAATAGAATAAAACCAGAAAGCAAGATTTGTTTCCTTTTTTGTAGAAGAGATAAGATGAGATGATAAAGATGAATTGTAAAAATCATCTTTTTGTGAGATTGAGAAAAGATTTAAGATAAATAATGAATTATAAATTCAATTATTTATTTATTGGTGATATGGAAGATTTTTCTTAATTAAATAAAATATTTAATTAAGATTTGAAGAATAATAAAATATTTCATAATTAAATAAAATATTTATTTAATTAGAAGAAAGATTTGAATAGGAGAAAGGAAATATTTAAATTTAATTAAATCAAAAGACTTAATTAAATTCAAAAGGTGATAATTAATTAAAATAAATAAAGGCTATTTATTTAATTAATCAAGTAGACATATGAATGTGAAATAATTAAATAAAGTTGATTTATTTAATTATGGCGGAAGAATAAAGTGAATGAAAAATATAATTAAATTAATTAAATTTAATCATAAGTAGAGGACTTCTTAGAGAGATTAATTAAATAATAAAATTTTAATTAAGTGCCAAGATTAATTAGACATGACGAATTTTGTGCATATACACAAAGATTGGAAGAATTTGTGGAATTTTGATATCATTGGATGGAGTGGAAAGAATATTTTGATCTTGATGTGTAGGGGAGTCTATGCTAGCATGCTTTGGATTGAGAGATTGACATGAATCATTGGATGTTGAAGATATGATAGAAGAGGATGACTAGAAGGAATTGTTAACTTGAGTGAAAGAATCTTGAGGTTTATTTTGGCTTATGGTGGATGGAGCTAAATGCATGACATGATAGGATTGTTCAATATCATTTATATTTGAGGACTGAGATTTGGGCTTCTGATTTGATTTTTAAAAAAATTCAAAGATATTGATAGAGGAATAAGAACAGATGTCTAGAAGCAAATATCACTCTGACATGGTTGTTTCCCTTTGCATATCCCAGATTTGTTGTTGAAGGTTTTTCATTTGATGAGCTAAAGCATTCAATTGATCCTCATCTATTTCAGCCATGGTGGTTTGAGTTTCAATTTCCCTTTTCTAGGAGTTTCTGTCTTTGTAACCTTGTTAAAATGGACATATGAACGTTATTGTTTTCAATAAAATTTTCATCTTAGTTTGGTATAGTGTCAAGGATATTAACTCAAGTCAAATAGAATGATAGATTCTATTGATTAGACTAAGTTGATAAGTTTGATTATAAAATTTTGTTTCTTTGATTTAGGATAACTGATCCTAAAACTTAACTTACTAATCAACTGTGTTTGATTGGGACACTTTTGGATAGTAAAACTTATTTTGATTTGAACAAATTAAATTGTAAAGTCGAGTTTATCTAGGTTTAAGACTCTTTTTATTTAGGAAAGTTTCTATTATGAGAAAAATATGAATTCTGATGATAAAAGTTTAATAGACACTAAAAACAACTCTCTGGATTTTGATTTTCTAGATGCACTATAACAGTCTTCCGATGCGCTAAAAAACCTGATAGATGTGCTAAAAGTTTGTTTTGAAGCGCTAAAAGACTGGTTGAATGCGCTATCAGACAAAGTATATGCGCTAAAATAGACTTTGGATACACCAAGATACTGGTAAATTATGGTGACAAACTATGTAGATGCGATAAAATAGTGGTTGTATGTGTTATTTGGAAAGCATATGTGCTAAAAGACTGGGTGTATACACTAAAACAGATTATGTATGTGCTAAACTGGAAGTTTGTAAAAATGTTGTCTATTTGTTCTACTTTTTCTCAGAAAAATGATTAATTCCAGGGTGTAATTTTCTAATTAGTGAATATTTTGAAGGTGTGTTTTGCGTGAAAATTTTGGAATTTGTGATCTAACTGGATGATACCTTTGAAAAACAACTTCACACACAAAAGCCAAATTACATATTAAACATGTAGTGAGTGTTCAAGAATCTAGTCTGATTCTTTCAATTTCCATAGGTTTGAACACAAAAATAAATAGTTCAAGCACTTTTCTATCTCAAGTAGGTCACTTAGAATATCACACCCCACATCTTAAAATTGCGTCGACTCACACAGCTATGTCACTCTCTATAGGGCACCCATGTTTTGTGTTTTGAAGGTGTGTACTCAAAGTTAGATTTATCGATCCCTTGAGCAAACGATCCTTGAAAATTATATGGTGAGTGTCTTGGGGGCAGATTCTTCCCTCCGCTTGCACCATGATATAAGAAGTGTTCAAAAGATGACTTTAGTGAGATACTAACTTAAAGTTCATAGATAGGGTATCCGTTCAGAGTGGCAAATGCTAAACTCCCTAAGGAGACCTCCCAATCTTTAGAACAAAGATTTTGGGGATGGTTATCTTGCACACTTCCATTGAATTGTGGGTTTCCCCAAATTCACTTTTGATTATAGTGGGTTGAAAAACTTGGCTTTGGTTGTTCCCACTTAGGTCGTTCCCATAGAGTGAGTAATTTTTCCCATTATGGCAGGCCTTCTAAAGGATTTAATAAAGCATGAAAAGTGAGTCTAGCATTCTGATCACCCAGTGAAGGGGAGAGCATAGGCCTATCACTTGAACCATAGTAGACAAGGGGTTCAATTAATCCTTTTACTTAAGCTAGATGGCTAACTTAAATAATGAGTTCTTTTGAAACACCAAACTTGAGTGTGAAGTTGCTTGTTCAATTTTAATCTAAATCCAAAAACGAATAAGTTTCTAATGTTCTTTGTAACCAACTTTGACAAAGCTTGTGTTGTAGGTTAATTTTAAGCCCAAAGTAATGCTAGTTGGTCCTAAAGCATGAATGAAAAATAACATTTGATGGGTTATTTTCCCATGAGTGTTTGAAAACACTATTACAATGGATATCAAATGCTTTTTATTTCACTTCAATGCTCCATGTTTCTCTTAAAACTTGCAATAAATGCTCAAAATGTTAGATGAGATCAAGAAATAAGAAGATATAAGGGTTAGATGAATGATTGGTCATAAAAGCCCTAAAACTTAGACCAAATTACAATGTGATTTGACTTTAAATGTAAAATTGAAAATTTAACTCTACCAAAAGTGAGAAATACCTACACCATTGCATAGCTTATGAAATTCTACCCCATTTCAAAAAATAAAGCTTCCGAAAAGACCTCCATATGACCAAGATATGGCCATTTTAAGATCAACTATCAAAGTGTTAAAACAGAGATCCTATGCGCTAAAACAGTCAATGGATGCGCTAAAAGAAGTGTTAGAAGTGCCAAAATAATCCTTGGATGTGCAAAAAGAAGTGTCAGAAGTTCCAAAAGAATAATGAAGTGTCTAATGCGCCAAAAGAATCCTTGGATGCACTAAAAGAAGTGTTAGAAGCACCAAAAGAATCCTTGTGTGCGCTAAAAGAAGTTTCAGAAGTACCAAAATAATAAAGAAGTGTCCGATGCACCAAAAGAATCCTTGGATGTGCTAAAATATTTGTTGTATGCACTATAAGAAATCTTGTTTGTGCTAAAATATACACGCCAAAAGCCTGCACTGACACTTTTCAAAAAAATTGTTAAAACATGGGGTTAGAGGCCCCATGGTGGGTGCCAAAATGTAAGTGTGGAATAAGTAAATAAGTAAATAACTAAGAACACTTCTTAATAAGACATTATATCAAAGATTCAACAACAATTAAACTAATTTAAAAGCATAAATCTACTCAAAGTGTCATATTTTTCCCTATCTCTAAAGATTTATTAAATTATGGGGCTCTCAGATTTGGTAAGCATTATGACTGTTAAAATGCCAATCTAGAGAGTGAGATGCTAGTAAATGCAATAATCTAATCCTATATGATGATTTCTAAATGATATGATCAACTACTGTAATCTAAATGGACATGGATATGATAAAAGGAAGCTACAGTAATCTACAATGCAACCATGATATTGAGCTATAGTGAAAATTGGTAACAGCTACAACTGCAACAAACCTGAACACATCTCAAGAGTTTGCATAAGTAAAGGGGGAAAGCAATCTGATCTGATAAAGAAGAATGAACTAATGAAGATAATTGACAAGAATGAGGTTAAGCAAGAAATGAACAAGATATGGAAGAAGAAAGAAGAGCCAAAAACATCAAATGTGTTTGTACCCTCATATGGTGTAGACAATTTCTCCGGCAATTAGACCCAACATGGTCTTAGGGGGAGCATTAACAAAATATTGTTTAAACCCCTTGGATATCTGGTGTGTTAATTGATGGCACAAAGATATGTTGTAAGGAATGGATAAACAGAGGTTATGCGAAAGGAACTAGAAGAAAAGGTGCATGCATGATCATTTGTAGAGCAAATTAGGGTTTTTTCAGTGTAGTGAAGAAGGTTTTTATCAGCTTTTTGAAATCTGTCGCATTTAATGCGAATTAGGGCAGATCATTGATTTTTAAAGTGGATTTGTAAGGAATTTTGATCACTTGCACATTTGAAGAAAGTGGAGAGCGATTTGGACCATTATTGAGGCGATTTGGAGGGTGAGCTATGCAAACCCTAGTTCTGGTTTTTGTGAAAGAAAAAGGTATTTTATTCTTCTGTGCCTTAGTGGGTTTGTGTGAATCATCTTTTTGAAGTTGTTTTGGGCACGATTTGTTGAAGAATGACAACTCCTGTAGTTGTAAATGTGTCGGTAAGACCTAGATCTTCTTATAAGAATTATTCCATGAAGGTTTTTGAAGACGACCCTCCGAGCACCTTCTCATTGATTCCTCATGGTGTCATGCCCACTAAAGACACTAGAATGTATAGTCGTGTTAAAACTAAGGAGTATAATCACAAGAAGCTGATAGATATATGGAATAGTGAGCTCATTGGGGATGATTTCTTGATAAAACCCAAGTATACAAATATTTTTGTGAAGAAATTGGATCAATGGAATTACTTTCCTAACTTTAGCTCCACTGTTGATGATGAATATGTCAAACCAACTCTCAACAGAATGCATGATAAGTTCTAGTGGATTGACAAACCTCACCTTATAACCAGGGAAGTGATAAAGGCACTTATCAGAATTTGTGATACGAGACCGATACCATTGTTGAAGTCCGTGAAGAATGAAGTGGTGATGGAACTCATTGGTGCTACATTTGATAGAAGGGATCTTGCAATAAAGCTTATTACCAATCCTATTGTGAAGTATGTTGGCAAAAAAAGGACAGACAACTGAGAGGGGAGGGGTGAATCAGTTGTCACAAAATAATTAAACTTTTCAATCTTTACTCAACTTAATCTCAGATCTGATGAATGAATAATTAACCATGAACAATCAACACATCAAAAACATAGAGAACAAGATTTTTACTTGGAAACCCTATTAGGGGGAAAACCATGGTGGAGGTCAGTCCACAATATTATACCATGTTAAAAGTATATGAATAATGGGAATGCACATGCATTCTGGAACACTTCCTAGAGCTCAATGCTCAAGTAAAAAAGAGGACTCACTATCCAAAGAAAGGTTTGGATTAAAACCATCCAAATGTGAATTGAGAAAATAGCTTCTACAAAATCCTTATTACAATTCTAGTTAAGTACAAAAAACCTTCTTCACACTTCGCTCAAACTTCTTCACAATCTGTGCAACCTTCTTCAAACTTTGCTTTGCAATGAAATGATATTCATACATACACACATACGAGCATAGTAAGCACTTCAACCACACTGAGCATACTTTTCACCGATGAAATGATTGCTCTTATATATCTGCAACAAGAGGTTACATCCACAACTTTGTCAGCTAGAAAAATATAAAACATATTTTCAATGTCAGCCCAAATTTACAAATAAATTTGCAATGCGAATCCACCAAGGTCAGCCACAACATAGTGGAGACCCAAATTAAGAACTCCAACATAAAAAAACATTAATTAAATACACCTCGAAGATCCACAACACGTTACCACCATCATGTCGGCCAAGAACATGAAAAACCAAACACATAGAAAAAATATTTGACCACGAACACACCGATCAATGTGGACATACCAAAAAGATAGAGGATGATCTAGAAACATCCATGAGCACCAAGAAACAATAGAGAGACATCCACAGCAACAAAAATTACTAGAAACAAATAAACTTCACTTAGGAACACTGATAGAACCCACATAAATATTGCTAGAACACAATTGTTCATAGAATGACCAAAACTTCTCACAAACCTCTAAAAATTTTGGTAGATGCACTAGATACATTAAAAAACAAACCCTTTAATCCACAACAACTGATCTTTGACGTATAGAACAATACACCTTCATGACCTTCACTATTCCACTGGGAACCTGCAACTCTTCTTTTAACAATTTTCTCAATATCCTCGACATATACAACCTTCAATGCAATAATGCTAATAGTGTTGACATCAATGACAACCAAATATCAACAACACATCCACAACATCCAACAATCTCCCCCTTTGGCATTTATGGTAACACATGATGTGAAAAATACCATCAACCCAACTATCAATCAACACTTATTGTTCCTTAGATTCTAACTCTTCTCCATTTTGCTCTTCTTTCCTAGAAATATTTTTTACATTGCACTTCTCCCCCTTTGAAATCAATGGAAAAGATAAGCATTATCTTCCCACATACAAGCTCTAAACCACATATTTGCACATCTGACTACTGGCTACTCCCCCTGAGTAGTAGCCACCAACAACAATCCAGATCAGGATATGATCATGAAATGCATGGATTGATGCAAATTAATGCATTCTCATTCATATCAGGAGGGGTAATCACCCCTAGCATCCCTCTGAGATACTCAAAAGTATCTTTCAGCAATGGCTTGGTAAAAATGTTTGCAATCTGCTCTTTGGTAGGCACATACTCTAGTCTAACTTCTTTCTCACTCACTTTCTCCCTTAGAAAGTGGAACTTGATTGATATATGCTTGGTCTTAGAATGTAGCACTGGATTCTTTGATATGTTAATTACACTTGAGTTATCATAGTATATGAAAATAGGTTCATCATATACTACTTTGATGTCTCTCAACATCTATTTCATCCACATCACTTGAGTACAGTTATTTGCAGCAGTAATATACTCTGCTTCAACAATACATAGAGAAATCGAGTTCTTTTTTCTCAATCATGACACTAACTTCTTCCCTAGGAAGAAAGCAACACCACTAGTACTCTTCCTATCATCTACATCTCCTACCCAATCCACATTAGTATATGCATTCAAAGTAAGATCATCATCCTTAGGATACCAAATCCCAAAATCAATTGTTCCTTTCAAATATATAAAAATTCTCTTTATAGCAGTCACATGGGATTCTTTTGGATCAGCCTAAAATCTAGCAACCATACATACAACATTCATAATGTCTAGTCTAGTCTTAGTTAAGTAGATCAATCCACCAATCATTAATTTGTATCTTGTTTGATTTGCTTTAGGAGAATCATCATTCTATGTTAAATTACACCTGGTTACCATGGGAGTACCAACATGTTTTGAATCATCCATGCCAAACTTCTTCAGTAGCTCTTTCACACACTTAGATTGAGATATAAAAATCCCCTTGTCTAACTGAGCAACTTCCAATCCTAGAAATAATTTCATCTCACCAATCATACTCATCTCAAATTCACTCTTCATTTCATCAACAAACTTCATACATAGATTATAATCTCCTCCAAAAATAAAATCATCAACAAAGACCTCAATAATTAACTCTTTATCATGATCCATCTTGAAATATAAGTTTCTATCAGCAGTACCTTTATTAGATCCAAGATTTAAAAAATATTTATCTAGTCTAGCATACCAAGCTCTAGGGGATTGCTTGAGTCCATATAGAGATTTATTCAATCAAAAAAGCATGTTTTCCTCATTAGTCAGTTGAAATCCATCTGGATGTTCAATGTATACCTCTTCTTCTAACTCGCCATTTAGAAATGCTAACTTCACATCCATTTGATAAACCTTGTAGTTCTTATATGTAGCATAAGAAATATATAATCTTACATCTTCAATTCTGGCAACAGGGGCAAAGGTTTCTTCAAAATCAATACCTTCCATTTGTGAATACCCTTTACATACCAATCTTGCTTTATTCCGGACCACTTCACCTTGTTCATTCAACTTGTTTTGAAAGAACAATCACATTTTTGTCTTTAGGATTGGGAACAAGTATCCATGTATTATTCTTTTCGATCTACATCATTTCTTCCTTCATAGCTTCCATCTAGTATTCATCATTGCAAGCTTCATTGACATCTTTAGGTTCAATCTTGGAAATCAAGAAATACTCTTTTGCAATCTTCCTTCTAGTTTGTACACCTATATTTTTATTTTTAGAATGATTTAGCTTCACATACCTCAGAGTTTTAGGATTCTCTTGAACTTCTGATTCTTCTACTCTTTCTTCTACGCTTGCACTTGTCTCTACTTCATGACTACCTTGATTTACCAAAACAAATGGAAATTGTTTTACTAGAACATATGGAATAATTTGAAGTTGATTATGTGTCTGAACATTCTTCCCTTTATTTGTATTGCCTTCATCTAAATCATATCCACAATATCTGGATGATTTAACAGAATCCTCATCAATTCTAAAATTTGCACTCTCAACCATTCTTCTTAATCTTCTGTTGTCACATCAGTAGGCCTTGCTTCTAGTAGAATAACCTAGAAAGATTCCTTCATCACTTCTTGCATCAAACTTACCTATATCATCATCTCTGTTGATGTAGCATTTGCTTCCAAAGATCTTGAAATACCTAACAATAGGCTTATAACACAAACCATAATTCAAAAGGAGTCGTACAAGAATTACCATTTACATTTACCCAGTTGAAAGTGTACATAGCAGTGCTTACATCTTCACTCCAATAGATGTGAGGCACATTTACTTCAATCATCATTGTTCTACCAGTATCCAGAACTGTTATGTTCTTCCTTTCTGCAACTCCATTCTATCGAGGGGTTCGGGGAGCAAATAACTATCTTCTGATTCCATGCTCATCACATAAAGAATTAAACTCCCTGGAGGTGAAATCACCACCTCTGTCTAACCTTAAGAATTTTATTTTCATACCTTTCTCATTCTCTGCCATATCTTTGAAACATTTTGAACTTATCTAATGCTTCACATTTTTCTCTTAAGAAAGTAACCCATATCATTCTAGAATAATCATCAATAATTAGCAGAAAGTTCCTTTCACCATGGAGAATTTTGACTCTAGAGGGACCACATAGATCAGTATGTATCAGCTCTAGTAATTCATTTGAATGATGTTGTTTTCTTCGAAAAGAGACTAGTTTGTTTTCCCAACTAACACTCCTTGAAAATTGTGTTAGCAGGCTTCACTAACTTAGATATATCTCTTACTGCTTGAGTGGAACATACCTTGACAATATTATCAAATTTTAGATGACACAACCTCTTATGCCATAACCAAATTTCATCTACTTGAGCAATCAAACAACTTTCACTAGTAGCATTGAAGTGAAAAATATTACCTTTTGTTTGTTTACGTGAAGCAATCGTATTTCCAGAACTTCCAAGTATCCTACATCTTCCATTTTTGAACTGAAGATCATAACCCTTGCCCACCAACTGTCCAACACTCAATAGATTGTGCTTCAAGCCTTCAACATAAAGAACATCATCAGTGTTATGCTTACCTCCAAGATAAATAGAACCTCTGTCACGAATGACACAAGCATTGTTATCTCCAAATCTCACAACCCCACCATCATACTTCTCGACTAACAAATTTTCTTTTGTCATCAGTCATATGATGTGAGCATCCACTGTCAATAACCCACTCATCCTTTTCTTCAGTTCAAGCTACAAGAGCTTTCTCAACTTTAGCAGATTCAATAGCCATTGGACTATTTTCCTTGATAGAAATGAAAACCCAATCATCTTCATTTCCATTCTATTTATCAGACTCTTCATTAGTCACAACTTCTTCAACAAAATAACATTTCTTTTGAAATCTAGATTTGTAAGGCTTAGACCTAGGAACTCTTTCAGGACACCTTAATGCATAATGACCTATGTTATTGTAGGAAAAACACTTGATAAGCAACTTTCCTTTATACTTACCTTATCCTCTACCTTCTTTCTTTACAATCAGTGCTTCCAACTCTTCTACCTCTCTTTCTTCATCTTTAAGTTGTTTCATTTCTTCCTCATACTTGAATGTATTTCTAGAACTTTCTCTTGGATCAAATCTTTGCTTGTTTCTTCTGGATACAATAGCCTTCAATGTAGTTTCAGTCTTGGGAACGGATTCACCAAATTTTCTCAACTCAAAAGCAACAAGTTTACCAATCAGTGTGTCCCTTGTCACATTCATTAATGATCTGGTTTCTTCAATAGCATGAGCCTTTGCTTTGTAGGAGGGATGTAATGATCTAAGCATTATATCCACAATTTCTTCATCATCCAGGGTACCACTGACACATCTAATACGCATCACTATTTCATTTAATCTTTGCATAAAAGAAAAAATATTTTCATCTTCACCCATCTTCAAGTTTTCATACTTTCATTTTAAACTCTATAGCTTAGCCATGTTCACATGCACATCAACTTCATACAAAGTTTCTAGCTTCATCCACATCTCATGAGCTATCTTCAGACCTATCACATTTGTCATTTCTGAATCATTTAGAGAACTCAACAAAGTTTCCATAGCCCTAAAATTATTCTCAGCTTCTTTAACTTCATCAGTAGTGGTAGGACCATTCACAAGAATAACATATGTATTCTTTGTAATCTTCCAGAAGGGTTCACTAATACACCTCAAATGACAGTCCATCCTAGTTTTCCACAATGAGTAGTTTGTTCCATCGAATCTAGGATTGTGCTTCTTGTATGATGTCATCTCGGATCACCTCAAGCTTTTAAAATTCTTCAGAGGAACCTGCTCTGATACCAATTGTTGGCAAAACAAGGACAGACAATTGAGAGGGGAAGTGAATCAGTTGTCACAAAATAATTAAAATTTTCAATCTTTACTTAACTTAATCTCAGATCTGATGAATGAATAATTAACCATGAGCAATCAACACATTAGAAACATAGAGAACACCAAGATTTTTATGTGGAAACCCTATTAGGGGAAAAAACACGGTGGAGGTTAGTCCACAATATTATAACCTGTTAAAAGTATATGAATAATGGGAATGCACATGCATTCAAGCACACTGCCTAGAGCTCACTGCTCAAATACAAAAGAGGACTCACTATCCAAAGAAAGGTTTGGATTAAAACTATCCAAATGTGAACTGAGAAAATAGCTTCTACAGAAGCCTGATTACAGTTCCAGTTAAGTATAAAAAACCTTCTTCACACTTCTCTCAAACTTCTTCACACTCTGCTCAACCTTCTTCATACTCTGGTCTGCAATCAAATGATATTCACACATGAGAACACTGAGCACTTTAACCACAGTGAGCATACCTTCCATCGATGAAATAATTTCTCTTATATATCCGCAACAAGATATTACATCCAAAACTTTGTCAGCCAGAAAAATAAAACATATTTTCAATGTTAGCCCAAATTTACAAATAAATTTGCAATGCGAATCCTCCAAGGTCGGCCACAACATAGTGGAGACTCAAATTAAGAACTCCAACACAAAAATACTTTAATTAAATACACCTCAAAGATCCACAACATGTTACCACCATCATGTCAGCCAAGAACATGAAAAACCAAACACACAGAGAAAAATCTTCGACCACGAGCACACCAATCAATGTGGATGTACCACAAAGATAGAGAATGATCTAGAAACATCCATGAGCACCAAGAAACAACAGAGAGACATCTGCAGCAATAGAAATTACCAGAAACACATAAAATTCACCTAGGAACACTGACAAAACCCACATAAATACTGTTAGAACACAACTATTCATAGAACAACCAAAAATTCACACAGACCTCTGAAACTTCTGGTAGATGCACTAGATACATTAAAAAACAAACCCTTTAATCCACAACAATTAATATTCAACGTACAAAACAATACACCTTCATGACCTTCATTGTTCCACTGGGAACCTGCAACTCTTCTTTTAACAATTTTTTCAATATCCTCGACATATATAGCCTTCAATGCAATAATGCTAATAGTGTTGACATCAATGAAAACCACATATCAGCAACACATCCACAATATCCAACAAAGTATGCAACTATAATGATCACTCACAAGATCTACTTCACAAATAGAGAAAATTCAGTGTCTGCTACAACTATATACATTGTTATGACGTGGTAGCTAATGGTGCAAATTATGATTTGTGAAATTGTGTGAACTTGTCCAACAACAATTGTTTGAAAACTTGAAGATGACCCGGGAGAAGAAATATGTTTTCAAGTTTGGTTCTCTGATTGTGTGTTTGTTGTTCTATTTTCTTGGAAGACTTTCTGGAAGAGATGATGTGGTGATTTGGGATACATCAAGACAGATTGCACATCAAATTTTTGATTATATGCATAACTTGGGTGATTTGAAGAGTCGAGATAATGCTCTGAGAAAATTCTTTGTTGTATTCAGGAGCAACATGAATGAAAGAGAAAGGATTCCAAGGAAATTTGTTGAGAAGTATAAGAATGATATCATATTTCATGTCACCTCTGATGAGTGCATGATTGAAGCTGTTGAACCCAGGACCTTCTGGATTCAACCATTGGGTTATGAGATTACATGGGATGAAGTTGAAGGGTATGTGCAAGTTTTGTTGAAAAGTCCTAAAGATACCAGTGAACCTAGAGTTGGCACTTATGAAGAAAAATCTATGGAAGTATGCATGGAGCATAGGAAGCATGTGATAAGAAAGAATGTAAATGAAATGCTTAGAAATTATGGTTTCACTGATGAAAAAATTGCACAAGGAAGAGCCATGGGAGAGCAGATGGTTAGATAATAATTAGGACTAAGGAGATCTGGTAGGACTACTCCTTCAAAACCAACCACAACTCCTACAATGAAGGTTGAGCCCAATGATCTTGGTAAAGGTAAAGACCCGACTCCTTTCAAACCCAATAGAAGATTTGGAAAGATGAATGAGACTCCTTTGGTGGCACTAGTCAAGAGAGGAAAGAAAGAAAAAGCTACAAGGGAAAAGAACCTCAGTATCACTGAAGAGAAAGAGGAAGAGGAGGAAGTCCTTGCAAAAAAAATAATAAGAAAGAAGAGAGGAAGCATGTCCTTTGGTGAAGGTGCTTCAAAGGAAGCAAGTGTTGGAAGTAAAATATTTCATTATGTGTCATCCTCCGAAGAAGATGAAGAATAGGGTTTTGGTGTTCATGTGCACACCAAACCAAAATTGAAGAAAGAAAAAGTGTTAGAAGAGGTGTCTCCGGACCAAGAAGAACAAAAAGCCTCTCTAGTAAGACCTGGTTCCCCCCTTATATTAGAGGCTCTAGTAAATAGCTTGATATACTTTTAAGATATGCTTCAGCCTACTACAAAAATTTATGGTCAAGTAGGTAGAGAGGACCGAAAAACATTAATTTTGGCTATTATTCAATATGTCATTACTTTGGAAGTCAGTTGGGATTTTGTTAAGAACAATGTTCCTAAGAAATTATGGGAAGCTTTGATGAAAAGGTTATCATAGGTTGTTGAATTAGAAGAGAAGATAAGAAATGATGCATTTGAGAAAATTGGATCCTCTTTGACCCCAAATGATTTGGAAAACCTAAAGAAGGTATGCTCAAAGATGTTCCAGATGAAGAAAAGAGTAAATACTTTGATGACAAAGGATAAAAAGTAAATAAAGAAAATAAGGAAAGAAACTGCAGAAGCCATCAAGGGTATGGCTGAGAAATATGGTATGTTTGGTGCACCCCCATCCGGTTTTGCACCTAAATCAGAAGAAGAAGTTTCTACAGAAGTTAAGGAAGACATTCCTTCGGGTACATGTGATACAAACATTCCTCCAAAAACAAATGATGCAAATATCCTTCAGATATAGGTGTTACAAATTATCCTCCAAAGATAGAGAAGCTTAATGAGAAAGAAGTTGAACCAGAGAAGCATGATGTTGACCCTCCAGAGCATGTTGAAGGAGAAAAAGGTAAAAATGAAGGTGAAGGGAATGAAGAAGATGGAAAAGAAGAAGAGAAATTAGAAGAATAGAAGGTAGAAGAAAAAGAAAAGGTAGAGGAAGAAGAAAGAAATGGGGATGCTGCCAGGAAGAATGAAGAAGATCAAAGACATGTTGTAGATTCTCATAGGTCCTCCGGAGAATCCTCCTTCGATGATGATGTTTTGAAAGGCTTGTTATCCAAGAAAATAAGGTTCCAGTCGGTGATTTCTCTAGAACTTCTACAACTCCCCATGATTCAAGGTAGTGTGGATTTGGACAAGATTTCTCCTATTTATAAATTAGTGTTAGGGGCTTCAGTACATGCATCTGGAAGAAGAGAAATTATGGAAACACACTAGAAGGGGTCAAAGCTTATTGATGATGCTCTCAAAGCTTTGCAGGAGGGCACCCCTAGTATGTCAATTGATACTGTAATGCCAAGAAAGTGCAGAAAGAAATAGATCAAGAGAAAACATGCAATCTAAATCTAAATGCAATCTAATGTTAAGCAACAAAGAACAAAGGAAGTCAAAACATAATAAAACTGAACAATCTCACCAAATTGCTACGTATTTCTATGATTCATCTTGATTTCCCTTCTCCATTTTGCTTGTGTAGTATAATTTCCCTCAGATTTCTCGTAAGTTCATGCAAGTATAGCCTAAGATAGTGATTTAGGAAAACATCGAAGATTCAAGATAAGTTCTCTCAAAAGTCATAAGATTTTGCGAGTTTTTGAGAGAGATTGGAATGATGAAGAACAAATCAATTTATAGAAAATTGATTATTCAAACGATAGGCCAGTATTGAAAGATTAACAGATGGTTGAGATCAACTGATTAGACATGCATTCTGTTAACTATTAGTAATGACATGAGTGATAAAAATTAGAAATAGAATTAAAGATTAAAAAAATGATTTAATCTTCAAGTTTGGTATTTGAAAATAGAAGAATTATCTTTGCATGAAAAAGATGAAGATGGATTAAAGCAACTCATGTTCGAATGCACGCACAAGATTTAATTAATTAAATAAGAATATTTAATTAATATGCATGTACACACAATTGAGTTAGCACTGGACGATTGAACGATTTGACGAAGAGATTACTCGAGAATGCCACTCAGACATTAAAGAAAGAGTTAACTGAACAATTAAAATAGATGTCGAGTCGAGTAAAAGTGAATACTTAGATAACTCACACAATTATCTAAATATAGAGGAATGCGTTAAAATAGAACTCATGAATTAAATAATTCATTTAATTCAAGATTTGATATTTGAAGAATAATTAAATAAATAAGATTTATTTAATTAAGTGATGAAGGATTTAAATGAATAATTGAATAAATAAATAATTTATTTAATTATAGTTGAAGTATGATAAAGAGTAAATTAAATAAGAATTTATTTAATTTGACAAGAAGGATAAGGTTAATTAGTAACATAATTAAATAAAAAGCGTTTATTTAATTAATCAGATAGAATAAAGAAAAGTGTGAATTAATTAAATAATTAATATTATTTAATTAATAGAATAATTAACAGAAGATTAAATAATTAAATAATTAAGATTATTTAATCAATAGAAGAGTTAATGTTAAGATGAATTAATTCAACAATTAAGATTATTTAATCAATAGAAGAATTAATGTTAATGTGAATTAATTAAATAATTAAGATTATTTAATCAATAGAAGAATTTATGTTAAGATGAATTAGTTAAATAATTAAGATTATTTAATCATGACCATGAAGAATATTGAAGTCGCAGGCTTAAACTAGATTTCGATGTCTACATTTTCCCCTCTTTGATACAATGTCATTTCGGCGTTGTGTCAAAGAAAATCAATAAGAAATATGCCGCAGTAATGCCCCAGTGTAGAACAGGTGAAGGTATGCCCCCTTGGGAAAATTGACAAATTATGAAAAAAAAATCAAAAAAATTTGGAAATGATCTCGATTAGTCCATTGGATAGCCAGAAATGCATTGGAGTTGATAGAATTGAGTTTGGAAATGTTAGGGACGGGTACGGGTTGATTGAAATTGGAAGTTAACATGGCCAGTAGGGAAGGATGCCACCAAAACCCTAGGTATATATAGAAATTGGGGTAAAAACCAAGTCATTTTCACCCTCTAGCATTGAAAAATGAGAATTTGCTCTGCACTCACAACGACGATGTCCCTTGTTCCAAACACCCATCATTGAGCTTATAGGATCTAGACCTTCTAGAGGCCAGCTAATGCGGACCCCCTGGTATGTACCCCAAACTTGACTTTTGAAATTTTTCATTTGTGCGTAATTTTATGCATTTAATTCCAAATTTATGTATGCGTCATTTTAATAAAATGCCGCATGTGTATGCGCGAACGATGCATCTGCATGCGAAAAACCGCATTTGAAAATTTACGTGCAATGTTTAGTTTAGGTTGCGGTTCGACACATTTGTAGATTAATGAACCGCATTTGACAATATGCATCGCATGTGCATGCAGAATAGCTGCATTTGTTTATTGTGCAACACATTTGAATTTCCCTCAACGCACACATATTTATTTCAACGCATATGTTATAATGCAATGCATATGTGATATAGTTAGCCGCATCTGAAAAAGAACGATGGATGTGTGAAATGAAACGACGCATCTAAATTTTATGCACCGCATATGTAAAATAACGAGGCATGTGAAAAATAATGACGCATTTGCAAAACAATGACACATTTGAATAGCAGTTTGTTATAGTCAGTTTGCATTAGAATAGATGTTTTAGGCTGACATGAGGCATGTATAATGCCATTGTAGGTCATGTTGGATACAATATATACCCGAGAGTCAAGACCGATGACTTTTCGGTTCAGGGACAGCTTGCAGAGTGCCGAGCGACATTTCCTATGGCACCTTGGTCTTCTGCACGTTACATACATGCCCCAGATTCAGGCAAATTGGGGATTATTGATAGCCTTGTGTGAGTGGTGGCACTCAGAGACATCGTCTTTTCACCTACTGACTGGAGAGGCCACTGTTACCTTAGAGGATGTCTACAGGATCCTTAGACTTCCTATTAGAGGCACACAGGTGACCTATGATACCCAGAGGGGTGTAGTCGAGATGTGTAGATACTACCCACATGCAGACATCTGTAGTTAGGATTTGACCACTATGAGATTAGGTGGCGTGTGTTGGCTCAGAGGTATAGGCAGCTAGACTGTCTATTGTGTACATTGATAGGCAACATAGTACTTCCTAATTGCCAAGGTCATGGTTTTCCTGTGGGGTGGGGGGAGATGCTCGTAGGCATGCTGGAGCGTTGAGTGGTGTATGCTTGGGGTTCATGTCTGCTTGGGATGTTATACTTTCATCTGTATGATATTTCCTACGGAGTACCACGATCCTGATGGTATGGGCATGGGAACACATCGGTATTTTCTGGCCACCAGTGATAGTTGACTTTCCACATGGAGCTCCTTATGCCTTCTGCTATGTGGGGGCTAACACTCAACACCACATAGGAGATACGGGTTACTTCAGGCATGCCATAGACACGATGGTGCAGTTTACATGGAGACCATACTTGGGTTGCGCCTATTGGTCAGATGAGGATGAAAATTTATCGTTTTGCTGATAGGTACAGTTCTTGATTGGGTGGATAGTGTCACATGTCCACATTATAGAGTGTCAGTTGCCAGATCGTGTCTTGCGGTAGTTTGGAGAGGTGCAAGATGTGCCTAGAGGATGGGCAGAGTTTGCGAGATCATCGTGAGAGGTCCCCCTATGGGGCCCAGAGATTCCAGTGGCCATAGCCCAGGTAGACATTGATGCATTGTAGGTAGTTCCATGGGGATGGAGGGATGGTCCAGCAGACCCAAGGACCACAGAGGAGTACGATCAATGGTGGGCAGTACATAGACCGATTCCATTGACAGATCTAGAGCAACCATCGCTAGTAGAGCGGCAAGGGACAGGTCCACGAGGCAGGCATGGCAGAGGTAGAGGTAGGAGAGATGGAGGAGGCCGTGGTGATGGTGGAGATGATGGCAGAGGTGGACGACGAGGTGGCAGGAGAGGGAGACATGGGTGGAGGGGACGAGGGTGGCCATTGTCACCGATCCATGAGGAAGGATGAGGGGATGAGGATGTGGCCATGCCAGACATTGGGAGAGGAGGGGAGGAGGTGGATACTGCGATAGGAAGAGAGGAGGAGTAGTCTAGAGAGGAGGCCATTCTAGATATCCTGGCAGAGGAGGCAGACAGAGAGGAGGTAGAGATTGATGCCATGGGCTTGTTGAGTGCCTACCAGGAGGATGACGAGGAGGATGATGATCATGAGAGAGAGATTCATGATCAGATTTTAGAGGAGTTGGATGAGGAGGAGGATGGGGTAGCGAGGGCAGGCAGGATGACACAGGGGCAGTGGATCCAAACACAGATACATTACATGCTCAGGTTGCATCCTTGGAGGAGTAAATGAGAGTCCTGATGTCTGAGAGGGATGCGTATCGGATGGAGAGGGACAAAGTCGTGATGGATAGGGATCAGGCCATAGCTCAGAGACATGAGACTGAGCAGAGATTCATAGAGCTCATAGCCTTATGTACTGGCTCATTGGTTGCCTTTTCTAGAGAGTTAGTCAGAGCAGGGGAGAGAGAGAGGTATTACCATGATTTATACAAGGCAGAGATTCCTCCAAAGAGATGGGCTCCCAGCTTTTCACAAGCACATAGCAGCGAGTCATAGACTAGGACCCACACCAAGACTGTTAGCACGGAGGGTGTGGAGCAGCCACGCAGAGCAAGTCCATATGACAGGGTTCCCTCAGCTCACAGGTTATTGGGTTCCTGGCATCACTCATCCATGCACTCCAACCATGATAGCAGTGGCAATTTAGGATAGGGATACTTCTTGATATGCCTTGAGACATTGTATTATGATTGTATAGCCTGCGAGCTTCCATGTATTATTGATACATTATGACATTGTGATGTGACACTGTTGAGTGATATATATATATATATATATGATTTTGACAGTGATTCTCATGATATGCATTTCTATGTAGTGATTATGCAGTCCTTATTTATACATGTGATGTTTATATTATATGCCTATGTGATGGATGATCATATTTATTTTATGATGTTTATGCAGCTAACAATATAATGTTGATGCTATATGATGTATGCAATTTATAATTATGAGATGCTGTATGATGTCCTATGTATAATGCATGCTACATGTGATGCTATACAAATGCAATGTGATGCATGTATTTACATTTGTTTTATACATGGAATGCTTATGTATTGTATGATGATAAATGTCCATTATGTCATGATTTCCTAAATATGATAAATGCCTAAATGTATGCATTTTTCTAACATGTATGTGTATGCAAGATGAATTATATTGTTGTGTGTCACACGACTCCATTATAATGCAAGAAAGAAGAACTGTTAGTGTGGAAAGAAACATTGAGAAATAATGAAAGAGACGTGATAGATGTTAGTATTAAGAATATTCAATGTTTCGCTGTATCAGAAAAGGTATTGCACTTTATCATCATTGGGAAGGACTAATACAAATGGAAACAAACACCATGATATGACATAGATCAAGGTGTGCAAGGTCATCCACTTGCTAATAACAGAAAGTCACAGAAAAGGAGTGTCGTTAACTCATACTAAGGACACAAGTTGCCCCAGTCTTTTTGTCAAGACAAACCACAGAGAGCAAATAGAGTAAAAGATGGGTCATGAGACGTCATCGCTCCTCTAAATACTTCATGGGACATCCTTGAGGAAACTAGTAACATGACTCAAAATCAAATTTAAAAGACAGTTGACAAACAACAGTCAAAGAAAACATAATTCTAATACATCGTTGCTTCTTTGAATTCTTCATGGGACATCCTTGAGAAAGCTAGTAACATAATTCCCATCATAAAGTCAAATGAAAAGATAAGATAAATAAGTCAGAAAGTCAAAAATCTAGTAAAATATTTTCCAAAACTTGATCTTGTTTGTTTGATTTGTTTTGATTGATAGAAGGATTGATTGATAGAGCTTGATGTCAGGAGATACACATACCGTATAAGACTGTGAGTCTGGTTTTGATGTTATGACTATCTGTAGAAGGCATGATGAAGCCTGGTTTCAGAAAGACATGTATTGTATAGGACGTTGAGTTAGATGTCATTGATGTGATAACCTGTGTAAGGCTATGTTTGATTCTTTGACCTTGTCGATTATGCAAGAAGGACTCATCTTGTATAAGACAAATGTTTTGTTGGTATCAATACGCAGGAAGGACACATCCTGAATAATACAAAGATTGATTTTTTTGATTGTTTCATTTGGAAAGTTGTTTGATTTGACTTAGAGACATTGCTAAATTGTTCACCAGATTGATGCATGACTTAATATGACATGTTGACAAATGATTGTGTGTGATGAAAAACCCTAAAGGATTGACCTAGTGTGGCCTCGGGGGCTCATCGATTGATGGCCTTGCCTATGTTATACACGCAGAGACCTCGTAGTTCAACTCGACTTGGACTGACAAGACTGACTACAAATAGAAGATGTGTGTGCAAGTGAATGTGATGAACCCTAATGGACTGACCTAGTGCGGCCTCAGGGGCTCATCAATTGATGGCCTTGCCTACATTATACACGCAGAGACCTTGCAGTTAGACATGACCAATGACCTTGTCATATAGACATATGAATTGAAGCATGATTTTATACAAACAAACCTAAATGGACTGACCTAATGCCTCGGGGGCACATCGACAGATGGCCTTACCTACGTCCAGTCACAAAGGCAACATAGTTCAGAAATGACAAAGACTGACAAGTGCGACTGACTCTGAATCTATTTTTGGATTTTTGAAATGTTTTGCTTTTTTTTGTCTTTTTAAAGTTTTCTAATGTTTTTGTGTTTTCTCAGGTCATTTTGTGATGTTTGTGGATTTTTCTATGGTTTTATGTCTTCAACATAGCCAATGTAAGAACCAATATGACACATGTCAAGTGTTTTCCCCCAGTCGAGTATAAGACCAATTGATTATGTATAGGGTAAAATGGGGGATATGAAATGCACTCAATGTCAATCATTCTAGGTTATAGGAAAGACTACCACTTATTATGAATGGTATATACAAGTGATGGACATGAAAGATAAGGGATATGTACAGGGATAGGTAGTATGTACAGGGATAGAGTGCATGTAAAGAGAAGTGGACAATGTATAGGGTAGGTAAATTAGAATAATAATAGACAAAGGAGCATAGTGAAGTACACATGGTGCCTCTTTGCCAGGTTTTCACCGTGGTACCTATCCAAAGCGCCATCGAAGTGGTTTTCACTATTGGATGAATAATTTATTTTTACTATTTTCTTGATCATCTATTTTTTTTGGTGTTACCAAGATGCCTGTTTGCCAGGTTTTCACCTTGGTAACGATTTTTTGTGATTTTTTTATTTTTTTTTCTTGTATTTTTGCTAATTAAGATAGACTCTCAGAAGCTATGCATAGAACTTCTTCAAATGTAGACTATTGATTGGCAAGGACAATGGGTCCCCTTCAGGAGTAGAGAGTTGGTATGATCTTGATCCAAAAGCTTATGTAACAATATAAGGTCCTAACCAGTTTGGTCAAACTTTCCTGGTTTGTCTCTTTCTGCTTGATTCTTTGGGTTCTCCATTAAAACTAGGTCACTAATGTCAAAGTTTCTGTTCAAAACCTTCCTGTTATAGCTATGACGAAGGCGGTTCTGATATGCTTGGAGATGGTCTAATGCCTTCTGTCTTCGCTCATCCAGGAATTCTAACTCATGGAGTCTTGATACTCGGTACTCTTCATCCTCAATGTGGCCCTTCAAGGATACCCTTAGGGAAGGAATCTTGACCTCAATAGGAAGAATAGCTTCAGAACCAAAGACCAGTGAATAGGGAGTGGCACCAGTGGGAGTACAGATACTTGTGCGATAAGCCCATAAAGCAAGGTTAAGCTATAAATTCCAATCCCGACTAGCATCATTGATAGTCTTCTTGAGGATTCTAATGATGGTCTTGTTAGATGCCTCTGCTTGGCCGTTACCTTGTGGGTAGTATGGAGTAGAAAAATGATGTTGAATATGAAATTTATCACAAAGGTGGCAAACTTCTTGGTTCTTAAATGGGTGGCCATTGTCCGTGATTATCGACTGAGGGACACCATATTGACATATGATATAGTTCAGTATAAATTTAGAAATCTGTGTGCTGGTAATGTATGTCATAGGAATGGCTTCAATCCACTTTGTAAAATACTCAGTGGTAGCGATAATGAATTTGTGTCCATTAGATGATGTGGGGTGGATCTTTCCTATGAGGTCGAGTCCCCATTGGGAAAAGGGCCATGGTGATGTTATAGGATGGAGCTCCTGTGCTGGGGCATGTATCAAGTCTCCATGAACTTGGCATTGACGACATTTCGTTACAAAGACATGAGTCTTTTTCCATAGTAGGCCAGTAATAACCTAGTCTCATAATCTTTTTGGCTAAATTAGGACTGCTAGAATGGGAACCACATATACCCTCATGCACCCCACGCAAGGTTGCTTGTGCTTAAGTAGAATCAAGACATCTCAATAGGGTATTATCTAAGGCGTGTCTATATAGGGTGTCTCTGATGATGGTGTATTTGGCTGACTTGCGAAGGAATGTCCTACATTTGTTGTTTGATAGGCCAGTAGGTACGACTTTGGCATGAAGGTAGTCATAGATTTCTTTGTACCATGGGGAATAAGGACCAACAATGTCACACACCATTTTAGAATTTGGGATATTGTAGGCTGGGACCAAAAGTTGTTCTACCAAGAACTCAAACTTAGGCACGTTGCTAGGAATGTCGAGAAGTGATGCAATTGTAGCCATAGCATCTGCTACCCTATTTAAAACATGAGGTATCTGATGAAATTTGAATTTTTTGAAGTACTCTTTAAAGCTATCAGCCATAAGTTTGTAGGGAGCAAGCTTCTCATCCTTAGTCTCATAATCATCATTTACTTGTCTGATTACTAGTTGGGAATCGCCATATACCTGTAGGTTCTAAATTTTCCACTTGACTGCCATACGTAACCCTGTCACTAGAGCTTCATACTCTGCTATGTTGTTAGTGCATGGAAATGCAATCCTGAATGACTTAGGGATGGAATCACCCTATGGTGTGATAAACAGTATACCAGCCCCTGAGCCATGATTTGTATGTGAGCCATCAAAGTACAGTTTCCATGTTATGTTTGTGTCAATTGTGAATATGAACTCATCAGGAAAGTCTGCAACGAATGGGTGATTTTCCCATATGGGTGTGTCTGCTAATTGATCAGCAATTACCTATCCTTTAATAGCCTTTCTTTTTACATACTGGATATCATACTCACTAAGTATCATAACCCATTTGGCCAGTCGCCCCGTTAATGCCGCCTTGCTGAGAAGATATTTTAGAGGATATATTTTAGCAATCAACATTGTTTGATGGTTTAGCATATAATGCCTTTGTTTTTGTGTATCAAACACTACCACAAGACAAGCACGTTCAATGGTACTATAGTTGAGCTCATAACCTACCAAAGTCCAACTGATATAATAGACTACCCTTTCATGACCTTCATCATCATTCTGTGCAAGCAATGCTCCAAGTGATGAATGGGTTGCTATAATATAAATAATCAATGGTCTTCCTTCAACAGGTGGAATTAAGACAGGTGGTGTGAGTAAATATTCTTTAATCAGTTGAAAAGCCTCTCCACACCTAGCTGTCCATGCAAAGGGTACTCCTTTCTTAAGTAGATGTTGAAAATAATGTGTCTTATCTGCTAACTGCATAATAAATCTTCTGATGGATTGCAGTCTTCCTTGTAGTGTCCTTAGTTGATTGATATTAGTGGGCAGAGACATGTCTATGATTGCTTTCACCTTGGCTGGATCCACTTCAATGCCTCATCTAGAAATGATATAGCCTAACAACTTTCCTGACTTGACTCCAAACACACATTTCTTTGGATTGAGTCTCACTTTATACTTCTCGAGCCTTTGAAATATCTTTTCTAAAACCTGTAAATGTTCTTCCCTTGTCTTGGATTTTACAATAAGATCATCAACATAATCCTCCATAAGAGTATGTACTAGATCATGAAAGATGGTGGTCATGGCACATTGATAGGTTGCTCCAACATTCTTGAGTCTGAAGGGCATAACATTCCAGCAATATATTCCCTAAGGACAAGTGAAATTCATCTTAGGTTGGTCTTCCGTTGCAATTCTAATCTGGTTATATCCTGAAAATCCATCCATAAGGGACAACATCTCATATCCTACTGTCATGTCAACTATCATGTCTATGTTAGGCAAAGGGAAGTCATCCTTAGGACAAGCCTTGTTGATATCTCTAAAATTAGTGCAGATGCGGATGCCCCCAGTTGGTTTAGTGACTAGTACAATATTGGAAATCCAATCTGCATAGTCGATAGATCTAATGAAACCAACGTCTAAGAGTTTCTTGAGTTCTGCCTTGACTAATAAAGCAATCTGTGGGTGCATTTTTCTCAATTTATGTTTCACTGGTTTGGCACCTGGTTGTAAGGGCAAGTGATGTAGAACAAGTTTAGGATCCAACCTCGGCATATCTACATATGACCAGGGAAAATTTATCTATCTCTGTGCAAAGAAATTGTGGAACTTTGGCCACTCTTCTGTTGTCAATGACACTACAAAATAAACTAGTCGAGGATGCTCTTTTGTGCCTATGTTGACTTCTACCGATTCTTCCATGAGCATGGGTGAATCTTCTTGTGCAACAGGGAGAATGTTCAAACCTCCACCCTTAGGTGCCTCAGAGAGGTTTTCACCTTCAGATGCATCCTTTCTTTTTACTTTTTCATTGTCTAAAGGTGCTTTTCGGTTTTCACCTAGAGGCTCATCCTTTTTATCTTGTTTATTCTTTTTCTCATTTTTGCAACTGGAGGGTTGAAAAAATTCCCCAAAATATGCTTTGTTGTCCAAGTCAATAGTAAAACTAGCCTTATGATCACCATTAGGTATGCCTTCTTGTAATCCCAGGAACTCAGCAATTGCTTCGTCATTCTCAAAAATGTCCAAGACGGGTGTGTCTTGTTGGTCCTAATCAATGAGTTGGGGATAAACTAAGGGCATGTCATCATCGGTGTTATCAAAGTTTAATGGGGTCAAGGTAAAGATTGAGTTATTCATGTGATCACAAAAGTCTTGTACCAGGTCCTTTTTTCTCTTAGGTTTGGATCTAGGTAGATTGATAGGTGGGCCTAATGCCAAGGTTTGACTATCTGAAACAGATGGCTCAGGTTGCCAAGAGGTAGGATCAAGTGATTCCCAATAGTAGTGTTTAAACCATTCCTCTTTTTTTATTTTCTTTGGTGGACATGAATTCAATGGATTTGGTGAGGAACTTAACATCAAGTCAAGTTCTCCAAATAACTTGTCAAGGTCCATGGAAGAAGTAGAGGATAGGGAATCCCACTCATAGTCGTTAGAGTCGAGGGAGTCACAATGATAATGGTCCACTAGTTCGTGAGATGTCTTAATATCTTTCGAAGCACTTACTTCCTCAATTAAGGGTGATGTGGTACTAGGAATGCCAATCTAAATTGGTTGAAACCCTAGCCCCATGCCTTTTGGCCATTGAGAAACAAATATTGGTTCAATCCTCCCATCTTGGTTTAAGCCTAAACCACTGTGTCCATCATATCCTTTGCTCTACATGATTGTGAAACCCTTTCCATATAGATCTGTAGGAATGTGAGCAAGCAAAAGAGGTCCTTTATCATCTTCTCTATATAGCCAGGAGGTGACATCTTCTGTATTTATGGCCTCTTTGCTTAATTCTCCCCATTTAATGAAAGTTGTTGTAGGAGGAACATGTATCGTGACCATAGACTTTCCCCTATCTGATGTAGGTAAACCATATGACTTAGGAGGAATCAAATGGCTAACACAATAAGATGTCATCATGTAATATTCTCCACAACCATTGTCTTGGATCTCAACCCTAGGAGTGGTAGGAATTGAGGATGAAATAGGTGTTTGATTGAGTGTAGATGGATCAATGTAGGATGATGGGTTGGATGATGAATCCTCTTGGTTCACTGGCACTTGGCATTGGGGGATCTCCTTTAGATTGGTGCAATATTGAAATGGATCAGGATCACCATCTATAGTTATTTCTGTGCCATTGTAAGGAAATTTAAGACACTGATGATACGTGGAAGGGACAGCCTTCATGGCATGAATCCATGGTCTACCTAGCAGAAGGTTATAAGGGAGGGTGAGATCAAAGACCTGGAACTTTGTCTCCATTACCACAGGACCAATTATGATAGGAAGTGTTACCACCCCCTTTGATTTTTGTTCCTCATCATCATAAGCTTTAATGACAATACTTTTGGTCGTGTCTACACATGCTTCCGAGATACCTAATTCCTTAATTAGTTTTAAAGTGCATAGATTTAACCCTGCTCCTCCATCTACCAAAACTCGTCTAACTTTGGTATCATCAATAAGGACTTCTAGATGTAAAGGATCGTTATGGTTCATCTTTTCAGTTGCATAGTCCTATTCAGAAAATGTGGCATGGTGATTATTGGTCAAGTATCCCACCATTTCCTGGAAATGATTGACATCAAGATCATTAGGGACCATGGTGTTTTGTAAAGCCTTATCAAGAATAGATCGATGCTTAGGGGAAATACGCAACAGTTCCAAGATTGAGATTTGGGCTGGGGTCTTCCCCAACTGGTCAAGGAGGTTATATTGTAACTTGGAAGGCTGTGGTGTTTGCTACGATGGAGGGCCTTGGATAGTGATCTTAGTACGACGAGTATTGATCGCACATTTAGGATTTGTATTGATAGTAATGGTATTAATATTCTGATCAGCAGCATGAAGATGATGAATGATTTTGCCACCATTATAATCATGCTTGATACTCACATAGTTGGTTGACATATTGGTCTTAGAACTCAAACTGGAGACAGTTCCTTTTCCATGATCATGTAGTGGATTAGAAAAGACTTGATGATTAGTGTTTGATGACTTTGGTTTCTGTCCACCAACTTCGATAATTCTCCTTTCGACAAGATCTTGTATGATATTATTCAGTTGTCGACAGTTTTGTAGGTTATGTCCCTTAGTTCTATGATAATCACAAAAGGAATTATCATCCCACCAAGCTGGTTTAAATTGACCTGGATCATATTTTCTTGGTTTGTGTAGCTGTATAAGATTATATTGTAATAGTTGTTTGAATACAGACTCAATGGGTTCCCCTAAGGGAGTGAACTCACGTTTTTGAAATCTACTTTGTTGTTGTGGACATTGAGTATTTTGGACCATGTTAGGAGGTTGGTTGACAACATTGAGCATGTTGGCAAAAGTATGAGGTCCTTGTAATGTGATGAGGGGTCCTGCTTGTAGCATTTTAGCATCAACTACCCCATCATTGGTGACATTTTTGTTGTGAGACCATAATATGTTTCTATCAGTGGGAGTGTTTTTTACGATCGGATTTCTATTGGATGTTGATGTGTTAAGTTCGACCTTTTCAATGAGATCCTTTTCTATTATAACCCCTTTTTCCACTAGTTCCAAAAAATATGTACAACAATGTACCCTTAAGTTACTCCTGAGTTTCACATGAAGGTTTTCTTGGAACATAGTAACTTTTTGTTTTTTAGGTATCTTGACAGGACACCGGCTGGCTATAGTCCTCCATCTCTGGAAGAAAGCGATGAATGTTTCACCTTCGTCTTATGTTGTGTGACACAATGTTACTATATTTATCTCGTGGTCTATGTTGAAGAAGAATTGCTCCACAAATTTCTCAACCAGTTCACCCCAAGATCTGATGCCTGAATCTAAACCCGAAAACCACTCTAATGCAATTCCTACAAGACTTCTTGGAAATAGTCTCATAAGATACATGGGGTCATAAGCGACATCTATGCATATGGTAGAAAATTCCCTTATATGTTCTATTGGATTCCGTTTTCCATTTTACTTAGGGAGGTTCGGTATGACATATCTGTGAGGGAAAGGGGTCATATACAATGATCTATCAAAGGGGAATGGGCATATGTCCTTTGTTGAAAATGATTTCTTACTTGACACTGACATGTTATGCATTTGTGTTTGTAGTGCCTACATTTGTGTTTGTAAGACGTCAAATTGAGTCAAAGATGTGCTAGGGGGATTATGCGGATCCATGTATGTATTCTGAAATCCTAAGTTTCATGATGGGTTTCGATTAAACGTTGATATTTGAGGTGGGTTTGGATTCAGAATGTTGGTAAATGTATTTTGGTCTAGAATCTGTATAAATTGGTGTTGACCTAGGATCTGTGTAAACGTATTTTGGTTCAGAGTTTGTGTAAATTGTTGGTGACTTGGAATCTATGTAAATGGATTATGACCACCGATCTGAGAGAATGGATTTTGATTCAAAATCTGTGTGGATGGATTCTGATTACTAGTTTGGAAGAATGGATTTTGATTGCCATATTGGAAGGAGGGAATGCATCCTATTTGTGCAATACGTGGTATAGTACTAGTGACTTGAGCACTAGGTATGGCTATCGACTGTGGTATGGTACTTGTGATACTAGCATGAGGTATAGTCATCGATTGTGAACTTGTGACACAAACATAAGGTGTAGAGGCTGACGTTTTAGGTCTTTTACTCTGAACAAGAGGACCGAAGGGAGTGGATGATGAAGCCCCTATAGTGAAATTAAATCCTGATGTCATGCTAGATGTACCAAATGGAGATGTATGGACTATCGTACTCTATGTAGGTGTGCGAGATGGCATAGTTGTGATGACCTGAGGTATAGTAGTACTAGCAGTCGTGGTATTTGTCCCTTGTGTAGGTTGAGTTTGTAAGGTGCTGATATCAAATCCTGTAGGTAAGGTAGTGCCTTCAGCTAGCAATTTGGCTAAGTATCATTGTCGATCATTTGCTAGGTACTCATCTACGAAAGAGGCAACCTTAGGGTCCTGTGCGACAGCCTCTATGTCTTCTACTGCAATATGTCCTTGAGTGTTTCCAGTGGTGAATTTGTCTAATAGAGTCTTATGAGGTCTTGAAGAAAATGGATTGATGAATTCATTTGGGTTCAACATATTTTCTCTCTCTCTTCTCTTAGACCTAGTTTCAACCATGTAAGATTAGCTCAATATGCAAGGAATGCAAAACTACGTCTATGGATAGTATGACTCTAGTCTATGTTTTTGGGATTTTCTGAATGCAAAATAAGGAATGCTCTAGGATGATACTAGTCTAAATTCTAAAGATGCAAAGTCTAAGCAAGACCCTAAAGTGATCAATTCTATAAACCCAAGATGGAGGGACCAACTACCTAAAGTCTAACCAAGGTGTCAATTTCGTTAAGTCAAGGAACCAATGTAGGACAAGGATCAAAGACAAGTTGAGTTTCCTATCTGGACTGATGAGCTAGGAGGACTCTCTATATGACAAAGGATAAAGTGATAAGACTAGGTTCAATGACAAATTTTGTTGACGCTATGATTTTCCTAGAGTGTAGATGATGAACCTATTCTAAATTTTGTAAAAGTGACCTTCCTAGAAGTTTGAACTAAACGAAAAACGTATTCTAAGATGAGACCAAACTCTGAATTAGGACAACTATAGAAATGACTAAATGAACCTAAGGGATGCAAAATTGAGCAAAATAATTTCTTGTTTCTGTTTAAGGACTGTTTGTGGAAAGATAACTGAAACTAATGTGACCGTGTTGACTAGACAGTGACCGTGAATTCTAACTTTCTGATAATCAAACAAATGCGTTGCAGGATTTCACATATGCGGTTAAGTTTACCAGTTGCAGTTTTTCAGTGATCAATTGTGTTTCTCTAGTAAAGTTCAATGTGTGACTCTAAAATATGTGGTTAACTGTCTAACATATGCAACTCGTAATGACAATTGCAACTCAGAATTTAATGCATGTGGTTTTTCACAAAGCAATTGCGAGTTAAACTAGCAGATGTGACTCTACCCTAGACAGATGCGACTGATACTGATAGATGTGACTCAAAGCTAAATAGATGTGACTCGTAATAATAGATGCGAATCGAGGTTAAACAAATGCGACTCTGAAAAAAATTGTGACTTTCTAGTGAACAGTTGCGACTCTATGAATTTTTAGTGATCTGAGATTTAAAATTGACTTTGTTTTCTGTGATCAAATTCTGGTAAACAAGAAAAATCATAAGACAAAGTTTTTTTCAGTTTGATTTTGGACTCAAAGAATTTTTAAGTTGACAACAGATAAGCACATCCTAATAAGCCAAAAGGCCTAGGGTTTTTATACTTGGTATAGCCCACCGAAATACCCCGGATTGGTGATAAACACCTTTCCTTCTCGAGAGTGGATAGCTTAGAAATTTGGTGGCATTGGCTCCCCTCCACGGTTCATTAACGTCTTTCGAGCACACCAATTTCAAATTATTTGGGCAATGACCTCCTAAGAACTGCTATCTCTACTCAAGGGGATCAGTAGTGAGTGTCTTCGGGCATGATACTGTACCCTGCACTATACCAAGCAATGACCAATATAACAGTTGGTCTCTAAAACAAAAGGTGTTTAATATGGGAATTTCATTCGTGGGGCATGATCCATACGGTGAGAGTCCCCTTTCAGATCCATCTCGTCGGAACCACACTCGTGATTCTTGGGTTTTCCCCAAGAATCCACTTTTATATACCGGCTAGAAGTCCCTCGGGTTCAGGGTGCTACTAGTCTGAGTCGTCCTGGGGTGAGTACTTTTTCCCACCAGAACAGGCCTAAGTTCTAGAGTTGGTAACCGTTTCTCTTACACCTTGGATCGCACAAATGCACAAGGGGACATGATACTTCGATGTACCAAATCGTGAGGGTAATTACACAGATGTACTTTCGCACCAAAGATAATACACTTGTTAATTTTAAACCAAATGAAAGATTTGCTACCCTATTAATCAATCTGTTTCAAAAGTTTAACTAGGGTCTTCGACATGCATTCTGTAGAAAGATTCATTAGTAGTTTTCAATATTATCTTCATCAATTGTCCTACAAAAACTCGTTAACTCCTCAAGACACACGCTAAAAATAGAAGATTAGTAACACACAAATCAATTGAAAACTTCAAATTTCTGAAACCAAAAACAAAAAGTTACCAGTCAGATGCGTTGATTTTCTCTACAATTGTGTCTCGGTATTTACTAGTCAGTTGCGGTTCAAGATGTTGCAGATGCATCATGGTTTTTTAGATGTGGCATTTCTGGTGTCAAATGCGGTTTAGGAAATCAATTGGGTTGCTTCATCAAACTGATGCATCTATGATTTTCAATTGCGGTGTTTCATCAAGTTGATGCGTTGTTCCATACAAAAAACCTACAAAAATCAAAATAAAAGTCTACGAATACGCGAAGATGGTGTCTTCACGTTGGGTTCACCAAATGTAACGCCAAGAAAGTGCAGAAAGAAATAGATCAAGAGCAAACATGTAATCTAAATCTAAATGCAATCTAATGTTAAGCAACAAAGAACAAAGGAAGTCAAAACGTAATAAAACTGAACAATCTCACCAAATTGCTACGTATTTCCATGATTCATCTCGATTTCCCTTCTCCATTTTGCTTGTGTAGTATAATTTCCCTTAGATTTCTCATAGGTTCGTGCAAGTATAGCCTAAGATAGTGATTTAGCAAAACATCAAAGATTCAAGATAAGTTCTCTCAAAAGTTATAAGATTTCATGAGTTTTTGAGAGAGATTGGAATGATGAAGAACAAATCAATTTATAGAAAATTGATTATTCGAACGACAAGCCATGATTGAAAGATTAACAGACAGTTGAGATCAACTGATTAGACATGCATTCTGTTAACTATTAGTAATGACATGAGTGATAAAAATTAGAAATAGAATTAAAGATTAAATAAATGATTTAATCTTCAAGTTTGGTATTCGAAAAAAGAAGAATTATCTTTGCATGACAAAGATGGAGATGGATTAAAGCAACTCATGTTCGAATGTACACACAATATTTAATTAATCAAATAAGAATATTTAGTTAATATGCATGTACACGCAATTGAGTTAGCACTGGATGATTGAACGATTTGACGAAGAGATTACTCGAGAACGCCACTTAGACATTAAAGCAAGAGTTAACTGAGCGATTAAAATAGATGTCAAGTCGAGTAAAAGTGAATACTTAGATAACTCACACAATTATCTAAATATAGAGGAATGCGTTAAAATAGAACTCATGAATTAAATAATTCATTTAATTCAAGATTTGATATTTGAAGAATAATTAAATAAATAAGATTTATTTAATTAAGTGATGAAGGGATTTAAATGAATAATTAAATAAATAAAGAATTTATTTAATTATAGTTGAAGTATGATAAAGAGTAAATTAAATAAGAATTTATTTAATTTGACAAGAAGGATAAGGTTAATTAGTAACATAATTAAATAAAAAGCGTTTATTTAATTAATCAGATAGAATAAAGAAAAGTGTGAATTAATTAAATAATTAATATTATTTAATTAATAGAAGAATTAACAAAAGATGAATTAATTAAATAATTAAGATTATTTAATCAATAGAAGAATTAATGTTAATGTGAATTAATTAAATAATTAAGATTATTTAATTAATAGAAGAATTAATGTTAAGATGAATTAATTAAATAATTAAGATTATTTAATCAATAGAAGAATTTATGTTAAGATGAATTAGTTAAATAATTAAGATTATTTAATCATGACCATGAAGAATAGGAATTATGAAGAATATTGAAGTCACAGGCTTAAACCAGATTTCAGTGTCTATAGGTACATCTCTCACTCCAGTAGAGAATCTGAAACTTCTATTGGACTCCTTTAAGGAGTATGCCTTTGGACTTGGTGAGAAGACAAGGTAAGAGGTTGAGGAGAAATTGGCAGAGAAAATGCTTTAGGCACTTCATGATAAGTGTGCTCTGACACACACCAATGTGAAGAAGAGCCTGGAAGTTGTACAGGCTTGTGATTCTGAAGAAAATATTGTATTTTTTTACTATATAAAGTGGTTAGATTCCAATTAGAATATCAAATATCTCATGGAATCCATTGTGTCCTAGTTGATAGTTGTTTCTAGTTCATATAGTGCATCTAAAGACAGGGACATGTCAACCTGGAATGCTATCTCTACTCATAGAGAAAAAATATTTATTCTACAGAAGCAGAAGGAAGATATCATTAGAAGATTCAGTTAGCTAGGTGACCTTGTGAGAATGGAGTACACTCCAGTGGCTAATGCTTTAGAAAATGTAGGAAAATTAGAGAAGATCAATCTGACTCTAGGTACTTTGGATGATGTAGAAGAAAGTTTGATGGAATTGGAATCTTTGAACAAAATGCTAATATCTGCTAAGAAGAGCTAGGTGAATGGTAAGATAGCTTGGAAAGGTATTCTCAAGGAGCTTCAAGGCTCACCTTCCTTTGGGTAATGTTTTTTAGTTTTCATATTTTTGGACCGCCCTTTGTCCTTGATGTCAAAGGGGGAGTGAAGGTCATGAAGAGAAAAGGAGAGTGTGTTGCACATAGGAGGTTTGAAAATTCTTTTGGCACATGTTGCCATCAATGAAAAAGGGGGAGATTGTTTGAAAAATGAAGAAGAACATCTCTTTTTTTATCTTTTGTGTTGTCATTGAAGTCACCATGTTATATGAGTTGCAACTACAAGTTTAAGTTCAAGTTGGATCCGATATTCTAAACCGGTATGCAATTATTATCCTCCAGTATTTTGGTCTACAATTCTCTGCTAATGCATATCTTTCCTTGTGCTTTTGGGAAATGGTTTTTGGATGTTAGAAGCTTGTATGTTCAGAATCTCATGTTCACAGGTGCTTGTATGGTGAGTTGGCATTACTCTGTTGTTTCATTTTTTTATTAGGTCTATCCCTAGCCGACTTAATGAATAGTTGGTGTTGTAATGGATTGATTTTGTGGTGCAAATGTAATTGTGACCTATCTTAGGTCCATGCCGAAAAGTTGTAGCATGTTGCATTCTTGAATTTTATTTTTTTTGGAAAGGTTTAGTACAAGCTTGAAGCCGATAGTTGATCTTTTTGGTGAATAAGGGTTGCATCTAAATAGACTGACCTAATTGATGCTTGTGGATATGTCATATATATATTGGATAGTTTTGTAATTGGGGTGCATGAAGAAGTGTAAAGAGAGACAAGTATGCAAAGATGATGAAGTGTGCAAAGTCATTTTACTGAGCATCAAAGGAACTGAATCAATACTTGTTAGGTGTAACTTTATCAGTTCATTCTTTGGCTGTAAACCATTTTGTTATTGCATATTTTGTAGGCAGTAAGCCTTTCATTTTGGACAGTGAGTCCTGGTAGTGATCCACCCTTTGTAATATCTTATGACCGGTTATACTATATTGTGAACTAATCCTCACCGTGGTTTTTACCATTTTGGGTTTTCCACGTAAAAATCTTGGTGTTCATGTGTTGTGTGTTTTTATGCTCTGTTAATGCTCTTTCTCATTTTTACTGTTATATGCATTGGAGTAATTTGATGGTGTTTTTTCAATAAGTTTAAGAAGATATTGATTCACCCCCTCTCAATATCTTTTGTATTCAACTAGATCTTGCATTCATTTGCATCCATTTGCATTGAATTAGATCTCATTTAGGGTTTCTTACTTTGCATTCAAAACTTGCATCTCATGAAGGGTTTAGAATTGCATTGTTTGCATTTCTTAAGTCTAAAAAATACAAAAAACAAGAAGTCAATTTGCATGTCAAGTTGATCATATAAATTTGTATTTGAAAATAAAAAAAATTACATTTCAAATGGTGTTATATAGGTCATTTTTTACCCTCCATTTCACTTGCATTACGTCATAAAATTTTGGAAATTTGTCATAGGAGTTATAGTTTGAAACTAGGCACAAAAGCACATAAAACAACCTAAAATTTGTAGTTTTCACCTCTTTAAAACCCTGATTTGGGACCTATTTTCCCTACTGGCGAATGAGTCCCTGGTCAGGCTGAGACTGAACTTTCTAGCATTTGAAAAGCATTGAAAAATACTAAAAAACACTTAGAAATCACTAGAAACATTTCAAAAATACCTAACCAGGACACATTCGCCTTTATTGGTGAATGAGTCCCTGTTAGATCTTGATTTGCAATTTTTGGAAATTGAAATCTTCGTTTTAGGCTTCTTTTTTATGTTGTTACTTTCCTATTTTAGTTTCCTCATTTGTTGTTTTGTCAAATTCATTGCATTTAGCTTAATTTGCTTCATTGAGGGCATTGTCAAAATTCAAAATGGCATTTACAACATTCCATTTTTAGATTGTTACATAGCATAATTAGTCAATTATCATCTAAAAATTATATTCTCCTTTTGCATGTTTGATCTATCATTGTTGCATTTCAAGTTTGTAGGACAATCATTACATCATGTTTTCATTACAAAAATATATGGTTATTATCCTTCATGTTCTATTTTCATATCTTGTTGAGTGTTGTAAGAAAGTTTTGTTAATTGCATATGAATATGAGGTCCTTTCCCCTCTCTTTTTGTTCATCATTGATCCCTCTCATAGAATCCCTTCTATGAGTGAGGTTAGTTTAGTGAAAGAGAATACAACCTTGGGTAATCATAACAATCATATTCGTTCTTCTCCTAATATCTCTCCTACTTGTGAAGAATATATTTCAGTGTTAGAAGAACTAATCAATGAGAGTTTTGAGAACCCTCATTATTTCTCTCCCCTTACCCCTCCTATTAGGCAAGACATTACTAAAAAAGAGGACATAACAATAGGTATCATGATGATCACATGATATAAAAAGAGATAGTTGAAACCTACCTAAGTAACACATCTCCCAACATCTCCCACTCTTGTGATAATGTTATACATGATGAGGATATGTTAGTGTTAGATAAAAAAATATTTAAGACCTATAAAAACCCTCTTTATGTTTCTTCCCCTACCTATCCTATTTTGGGAGACATTATAGGACATAGGGATGTAATTGTAGATGATCATGATAGTCACACTAGTTCTTCCTAGTCATGTAGGAAATAAATTAGTTTTAGAAGAAGCACTTGAAAGTCATGAAAATCTTGTTTTTCCCTTTCCTAGTACTCCTACCATTTGGGGAGATCTATTTGAATGAAAGGATCCAATCATTGACAAGCACGATTCTCTTTCTCTCAATACCTCCCCTATTTGTGATGAAGCTACTTTACAAAATACAATCATGGAATGTGATCAACCTCTCAAAATCTCTCCTACTATGGTAGATATTAGGACACAAGAGTGTAAGGAAAGCTTAAGGTGCAGAAAAAACTCTCCTAATGTCAAAACTTAGAGAAGAATGCAGATGTCTTTAAATTTTGCAATTACAGTTCATTAAGATGCACATGAAAGGACTAACAGAATAGAGAAATAAACACATACACAATTAAACACCAGATTTACGTGGGAAACCATTATGGGAGAAAAACCCACCACACCAAAGAAAAATCACTTGTATTATAGTAATTGAAATACATACAAGTTAAAAACTATCATTTCAGATAATCAATCTCACAACAACATTTCCCTAATCAACCTTGTATAGAACAAATTATGATCACACTTCATTATGTCTTACTATTCCAATGCTTATACAACGTACAATTAAAAACACTAACTACTTGAACCATTTAACCCTTAACCATTATAGAGAGTTCCATTTTGTTCACAATTTGCAAATGGTCTATTGATCTCCCACAAGTGAACAGTTACAATAGTCCAATCGCAAATAGTTTACATTCTGCTTCTCTCATTGGTTCAAAATAAACCATGTAGAACAATCGTTCAATCAAAATTTATCAATGGTATCACATATCGTTGAGACACCAGACATTGTCTCACCGATGCCAAACTACCCATTTGACAAACGTACACAACATAGTATTCTATCGCTCTATCACTCTGACTTCATGAAGTATCTCTGACCAAACACCATCAGACTAAGAAGTCACCTCGAAGGGAATCTCCAAAGCTCCTCTGATTGTTCATGTTTTACCGATGGGAATTCTCTTTGTTCATCTCATTGGGAAGACTTACCTCAATCATAAACCATCGGCCAGAATTTAACCATCAGATAGAGATCTTAAAGTTGGGCCAAAGTCATATTTCACACCAATGAAGAACCATCAACAAGACTCTCGCCGATCATCACCTATCGGTTAGACTCCTACCTTCGCCGAGAGAAAGAAAACTTGCGTCGACCATTCAGGTCATATCGATGGATTCCATTGGCAAGACCGACTATCAGTTACACTGACATGATCATTTCAAGCCTTTAGAACCAAGTTGTTTTTTGCTAAGACAATCCATGAGTCTGACCAATTTGTTCTTTTAGGAGTTTCATGTTAGTAAGTTTGAGGCACATTAACTGACAATCTCCCACTTGACAAAGATCTTACTGACACCTCTAGAGCATCCAAAAACTATTGAGATTCATGGGCACCAAGGACCATAAAACTTGCACACCACCTATACTTGTCTGTGCTTACTAGTTTCGTTAATACATCTGCAACATTTTCTAGAGTATCAACTTTTTCTAAACAGACCTTTCCATCTTCCACCATATCTCTTACAAAGTGATACTGCACATCAATATGTTTTTTCCTAGCATGGAAAGTAGAATTTTTCACCAGAAAAATGGCACTCTAACTATCATAGTAAATTGTAATCCATCCTGCATCAAACCCAATGTTTGAATACAAATGTTTCAACTAGATCACTTCTTTATAGGTTTGTGTAGCTACCATGTATTCTTCCTCCCTAGTGGATAAAGTGACTACAACCTACCACTTGCTCATCCAACTAACTGCACCACCATTCACCATGAAAATATATCCACTGGTGGATCTTCTGTTGTTAATGTCTCCTACCCAATCAAAATACACATACCCACGAATGTTGAGAGTCCTCTGTGATTCAACCAAATTGCCATGGTAACACAAAGCATATTCTAAAGTTCCCTTCAATATCTAAACACTCTTTTCACAACATTCCAATGTGTCTTTCCTAGATTCTCCATAAAATGACTAAGTACTCACACTGCTTGGGCAATGTATGGCCTTGTACAGAGCATTGCATACATTAAACTCCCAACTGCACTTGCATAAGGTACCACAGTCATGCCCTCCATCTTAGTAGGATATTTTGGACAATCTTCAATAGATAGCTTCATTCCCTGCAAAATTGGAACTAGCTGCTTGCAATCAGTTATACAAAATCTCTCTAGAATAGTGTTAATATACTTACTCTGGCTGAGACAAATTTTTCTACTCTTTCTGTCCCTAGTTATTTCAATCCCCAAAATATACCTAGCTACACCTAGATCTTTCATTTTTAATTTTGTAGACAACTGAGATTTTAGATCAGAAATCATAAACTTACTATTCCCAATGAATAACATATCATCCACATACAGGGAAATAATTAAAATAAAATCATTCTTAGCTTTATAATACACACAATGATCAATTTTGATCTCACAAATCCCAATGAAAAAACAAATGTGTCAAACTTCTGGTACCACATTCTAGGAGATTGTTTTAATCCATACAGATATTTTTTCAATTTGCAAACCAAATTTTCTTTACCTTTTTTCACAAAGTGCTATGGCTAGGACATATAATTTTTTTCTACAAGATAACCATGAAGAAATGTTGTCTTCACATCCATCTATTTGATCTCTAAATCATATGCAATTGCAAGTGAAAAAATAAATCTGATAGAGGTCAGCTTTGCTATCGGAGAAAAAATTTCCCCATAATCAATTCCCTCTACTTGGGAATTTCCCTTTGCAACCAACCTCGCTTTATACTTTTCAACACAACCATCTAGACCAATTTTCTTTTTAAATACCCATTTTCAGCCCACAGGCTTTCTACCTTCAGGCAATGTAACCAGATCTGAAGTATCATTTTTCTTTAATGATTCCATTTTTTCATTCATGGCTTCCAACCAAGAATCTGAATCAAACATTTTGGTTGCCTCTTTTACAGTCCTAGGCCCATCAATATTAGTAATCAAAGTATAGGCACAAATAGAATCCAACATAGAGAATCCATACCTATTCAGTTGTCTCCTTTCATGTGTAGACCTTGTCAAAGGTTTAGGCTGAGGACATTGTTCATCATCTTGCTCAAAAATTTCAAAGTTTCTTGAGCTCTCCTCAAATTCAAGTACGTTTTGAATTTTTAATTCCTCTTTATTTGGTGTGGGAGGGATTTCAACTACATCCTCTTTGTTTTCTGATTTTGTCTCTAACTGTAGATCCAAAGTAGAAGGGTTCAAATCGCGAAAAATAACACTTATGATGTACAAAACCTTCCTAGTCTTAGGATTCCAAAGCTTGTATCCTTTTATGCTAGCACTATAGCTAATAAAAATGCATTTAATAGCCTTGTCCAATTCAGATCTTTTTTCATTCGACACATATGCATATGCTTCACAACCAAAGACTCAAATATTTTTTTAAAGACCATGCTTCCAAAGGTGTTTTATCAACAAGAGAAGAGTTAGGGGAACAATATATTAAGTAACATTCTGTTGCAACTGCCTTAGTCCATAATTTCTCCTCCAAGCCAACACTGATCAACATACTTCTTTCCCTTTCCATCACCATCCTGTTGAACCTTTCAGCAACTCCATTTTGGGTGTAGTTTTATGTATTTTAATTCCATGATCTTTGCAGTACCTTTTGAACTCATCAGAACAATACTCACTGCCACTATCAGTCCTTAAACACTATTTTTCTTCTAGTATGATTTTCCATAAGGTTTTTATATTGCTTAAAATGACTGAACACTTCTAATTTACTTTAAAAAAAATACACAAATGCCCTTCTCAATAGTCATTAGTAAA
Organism: Sequoia sempervirens; assembly: GCA_007258455.2. NCBI lineage: Eukaryota > Viridiplantae > Streptophyta > Pinopsida > Cupressales > Cupressaceae > Sequoia > Sequoia sempervirens. Next base: position 295,794,722 of record VDFB02000003.1, read on the forward strand.
AGAAACATAATATTTAGATTTTGATAACAAAGGAACATTCACTGGACCACACACATCAGAATGAATGTAATCAAGTATACTAGAAGATTTATGAGGACTGTAATAAAATGAAACATGGTGTTGTTTTCCATAAATACAATGTTCACAAAATTTGAATTCAAGGTTACAGTCATCAATCCCTTCAACTAGGTTTTTATTTTTCAAAGTTTTTAAACCTTTTTCTCCAATGTTGCCAAGCCTATGATGCCACAACATAGTATTTTCTGATGGAAGTTTAACTTCCAAAGAATTTTAACTAATAGGGATGTTTTCCTCCTCCTCTCCATGAGCAACTTTTTGTGACTTTGCAGAGACACTGTTACATTGAACAAGTGTATCTAACTTGTATAGAGTACCAATTTGAGCACCCTTTTCCAACACCATAGAGCCTCTAGTCATCTTACAAACACCATTAGAGAAAGAGACCTGTACACCAACATCATTCAACTTACTAACAGAAAGTAAATTTCAAGCCAGACCTAGTATATGGATTACATCATTGATTCCCTTCACTCTTCCATCAAGGAACTGAATTCTAACTCTTCCATGACCAAGTATTTCCAGAGATGAATCGCTTTCCAAATACACCTTTCCACCATCGTATTTTTCATACTTTGTGAACTAGTCTCTATGAGATGTCATGTGGAAAGATGCTCTGAAATCAATCAGCCAGACATCATCTGATGCTCAAGTTGCCAAGGCTATAATGAAGGCATCTGCCTCGCTCTGAGAAGAATCATTGTCGGAAGAGTTCTTCTTCTTATTTTTCTCCTCTTTGCAATCCTTTCAAACATGACCAGGCTGCCCATAGTTCCAACACTTCACCTTGGAATTCTTTCCAGGAGACTTTGATCTCCCTTCTGATTTTGATTTGGACTTCTTGTCCTTCTTCTTTTGATCTGCCTCAAACAACAAGAGCATCCTTCACCATCTCAGAAGATTTCCTTCTCATCTCTTTTGATAACAAAGAAGCAACAACATCTTCCATCTTAATAGTGGATGCCGTACTCCCAATAACCATCACCAAGTGATCCCAAGAATCTAGAAAAGAACATAACAATAGCATACAACGATCTTCTTCATCAATCTTCACACCCACATATGTTAACCGGGCAATCAACATGTTAAAAGTATTCAAATGATCAACAAAAAATGCTCATTCTTTCATTTTCAAAGAGTACAACTTATTCATGAAGGACTTGCCCTGATAAATATCTCTCAGTCTTTTCCACAAAGAAGATGCAGTCTTCTCTTCATGAACATTTAGAAGAATAGATTCTGCCAAACAAAGCCTTATCAACCCCTTTGATTTTTGATCTTCCAAATCCCAATCTTCTTGCTTCATGCCAGAAGGTTTCGTTATAGACACAACAACCCAAAGATCACGATCAACCAACATATCTTCCATTTTAAGTTTCCACAACTCAACATTACTGCCATTGAATTTTTGAATTTCAATCTTTCCTAATGTACTTTCCATTTCCATCTCAATCTGTAATTTGATAATTACCAAACTTCTACAAAAAACTCCCACTGAACAGGATGGACACAAAAAACCCAACCTACCCACAATGATAACACAACTAGCCAGGCTATGATACCACTTGTAAGGAAAGCTTAAGGTGCGGAACAAACTCTCCTAATGTCAAAACTCAGAGAAGAATGCAAATATGTCTTTAAATTTTGCAATTACAATTCATTAAGATGCACATGAAAGGACTAACAAAATAGAGAAATAAACACATACACAATTGAACACCAGATTTACATGGGAAAACCCTTATGGGAGAAAAACCCACCACACCAAAGAAAAATCACTTGTATTACAGTAATTAAAATACATACAAGTTACATACTCTCCTTTTAGACAATCAATCTCATAGCAGCAACATTTCCCTAATTAGCCTTGTACAAAACAAATTATGATCGCACTTCATTATGTCTTACTGCTCCAATGCTTATACAACATACAGTTCAAAACACTAACTACTCAAACCATTCAACCCTTAACCTTTATAGAGAGTTCCATTTTGTTCATAGTTTACAAATGGTCTGTTGATGTCCCACAAGTGAACGGTCACAATAGTCCAACCACAAATAGTTTACATTCTGCTTCTTTAATTTGTTTAAAGGAAACCATGTAGAACAGTCATTCGGTCAAAATTCTTCAATTGTATCACGTATCGGTGAGACACTAGACCATGTCTCACCGATGCCAAACTTCCCATTTGACAAATGCACACAACATAGTCTTCTATCACTCTAGTGCTCTGACTTGGTGAAGTCTCTCCAACCAAACACCATCGGACTGAGAACTCTCCTAAGAAGGAGTCTCGAAAGATCCTCCCATCGTTCATGTTTTACCAATGGGAATTCTCTTTGTTCATCTCATCGGGAAGACTTACCCTGATCATAAACCATCGGCTAGACTTTAACCATCAAACAAAGATCTTAAAATTGGGCCGAAGTCATATTTCACACCGATGAAGAACCATTGGCAAGACTCTCACTGATCATCACCTATCGGTTAGACTCCTACCTTTGTCGAGAGATAGAAAACTTGTGCTGATCATTGAGGCCATATCAATGGATTCTATCAACAAGACCAATCATTAGTCACACTGACATGATCATTTTGAACCTTGAAAACCAAGTTGTTTGTTGGAAAGACAATCCAAGAGTCTCACCAATTAGTTCTTTCAGGAGTTTCATGTCAGTAAGTTTGAGGCACATTTACCAACAAAGAGAATAAGGATAAAATCATGGACAATAATAACAATCAAATTGTACCTTCTCCTAATACCTCTACTATTGGTAAAGAAGATACTTTGATGTTAGAAGATCAAAGTAATAAGAGTCATGATAATATTACTTTCCTCTCTTCCCCTAAGGAAGACATTATTGAACAAGATAATTTCATCATTGATAAGCAAGACAATCCAACCATTGATAACTCCCTTACTTGCGATGGTCGTTTTAGAAGAACCAACCTATGAATGTCAAGAACATCTAGTTTGTATTTCTTCTAAAAACTCTCCTCCTAGGGAAGATATCATAGTGAAATAAAATGACAACAATAGTGATGTGACCTCCTTAGATGATGGTAAAGATATGACACTAGATTCCCCTTCATTAGAAATAAATCAAACTGAAACCACTAAGGTCATGAATGTGCAAGTGTCCATTAGATCCCCGTTGACTATTGGACCTCCCGCATACCCTGTGAGACATCCTAAGAATCCTCTAATTATTTATCCAGCCTCATAAAAACAACAAGTTGAAAACAAACCTGTCCTTATCCTTAAACCACCTAAGAATAATGTTTCACAGCAGCCAAGTTATAACACTGTTGCTCATACATATAACATGAGGATTAATCTACAACCAAAATAAACACCTTCAACATCCCTCCCATTGCCTAATCCAATCTTTCCTTGTGCTCCTCGTTTGATGAAAAATAGTGGAGAGGAATATAATCTTGTAGAACACCTTAAGAGTACTCCTGGTAAGATTTCCATATGGGAACTACTTCAAGTATCACCTAGTTATCATAGCATACTCCAAGAGGCCTTGCAACAAGTTACCATTCCTTTTAACACTAGTTCAAATGATGTAGTAGTGCTAGTTCAAATAATTAATGGGGTGAACTTGGACATTGTATTTCACTAGAGAGAGCTACCTCCCTTAGAAATTCAGAAGAAATATTTGAATATTTCAGTATAATAGTCCATATCAATGAAATTACAATAAAATGAACCCTTGTTGACAATGGTTCGACCCTGAATGTGTCTAGTGTGAACCTTTTGGAGAATATCAGAGTGAGTAAATGTGATATTAAACCTAATTTTTTATCTATTCATGCATTTGAAAATATAGGAAAAAAACCACTTGGAGTCATCACATTACTTATCAACGTTGGGCAAGTAACATTACAAACTCTGATCCATGTTATGCTTGATGATCTTTCTTACAATCTCCTTTTAGGGAGATCGTGGATCCATGAAATGAATGGTGTTCCTTCTACTTTTCATCGTGTCATGAAGTATGTATATAACAACAAAGTCTACACACTTAAAGCTGATCCTGAACCCGAAAGTTGTTTGATGGCTGAGAGAGGAGGATGAGATCCTTTGGAAGCATTGTATCCAGCTGAAAAATTTAAAATCACAAAGTAAGAAGAACACGAGAACCAAACTGAGGAAGTCATTAAGCTATTGGAAGATGATTGGGGTTTCTTAGATTTCACATTAAAATTCATGGGGGAATACAAGATCATAGATAAAGGGTTTGAAAATGGAAAAGAAAAAGTGGTAATGCTGACACAAAATTCAAAAGCATCCACCTCAACTACTTTAGAAGATCAAGAAAATTACACAACAAAATTTGATGAAGTTGAGTATGAACAACCACCAAATCCAAAAGAAACGAAAAAGCTTTATGGAAGAGGTTATGAGCTTATGAAAAAACTTGGGTATAGTGGAAAAGGATGTGGTGCAAGAGAACAGGGAATATGTGTCCCTATAGAGCCTAACACACAAGAAACAACTCGTGGTCTTGGTTATTTTCCTTTGATAGAAATCAAACCAACAAATAAGCCTTCACTTAATGTCAACAACCTTACAAAATATTCTTCCAAGACAAGTTTAAATTTAGTGCATCCTGAACTGATAGACACTAGTGGTCTTGATTACTATCCTTTGAAAGAAATAAATGAAATAGAGAAATCCTTTCTTAATATCAATGCCATCACGCAAAGCAATAACGATTGGAGTACGTTGGATTTTACACCCTCCTTTCAAGGAGAGTACAAAATATCACAGTCTAAAGAGTCTTGTGTAGTATGACACCTTGTACTAAGTAGGAAATTTATTTGTCATAAACTAAAGGAACATATTCTACTTTTGATCAAGAGAGTATTTTGTCGAGACTCCTCCAAGATCGTTTGATATCTCTCCCTCAAAGAATATGAAAGAAATTTTACTACAAGAAGAATTCATTTTGTGCATATCATAGAGTTCATGGTAATTCTACTAACGAATGTAAGGCTTTGAGAAACAAAATTCAACATCTGAAGGATTGTGGTGATTTTCCTTGTGTTGCAACACCTAGTTCCTCTAATTGCTACTGATTTTCATGGCTCACCCTTGTCTTGCACTAAGTGGGGGCAAGGGGTTAGGTAGTTGGACACTTTATGCCAATCTTTATCTTTGTCCTCATATGTCACTTATCGATTGCCTCTTTTGGCTAGTTGACTGCCTTCCATGTTTATATGAGAGCAAGCTTGGGATGTGATCGACATGCCTTACGTTGGATCACATGTGATGTATTGAGTCTTGGGGGCAACCCCTCCCCTTTTCATGATGTAGTTTATTGGAAACATATGACTTTGCATAGGGCTTTCCGAATACGCTCTCATTTCTTCATTTACTTTAAAGTAATTACTCATAGTAATGGTGTTAGCAACCAATTTAAAATGGGGGCATACATTGACACTCATGTTTCACTGTGCAGTTTTCTTTATTCTTGTGATGCGTCCTTTTCTTGGTGGTGTCATTGGACTTGATTTCCTCCAAGAGTGTGATATTTATTTTAATTTTTCTCTCTTGGAGACATTAGACACAATGCTCCCTAAGAAGAAGACCTTACATGAACGAAGTAAAATCCCCTTTAACAAAATTTTATAAAACATTTACAAAAGCATTACATTGTGGTGCCTTATCGAAGTTGTTAGGAGGATAACTTCGGTATGGTATGAGAGGCTAATATGATTATCTCATTTTCAAACTCATTGGGATAAATCACCTAGTAGACAGACTGAGGTTCCACTACCCCAGAGTGAGCAGCATATGTTACGAACAAACAACCTCGTTCCACATTGTGTTGGAATGGTTGCACTTGATCCTTTGTTTTTCTTGGCCTTTGATAGGGTATGATCATGTATCTTTGTTATTGCTGCATGCTTAATTGTCTTGAATGTCTACTTTAGTGTGATTTTGGCATGGGGTCATCCTCTCACTAAAGTGGGGGCAAAATGTAGTAATGAAAAAATTATCCTTTTTCCTTACTTGGTTTGGGAATAATGAACATTGAATTAACTCAAATTTTCCTTGGTCTAATGTTGAAATGTGTTGTACACATTCACATTATTATAGGGTCCCTACTTAATTAAAATGTACTTAAATTTTACCTTGTTAAGGTGTTGTAAAGTGTTGTAGCACACTTTCACACTTATGTAGGGTTTCATTAATTAATGGTGGTTAATTGAGTTTAATTGGCCCCTTTAATTCAAATTTAAGCCCTCTTTTCAAGGATCTATCTCTACACCCAATAATGATATTATATGACATCTAATTTTGAAAATTTGGTGTCCTAAAAAATGTTGCTAGGACCCATTCGCCTTTACTGGCAAATGAGTCCTCTCCAAATAGGACACCCCTTTCTTTGAATTTTTGAGGTGGCCTTGCGTGCTATTTCATCTCCCTGAAGCTTGGTCCTAGAAATTGTGTCAAGACCCATTCACCTTTAGTGGCGAATGGGTCATCCTTGAGTAGGAAACACATTTTTTAATTTAATTTTGATGGGATCCTTATGATTTTTATACCCAAATATGAGGTCGGCTTGAATTCTTTGAATTTTGGGGTTAATCTCTAGATTTAGTATAAATACAAGGCGAATTCACATAGTTTCATCCTAAGCAATCCTAGATCTTCATGAGCACTCAAGAGTACATTCACAAGAGCATTATAGAGAATTTTTAAAGAAATTCAAGGGAAGATTATCAAGAGTTTATTACAACAATTCAAAGTCATTTCATCATGTCAAGGGTTTAATGCATTCATGCATGTTGTTGAACTAAGATATTTGATGTAGCATTGAAGATCCATCTTGCAAGAATTGTTATACATCCTATTTGGGATCAAGATCTACATTTTTAATGGCCACTACATATTAGATTGAAAATTTATCTTCCAAGACAACATACAAGGTATCATCAATTACATGTTTCATGTTTCATGCTTCAATTTCCTTATTTCATCATTTGGTTTAATTACCTAAAAGGGGTTTGAATTAGGAAAACCCCTATTCACTAACAAACATCATTTTTCTTCTCTTGAATTTGTTATTGTAGGTTTTAGGTTGAAGAGCAAGATTTGGAGCAAAATTGTTAAAGTTTAAGAGTTGAAAAGTTTTCATCCATAATGCAAGAACATAAGAAGAAGGCTACATAATTAATTCTAGACTTTTGGGAGCTAAAATCCTAGAAACTAAGAGTGCAAACATTGAAGTATATGACCTAGAAATTAGTTTTCTGAAACACTAAAAGGACCCATTTTCCACTAAAGGTGAATGAGTCCTTATTAGGGCTTGAAGCAGTGAAAACTTAGGATCTGGGAGTGCCGACTGAGAGGAATAAAACCCATAAGTCTTTTTTTGGAACCCTAATAGGGACCTATTTTCCACTAAAGGCGAATGCGTCCTCTGTGGCCTAAAAATAAGTTTTTGACAAGGTACACATCATTTTAAGCTCTCAAAACTCCCCTTTTCATTGCTATAACAGCTAAGGTTAGTTTCTAATTGTTATTTACATGTTTTTCCCCTCATAATTGCATGAATTGAAGTGATTTTGTGTGGAGAAATTCTAGTGTTTTATCACCTTGATTTATTTCATCTTAATGAACCCTATTTTCAACCTAATCAATTATATTTTCAAATCTAGGGTTTATGTCAAATAGGATTGTTAAAACACACATCACATTTCTCCTCTTTGCAACTTAAAAGAACCAAACCCTAGCATATTGGATCTCCTTTAGGGTAGTTAGCCAATAATTAAAGCATAGTTTATTTGTGTTCTAATGTAGGCAAAATAAAGAGTAGATCCTAGTTAATCTACTTGTTGGATCTAGGATTTATTTTCCTACATTATATTTTGGTGATCCCAACATATCCTACACTTACAATTATCTATTTTTTATAGCTTAAATTCTAAAAATTGATCAAAATTATAGGTTATCTATATGCATTGTTATTGACTTGCATTTATTTCATTGTCAAAATTAAGCATTTTCATTCTTTGTTCATTACAGATTAAACACCTTGGTGAATTCAATTTAGAGAAAAAATAAATAAAATAGTTTGAATTTAATTGCATTATTTCAGATCTAATTTTTCCTTGTTTGGTGTAGTATATCTGAGTCATTTCATTTCAATTTTTAAATTTTACATGTTTACTTTGGAAAATTAGAGCATTTAGAACATTTTTTCCTTGTAAAAAATATAAACCTAAACACATTCTTCTACATTTTCATTAGCGTATTTATTATCAACACTTTCATTTACCTCCTAGATCCTAGGGGCACTCATGTGTGTAGTTGTTTTCATCCATCAACTCGTTTGAATTCTTAAAATCCCTCATTCATATTCGCATGTGCTTCTAATCATCAAATTGGGGCATATTGTTTTATCTAAACTCTATTAATTCTCAAACTTGTACTTTCACAAAAAAAGACCTACAGGCTGTTACACACCTGTACATGTTAGATAAGATTTCAAAAACCTTGATTCGTAGTCTAGGGAACCCACACCCCTGATTAGTCAGTTTGACCTTAAATTTATGTTTGAAACCCTACTTTGTGATCTTTGTTCAGATTTGGTTTTTGTTTTTAGCAATCTATCTTGAAACTTCTAGAATTCTATTGTGCATTGCTATTTTTCCCTTAATTCACCTAATTCACATAATTCCTTGCATTTTCCTAAAAAATATTGTTCCTCAACCCAAAATTGATCAAAACCTTATCCAACCTACTTGGTTCTCCCTTAGGGTTAGCAACCAAACAATGTTTCTTGCCTAAACTTTATATCTTCTCAAGATGTTTCCCTTTACCCCTCTAAAGATATGTCCTAAACCAAAGCTTATCATCTATCCTTATTCTCATGTTTGGAAAAGTCAAACTATGCCTTCTCTCATTATTGGACCTCCTTCAAACCAATCTAAAGCTCTTGGTCATATCTTAAACTTTACAAAACAACTCACTCAAAATAACTATATATGCCAAAATGTGTCACAACAACCAAATTATCATCCACTTGCTCACACATATAACAATCAAAATAAAAAAAACCAAACAAATACAAACCTTCTTTCCATTTCCTCAACCATATCTTCCTCTTTCACCTCATCTTCCTCAACATGGTGATAAAGAGTATGATCCTATTGAACAACTTTGTAATACTCTAGCTAAGATCTCCCTTTAGGAAATAATTCTAACTTTACCTACATACCATAGTATTCTCCAAGAGGTTTTATGAAATATTATTGTACTGATTTTGTTAAACCAAATGATGTAGTAGCCTTGTTAGATGGTATAAATACAACAAACTTGGATATCACATTCCCTCAACATTAAGTACCTCTTGAAATCCAAAACCAATATGATGCTCTCATGATTATGGTCATTATCAATAATTATGGGGTTAGGCATACACTCATTGAAAATGGATCATCTTAATTTTTGTAGCATTGACCTTTTACATAAACTTGGTGTAGAAGCATCTCCATAAAACCTGATAATATTTTTATTCATGGCTTTGATAATGTCGGTAGGAAATCATTGGGTACAATAACACTAACTATTAAGGTGGGACCCACTACTTTTCCTACCCTTATCCATGTCATGCTAGACCTTCTTTCATATAATATTCTTCTTGGTAGACTATGTATGGTTTATATGAAGGGAGTCCCATCTACTCTTAATCGTACAATGGAATAAGAATATAATAACAAGATATATATACTTAAAGCAGATAAAGAAATTTATTTACACACCCAAGCTAAATATAACATTTCCAACTCTCTTAATACTTTGATTCCATATTCAAAATTTGAACCATTACCTTCCAATGATAATGATACTATGAACATGCTCTTGGGTGATGATTGGGGATTGTTAGATTTTACACCTTATTTTATTGGGGAGTCTAAAATCTCACCATCAAAGCCTAAATAGTCAAAGGTTGTTTCAGTAGCTTCAACAAAATTTTGTCATTCCTCTTCTCAAATTGTAAATAATGATAAAAAAAATGCTTCATCTTCAAGTACATAGCTTGAAAATATTGGGATTCATTATATTTTACACCCTCATTTGTGGGAAAGTAAAAAAATATCACAATCCAAACCTAAGGAATCCTTTGTTTCATTTGTTCAATCTTCTACTCCTTTGACATCAACAAATCCACAAACATCATCATCCCATGATGGTGATGGGGGCTCTTTAGATTTCATCCCTTATGTGTTGGATAAATCTAATAAAGATCCTCCTAATCCTAAAAATTAAACACCTATTTAAAAGGATTTGCATTCTTGCAAAAGAATCAATTCTTCTCATAATAATTTTAAAAAAGAGTTCTTTGATGAGACCAATTATTAGCTAGTTTTTTGTTATTTTAGTTCATTCTTTTAGACATTTCTAGATACTAATTTCATATACATTCCTAAAACTATCTATCTGTTTATGTCTTTCATGTAACTTGAACTAGGTTTTGATGCATGGAATTATAATTATGATATGATGGTAATTGCATCATTAGATGTGTGAATGTGTATGGAATACAATATGGATCTATTATTAATTTATGGTTATTAGTATTATGTATATGTTGGATGAATTAACTCTTTGCACTCGAGAAGTCAGAGTAAGGAGAGTGTAACCCAAATCAACTAGGAAGTGTAGCCTGTAGCCAAAGGGATTTCAAATAGAGATGCATGGGAATTATAGAATAATAGGAATTTGAAAGTTAAAAAAGTGGAAGAACTCATTAATGAGGATGATTGTGAATCACATGACCATTCTATAAGATAGCTGAAGCAGGAAGGATTCTACGTTGATTGGGAAGCCAACGTGACTGTTTCCACAATACACGTCTCTACTATATTGTTAAGGATAGAGTTTCAATCTAGATCATCTTCTTCCATATTTTCAGATATGTTTTCAGTTATGTAGACTTTTTCACTCTCTATTTCACAGAGGAGTGGTGATTTTCATTTATGTTTTCTATTTTGAGTCTTCTAATAAACCTCCCTTGAACCTATATAGTTGGCTCAGTGGTTGAGGAGTAGATATAGCATATGGATATGTTCATATAGTTTTTCCATTTACAAAGACAATACTTGTTTTCTAGTTATGCTTTCATGAATAAGATATTTCTATAGATTCTTGTCATATTTTGAAATTTTATTATATGCAATGAAGAGGTTTTCAATTTCTTGTTTTGATCAGTTGATTTAAGAAGTTATATTTGAGCTTATTTTGTGGATATAGTAACAGGAGAAATTCCCACTCAAGGTAGCTATGCTCCACCATTAATTTATTTTGTTACAGTAGTTGCTTTCATTATTGCATTTGTCTTAATCAGATTCATGTTATGTATATGAATGAAATCATGAATGAGATCTTGTTTTATACATTATGTTTTGTTTATCTCAATGCATTATCCTTTAGAGTGAGACAAGTGTTTAGAAGTATTTAGGAGTAAGTCTAAGTTATCAATATTAAGTTCATTGCAGAGTTTAGGTTTTCATAGTGAAATAGTCAGAGTCTTAAGTTGTAATTACCTATAGAAATAGTTCAAGATTCAATCATTTTCCTTGTTTTGCAATTTAAACTTTAATTGCTTTTCAATATGTGTCAACCACCTATACTAGATGAAATAGGTAGTATAGAATCTTTGGATGCACATATACTGCAAACATCATCACAAGCTTATGTTAGCCCTGGTTAATAATTAAATGAAGTCTTTACAAGGGTTTAGTAGACTGTTCAGTTAAGAACCACCTCTAAATTATGTGTTCATCATCAAGTTTACTGAGTATTAGTTGGGCATTACATTCTCCTCCTCCATTTGAGTTAGAAAAATTTTATGGGCTTGGATTTAAAATTCTTTCTAAAATTGGATATAATGAGAACATGGAACAAGGAGTTAAGGATAATGTGAAGTATACACCATACTTTTCCAAAAGGTGTTTAGGTTTCCAACCATTTCCTTCATCTACATCCCATCCTCCATCATCTACAATATTTATAACCTCTAGTGTTAAGTGAGAAAAAATATATTTACAAAAGAAAGGATTGTATCCTACTCCTTATCCTCTATCCAAGCAAGAGAATATTTTTGAGGCTTCACAAATCCCACTTCAGTACTCTTCCTCCTCCAACACATAATAAGTTTCATAAAAATCACTCTTTTTGTGCATATTATTGAGTGCACTATCATTCCACAAATGAATGCTATGCCTTGAGAAATAAAATACAACTTCTAGATTGTAGTGCTATCACTCCTCCATGTGTTGATGCACCTATCCATAACAAAATATAATCTCTCTCCTTTATTTGTCTTGCTCCTCACTATGTGGCATTTCTAGATCCATGTGTTTTCTCATTACCATTCATGGTGACCTACAATATTACATGCAACCATATTTCATCTATGGTAGCAACACAATAGTCTCTAGCATTATTTTCCTTACTTGTACACTTGGGGAACAACAATTACTAGATTTGGAGTTGTGCATCATTTTTGAGGATCCCCTCTTCCTCCCTATTTTTCCTTAAAATATCAGCATAGAAAGTGTTGGAGGCTAAAATTTCATGCAAATTTTGGAAAAATTTAAGGCTCTCATAATGAAATAGTTGATTTAAGCACTCAATAGTTCAGTTGAAAAATATGCTCAAATGGCCCACTTTGAGAAATCATAATTGGAAGATCATTCAGTTTCATGCAAAATCACCTTGCAAGCATGTTTATCTAACATATGAGAGTGTGCACACTCATTAATCATAAAATTATAAAATTTTAGAGGTAGTGATATAGAAGTGCCCTCCTATGTGCAAAAAATGTACAATGATTCTTATCGACAACAAAAGGCTACAATGGATAAATTGGTAGACTTTTGAGGGCAACCAACATTTATGAGATATGTGCAAATATTGATTGTACCTGTGGTCTAATACATTTGTGCAACTACCATACACATAGAATATCGAAGCTTATTCAAGACAATGCTTCGAAAGGAGGTCATCCCTTCAAATTAAGGGAAATGTTGACAACTAGATAAAAGGATCGATCTTTTGATTGAGGAAGTTTTACTGGAGGGAAGTGTTTATAAAAGCGTTTGTTATAGGAGTAATACAAAGTCAAGGGATCTCTTTTCTCTTCCTTTTGAAAGGCTATTGGAGATTCCAAATTACTCGAGCAATGACAAAAGATCGACAAATATCAATTGGAGAAATTTTCAAGCTTTTGGCCCTCTATTGACCAAAATAGAGAAATGATGCAAAAGGTTTGAAAGCCTCAGGAAGTTGCCAAGCAAAAATCAAAGATGACATGTATGCAAAATGTGGAATCATGCAGAAGGTGCACAAGTTATTTCAACAGAAGGCTCAAACGAGATATGGTTTGACAGACCACTGCAATCTCATGATATGCATAAAATAGATTTGTTGAGAATAATTTGAAACTGCTGGGAAAATAAATTAACAAAGGCATTATAATTGAAAGCACCCTACAAATCACAGCTCAAATTTTTCATTTGGCTTCTTCACAGAACCTTGAAGAGATAAGAGTGATTGCATATTGGAATTGGATCATAATTCCAGCTGTGATTAATGATGAAATGCAATTTTTTGTGCCGAAGAACTATGTGAAATAATGGAGAAAGCACTTTGAAGCATTTCAGCGCACCATAGAAAAAACCCTAAATGCATCGGAGAGACATGTATGATCAGAGTGGGTTCCTTAGATCTCTTTGACTATGTGGGTTACTCCGATGAGAGATAACTACATATTGGTGAGACAGAATAATAGGTTCCTTCGATGGCCCGAAAACGTTGAGGAACTTCATCGGTGAGACAATAAAAATTTGTGGAGATGAAGATAAGTCTCCTCAATGCTTTGAGTTACCCCGATACATGAATACATATGATCAAAATGCAATCAAAATATTGAATAAAATGTGTTTATAATGGGGAACAATATTACTTTGAGAAATATAAAATTCACATTTTTACCAAGGGGGTTATAAGGTGGATGATTATTTTACCTACGAAAAGCATAAAGGGTAAAAATTATAAAATATTTGCACTTGGAGGTGGAATATTTTTTACCAGAGGAGTTATGAGATTGGGTAATTATTGCTACGTCAAAGACATATTTATTGGGTGAAAATGAAAATGTTGGGATGACAAATGAAAATTATAACTCACAAAGAGGAAAAAGAAAAGGGAGCATAAAAACTATGAAGCGAGTAATTAGTTTACCCAAAGGACATCTCGGGTAAAATATAAAGTGAGAAATTACAACAAAAGGAATTAAAGATAAAGTATTGCGAAATGATTTTCACGGGAAACAAAGATAATGAAGATTAAAGTATTTTAATTTACCAAAGGCAATTATTTAAAATAAAATGAAGAACTACAGCAGAAAGACGTGTAAAGAGTCACAACTCTTGAAAATTCAATGTATATATGAAGGTTGAAATCAAAATTAAAGGTCATTAGAATTAGGAATTAAGTAGTAGGTAGGAAATTATTAGTAGTTGAATAGGTCGATCAGTTACCTCAACAGAACATCATGTTGTGTATTACAAAATCTTTTGAAATTATATAATGGAGAAGAATGCATAAATTGATGGTCCAACACTGGTGTCAATTTTTTGTTGTTATTATCTAATTATTTGGCTATCTCCAGATTGGTGCTTTCATATTATTTAAATTGGAGTGTCAGAACTAAATTTATCAAAACACATTTGTTGTTCTTGTGTGGCTTCATTAATTGGTTTCTCTTAGAGAATTAAATAGCCTTTTAATAGATCACAGTAATCTTGGAGTATTACTTGGATCAATAAAGAAGATCCCTATAATCGATAAAATTATCATACTGTCTCCAGCTTGATTCTATCTTGTTATTCAAATCAGAAGTACATTTGAGTTTTTAGGGCACGCTTGTTGCTTTTGGGTGGTTCAGTTAACTGGTTCCTTCAAAAGGATTAAAATTTCCTATTAATTAATCATAGTAACCTAGTAAGAATCATTTGGATCAATAAAGAAGAGTTTGATAGTTACATTCTTGCACATCTATACAGGGTATAAACAATCAAAAGTGCCAAGCAATTCAAATTGTAGCCAGTAAGTAAGTCACATATCATTCACCTCTTGACTCCATTAGCCCAACAAAAGTAGGCACTGGTCTTACCCATTTCATTTTAGAATTCCATAAAATCTTATTCAAACATTCACATTTCAAATTCAGTACTAGGAGTAGGAGTAATTAACAAGCTTTCATCTATCCCACACTATTTTCCATTGTGGATAAATCCATCAATTCAACCAAATCATACATTCCTCTAATCTGCTCCATTATAAAGGTCTACCCGCCTAGGTCTAGCAGAGCCTGAAGTGTAGGGAGTCATCAACCAAATAGGTTATCTCCACTTGTTGGTTCAAAAATGTTGCAAGTCTTATCATAGAGCCTGGCATCCTCTTAAGATTTGTAACCTACATTTTTGAGACCCAACAGATTGGCGACTCCACTGGGGACAAATTTCAAAAAATTCAGTTCCAACCTATCCATTTAAAGAGTCTATATAAATTTCACATTTGGGTAATTACTTCCATATTGTTGAGTGAGGAGATTTTGATGGGGTAAACCAATAACAATTTCAAAATCCATTTCATTTTTCTACTTTTGGAAAAGTATGTGGCAATTCTGGTAAAAATTTGATGAAGAATACATAAAATAGTCTAAAACTACAACATTGCTAGTCAAAAATATATATCACAAGATGAAGTATGTATAGCAATTATTCCTTTCCCCATACACGTTATGGTGCAATTGAGAATTTTGGAAATGGAGGTAATGCATATCATTCACAACAAGACATTTATGCACCAAAACCATCAAATCGAATAAATGTTTATCCTATCCCTCTTGGTCAAATATTTGTAAGCTACCAAGATCATCAACATAGTCAATATTATCCATATCAATATCAAATGGTGTATGAAAATGTGCGACACAATTTCACCCCCCTTGGAGGTGTTAATAAAAAATTGTAGCAAGATGTATATCAGAATCAACAATTTGAGGAGGAAAATGATGAGCATTCATATACTCAAGAAACAAATCAGGACTCCAACATGAAATAAAAATGTTGCATATCTCCCTTGGATGCATTTTTTAACCTAAGAAGACACAAAGGAGAATCTGGACATTCTCTACTCAAAGGACTTATGGTTATCCTTACACAAATACCTCTTAGCCATGATTTAGATGGTTATCCATTTTGCTGAAGAAACACTACTTGGGGAATATATTAGCCATGATTCAGATGGTATGGAGGTGCATCCATGTATGCATTATAGTAGCATTCACAATAATGAATTAGAAGTTGAAACAAAAAGGAACAGTATTCCCTACAATGATGAAGAGGGAAATGATTGTGATTAGTTCATAGAGGATGGTTGTGTCAGTGAAAATGATTGTTATAAAAGCCTACATGATGAGGATGAAGACATAGAGGGTCTCTCCTACATAATAGATTGTGACTGGGAATGTTATGAAGAATCCATTGAAAATCTAGATTTTGATGACAATCATGTGAATTTGAAATTAAGTGGTTCTTGTAGCTCTTATGAAGATCAGGAGGAAGAAGCAATGGAAAATGTGATAGAAGAAGCAAGTCCATTTGATAGTGAGAAAATAACACCTACAGCTGTAGTTGAGTGCCATTATGACACAATTAATGAAGAAAAAGTTTGTACATCTAAAAATGGTTTTTAAATTTTTTGAAACCCATTGTATGATGAAAAGATAGAAAAAGATCATATGACATTTTTCCAAGGTGTGCCAGAACACTAATTTCATGTGTATTCAAATCAACTTTATGATGAGGATGAAGCATTTTCTGATAATCAGGATGGTGTATCAATTAGAGAAGCAAATGAATATGAGATCAATGCACCTGAATTGCCACTTTTTGATGATGAAAAAAGTAAAGAATATAGAAACAATGAGATGGATGAAGAGGCATGTTCACTCAGCAGTAAACAAATTTCATATTTTCTAACAATGAAATATTTGAGATCTACACATAAGAACAATTTAGAAATTTCATCTTCAACATGCATTTGCTTTGGCAATGAAAGTACTTTGTGTGACAATAATGGAAAAACTCTTGAAGTTGATAAAGATTCTATGTTTTCCTTGGTTCAAGAAGGAATATATAAAATAGAATCAGATATCTTTGAGAATGACGTTGGTTTGCACATCATGGATAAGAAATGCTCAACGCTTATTGAATCAAATATACATAATGATGACACTATGGATAAAAAATTCATGTCAATGCCAATTAGTGATATGGAAGAAATAGAAAATGTTTCATATCAAATTATCCCAAAAGATGTTGATGTGATATATTTTTCATACTTACAAGAGAGGCATTCAGATGGTGGATTTTCAATACAACTCGGAGATCATTTTAAAATACATGATAGTGAGCAGAATAATGAGAAATGTTGCATTGAATGCAAATACACTTTGTATGATGAAGATGAGAAAAAATTATCACATGAAAATGGAAATTATGAACTGCAGAATGGTAAGAGGAACATGAGCCAAGCTGAACACAGTGTTATTCTGAAAGTTTTCAATGAAAGTGGATACATCAGGGAAGATTGTATGAATGTTTTCAAATGGAACTTGATCATGAACCCAAATCAAAATAAGGTATATGACAAGGGAAAATAGAGGCTTTTCTTTTTTTTGCTGGCCTTGTGACATTAGTTGTGGTGTAATTTTGCAAAAATCATACCAATTCAAAGAAGAGATGAAGTTTGACTTTCCTACCCAATAAGTAAAGTACTTGGTCTGCTCTGCCAGAGACCTGGATCCTTTCTATGCCCACAAGGGGCATACATCCCCAGATAGGAGCCATTGTTGGAGCCTAAAATTTCATGCAAATTTTGGAAAAAATTAAGGCTCTCATAATGAGATAGTTGATTTAAGCACTCAAAAGTTCAGTTGAAAAATTTGCTCAAATGGCCCACTTTGAGAAATCATAATTGGAAGCTCGTTTAGTTTCACGCAAAATCACCTTGCAAGCATGCTTATCTAACATATGAGAGTGTGCACACTCATCAATCATAGAATTATAGAATTTTAGAGGTAGTGATATAGAAGTTTCCTCCTATGCGCAAAACATGTACAATAATTCTTATCGACAACAAAAGGTTACAATAGATACATTGGTGGAATTTTCAGGGCAACCAACATTTATGAGACATATGCAAATCTTGATTGTACCCATGGTCTAATACATCTACACAACTACCATACACATAGAATATTGAAGCATATTCAAGACAGTGCTTCGAAAGGAGGTCATCCCTTCAAATTAAGGGAAATGTTGACAACTAGATAAAAGGATTGAGCTTTTGATTGAGGAAGTTTTATTGGAGGGAAGTGTTTATAAAAGCATTTGTTACAGGAGTAACATAAAGATGAGGGATCTCTTTGCTCTACCTTTTGAAAGGCTATTGGAGATTCCAAATGAATTGAGCAATGACAAAAGCTCAACACATATCAACTGGAGAAATTTTCAAGCTTTTGGCTCTCCATTGACCAAAATAGAGAAATGATGCAAAAGGTTTGAAAACCTCTAGAAGCTACCAAGCTGAAATCACAAATGACATGTATGCAAAATGTGGAATCATGCAGAAGGCATGCAAAGTTGTTTCAATAGAAGGCTCAAACGAGATATGGTTTGACAGACCATTGCAGTCTCATGATATGCATAAAATAGATTTGTTGAGAATAATTTGAAACTGCTAGGAAAACTAAATTAACAGAGGCATTAGAATCAAAAGCACCCTACAAATTACAACACAAAGTATTCATTTGGCTTCTTTGCAGAACCTCGAAGAGATCAGAGTGACTGCATATTGGAATTGGATCATAATTCCAACTGGGATTAATGATGAAATGCAATTTTTTGTGCCAAAGAACTATGTGAAATAATGGAGAAATAAATTCGAAGCATTTCAGTGCACCAAAGAAAAAACCCTCAATGCATCAGAGAGACATGTATGATCAGAGTGGGTTCCTTAGATCTCTCTGACTATGTGGGTTACTCCAATGAGAGAGAACTGCATATCGATGAGACATAATAACATGTTCCTCCAATGGCCTGACAACATTGAGGAACTTCATCGGTGAGAGAATCAAAATTGGTGGAGATAAAGATAAGTCTCCTCGATGCTTTGAGTTACCCCAATACGTGAATACATATGGTCAAAGTGCAAACAAAATATTGAATAAAATGTGTTTATAATGGAGAAAAATATTACTTTGAGAAATATAAACTTCACATTTTTACCAAGGGGATTATAAGGTGGATGATTATTTTACCTGCGAAAAGCATAAAGGGTAAAAATTATAAAATATTTGCACTTGGAGGTGGAATATTTTTCACTAGAGGAGTTACGAGATTGGGTAATTATTGTTATGTCAAAGACATATTTATTTGGTGAAAATGCAAGTGCTGGGATGAAAAATGAAAATTAAAACTCACAAAGAGGAAAAAGAAAAAGGAGCATAAAAACTATGAAGCGAGTAATTATTTTACCCAAAGGACATCTCGGGTAAAATATAAATTGAGAAATTACCAGCAAAAGGAATTAAAGATAAAGTATTGAAAAATGATTTTTACGGGAAACAAAGATAATGAAGATTAAAGTATTTTAATTTTCCAAAGGGAATTATTTAAAATAAAATAAAGAACTACAGTAGAAAGACGTGTAAAGAGTCACAACTCTTGAAAATGCAATGTATATATGGAGGTTGAAATCAAAATTAAAGATCATTAGAATTAGTAATTAAGTAGTAGGTAGGAAATTATCAGTAGTTGGATAGGTTGATTAGTTACCTCAATAGAACATCATGCTCTGTATTGCAAAATATTTTGAAATTATATAATGGAGAAGAGTACATAAATTGGTGGTCCAACACTGGTGTCAATTATTTGTTGTTTTTATCTAATTATTTGGTTGTCTCCAGATTGGTGCTTTCATATTATTTAAATTGGAGTGTCAGAACTCAATTTATTGAAACACATTTGTTGTTCTTGTGTGGTTTCATTAATTGGTTTCTCTCAGAGAATTAAATATCCTTTTAATAGATCACAGTAATATGGGAGTATCACTTAGATCAATAAAGAAGAGCCCTATAATCGATAAAATTATTATACTGTCTCCAACTTGATTCTATATTGTTATTCAAATCAGAAGTACATTTGATTTGTCAGGGCACACTTGCTACTTTTGTGTGAATTAGTTAACTGGTTCCTTTTTTTTTTTATTCAAGGGGTAAACGCTTTTGACTAGAGCTATGAACCCGATACAACCATTCAACAATACCACCCCAACGGGGTTTGAACCTTGGTGGCAAGAATAACACTGCCACCTATAAACCATCACACCATGCCAATATTGGCAGTTAACTGGTTCCTTCAAAAGGATTAAAATTTCCTATTAATTAATCACATAACCTAGTAAGAATCATTTGGATCAATAAAGAAGAGTCTGATAGTTACATTCTTGCACATTTATACAAGGTATAAACAATCAAAAGTGCCAAGAAATTTGAATTGTAGCCAGTAAGTAAGTCACATATCATTCACCTCTTGACTCGATTAGCCCAAGAAAAGTAGGCACTGGTCTTACCTATTTCATTTTAGAATTCCATAAAATCTTATTCAAACATTCACATTTCAAATTCAGTACTAGGAGTAGGAGTAATTAACAAGCTTTCCTCTATCCCACACTATTTGCCATTGTGGATAGATCCATCAATTCAACCAAATCATACATTCCTCTAATCTGCTCCATTATAAAGGTCTACCCGCCTAGGTCTAGCAAAGCCTGAAGTGCAGGGAGTCATCAACCAAATAGGTTATCTCCATTCGTTGGTTCAAAAATGTTGCAAGTCTGATCATAGATCCTGGCATCCTCTTAAGATTTGTAACCTGCATTTTTGAGATCCAACAAAAAGTATGCTAATATTTTAAGGAGGTAGATCACCTTAGCTATTTCATTGGCATCTTATGAGTTTTGACTTATTGACATACTCCATTGGTGGTGGTGGTGTTTATAACACTCTCTGAGGAATGGTTACCAATTTCATGCCCCGTGATGCTAAACTATCTCCCGTGACTTTAAACATTTATGCACTACTTGAGGCATGATTTTATAAAGTCCATAGACCTAGAATAATGGAGCTTGTTGGTTTCTAAACTTAATAATTTTTACATGGACACCTAGCATAACATAATTTTTTTCCTATATATCCATGTTTCTTGTTAGTAAACTAGCATAACACAACTCGCTAGCCTTATAGGACCCATCATTTTGCATGGAAACCTAGAATAACACAACTTTCTAGATAGTAGATCTTCGTATCCTTGTGAGAACTTTTATTTACCATTGTATAATTTTAGACATGTGTATGTTATGTATTTGATGAATGATGCTTAGTAATTAAGACAACCTTATATATTGAGGTGTTTTTACCTTTTTGACTTGGATACTAATCTACAAACTCATGAACTCTTGCTCTAATACCACTTGATGAAGGCTACTCCCCTTACAAAACCACACACACAACTGAACAAGATAAATAAATAGAAAACACAATGAGAAAATACTTGCTTTCTATTATCTTGATGAAGTGAAATTACAATACTCAGAAATTAACATACTACAACCTCATGGATCTTCTCATTACATAAATATGCAAGCAAAAAACCATGATCTACACCACTGGAGCTCGCTTTTGTAACCCTTGTTCTTCATCTTTATCCAATAAGTGTAACCACCTTAGAATATTCTAGAAGGTGTAACCCTATTTTGACACCGAAAATTCCACTATCTAGGAACCTAAATAGGCCAACTTCTAAAAAAATCAGGTGATTATTTTTGGTTGTTTTCAAAGTTTTGACTATCCCAAAGATTGTAGATGTCACCATGGGTCCCAAAACAACTAAATACAACTACAAAACAAAATGAAAATACAATATTTTTGGGTGATGCAAGATTTCCCTTACACCACTGGATGCTCTTGCATCATTTTTTGTTCCTTGATGTCATGGATGAAGGTTCACTTTTAGACCTTGGATTTTATACTAATGTTAGGAGTAGAGTGAAATTAAATTTGTAATATAAAAATTATTGATGTGAAAATATGAAGTAATATGAGTACTAATTGGGAATTCAAACATTTAAAAAGAATTAAACTAAAGAACTTAAAATATTTCTTATGTCAAAGACTCTGAGGGAATCACATAAGATAGTACTATAAATCTTTGTTTTTGAATGAACTAAATGAATTAAACATGCAATATTAATATAAACATAACTTAAATCAAAGGCCTTAATGGAATCACATACAATATTAATTATGTCATTACTTGTTATAGTGTCATTAATTGTCACCCTTCACAATTCACACTATATTTGAACCCTCTTAAGTGCATGTGCATAATTATGCTTATAATTTACCTGTTTAATTTCCATTTCTAGTAAATTAAGTTAAATTTGGGAACTTAAATTAAATATTTATTTAATAGACTTAAGAGAAGCTAAAAGGGTTGAACTAAGGTACCCAATGCCCTTATCCCACCTAATTGAGCCCTAAATCTTAGATCTTAATGTTGGCCTCAATATAATTATGAATTTAAAATCCTTTATTAGCTTTTATTAATGATTAATACATGAAATTTGTTTAAACTCATATAAATATGTCTTTCCCCCATTTGAATATCTAAGCAATCTAGAGCAACTTAATCTCTCTCTAGCTACTCTCTATTTCTCTATTCTTCTCTGCAAGCTTGCTATGAATTTCTATTATATTATGTGGACTAACCCTTCCAGATGTTCATGATAATTTATTCCATATTCAATAACTCTTTGTGGAAACCTATGGTGTGACATCACTTGAACAAGAGTATCATAGTTAAGGTAACATTATCTTATGTTATTCATATATTACAATCATTAGTTGTTTAATTTTCCCCTACTCCCATGAGGGCACATGATTTATATCACCATTATCATTTATGTTGTGGAGGTGTGAAAAAAAACACAAGGGTTTTGTTGAGGAAAATTCTATACAACACAACATTTCCCCTCTTTTTATGTGTGCAGATTCAAATCTAAAACTTTTATCAATAACAGATTGTAGAAACTATAAGAAAACTGCTACAGGTTGTTAGGACTTTTGATCGACCAAAAACCCTTGGAATAGGGTACACCACACTATTGACCCTAAATTTTAGTCTCAAATTTCAACCACAAGTATCCCTTTGTCTGTACATCTCAAATCTATACTCATTTCTATAATTTTCTATTTTTGTTTGTGCAATAATTTTTCTTTTCATATTAGGGCTTGTATTAATTAGGTTAATCAAATCACACTAAAAAAAACCACCTGCTTTGTAACAAATGAACGTAACACCAAGATGATTGGATATCCTCTAAGGTAGTTAGACAATCATAAAACCCTTGCTAGTATGTTAAGAAAAAGGGAAAGCTAGATCTAGGTTGATTCAGTAGTTAGACCTAGGATCACTTTTCCCACTTAACATTTTGGTGAACTTGACACTTCTTATAATTGCAATTATTTTTATTTATAAGCATATATTTTTTAATTTGATCTAGACATTAGGTTATTTGAAGACCTTTTTATTCATATGCAATCATTTAGTTTTTAAGATAAAGCATTACACTTATTTTTCACCAAACACTTAACATGATTGGTGAATCCAACATAGACTCTATTTTTGAAAAAGAATCAGATTTAGTTGAATAATTTCAGATTTTATCTACTTGATTAAGACATTAGATCTGAGTATATTATGTATATTTTTAAATATTATATATTTTCTTTAGAAAAGTAAAGCATTTCAAGTCTTTTATCTTTGCAAAAGCACAAATTAAAACACATTCTTTTAACATTTCATTAGAACATATGTCTTGTCAACCCATTATTCCATATTCTTCCTCCTAGGAGTATTCATGTGTGAAGTTTATTTGACCTATCAACTCCTTTGAAGGATTAAAAACCCAAATTCATGCTTTTATGTGATCTTAATCAACAAAGAAAGACATGTTGAATGTCAAAGGTTTGTCAAACTTCATGATTTTTGTCATTAGAGGTGCTTAGACATTGATACACTTGCATAGGATGTGAAACCCTAGTTTCTAACACTTATAGATTAGGGAGCCCAACACACCTATCCTGCCAATTCTACTCTAGATTTTAGTGATAGATTCTTCTCTACATTTTCCATCTAGGTATTCTCTCTATTTTTGATATTTCATTCTATAACATTCACATTATGTCACATTTGGTCAATTTACCCTAGATCCTCCTCTTTTCATGATTATACATACAAAAAAGGAATATAGCAACATGTTTTCTTTTAAAAAACTTGTCTTCTCATAGCAAAATATTTTTTTCTTAAAAAAATTGGGGCACTATCCTGAACCCCATTCCATGCTATCAAAAGGGATATATGTCGGCCTTTGGTTGACCAAGAATTTTCCCACTCATGAGGATATCTTGGAACAAGATAATACAATCATTGATACCTTTCTTAACATCACTTTACCTTCCCTTCCTTCTTTAAGTCATAATGAGAAAGATGCTTGTTTCTCTAACAAAATTTGTCCTACTCATGAGGATATTGTGGTGAAAGTGGATACAATCATTGACAACTTCCTTAATTCAAATGCTCTTCCTTCAAGAAACATGACAAGCATAGATGAAGAGTCCAAACACACATGATCCCTCATCAACAAAGGATTGTAAATAAATAGTCAACACAATTGAAATTTTAAAATAAAAAATTAGTGTGCATCTTCATTCTAATATTCCTCGATCACAAAATAAACATGTTCTTATTATTTGAGGTATTCCAAACCCACCTCAATATCTTACTTGCATTTTTAAATTTGCAAAACAACTTACTCAAAACAAAATTTTGATCAAAGTGTATCACAACAACCTAATTATCATGCAATTTCTCACACATATAATACTTGAAACAACAAACAACTAAATAAATACAAGCCATTACTACTTCCATTTCAGAGTCTTTCTCAATATTTAATAAAAGATTATGATATTTTCAAGCATCTTCTCAATACTCAGGCTAAGATCTCTCTTTGGGACTTAATGCAAACTGCATAGAAGATAGTTGTACCACCTTCTATTAGACCAAATGATGTAGCAACCTTTTTCAATGGTATGCATGTAAAAAAATTAGATATTATATTACACCAACATGAATACCATCTATTGAAATACAAAACCAACATGATACTCTCATGATTCTTGTCATCATTAATAGAACTAGAATAAATTATACTCTAATTGATAATGGATTAGGTATTAATATTCATAGCATTGAACAATTACATAAGATCGATGTAGATATGTCTCTCATCAAACCTAATTCCCTTTCTTTTCATGGCTTTGATAATGTTGGTATATAATCATTAGGTATAATAACAATATCAATTGATATTGGACCTATGACTTATCCTACCCTTAGCCATGTCATGCTCGATCCTCTTTAATATAGTCTTCTTCTTGGTAGATCGTAGATTCATGCCATGGGGTTAGTCTCATCTATTCTTCACCATACGATAAAGTTTTTGTACAAAGATAAGCTCTATATGATTGAAGTAGATTCAAATATTAAAAAATTGCTTACAAGTTGAAGTTAGGCATCAAACTCCTATTTCCCAATCTCTTAATACTTTGATTTAATATTCAAAAGTAGAACCATTCCCTTTTGATGATATTGATCATAAATGACCTATAAATTTTCTCTTTGGTGATTGAGATTCATTAGATTTTACACCATCCTTCATTGGAGAGTTTAAAATATCACCAAAGCTTGAGGAGCTAAAGGTTGTTTCAATGGCATCCACACAATCTTGTCCTTCTTCTCAAACAACTAATTTTAACACTACAAACAACAATAATGCTTCATCTAAAAGTACATATTTTGATGATGATTGGGGTTGATTAGATTTTACACCCTCCTTTGTGGGAGAGTATAAAATATCATTATCTAATCTAAAGATTATTTTGTTTCATTTTCACAATCTATTTCTTTTAAGAAACTTAAATAAACTATTTCGACTTATTTTACTTTAATAAATTCCTAAACACTATCACTTCATGATAATGTGCCTTCTTTCTCTAACAACAAGGGATATTTATCTTATATCCCTTGAGTACTAGTTACATATAGCAATGAAACTTATAATATTTATATCTCAACACTCAACAAGGATATGCATTCTTTCAAAAGAATCACTCCTCTTTGTCATGTCAATGTTGCCAACCCTTCTCAAAAAAGTGATCATCATTCTCATTTAGAAAAGAATAGTAAGGTGGCTTCTCCTTCTCCATCTGAGTTTGAAAGAAATTATGGGATTGGTTTCAAAATCCTATCTAAACTTGGATGCAAGGAAAACGGTTCAAGGAAGCATTGAACAAGGAGTAAAGGATCTGGTGTAACTTGTTGGATGTTGTGGATGTGTTTTTGATATGTGGTTGTCATTGATGTCAACACTATTAGCAGTATTGCATTGAATGTTGTATATGTTGAGGATATTGAGAAAATTGTTAAAAGAAGAGTTACAGGTTCCCAGTGGAATAATGAAGGTCATGAAGGTGTATTGTTTTGTACATTGAAAATCAGTTGTTGTGGTATAAAGGGTTTGTTTCTGAGAGTATCTAGTTCATCTACTAGAAGTTTCAAAGGTCCTTGTAAAGTTTTGCTCATGCTATGAATAGTTGTGTTTTGACAGTATTTCTGTGGGTTATGTCAGTGTTCCTGAGTGAAGTTTATGTGATTCTGGTAATTTCTATTGCCGCAGATGTTTCTCTATTAGTTATTATTGTGTGTGGATTCTTCTAGATCATGTTCTATCTTTATGGTACGTCCACATTGATCGGTGTGTTCTTGGTTGAATATTTTTCTCTGTGTGTTTGGTTTTTCATGTTCTTGGCCGACATGATGGTGGTAGCGTGTTGTGGATCTTCAAGGTGAAATTAATTGAAGTCTTTTTGTGTTGGAGTTCCTAATTTGGGTCTCCATTATGTTGTGGCTGACCTTGGTGGATTCACATTGCAAATTTATTTGTAAATTTGGGCTGACATTGAAAATATGTTTTATATTTTTCTGGCTGGCAAAGTTGTTGATGCAATCTCATGTTATAGATATATAAGAGTGATTGTTTCATTGGTTTAAATTGCACTCATTATGTAAAGTATGCTCAGTGTGCTCCTATGTGTGTATATGTGAATATCATTTGATTGTAGAGCAGAGTGTGATGAAGGTTGAGCAGAGTGTGAAGAAGTTTGAGCGAAGTGTGAAGAAGGTTTTTTGTGCTTAACTGAAACTGTAATTAGGCTTATGTAGAAGCTATTTTCTCAGTTCACATTTGAATGGTTTTAATCCAAACCTTTCTTTGGACAGTGAGTCCTCTTTTATTTGAGCAGTGAGCTTTAGGTAGTGTGCCTGAATGCATGTGCATTCCCATTATTCTTATACTTTTAATAGGGTATAATCTTGTGAACTAACCTCCACTGTGGTTTTTCCCCCAACAGGCTTTCCACATAAAAATATTGGTGTTCTCTATGTTTCTGATGTGTTGATTGTTCATGGTTAATTACTCATTCATCATATCTAAGATTAAGTTAAGTAAAGATTGAAAATTTTAAATATTCTATGACAACTGATTCACCCTCCCCTCTTAGTTGTCTGTCCTTGTTTTTCCAACAATTGGTATCAGAGGAAGTTCCTTTGAAGAATTTTAAAAGCTTGAGGTGATCCGAGATGACATCATACAAGAAGGAAAATCCTAGATTTCAATGGAACAAACTACTCATTATGGAAAACTAGGATGGAGTGTCATTTGAGGTGTATTGGTAAACTCTTCTGGAAGATTAAAAAGAATACATATGTTATTCCTGTGAATGGTCCTTCCACTATTGATGAGATTAAAGAAGTTGAGAATAATGTTAGGGCTATGGAGGCTTTGTTGAGTGCTCTAACAGATTCAGAAATGACAAATGTGATAGGTCTAAAGACAACTCATGAGATGTGGACAAAGCTGGAAAATTTGTATGAAGGAGATGTACAGGTGAAGATGGCTAAGCTACATAGTTTGAAAGGAAAGTATGAAAACTTGAAGATGGGTGAAGATGAAAACATTTCTTCTTTTATGTAAAGAGTAAATGAAATAGTGATGGGTACTAGATGTTCTTGTGGTACCCTGGATGAGGAAGAAATTGTGGCTAAAGTGCTAAGATCATTGCCTCCCTCCTACAAAGTGAAGGCTCATGCTATTGAAGAAACCAAATCATTGATGAATGTGACAAGGGATATACTAATTGGTAAACTTGTTACCTTTGAGTTGAGTGAATTTTGTGAATCTGTTCCCAAGATTGAAACTGCATTTAAGCCTATTGTATTCGGAAGAAACAAGCAAAGATATGTTCCAGGAGAGAGTTCTAGAAAGAAATTCAAGTATGAGGAAGAAATGAAATAGCTTGAAGATGAAGAAAGAGAGGTAGAAGAGTTGGAAGAATTGATTGTAAAGAAAGAAGATAGAGGACAAGGTAAGTATAAAGGAAAGCTACCTATCAAATGTTTTTCTTGTAGTAAAATAGGTCATTTTGCAGCAAGGTGTCCTGAAAGAGTTCCTAGGTATAAGCCTTACAAACCTAGATTTCAAAAGAAATGTTATTTTTTTGAAGAAGGTGTGACTAATGAAGAGTCTGATAAAGAGAATGGAGATGAAGGTGATTGGGTTTTTATTGCTATCAAGGAAAATAGTCCAGTGGCTACTGAATCTGCTAAAGTTGAGAAAGCTCTTGCAGCCCAAATTGAGGAAAAGGATGAATGGGTTATTGAAAGTGGATGCTCACATGATATGACTGGTGACAAAATAAAATTTGTAAGTCTAGAGTAGTATGACAGTGGGGTTGTGAGATTTGGAGATAAAAATGCTTGTGTGATTCGTGGTAGATGATCTAGTTGTCTTGGTGGTAAGCATAACACTGATGATGTTCTTTATGTTGAAGGCTTGAAGCACAATCTGTTGAGTGTTGGATAGATGGTGGACAAGGGTTATGATCTTCAGTTCAAAAATGGAAGATGCAGGATACTTGGAAGTTTTGGAAATGTAATTGCTTCAGGTAAATAGACAAAAGGTAATATTTTTCACCTGAATGCTACTAGTGAAAGTTGTTTAATTGATCAAGTAGATGAAAGTTGGTTATGGCATAGGAGGTTGTGTCATGTGAATTTTGATAACATTGTCAAGGTAAGTTCCACTCAAGCAGTAAGAGATCTACCTAAGTTGGTGAATCTTGCTAACACAATTTGCAAGGAGTGTCAGATGGTAAAATAGACTAGAGTTTCTTTTTAGAGAAAACATCATTCAAATGAATTACTAGAGCTGATACATACTAATCTATGTGGTCCCTCCAGAGTCAGAAGTCTTCATGGAGAAAGGTACTTTATCTTGATTATTGATGATTACTCTAGAATGATATGGGTTGCTTTCTTAAGAGAAAAATATGAAGCATTAGAGAAGTTCAAAAGTTTCAAAGCTATGGAAGAAAATGAGAAAGGTCTGAAAATAAAATGCCTAAGGTCAGAAAGAGGTGGTGAGTTCACCTCCAGGGAGTTTAATTCTTTCTATGATGAGCATGGAATTAGAAGACAATTATCTACTCCTCGAACCCCTCAACATAATGGAGTTGTAGAGAGGAAGAACATAACAGTTTTGGATGCTACTAGAACAATGATGATTGAAGGAAATGTGCCTCACATCTATTGGAGTGAAGCTGCAAGCACTGCTATGTACACTTTGAACCGGGTAAGTGTAAATGGTAATTCCGGTAAGACTCCTTTTGAACTATGGTTTGGTTATAAGCCTACTATTAGGTATTTCAAGATCTTTGGAAGCAAATTCTACATCAAGAGAAATGATGATATAGGAAAGTTTGATGCAAGAAGCGATGAAGGAATCTTTCTAGGTTATTCTACTAGAAGGAAGGCCTACCGGTGCAACAATAGAAGATTAAGGAAAATTGTTGAGAGTGAAAATGTTAGAGTTGATGAGGATTCTACTAAATCATCTAGATATTATGGATATGATTTAGATGAAGACAACACAAATAAAGGGAAGAATGTTCAAAAAAAAAATCAACTTCAAATTGTGCCATATGTTCTGTTAAAACAATTTCCATTTGTTTTGGTAAATCAAGGTAGTCAGGAAGCAGAGACAAGTGCAAGTGTAGAAGAAAGAGCAGAAGAATCATAAGTTTGAGAGAATCCTAAAACTCTGAGGTATGTAAAGTTGAATCATTCTGAAAATCAAATTATAGGAGACAAGAATAAAGGTGTGAAAACTAGAAGGAAGATTGCAAAATATTATTGCCTGATTTTGAAGATTGAGCCTAAAGATGTCAATGAAGCTTGCAAAGATGAATACTAGATGAAAGCTATGAAGGAATAACTGATGTAGATTGAAAATAATGATATATGGATACTTGTTCCTAGACATAAAGACAAAAATGTGATTGGTACTAAGTGGGTCTTTTAGAATAAGCTGAATGAACAAGGTGAAGTGGTGTGGAATAAAGCAAGACTGGTATGTAAATGGTATTCACAAATGAAAGGTATTGATTTTGAAGAAACCTTTGCCCCTGTTGCCAGAATTGAAGCTGTAAGGTTATTTCTTGCTTATGCTACATATAAGAACTACAAGGTCTATCAAATGGATGTGAAGTCAACATTTCTGAATGGTGAGTTAGAAGAAGAGGTATATATTGAACAACCAAATGGATTTCAATTGATTGATGAGGAAGACATGGTTTTTTGATTGAATAAAGTTCTATATGGACTCAAGCAAACCCCCAAAGCCTGGTATGCTAGACTGGACAAATATTTACTAAAGCTTGGATTCAATAAAGGTACTGCTGATAGAAACTTATATTTCAAGATGGATTATGACAAAGAGTTGATTATTGAAGTCTTTGTTGATGACATTATTTTTGGAGGAGATGATAATCTATGTATGACTTTTTCTAATGAAATGAAGAGTGAATTTGAGATGAGCATGATTGGAGAGATGGAGTTCTTTTTGGGATTGCAAGTTGCTCAGTTAGACAAGGGGATTTTCATATCTCAATCTAAATATGTGAAAGAGTTGCTAAAGAAGTTTGGCATGGATGACTCAAAACCTCTTGGTACTCCCATGGTAACCGGATGTAAGTTAACACAAAATGATGATTCTCCTAAAGCAAATCAAACAAGATACAGATCAGTGATTGGTGTATTAATCTATTTAACTTATACTAGACTAGGCATTATGAATGTTGTATGTATGGTTGCTATATTTTAGGCTGATCCAAAAGAATCCCATGTGACTACTATAAAGATAATTTTCAGATATCTGAAAGGAACAATTGATTTTGGGCTTTGGTATCCTAAGGATGATGATCTTACTTTGAATGCATATACTGATGTGGATTGTGCAGGAGATGTAGATGACAGGATGAGTACTAGTGGTGGTTCTTTCTTCCTAGTGAAGAAGCTAGTATCATGGTTGATTAAAAAGAAGAATTCCATTTCTCTATCTACTGCTGAGGCATAGTATATTGCTGCTGCAAATAATTGTACTCAAGTGATGTGGATGAAACAAATGCTGAAAGATATCAGAGTAGTATATGATGAACCTATTTCCATATACTGTGACAACTCAAGTGCAATTAACATATCAAAGAATCTAGTTCTACACTCTAAGACCAAGCATACATCAATCAAGTTCCACTTTTTAAGGGAGAAAGTGAGTAAGAAAGAAGTTAGACTGGAGTATGTGCCTACCAAAGAACAAATTGCAGACATTTTTACCAAGCCTTTTCTGAAGGATACTTTTGAGTATCTCAGAGGGATGCTAGGGGTGATTACCCCTCTTGATATGAACTAGCATGCATTAATTTGCATCAATCTGTGCATTTCATGATCACATTATGATCTGGATTGATGTTTATATGGCTGCTACTCATGGGGATTAGTCAAAAGTGTAGATATGTGGTTCAGAGCTTGTATGTGGGAATATAATGGTTATCTTTTCCATTGATGTCAAAGGGGGAGAAGAGAAATGTGAAGAAGAGTAAAAATGTAAGGAGGAGTAAGTGCTGATTGAGAGTTGTGTTGATGGTATTTTTTCACATCATGTGTTGCCATCAATGCCAAAGGGGGTGATTTTTGGATGTTGTGGATGTGTTGTTGATATGTGGTTGTCATTGATGTGAACACTATTAGCAGTATTTCATTGAAGGCTGTATATGTCGAGGATATTGAGAAAATTGTTAAAAGAAGAGTTGTAGGTTCCCAGTGGAACAGTGAAGGTCATGAAGGTGTATTGTTCTGAACATTGAAGATTAGTTGTTTTGGTATAAAGGTTTGTTTATGAGACTATCTAGTTCATCTACCAGAAGTTTTAGAGGTCCGCATAAAGTTTTGCTCGTGCTATGAACAGTTGTGTTCTGACAGTATTTTTGTGGGTTTTGTCAGTGTTCCTGAGTGAAGTTTATGGGATCCTGGTAATTTCTATTGCTGTGGATGTTTCTCTATTAGTTCTTGTAGTGTGTGGATGATTCTAGATCATGCTATATCTTTGTTGTATGTCAACATTGATTAGTGTGTTCGTGGTTGAATATTTTTCTTTGTGTGTTTAGTTTTTCATGTTCTTGGCTGACATGATGGTGGTAGCTTGTTGTGGATCTTCGAGGTCAAATTAATCGAAGTCTTTTTGTGTTGGAGTTCCTAATTTGGGTCTCCACTATGTTGTGGCCGACCTTGGTGGATTCACATTGCAAATTTATTTGTAAATTTGGGTCGACATTGAAAATATGTTTTATATTTTTCTGGTTGACAAAGTTGTTGATGCAATCTCATGTTGTGGATATATAAGAGTGATTGTTTCATTGGTGTAAATTGCACTCGTTGTGTAAATGCCCGGTGTGCTCCTATGTGTGTATATGTGTAATAATCATTTGATTGTAGAGTAGAGTGTGAAGAAGGTTTAGCAGAGTGTGAAGAAGTTTGAGCGAAGTGTGAAGAAGGTTTTCTATGCTTAATTGGAATTGTAATCAGGCTTGTGTAGAAGCTATTTTATTAGTTCACATTTGGTTGGTTTTAATCCAAACCTTTCTTTGGACAGTGAGTCCTCTTTTGTATTTGAGCAGTGAGCTCTAGGCAGTGTGCCTGAATGCATGTGCATTCCCATTATTCTTATACTTTTAACAGGGTATAATCTTGTGGACTAACCTCCACGATGGTTTTTCCCCTAACAGGGTTTCCACATAAAAATCTTGGTGTTATCTATGTTTCTGATGTGTTGATTGTTCATGTTTTATTATTCATTCATCAGATATGAGATTAAGTTAAGTAAAGATTGAAAAGTTTAAATATTCTGTGACAACTGATTCACCCCCCTCTCAGTTGTCTATCCTTGTTTTTCCAACATAACTTACACCGTACCTTTCTAAAAGGGGTTTAGGTTACCAACCTCTTGCTTTGTCTACATATCCTCCTTATTTTTTTGATGCATTTATGTCTTTCTCTTGTGAGAAAAAAAATTCTTCATAAGAGAAAGGAGTACTTCTTACATGCCATCCTCTATCTAAGCAAGAGCATATTTTGTTGAGGCTTCTCAAAGCCCACTTAATTACTCTCCCTCCTCCAACACACAAGAAAATTTATAAAAACAATAAAAAAATAAATCTTTTTGTGCATATCATCAAGTTCTTGCCCATTCTACCAATACATGTCAAGCCTTGTACTTCCTTATTTTTGGTGCTATCACTCTTTAATTTCATGTTTCACCTATTCCTTCTAAATAATTAAATTTATTCGATTGTGTTGCTTCTCATTATGTGATATTTTTAGCTCTACGTGTTTTCTCATTATCATTCGTGGTGGTACAATCTTACGTGAAACCATATTCCTTCTATGGTGCAAAAAAAATAGTCTCTAGCATGGTTGTCCTTTCCTATAGAATTGTGGGGTAAGGATAACAAGATTAGGAGGTGTGTATTCTTCTTAAAGATCCCCTCTCTTCTTTCTTCCTCATTCCTTTTCCTTAAAATATTAGCATAGAAAGTATGCTAACATTTTAAGGGGGGAATATCACCTATCCATGTATGTATCCACACATGCATTCATGTTTCTTGAGCTTTGAATTATTAATGTGCCCCCTTTGTGATGGTGTTTTTATAACATCCCTTGAGGCATGGTTAGCAATTCATGCCCTGAGATGTTAAACCTTTCATTTCCTATGATATTAAACATTTTTCCCAAGATTTTAAATATTTATGTACTCCATGAGGTCTGAGCAATACATGTTCACCTAGCATAACACAACTTGATAGCTTGTGAATCTATGTACTTTATAAGCCACCTAGCAAAACACACCGTGCTAGCTTGTGGTATTCGCTTATAACACTTATGGTCACCTAGCATAACACAACTTTCCAGCCTATGATTAATGGCGGATTTAATGTGCATGACCCCTAGTGATAGAGAAAGATAGCACTAGAATCATGCACCCTCTTTTGACTGTATTGGTTGCTCCCTGGCTATTTGTATGCATTATTCCTTTATAACAATTGTGTCACCAAAAGTGTATACCTTGCTAGATATGGGAATACTTAACAAAAAATTGGAATTAATGAGGCCTTGATTTAGTGTTGTGAGGTTTTTTACACATCTACATTAAGTCTTGGGCCCTTTCAAATTGAATAAAATGTGTCTAATGATGTCTTGTAAAGGTGTTGTAAAGTGTTGTAACTTTCACACTTTTCTAGACTCTTAATAAGCATTTAAGTCTAATGGACCTATTTTCCCCCTAATTCAACATTATAAAATATATTTAATTGCATTCTCACATTAATCTAGAAGGCTTGTAAGTTAAACCTAATTCTAATCTAGTGTTGTAATGTGTCTTACACATTCACATTGGATGTTGTACCTTTCTAGGGTATGTGGACCTCATTTTAATGGTGTAGAGTGTATATAACCACACTTTCACATTGAAATTTTTGTCCTTAGACCTAATTTCCCTTTTCATCATCATTAATAGGCCCCTATGGCCCCATATTATGCATCCCAAGGCTTATTTTGATCAAATACCTGATGAAATAAACATAACAAATGAAATTCTTCATTCCTGGACAATCCAGCTGGAAAAATAACCCCTGTGGGACCAAGTCGCCCATCTATGTGAATTAGTCCCATCTAGGTGGGACTAAGTCACCTAGCTTGGCGACTTAGTCCCATTTGGGCTATTTTCAAGGTTCGGGTAGGAAAAATTGGATTTTAAGTTTATTTTTCCTTCATGTCGGCCTTGTGGATCAAATTAATGGGAAAATTAGGTGAATTTCCTATAAGTACAAGCTTCCAAACCCTAATTCATCAATAACTCATTTCATTCATCATTCATCATGTTCTCAAGTCAAGCAAGCTAGGTTTTTTACATTCTGAGTCATCAAGATAGCTTTTTCAGACATTCAAGAGAAGATTCTTCATCTTTTGCTATAGAAAATCAAGATCTATCCTCATGGAAAGTATCTAACTCCATTATTTCATGCTTCATTGTCTTATTTATTTATTTTGGTTTAATTACCTAAAAGGAGGTTTGACCAAGGCAAACCCCCATGCCCTAACATTCAACATTTATCTCTCTTTCATTGTGTGTTTGCAGATTGAGGTACCTTGAAAGCTTGAAGATCATTAAAGATTAAGATTAAATTTTTTTGAAGACATCTCCTTATTTCCTAGGTTAAAATATACACAAAAAGTCATTTATAGTGCCAAAAATCAGAGTTTCAAAGGAAGACACCTGTTAGGAACTGAAGTAAAAACCGATGGCTTCAGTTTCCACTTTTGGATTTTCAGAAATTTAGAAGTGGACTAAGTCACCAATAGTGGTGACTTAGTCCGACTATACCTATTTTTCAAAGTTTTCTATAGATTTGGGTACCCATTTGGCTAAAATGGACTTTGGTGCAATTTTCCAGACATGGGACTAGGTCGCCCAGAATGGCGTAAGTGTCCCAATAGGCCAAATTTTTAGGATCAATAACATTTTTAGTCTTCAATCCATTCTTCAACATATTTCTAGGTGCATGCTTTCTGTTTTACTTCCCTATTATGTTCTATTTGCATTTCTATTCATCTTTCTAGGTCTTTTTACATACAACATTGTGTCTTCAAACAACTTACATTTCTTAGGTTTTGCATTAATAGTTAGTCTCTTTTATCAGTTTTCTTCATCTAGGACATTCCATTGAGACATATTTCAGTCATATTTGCATTAGTATTGAGTGAATCACCGAGTTTTTGTGGGATACCTTTCTCCTTTTAGGTGCAAAACCCTAGAAGTGCAAGAGAGAGTATCCTTATACAAAAATTGGCGATACAACAATCAATCAACTCTATATCTTCTACTCTCCTCTTTAATAATTTATCTATGTTTCTATTTCATTGGAGGGATGATGGTACTTATTGAGACAATCTTTTCTACCAAGGTCTCCTTACCTTATTGACTCAGTTTTTTTAGATAATATTTATTGGTTCTATGCTTCACGTGTTTGAATCATGTTTTCTTCTTGTATGATTTTTGTGTGCTCCTTGTATGATTTGTGTCTACTTAATGTATAATTTGTGTTTTCTTCATGTTTTCTTCATGTTTTCTTTATGTTTTCTATGTGTTTTCTTCATGTGAAAGGAATAATAAATGAATAAACTAAATAAATGGAAAGCACTAATACAAGAGAAATCAAGTTTGAAGTTAAAGATTACCATAAAGATGAGAACCATGATAAAATATACCAACATCCAAGAGGAGAAAAAATATTTTATGAGGAAAAAGAAAAGAAAAAACCCCCACTATTATGAAGATGGCATAAAGCCTAAGAAGATTACAAATAAATAATGAGAGAGAGAGCTACATAGAATGTTTCATGTGAAGAATGAGAGAATTACCTCAATAAATAGAGGTGATAAAGGATTGGCATAAGTAACTCCCATTTCTATGAATGTTAGCTTGAAGGCCAAATGCATAAAATTTAAATGCATAAAATATTGATTGTATTATTTGATGATTACATATGTATTTATAGAACAAAGGAAGTGGTTGAATGAAGGCAGTGAAGTTGTTCAACAAGTAAAGGAAGGTGGAGGCAGTTGAAACAATTTAACTACATACACCTGTGCCAAATGCATACAATGTGTGGACACAGAAAAAGTAACCCTTATAGTTTTTCTCATGTTTAGCTCCTCCTTGTGATTTTGGATTGATTTTTCCTTGATTTAATGTTGTAATGTGGTCAACACATTCACATTAGGTCTTGGGCCATTGTGAATCATTAAGAATTCTATGATGTCTTGTAAAAGTGTTGTGAAGTTTTGTAACCCACTTTCACACTTTTCTAAGGCCCTTCCATTATAATTCACTTAAATAACCTCTTTTTATCACTTACCAAGTCTTATTTTAAAGTGTTGTAAAGAGTTGTAACAAACTTTCACGCTTTTCTAGGCTTGTCATCAATAATTCAACCCTTTCTTATGTTTAAATGACCCCTTAATGCACTTTTCATCCCTACTTAACTGTGTTTTAGAGAATAATACTATTAAACATCATTAAATACACTTTAATTCCCAAAACCCAGTAAATTTTCTATGGTGGGACCAAGTCACCACCTGGGGAGACTTAGTCCCACTAGGCACAAAAATCAAAATTATTTTAAATTTCTGGCGGGATATTATTCTTTTAACCTTGAGGTCAGCCTGTGATGTGTTATTTTTGTGAAATTTTGTAGAATAAAGTATAAATGAAGGGTTTTCCTCTCATTTTCACCCCCAATACATTCATATATTAGCATTCATACATTCGTTTACTCATTAATTATTCTCAAGCATTCTAGGAATTATCAAGTCTTCATTGGAGCTTCCACTTGCATATCTTTAGATTTCTACATCAAGGGTTTGGTGAGTTGTAGCATTTCATTTTGTTCATTCATCATTCTCTTTCTATTTCATTTCATTTTGAAGGGTTTGATTACCAAATCGGGGTTTGACTAAGGAAAACCCTTATTCTCTAACCCTTAACCCTTTTTCCCCTCTTTGCATGTGTGTTTTGTAGGTCTTATATGCAGATTTTTCAAAGAGAAAGGTGTTAAAAGGTGTTATCATTTCATCAAATTCATTCAATTCAACAAAACCCTAAGAGAAGCTTGGAGATCACTTACAACCCAAATTCTGTAGATTCAGATCCGAACACTTGTCAAGAACATAAGTACAGATTGAAGGCTATAGATTCTTGTCCCAAAATTCTCAAAAGTTGAAGGTGGACTAATTTTCCATTAGTGGTGAATTAGTCCCACTTCCAGGCTTGAAAAGTGATTTTTGTATTTCTGGATAGCCTTTTGGTAGATTTCTGTTCTGGCAGAATCTCCCCGAAATAGAACTAAGTCACCCAGCTTGGTGTAAGTGTCCCAGTTGGCTTCAACAACAAATTCTATAGGATTCTAGAGCCTCTCTACATCACAATCCATTTTCCAAGTGCACCTCTCCAATCTCTTTCATTTTCATTATTGTTTGTTTTCATTCTTAGGTCATTTTTGCATATCACAATGTGTTTTCAAACATCTTACATTTCTTATGTTTTGCATTAATAATTCA
Source organism: Sequoia sempervirens (assembly GCA_007258455.2). Classification (NCBI taxonomy): domain Eukaryota; kingdom Viridiplantae; phylum Streptophyta; class Pinopsida; order Cupressales; family Cupressaceae; genus Sequoia; species Sequoia sempervirens. The sequence goes on from VDFB02000003.1 coordinate 295,833,648, forward strand.
TTTCTTTTATCAGTTCATTATATTAGTAAATTACATGTAGGCATATTTCATTCATATTTTCATTAGTTTTGAGTGGGGACATTGCCCATTTTGGCCTATCTCTCTCCTTTTAGGTGAAAAACCCTAGAAGTATTGGAGAGCATTAGGGAGCCAAATTTTTTGTCCACAAAATGTAATATTTCCAACATTCCCCCCTTATTAAATTTTTCCTACAAATGTATCCCCTAAAATCTCTTATTAAAATTTCCAAGGGACCCCACCTTAAGGCTAACATAACAAAACTTGCTGATTACAAAATATATATACATCTTTGTGAAGATCTTCCTTGAAGAAACAGATTCTGAATTGGGTAGAACTCCATCAAGCTATCTCTTAACCCTCATAAAGGTGTGGCCTCTAGCTGAATTCTCGAGTTCTTCTTCCCATGAACTCCCAAATCAAAAATTCCTTGAATTATTCAACAACAATCTATATTGAGCTCTCCAAACACATGGATCCATCAAGTTGTCTGATGACCCTTAGAAAGGTATAATTCATATCACAACCTTGAGTGCTCTTGGTAAACCATCCATATTGAGATCTACACCAAATCAACTTCAAAATATATGTATTCTTCAAATCCATCAGCAACAACAAGGAAAAGAAAAAACTAAAACCAAAAATGCTTCTCATGCAAAGCATCATATCAAAGTGAGAAGCTAACTTGAGATGATGTAAATTCCTCCATCCTCCAGTGTCACCAACCTCCAATAGATCTTGTTACACTTTATTTGTTTGATGTCTTGGATGATTCTTTGGAGGCCTCGTGGGTGTAGCATAGATATCCTTGAATGTCCAAGCATAACTCTTTGAAGATCCATTGGTAACATTGATAAAATCATCTACAAGATACTCAACAATTATTTTAATGTTTTGGAATGCACTTTCCCAAGCACTGGAAGTAAGTAGATTACTTGATTGGCACATCTCAAGGAAGATATATAAAATGCTTGTCATCTTAAAATACTCATAAAATTAATTTGAGTTACATATTCTCTTGCAAAGAAGCTTACCTCCAAGTCACCACTAATAAGAGATGCATTAAAATGACTATATAACCATTTATGAATCATCATATATTGCAAATGAATGAATGTCCCACTCTTGATTGGATGATTCGGTGGGTCCTCATCCTCTTGACCTTCAAATAATTCTCCTTCTTACATATCCTCATCAACATATTGTTGGAAACAAGGAACACTGAGAGGGGGGTGAATCAGTGTTCTGCAATTTTTAACTTTATTAATTTGATCTTCAAAGCACTTATAATATTCAACCAAAAGAAATATGCATGAACATAAAGCAAGAAACTACAACACCATAACACAAGGATTTTTACATGGAAACCCTAT
>VDFB02000003.1:295835138-295942377 GCA_007258455.2 Sequoia sempervirens
GAGGGAATATGAATTTATTGTGCTCATGAGCACCTATGATGTAGACATTTAAAGAGAATCTCGAATGTATTCAAGTGACATTTTAAAAGATCTATGAGAATGGAGTACCTAAGGAATTGTAATGAGATTTACTCAAATATTGAAATTTTGGAGTTCATGTTTGTTGCAGGAGCACCTTGATCTCTATATTCCTTCAATTGGAAAATTTGCAAAATTTGAATTTTTCAAATGTAAACAATGTGAAAAAGGTCATGTGAAGGTCATATGTAATGTATTCAAAGTCTCAAACAGGTCATTAGGTGATTAGAGAAGTGGTATTGCATAAAAGTTTCCATTTGGTGTAAAAATGCAAAACTTGCATTAGTTGCACAATTGCAAAATTAGTAAATAAAGGATGATGTTTTCTATATTTGCAACACTTTTCCTTTTTTGTTTCAAGCTTGTGAGGATTGTACAACACCTCATACTTTTACTATTGATTATTTTTCTTCTTAGCAAGGAGTTAGGTAATTTTTCAAAGTATTTTGAAGTCTTTTAACTCATATTTGAGAAAATAAGAACAGTTTTATCATAGATTCTCAAATTACTTCACAAAAAAATGGCTGGTCTAGATACACATTATTGAGTTACAACACATACTTCAAAATAAATACTGACTATATTGGAACATGTGCATAAAAAATCACCTTTTGTGTTGTCTTAATTAGGCTAACTAGGCCTAATTTACAAAGGAACATACCTTTAAAATTTTAAAAATCCCTTGAACTTGTTGGGGTAGCAATTCTAACATATCAAAACCCTCAAATCCACAATTTGTCTTAGGAGAAACTCGCTCCACCATGCTAAACCACAAAACCCTTATTTTATGCTAGTATGAGGAGGGTTTATTGAAAGGAATGGTTCCACACCTTACCAAAACATGTCACCACCTTACACCTTCTTTAAATCACCTACACAAACTCAAAAGACAATCACCCAACCTCTACATGCAATATTTTATCAAACCCTAGGGTGAAACCTCATTTTTCATGCCCTTTTCCATCAAAATCTATAAGGGAAACAACTTGGATACCGTGATTCTTAGAAAATTATCATCTAATCCTATGGGATCATGTTGGACCCCTCTACAAAAACCTTTCTTGGTTTTTGCTATCTCAAAGTGGTTTTCCCACAGTTCACTTGATGAAAAAAGTGTCAAATGCAAGCAGTGCAAAGTTGCAAAGTGGTACAACTTTCATTTTGCAACTCGTGTGACCACACAGACTATTCCAACATGTCCAAATAGGTATTTTTATGCTAGGCATGGTCCTTTTTTTCACCCAAACACACATAATCACTCTGAGCTATGTTCAACCGGATCAATCCCTTAAGAGTCCAAAGTGCAAAATGGTTGCAAACTTCAACTTATTGTTGCTCGGATACCGTGATGCTTAGAAACTTTAGATCTGATCCTATTGGAATGCATTAGGCCCCTCTACAAAAACCTCTCTCAGTTTTCGCTATCTCAGAGTGGTTTTCCCATGGTGGCAAATTTTCACTTGATGGAAAAAGTGTCAAATGCAAGCAGTGAAAAATTACAAAGTGGTGCAAATTTCATTTTGCAACTCGTGTGACCACATGAACTATTCCACCATGACTGAATAGATATTTGTACACTAGGCATGGTCCTCTTTCACACCTAAACACATAGAATCGCTCTGGGCTACGTTCAACTAGATCAATCCCTTAAGAGTCTAAAGTGCAAAATGGTGCAAACTTCACCATGTTGTTACTCAGATACCATGATGCTTAGAAACTTCTCGTCTGATCCTATGGGATTACGTTGGGCCCCTCTAAAAAAACCTCTCTCAATTTTTTCTATCTTGGAGTGGTTTTCCCTGTGGCGGATTTTCACTTGATGTAAAAAGTGTCAAATGCAAGCAGTGCAAAGTTGCAAAGTGGTGCAACTTTCATTCTATAACTCATGTGACCACACAGACTATTCCAACACATCTGAATAGGTATTTTTACGCTAGGAATGGTCCTCTTTCACACCTAAACACACAGAATCGCTCTAAACTATGTTCAATCGGATTGATCCCTTAAGAGTCCAAAGTGCAAAATGGCTACAAACTTCAGCATGTTGTTACTCGGATACCATGATGCTTAGAAACTTCTCATCTGATCTTATAGAATTGTGTTGGGCCCCTCTACAATAATCTCTCTCAATTTTTTCTATCTTGGAGGTATTTTCCGGTGGTGGCGAATTTTCACTTGGGGAAAAAGTTATCAAATGCAAGTAGTTGAAAGTTACAAAGTGGTGCAACTTTCTTTCTTCAACTCGTGTGACCAAAAAAATTGTTTGAACACATCAATATGGGTAGGTTTATGCTGGGAATGGTCTTCTTTTGCACCCAAACACATGAATTCGCTTCGATCTATGTTCAACTGGCTTGATCCCTTATGGGTCCAAAGTGCAAAACAAAAGTAAACTTTGACGGGCTATTACTCAGAAACCATGATGCTTATGAACTCTTCATCTGAGCCTACGGGATAGGGTTGGGTCCCTCTACAATAAACTCTCTCAGTTTTTTTAATCTCATAGTCTTTTTCCTATGGTTTCTAGTTTTCACTTGATGGAAAAAGTGTCAAATGCAAGCAGTGTAAAGTTACAAAGTGGTGCAACTTTTTTTTTACAATTTGTGTGACCAAAAAAAATGCTCCAATTTGTCCCAATAGGTAGGTTTACGCTAGGCATGGTCCTCTTGCACACCCAAACATGTGAAATTGCTCTGAGCTACGTTCAACCGGCTTGATCCCTTATGATGGCATGCAAAACAATAAAAAAGAGAAACATACACACGACGATTGAGAAGTCTGAGTTTTTCACACAAAATGTGTATGATCATTGGTGTAGAGCACCTTGTTCCTCCATTTGATGAAGAAGGTCTAGTTTAGTGGTTTTAGTCATGATAATGTCAAATAAGGCCATGATAGGCCATTCTATAATCTTTCTTTTAGTTTTGAGTGAGTGTGGGGTCATTTGAGTCAATTATGTAAGTACGATAGGGAGTAAAAAAAAGAAAATAACATTGGTAAAGGCATTGGAAGAGATTAATAATGCTTCCCCTCTTGAAAATTCAGAATTTAGGCCTTAAAATTAAGGCTAGATGAGGTGAAAAGAAGAAATTGCTTGAGAATAAGTTAGAATAGGTTGGAAATAGGGTGAGGTTGTGGAGTTTGATGTGTTCAAAAGGTTTTCATAGACAAGGGAGGTCAAAATTATGTTATGGCATGATGCCCTAGTTGGAAAAAGAGGGGTTTTGAATGAAAAAGAGAGGTTTGAGGGAGAAAAAGTGGGTAAAGTTAGGGGACAACATAATTTGGTGGTCAATTAAGTTTTTGCAGGAAGAATGAAGAGTGTTGGAAGAGGTTTTGAGGTTGTATGAGGTTTGGATATGGGGTTTTCAATAAACCCTAGTGAAATTTGAGAAAAAGTGAGGGTTTAGAGAAAAAGTGAGGGTTTAGAGGATAGTGGGGTTAGAGGGTCAATCACGCCCTAAAAATTGTGGATTTTGTGGATTTGTAGATTAGTAAATGCTGTCGAATGGTGTTTTGCAATTGGAATAGTGATTGAGAGGGTGTTTCTTTGTTAAATAGACCTATTTGGGGGTCTAGGATAACGTTGAGTCCATTTCTTATTTGTATTATAAATTATAACTTGCTTTCTCTCAAGTTCATTTCCTATACAAGAAATAATATTGCAAAAATTTGACATATAAATCTTTCAACATGTTTATATGGTGATGGATCAATAACATAACAATTCATTTTGCACTATCAAGATTATGCTGTGAAAATGTTTAAAGATTAATCAAGATAAATGTTTGTATGATAATGTGTTAAGAAGTTAACTACTTCATCTACTCTAAATATTTTTTTTGCAAGTGTTGTGAAGATTATGTATCATTTGATTAATTGAGTTGTTCCAATTAAAAGATTAAATATATATTGGAATCTTTTTATGAAACATTCCATGGAATACCAATTGAAAATGTATTTTTTGCTTTTAGATAAAGAATTTCATGGAACTCTTTCAATTAAACTAAATTGAGATATGTAAGAACAAGGGAGCATTAGGAAATACATTGCTCAAGGATCTTAAATAATCCTTCTCTCCCATTGCAACTTTGGGTGGATTATTATTTTCAAAGTATTGGGAATGCTTTGCCTATTTTCTAGTTGGAAGTTGCCATTCTAGAAGACTCATCTCTTGATATATTTTATACTCATTCTTAATCAATTATCAAGTTAATAATCAATGCATTTAATTACAGTTAATCTTTTCATTTCAATTTGTGCAAATTTGGAATTTGTAACTCTGCTACTATTCCTAGAAATATTAAAGTTGTTTAGCATCAATCAATTAATATTCAAGACAAACCATGAAGGAAAACAATGATCAATGTTAGGGCTAACCAATTAATAAGTATACACATGAATAAGTCAAGAATGTACATGTGAATAAGGAAAGCACAAGTACTCAAAAACACGTAAGCCTTGAAGTATACAAACGAATACATAGTATATGCAAATTAATACAAAGTATATGCATGAAAACACATAAGTCGCAAAGTATACATTAGAATACATGTAAGTCACAAAGTATACACAGAAGTTGTAAATTATACACATAACTCATATCTATTGAACTGTGAATTTATTATGTAAATATGGACACCATCGATAAAAAATATTTGTATTAACCAAATAGCTATGTATGCATACATCAATATATGTTGATATAAGTATAAAATATAGGTACAAAATAGCCATATAGGCTCATGAGAATTCCATAGAGGCATACAATGTCAAATATATCCAATACAAAATATGTACAAAACTGCCATGTCAAATATATCATTTCATGGAATACCAATTGAAAATATGTTTTTTACTTTTACATAAAGTTGTTTAGCATCAATCAATTAATATTCAAGACAAACCATGAAGGACAACAATGATCAATGTTAGGGCTAACCAATTAATAAGTATACACATGAATAAGTCAAGCAAGTACACATGAATAAGGGAAGCACAAGTACTCAAAAACAAGTAAGCCTTGAAGTATACACACGAATACATAGTATACAAAAATTAATATAAAGTATATGCACGAATACAAAGTATATGCATGAAAACATGCAAGTCACAAAGTATACACGTAATTTGTAAAGTATACACTTGAATACATATAAATCATATCTATTGAACCATGAATTTATCCTGCGAATATGGACACCATCGGGTGAAGCCACAATAGTGGTTTACAATTCAAGTGAGGAAGGAAAACTCACAAAAAATTACCCCAAGGCAAAAAATGTGATTTTGGGGGTTTGTACGAACCTACCAATTCAACTGAACCCTTTTGAATCTTGGCTGCCAAAAAACTAAAAAATAATGCATGGAAAGGGGTTCAAGTGAACCCCTTTGAATAGGTTTGCTCGAACCAAGGTTTGAATGAACCCTGGTTCGAACAAACCTCTAGGGGTTCACTCGAACCCCTATGGGTTTGTACGAACCCCCCTTATCCCTCATGCCCCCCCTTAGACACAAAAAAACCTAAATTTTGGTACTTCGGAGCTCGGGTTGAGGAAGAAAATGGAGGAATCTTCATAAACCCAACTGGAATCAGGTAGTCCTCAGAACAATCTATCCAACGAATATAATTTTAACATGTTTTGGATTTATTATGTATTTGGTTTTTTAGTTTTATTAAACATAGGTTTTTCATCGAAAATGAAGGTCTTTGTTCTACACATGTGGAAAAATAGCAAATTATCAAAAAAAAATTGAAAAATATGAGTGCACTAGATATTGAAGTCCTTGATCCAATAAAAAAAAATTGAATTTCGATATATACAAAAAAAGTTATGCGCATACAGTGCGCTTATGTCCGAATTGTAATGGTTTTGACTTTGAAACTTAATTAAAGAGAAAATTTTCAATAAAACTATCTAACAAGTGGAAGAGACTAGATATCGGAGTTACAAATCTAAATTCAAAAGAATTATAATTTTATCCTTCATGGAAAAAAAAGTTATGCTTATAATGTGTGTCACTTTTTAAAAATGTTGTTTTTTGAAAAAAACCAGTTTTCATGTGAGATGGAAAAAGAAGTGCAATGTGATTCCAAAAAATTTGAAAAAAATATTTTTAGAATCTATAGACAAAATGTGATGAGACTAGTTTGCATCATCTTCAAATTCCTCATAGTTTAGCCGCTATAGGTGCCCGGATGTGAAGATTTAGTTAAAAGTAATAATTTTAGTGTTCAGTTTGGCCAAAAATTGTAAACCACTATTGTGGGATCACCCCAAGGGAGGTATGAGGCAAATTACTAAATTTCAATTTACATTCATTGTTATAGATGTTAGTGAAAAAAGAAAACCATTATTGATTCGTAGTTTAATTTCTATTTGGATGGTTTATACAGGGCTTTAGCACTCCTCGGTATGGGCATTTGAATATTTCCCTCATGGAGAGTGATCATGAGATGACGGTAAGTTATTATTTTGTTAAATATATAATTTTTTATAATGTAATTTCTATATATTAATGTCTTTACTTCTTATTGTAATCGTTAAAACTTCACCAAGAACTAAACACTAGGAGGAGCAGCAGGAGCACTCCTCGAGTGCAACACAAATGAGTGATAGAACTATCGCCATCCAATCGATAAGCAAAGGGAAATAATTTATTTCAAGAGCATGGAGAGCAATGACTTTTGATTCCAGAGCCCTTTGTTGTATGCCTACATGGCAGTTTTGTACATATTTTGTATTGGATATATTTGACATTGTATGCCTATATGGCATTCTCTTAAGCCTATATGGCTATTTTGTATCTATATTTAATACTTATATCAACATATATTGATGTATGCATACATAGCTATTTGGTTAATACAAATCTATTTTATCGATAGGTCAGAGCCATCGAGGATTCTATAGCAAATGAAACACCGATCTCCATTGCCCTCATCACATTCAGAGGTGTTTCTGCTTGCAACATCTGAAAAACAACAAATTATTCAATCACAAAAACTACAATAGCGATCCATGTCATGGCTTATAATGTATGAGATAATGAACAAAATTTTTGGTACTTATTAGACTATATATTTCTAAGTATCATGCTTACTATTTTCCCTATCCATATCTTGTTCAAAAGCACTTGTTTTTAGGCTTTTACCCATAACAGCAAAATGATGAACCATTTGATAAAATGCATTCATAAACATGTATGATAATTGTGGTGGCATAGAGAAGGAAGTGAATTGTTTGAAAAAATGCCTCAAAGAAATGGGGTCTCATGGTGATGGAATGCCATTACAAAAAAATGCACGTCATGACATTCCATCACCATAAGACTGCATTTATTTTAGGAATTTTTTCAAATAGTTCATTTCCTTCTCTATGGTATTAATAATTACTATTATGCTTTGATAGAAATTTTTCCAAGCATCCATCATTTGTTGGAAAGCACCTATTTTAGGCTTTTAACCATAGCAGCAAGGAAGTGAGTAGTTTGATAAAATGCTTTGGTACACATGTATGGAAAACGTACTATCATAGAAAAGGTGGTGAGATGTTTGAAGAAATGCCTCGAAGAAACGTGGTCTCATGGTGATGGAATGGTATTCCATCACCATGAGACCGCATTTCTTCGAGGAATTTTTTCAAACTACTAACTACCATGTCTATGCTATTGCTTACTATTATGCTTTGATAGATTTTTTCCAAGCATCCATAGTTTGTTGGAAAGCATGTTTTTTAAGCTTTTAGCCATAGCAGTGAGGAAATGAACTATTGGATCAAATGCTTTGGTAGACATGTATGGAAAATTTGGTAGCATGGAAAAGGCGGTGAGCTATTTGAAAAAGTGCCTCAAAGAAATTGGGTCTCATGGTGATGGACATCACCATGAGAACATATTTCTTTGAGGAATTTTTTCAAAAAACTCATTTCCTTGTCTATGCTATTGCTTACTATTATTCTTTCATATATTCCTTCCAAGCATCCATAGCATAGACAAGGCAGTGAATTGTTTGAAAAGATGTTGAGCAATAAAAAGTGGTCTCATGGAATGACATGGCAAGAAAATGTAATTGGAAGTTGCTCTTAGACTTATTACTTATGCTATGTGAAGTAATTGCATCACTTCTTATGTTGACTTTCTAAACAACTATATTGTAGTTGAAATTTTGTCATCTATCAACATCTAGTTATTAGTTATGGAATGTGAAGTAATTCTTTGAGTTTGAATGATGTGCAATGCAATGTAATCAATGATATGAATATAAACTACACAAATCTATTAAATACAATTCATTAGTTAAACTCTTTATTCTATTACCTGCCTATAGGTTTGAGTAAATCCACTAGCACTGGGAGGTGTTCCCTCAAAACCTCCAATATTAGCCTGTTCAACATCCAAAATCACATATTAAAATACCATTCATAAAAAAATGCTATTAACATGTAATATTTATTTATAATTGTTTACTAGTTACATACCCCACTGATAGGTGTACTGCAGAAATAAGCAAGCGGAGGGCCGGTGTATCCAATCTCAACACTGTGACCCTACAATTTTATTAAAATCATAAAACTAAATTAGTTAATCTTGCATTTCAAAATTGAAATTTAATAAATTAAATTCAATGAAGATGCTAATTTTTACCTGAGTATCAATGCCATACACCTCATGTAAAATGTCAGCTACCCTCTCCATCTCCATAGCTGCAGACGGATCCTATGTAGCAGCCTCCTAAGTGTCGGTGGGTTCATATGAACAAATTGCCCCACAAGATTGACACACATGGATTCAAAGGCCACCACTCAAAGACTCCCCTAGATGGCGCTATAGAATAGGGCTAGCATGTTGGATGACACTCTGGGTCAAAGTTTTGATCACCTACAATGTCTCCATTTCGGCACTCTCCTTTGCAATGAAAGGGATAACAACATGCTAATGAGGCAGCCTAGTGAGAGGTCATCTCCCTTGCTGCGTAGGATCTAGCTGTACACTGGGTCTATCCTGAGCCGACCCCCCACCTCTCCCCTGGAAGTCCCTCATATCAAAATAATTTGGGATTTTGTTCAATATGAACTCATAGTATAGTTTCCTAAAGAAATATTGTGAGACTTCACAATTGTTGCATGATGGGTAATCAAAACCATGTACCACCTATCATAAAAAAATTCCCTAATCTATTGGTGGTGGCACCAATGAATAGGAAACCTCTTCGCATTGAGGGTAATATTTTGATATGTGTGTGGGTCAGTGAATAATGAGCTCAAATCACCTTTTGTAATTTTTCAATCATTTGCATCTTTATATGATAACTTATCAGTGTAATAAGCCCTAGATGCCTACTTCCTATCTTTCCATCCAATTATTTGTTTGCTAATTGAATCTACATTTTTCAATATATCTTTCAATGAAGTTATCAAGGTCATTCTTTCTGTGGTTGAACCATTTGGATCGCTCATCCTACTGATTAAATCCTCAAGAAATTTTTTTTTTTGTTGTTCTTAATTTCACTCATTAAATTTTGTTGAGTGTCTGGAGGGTGTTGAGGGATTGGTGGAGGAGGTTGTTGTTGTGGTTGAGGATTTTGAGGATTTGCAGGTTGATTTACATCTACAAATTCAAAAAATAAATATCAAATACAACCTAAAACTAAAAAATTCAAAACAAAAAGCAAACAATCCTTACCTCTTACACCTCCTCGTCAACATGGTGACATCCTCACGATGAAATAGCAACCGTTGATGAATATTTTTTCACAATACCTCCTCCTAGAATGTGAGCATGAAAAATGGGGGTTTTGGCCGCAGGAAAAAGAAAAAACATAGTCGAAATGTAAGAATGAATTCATTTTACCATTATTTTGGTTTTAATAGGTCATAACGCAAGTGCGTTATAATGCACTCATGTTATGGGCTTTTTGTGGTCGAGCGTGTTATAACACACTCGCGGTATGAGTTTTCATAGCTTTTTTTAAAAGTTTTCCACAAATTGGCTACCCATCTTCATGCACTCGCCCTTATGTGATATGAAAACTGAATCATTAAAGAGTCTGGAGTTTTGGAGGAAGGTTTTGTGATTCACTTTTCTTCTTTGTTGTTAGTTTGTTAAATTCGATTCACGTTCTACTCAAACACCCGGTTGATGGCCTCAGCTAATGTTACAAAAAAAAAATTAATGAATTGTGTGATGTGTCACATGTCTATATTTTATTATACAACATAATAGTTCTTGTAGTATGTACTTTGTGACTAGTTTTTTTGTCATAGTTAGTGGATTTTTTCCTTTTGGCCATGTTGGTTATGTACTATGTACTTCAATCTCTAGCAATAACTAGTTAAATTAAAATACTTTTCGTCGCTCCATTCTTGTAAATCCTTTTTGCTTTGGTCAATATAAAAATGTGGCTTTTAAAACTAATAGTAATTATCAACATATTGTTCTAATCATAAATGAGCAAAATTTATTGTGACTTATTAGTGGACATTGATAATGATTAAGGTAAAAAAAGACATTTAATTCTCTCTTTTCAATGTGTCTAATTACTCTACCTTTCATTTATTCTATTGAAATTCTCAATCTTTTTAAAGAAAGTTTGGTTGTGGTATTGTAGGCGGTGACACAAAGTAATGCCATATGAATAGCCAGAGTGATTGACTGGATAGCTTTATATTGAAAACTACACAATGTACTATAGAATTGTAGAAGATGATGCTAATAATCCAGTGATTTAGTGAAACAAGATTTTTAATTATTTCATATCATTTGAGTGGCACTAGCAATTTTGACAATTGACAGCTTGTCAGCTTGAGGTACAATTTGCATGTAGCTAGGTTGTTAGAGTCTAGACGTCAATAAAATCAAACATTTAAATTGTAAATGTTAGGCTTAAGTTACATGAAATGATTAAGTTGGATTTTTGGTTTGCGCGAATCATAATTATGACTATACCCAACCTCACACATGACACATGTGAGGTGTACACAGGGACTGCGTTGGTAGCGGCACTATTGGCGGCACTTTTGGCCCATAAAAAAGGATAATGAGCACAACTTAAATCATTCATTGAATTGTCATAAGGGTTTTCATTTTGTATGGTTAATAACTTAATAAAGATCCAGGAAGAAGATGATGCGGTATTATTGGGGATACTCTAAATTCTCCTACCTCTAGTTATGTAGTTACAAAGTAAAAGACTAATTTCCTTCAAGTTCAGAATGGGTGGAATTGGAAAGAATTTGATTTCGTTCACCTGACATCTCAGATAAGTTTTGAACCAGGATGAGGAGCCCTAATGGAGATAAGTGTTATCCTAGTGCATGGAAGCTACAAGTAGAAGATGGAAGCAGTTTTACTACCCCTCATTGTCTGCATGATTCTGATTCTCAAAGGGGATAAGTACATTTTGTATCTTCACAAATATTGATTCCCCAACATCTTTGGCTAGGCAAGTCCCATGCATTTATTTTCAAACACCATGGCCTACCAGGCAAGCCCCATGCATTTATTTTTAGAGCTCATCTTCTGCATGGGAGAAATTTTACAACCCCTCATCTTTTGCATGAGTCTGGTTCTGAAAGGGGCTAAGTGCATTTTGTATCTTCACAACTCCCATTTCCCCAGTATGATTGGTCCTCCTTTCCCCATGCATTTATTTTCAGAGCCCATGGCTGACCTGACAAGTCCCATGCGTTTATTTTTAGAGTGCATGGTTGACCTGATAAGTCCCATTTATTTTCAGAGAAACATGTATTACATTTACATTTTCACCAGTGGTCCAGCAAAAGCTTGGCGCTTGCACTTACATTTGTATTTGTACTACATAATAATGTGACATTGTAATTTAGTTGTAATAAAATAAATAGTTGTGCTATTATTTATTAACGTGACATTATAATTCATTTTATTAAGTCCTTTGCAAGTTAAGTGTTATTAATGGTTGTGTTATTAATGTGACATTGTAATTCATTTTATTAAGTCCTTTGCAACGTTAAGTTACCGGCCAAGGGGCCTTGATGTCAATCCTAGCGCATTAATGTTTAAAACAACTTTAAAACACATGTTTATTATTTATATCATAAATTACTCAACTGTTCGATGAACATTTTATGTATGGTTGTAGTTGCATTTTGGAATGAAATGCATAGAGTGCTAGGCTTGTGAACATAAACCTCTGGAATCACCCTATAACCATTAGATTAACAAAGATCAATAGTTTAGAATTTGTTGTCAATGCAGGAGTAAATCATAAATGGCTTGTTTTAAATGTTGTCAACCATTTACTAATTGTGTACTATGTAGTCCAAAAGTAACACGTAGACGTTTCGGTTTCATTCACTTTAATGTTTGAAAAAACAACACTTTCTATTGCTAAGTGATTTTATTTTGAAGTTAGAGGGTTATCACATGGGGAGATTTCAGTCTTTAGTTTTCTCATTGCAGTGCACCACCCTGTTCTAGGTTCCACAGTTCCACTTCCAACAAAGCCATTCCAGTAACCCAGTTTCAAGAATCAAAATGTGGGTAAGTTAAAGAATTTTTGCAGCTACGTTTCATCGTTTGACGTTTCTTAAAATCTTATTTTGTCAAAATTTGAAGTTTAGGTTTACGGTTAAGAGGCTTAAGAATTAAGAAAAATTAAGGAATAATAGGGAATTCTGATCTGTGTAGGATCTAGACTAGATTGCAGTTTTTAAATGCTTAACTTTTACAATGCTTTTACAATGATTATTTCAAGTTAATTAAATCAAAATTAACTTAAGGAAATAACAGAATGAAAGAAATAACAAGGTGATTTAACAGAAAGAAAGGAAATGAGAGACAGAAAGAGAGAGAAGAAGAGAAGTGCAAACAGTTGATAACGGAGTTCGTCACGAAATGTGACTACGTCTCCGGGTCCACTCCAATAGACAGACCGATCCGATTAACTCCAAAATCAATTACAAAGCACCACAATCATTCTCCAAGCACTTCGGCAGCATAACAACGCTCTGACATGCAAGAATGACTCAAAGAATCTCCACAAGACCTCTCTTTCGTCTAACTCCACAGCTTCAAGACTTCGTCACCTGAAAAAAAACTTCATCTCACTCTCACTTTACACCCCTTTAAATACATAAAAATTTGCTCAATTTGGCCCTCAACCAAAAGATTTGGAAATATTCACCTTATCTCTCCAAAATACAAATCATATTTTTGAGAATCCTCCATATCTCCCTAAAAAAACAATTACATCTCCCAATTTTACATAAAAATCTAGATTAAATCCCCTTTAATCAATTTAAGCCCCCTTTCATTATTCACTCCCGGGCTTATTGTTTGGGAGGTTGTTTTTGTTTAATCCTTAAAAGGATTATTGTTTGTTTTTATTTGTTAAAATTAAGGAGTTTGTTTTTTAAATCATAGATATTCGGTTTAAATAACTAACAAAATAAACCGATGTCTATATATAATATGAAGTCATTCGATGGCTCAACAGCCACCTAACCCTTTTGTCACCCAGCCGGTGCGGGTTCAAATCCCGCCGGTTGGCATTTTTGTCAACAAATAACCACTGAATCTTGACAAAACCAAACGGCTTCCCCGTATGTGTAAAGGCCGACGATTTGGTGGAACGGCTACCCGGAATTCTCGCGTATGAGCGGTCAGGAGTTCGAGCCCCGTGCGGGCTAAACAAACTTTTTGCTAACCAAAACAACAAACGCCGACGAAGGGGAGAAGGAGGGGCCACGCGTCGCACCAGGAGGGTGCCACGTGGCAGGCTCTGATTGGATGCTATCGCCGACGTATATGTTGACTTAGATGCATACGTGGAAGCTGACGTGTCAGGATGACGTGCACAGTGACTGGGACGCTGACTGTGCAAACTGATGACGTGTCTGCCAACTAGGATGATGATGTGGCATGCTGACTAGTTTGCTGACTCGGATGATGATGTGGCATACGGACTGCTGACTAGATGCTGACCATGCTGCCACCTCAACGCTGACTGTGTGTACGGATGTACGGATTGCCACGTGTCAGATTCTGATTCGTCCATATAGTGTCGACGAGGATGGCACGTGTCAAATTCTGATTCGCTGTCCGTACAGTACAGAATGATGACGTCAACAACTGTACCCTCAAAGTCAACTAAACTTTGACTGCTTGTAACTCGAGCATACGACATCGGATTTCAACGAAACAAACATTGCCAGAATCATCTCGACGAGCTCTTCGACTTGACGCTGACTTCGAAGATTTTTGACGATGCCATTTTTTTCGCCTTCTGGATGCCCCTGATTCCAGTTTGATCGAAGGTTTGACTGGCTATAACTCGTGCAAACGGACTCCTTTTCGCTCCGTTCGAGTTGTGTTGGAATCAGGACACTAAGCTCTTTCTAATGGTGCAAATTCTGGAGAAAAATGAGACACTTCAATTTTCACTGAAAAATGTCCACCGGATCAGGCCTCCCCATTGAAGACCTTTTGGACCTCCAAAAGTGGCATTTACTCTGACAATAAGTGAGGACGTGGCCTCCCCACTTGTCCTGTATCTTCTGTACATCTGAATACCTGACTCACAAGCACAATGAAGACTGCAACAATATTGTTGAACATAAACATAACTTTATCACTGCCATAAGCATCTACATCCAATGTCGTAGCCACTAACCAACAGAAATTGACTAGCATCAAGCTGAACAACAATGCAGAAATGAAAGAGAATAAGTCAACAACAATTCGATCCTTTACAACAGGAACATTTTTACCCAAGGATTCATCAATGCTTTCAATCATCTTTTTCTCATGTTGTACTGCAAGTGCATCCTGCAACATCTGACCCTGGTTAGCTACTCCAAGTTCAAGTTTAGAATCACCTGTACTGACAGACATAAGAGTTAACTCTTTACTTGCATTAATTACCCTCTTTAACTGTCCTGTGTTTGCAAAATATTGATCAGTCTTAACCCTGTGAGAATGTACAATGTACTGAATGCCATCTTTAAACAAGTGATAATGATTCTTTTCCCTGTAGAAAATTGCTTTTTGATCATAAAGATAAGGGCTACCAAGCACTATTCCACAGATATCCAATGGAACTACATCAAACTATACTTCATCCACAAATTTACTAGTGATTGTGAACCTTAAGATGCATTGTTTAGTTACTTGCAACTTATCATTTTCACAAATCCAGCCTAGTGGATAAGGTTTCTTAAGTTGTGTAGTTTTTAATCCCAAGTTATTTACAACACTTTCTGAAATCATATTAACTTGTGAACCACTATCTATGAGTGCATTGATTTTACTGTTCTTAGCCATAACCCTTAAATGAAACAGCTCATTCCTTTTCACATCTTCAGAGAAATCATTAACTGTAGATGAAGAAGCACAACTAGCAACAGAAACACCAGAAATAGAGGCTTTACCTTTTAGACCCATAGCTGTTATCTTAGTCTCATCATCTGAATCTGAACCAAGATCCATAACAACATTCATGGCTTTCTCCTTACCTTTTTGTTTCTGATTACGTCTCTGAGCCCACTTAGGCCTCAATTCGGGATGCAATTTCCAACAGTGTTCTTCATCATGACCTTTCCTGTCACAATGAGTGCAAGAAAGTTTCTCATCCTTCTTAACTGTAGCTGCCTTCTTTCCTTTCCCTGTCTCTGCATTCTTGGAAGATTTCTTTACACCATTATCAAACTTGTCAATGAAAGATCCTTTACCCCTTGACTCTAAGTGTGTAGCTTGAACAGACACTTCATCCAAATTACAAGGGTTCAAAACCAAAATGGAATGCCTAAGATAGGAATGCAAACCTCCTATGTACTTCAACAACGTGTCTTGGGTATACAAAGGAACATTCAAAGCAATAGCCCTTTTCCTGAATTCATGGGTGTACTCTTGGACAGTTTGACCTTTCCCTTGCCTAAACATTTTCCAGTCCATCATTAACTGCTGCATATGTCCTAGGGGATAAAACTGCTTCTTAAGTGCATTAACAAATTCTGCCCAAGTTAAACTGACTCTACCATGTTGTGAAACTTCTGCCTTAGACTTTCTCTCCCACCAGGTTAAGGTTGTACCTCCTAAACGAAGAGTAGCCAATTGGATCCTATCAACATCATCTAACAGGTTCTGGACTCTACAATAAACCTCAATTTGTTGAATCCAATCATCTAATTTTTCAGCATTAAGTTCTCCACAATATTTAGGCAAATCAAATTTTACATCCAATTTGATTTTAGGATTATACCCACTCTTGAAAGGATTAGAAGAAATAGAACGAGGAGAAGATGGAGAAGAAGGAGAAGAGGGAGGAGAAGAAGAAGAGGGAGGATCTAGTTGCTTGTCACCATCTCCATGGTGTTTCCCTTTCTTGTCTTTGTGATCTTCTCGCTTCGACGAACCTTCTTCACGTTCCTTCCGTTCTTGTCTCTCTTGAAAAAGAATGTCCACCTTAGCCTTCATCTCGAGGAATGCTCTCCGAAACTCCTACTCACTGATTTCTTCAGGAACCTCCATTCTAGAAACTGACATCTTCGGAAATGTTCTACGCTTCTCGATCTCAGGATTAAAGTCTTCGAGCTTGCCTTCACCCTTCTGAATCCTAGATCTTGTTAGCATTCAAAAACAAATAACTGCAATAATAGCCAACTAAGCTCTGATACCAACTTGATATGTGTAGGATCTAGACTAGATTGTAGTTTTTAAATGCTTAACTTTTACAATGCTTTTACAATGATTATTTCAAGTTAATTAAATCAAAATTAACTTAAGGAAATAACAGAATGAAAGAAATAACAAGGTGATTTAACAGAAAGAAAGGAAATGAGAGACAGAAAGAGAGAGAAGAAGAGAAGTGCAAACAGTTGATAACGGAGTTCGTCACGAAATGTGACTATGTCTCCGGGTCCACTCCAATAGAGAGACCGATCCGATAACTCCAAAATCAATTACAAAGCACCACAATCATTCTCCAAGCACTTCGGCAGCATAACAGCGCTCTGACATGCAAGAATGACTCAAAGAATCTCCACAAGACCTCTCTTTCGTCTAACTCCACAGCTTCAAGACTTCGTCACCTGAAAAAAAACTTCATCTCACTCTCACTTTACACCCCTTTAAATACATAAAAATTTGCTCAATTTGGCCCTCAACCAAAAGATTTGGAAATATTCACCTTATCTCTCCAAAATACAAATCATATTTTTGAGAATCCTCCATATCTCCCTAAAAAAATAATTACATCTCCCAATTTTACATAAAAATCTAGATTAAATCCCCTTTAATCAATTTAAGCCCCCTTTCATTATTCACTCCCGGGCTTATTGTTTGGGAGGTTGTTTTTGTTTAATCCTTAAAAGGATTATTGTTTGTTTTTATTTGTTAAAATTAAGGAGTTTGTTTTTTAAATCATAGATATTTGGTTTAAATAACTAACAAAATAAACCGATGTCTATATATAATATGAAGTCATTCGATGGCTCAACGGCCACCTAACCCTTTTGTCGCCCGGCCGGTGCGGGTTCAAATCCCGCCGGTTGGCATTTTTGTCAACAAATAACCACTGAATCTTGACAAAACCAAACGGCTTCCCCGTATGTGTAAAGGCCGACGATTTGGTGGAACGGCTACCCGGAATTCTCGCGTATGAGCGGTCAGGAGTTCGAGCCCCATGCGGGCTAAACAAACTTTTTGCTAACCAAAACAACTAACGCCGACGAAGGGGAGAAGGAGGGGCCACGCGTCGCACCAGGAGGGTGCCATGTGGCAGGCTCTGATTGGATGCTATCGCCAACGTATATGCTGACTCAGATGCATACGTGGAAGCTGACGTGTCAGGATGACGAGCATAGTGACTGGGACGCTGACTATGCAAACTGATGACGTGTCTGCCAACTAGGATGATGACGTGGCATCTGTTGGTTTCTTGACTCGGATGATGGCGTGGCATCTGTGCGGCCTGGATCGCGACCATGCTACCACCTCAGCGGCGTATTACGGATGTACGGACTGCCACGTGTCAGTCCCGATTTGTCCATACATTGCCGACGAGGATGGCACGTGTCAAATTCTGATTTGTTGTCCGTACAGTACGGAATGATGACGTCAGCAACTGTACCCTCAAAGTCAACCGAACTTTGACTGCTTGTAACTCGAGCATACGGCATCAGATTTCAACGAAACGAACATTGCCGGAATCGTCTCGACGAGCTCTTCGATTTGACACTAACTTCGAAGATTTTTGACGATGCCATTTTTTTCGCCTTCTGGATGCCCCTGATTCCAGTTTGACCGAAGGTTTGACTGGCTATAACTCGTGCAAACGGACTCCTTTTCGCTCCGTTCAAGTTGCGTTGGAATCAGGACACTGAGCTCTTTCTGATGGTGCAAATTATGGAAAAAATGAGACACTTCAATTTTCACTAAAAAATGTCCACCGGATCAAATTCACAATTTCACATTGTATCAACATGTCTACCACCAATACCACTAGAGCAATGTCGGATAAAAAAATACATTATGCAAAATTGCTTATAACCCTAGGTTTCACTGATGAATATCCTGATATTTATGATCCTGAAACCTATGGTAGGCATACCTCAAAACTTATATTTTCATCTCAGAGTAAGGCTACAAAGAAAATGCAAGTTAATAGTATCAGTGCACCGTGGGTAACTAGATTAGGGCACATGGTGTTACATGAGGTTTTCCCTTGCCCAAAATTTATCATGGTTTGTGCCCTAAATTATGATGATAACAAAAGAGCAATTGTTAATAAAGATAGCAAAGAAGAATTGTTATCCATTAATACAAAAGAACTTGGAAAAGTGTTGGGGTTTACAACCGAAGAATTTTGAAATATCCACATGAAATATCCACATTGACCTAGAAAAGCTTGCTAGTGATTATGAAGCAGTGAATGAAATGGAGAAAAATTATTTCTTAAATATAATAGTTCAGGATAGAAACAAATTGAAAGGTGATCATAAGCCTCCTTATGATTTGGATATTTTTAAAGCATGGGTTCAGGGTACTATTTCCATGCTAGCATTTTGCCTCAGACTAGATAGCAATTTGGAAAGGTGTGCAAGCCTCCTCGAAATGGTATATAATATCCATTATCGTGTTCCACATGTCAAATATATTTTTATTGGGCACATTGTAGAATCCATCCATAAATAATTTGTAATGATTAAAGGAGGTTCCACCAAGATATTTAGGTTCACAACCTACTTGTACTATCTTTTTCTATTCAAATTTAAAGGAATGTTTCAGACCAACAAGCTTTAGATTCAACCCTATAGTAATGCCGAGGAAAAGAAAATGGCTCCAGTATATGAATGGACCATTGTGATAAGGATGCATGATTCTCGAAAGAACTACAATCATTTTGTAGACTACTTTTTGGCTCCATTGCATCAAGCAATTACAAATACTTCAATGCCTAGATTGCCTATGTCATGTAGAAACTGTATTCAAGTAGGAAAAGAAATACAATTAGTTGATTGGTACTTAATGGAAGAATATATTGTGCTAAGATTTTATGGATTGAGAGTACAACAATACAAACTTCCAATACATGTGATACAAAGGGTTTTTGCTTTGGAATATGTAAGGCAGATACAAAGTACTGATGAATTACACTTTACTGGTCAACAAAAGAAGACCTTATTTCCTTGTTTACCTTTTTTCATGTGGAGGGATCACATTCGAGAGAAAAACATTTAGTGTGGCACATAATCTTTTGATTTTTTTTAATTTTGATGCTATTTGTCACTGGCAGTATGGTCCATGTGACACCATTAAATCAATGATTGTGCTCAATAAGAATCTACATGTAGAATTAAATATCAGAGTAAACCCTTGCTTGAAAACTTGAGAAATAAGGATTCTTGGGATGAGGTCAAAACAACAATGGAGAAAAGTGTTGCTGAGAATGGTATTTCTTTTGAACAATTGTTAGCAGAAATTATGGCATTGCATTGAAAGACAATTAGGAGGTACAAAACTTTTTATGAAAAAAGTCATAAACCATCTAGTAGAGTAAAAATGTCAGATTCTCTAGAGAAGGAAGTCACACAAAAAATTTGGTCACGATAAAAAATTACTACCTTTTGGTCTATGTGGAAGGAGCAAGGTGATCCAAGAGCTCTTGCAGAGTATCGAGATAATGAAGAAGATTGTGAGTTTAGCAAATTGTGGAATATAGAGCATCCAGTTGAACAAGAAGATAAAGAAAGTGATGATGAATAGAAGTTAATGATAATAGGGAAGAAGAAAGCCATGTCAATTTCAAACTTGGTTTAAGTGAGGCCACAAAAGAAGCATATACTACAGGAGCAACCATAGCTGAAAAAATGGGTTATGAAGGTGGTCCTTTGGGGTCCCAAAGACAAGGCCCTTGGATGGTAACATATGTAGAACATAGAAAACTAGTTGATAAATTCGGCCTTGGGGTTGGAGGTGAGAAAGTAGACCTAGGGCATAGAATTCAATTTGTTAGAGCTTCAAATCCTCATCCTCGTCGTTAGACACAATCACAACTAGGACACGCCCATGGTGGAGAGCTTAGTGCAACTGGCACTACCTCCAGTGGCGATGGTATGGGTAGTAGTACTAGTAGTGGTCAACATGTGCTACAAAAAAAATTACACACAAGAGGACAACAACACAATATACCATAGAAACACCAGGTGATCAAGGAATACAAAAGAGGCAAAGGATTTTGACAGGTCCAATTCACACTACCAGTGGATCCACCACAAAGGAGTTATTTCCAGGCACTCCCCCATTGCCAGCTCATCTGGCTGAGACATCATTAGTAACTGCAAGTACTCCTATTCATTCGACATTCAAGCATTCCATTGTCCCTATGTCCCTAGGTTTTTATTACATTGAAGAGTTTAAAAAGAAATTAGACATGAATAAAAAAGAAAAGAAGCAACTAATGGAGAGTGTGTCTGTTGTAACTTCAGAGCCTACAACAACCATGGTATTGCCCATATTTGATACAAATAAAGAAATCATGGAGTACACAATTATTGTTCCCATAGTTCAAAAAAAGCCAACAAATTAGATGGCTCCATCTGAATTCCATTTGAACAATATTCAATTGGATTTTTTTGGACTCAGAAATACTAACAAAATTAATGTATCAAAGAAGAACAATGAATTTGTGTACACATCATTGCTAAAGCAAGATAGAGAGAAAAAAATGTTGCAGACTCAAATTGAAAAGTTACAGGAAGACCTAGCAAATGAGAAAGCAAAGAGGAAAGCAACATATAACAAGAGAAATGAATTAGAAAAAAGAATAAAAAAATATGCCTCTACATCAACAAGCAAAGAGGATAAGCAGAATGAGACTGCAATGAATGAACTGAAGCAAAGGCTATAAAAAGAAATATGATGATGAAAAATCCACTTTAGAAAAATTAAGACTAAGCATTGCAAATGGAAATGCACAATGGGAACAAAAATTGGAGGAGAGAAAAATAAATGAAAGATTGGAGGCAGAGCCGATGGAAGCAAAAAATGAAATTAAGTCTTGTCAAAATAAGTTATCTGCATTTTGTAGAGAAACAATGCGGCATATGAAACAAAAGATTTGGGATGAAATAATACAAAATATTGATAATTTGTGTGACATGTTTTAATTGATTGATGCTATCAGACAACATCATAAGAAGCTCAACAAATATTTAATGGACAACAAAAATGTGTTGGCATTAGAGAAATCAACAAATCAAATTCAACAAACAGTCTACAAAGCCAATGTCAATGTTTTGAAATCAAAAGGGATTATTAATCAGCTGCTACATCAATGATGTTGTCATTTATCATTGAAAAGTGTTTGATAATACGTGAAATAAAGGAATATTTGCATTCGGCTGCATAAAAGATGAAGAAGGTGGATGAAAAGGTAAGGAACTTCATAGAGCTTGGTTTTCCATAGGCTTTTGACACAAATGAGCGATTCATTGGAAATAATGTTTTCATAAAGAATATGGAGGATGCAAGGAAGATTGATTTGGACCAGTTTCCTTATAACCCAGATGTGCTGAACTATTTGGATTCCAGCAAACTGTTGCCTTCCACATGTGCTCATACCTATTTTACATTCTAGCCAGTCAAGAGGTTGTCTAGGCAGGGTTGGAACTGCAAAGGTCTTTGACACCGGACATGCTTGTGTATAGAACTTTTCCACAACTTACTAAGGATGTAGGAATGAGGAATTTATGCCACGCCAATGATGCATTTCTAATGGAAATTGTGAGAAAAAATGATGGAAAACATGAGCTTAGGATTTCACCTGAAGTAGTTGCTCTGGTATTGAGGTTTGGAAGTTTCTACATTCAGTTCAACAGATTTACTTATCTTAGAATTGGAGGTTTTGAGAAGGTAAATTGAAATTGCCCCATTACCCAAGTGATTTCTTGGTTTTTCTTGAAGTTTATCGGTAGATGGCCATTGTAAATGTTAAATATTCAAACATGGGAAAGAAGGGGTGTGCTTTTCCATTGTCCATGCCTTCATTTTCTTGCAAAAGTAATAATATTGCTATGGGTGTGCAGAAAGCCCTAAATGAATTCAATTTTTAGTGTTTTCCCATGAGAACTAATTTTGATAGCAAGGGTTATGTTAAGCAAAATTTGTATGGAGTTGGTAGCTCTAACATCGCCCTGATATTGAAGATTTTTGGGAAGATTGTACAGATGAAGGTGAGGTGTATAGAAGAGATTTCATGAGATTGACCCTAAGGAAAATACAAGCTTTTGGTATTTCTTTCAATATTTTAGAAGATGCACAAGAAGATTCAGTGATCATTGATCTCAAATATCAAGCCCTTGTACAAAATTAATTGGTCAGAGGATGAAGTTTTAGACTTAATGGTCCTTTTTGCCCTTGTTTTGAGAAGAACTTCAGACTGGTTGAACGAAAAATGGTGCCAAAGTGTGGGTTTGCCCCATGAGCAAAGAGTTTTGAAGAGAAAAGAGTAAGGGACTATACATGCCTCTGGCATAAATATATCAGCTGGAAAGCAACCAATTAGGTCGTCTGGCACTGGCTCATAGTCAGGAGGAGATGGAAAGAAGCCAAAAGACACTAGGGCCAAGCTAAAATCAATTTGTGAATAGGATAGTGTACCCTTGGTACCTAAGAAAAAGGCTAGTCAAGAAAAGTCAGTGCTTATAGACTCTAAGGGCATTTTTCAACAAATAGTTGATAATAATTATTTTCCCACATTCTTTGAAGTTCCCACTTATCCACTATGAGATACTTTTGTTTCTGTTCAATCAACTGAAAAAATTGTTTCTGTTTAATCAACTGAAATAAAAGAAAATATAAGTGTTGTAAGTAGAGACACTTGATTAGTTCCAGTGGCATCTTCCCCAGAATGGTTAAAGAAAGCAATTGAGAAGAAAAGAAAGAATATTCCCGCAATGACAATTGAAGTAGATACAGTTGCCATGTTGTTGCAGGGTCATGAGAAGCCCAAAAAGGCTAAGAGGATGTCACGAATTGTCACTGATTCCTCTACTAGGCATCAACTATTGGAGATTGCTGATCCACAAAAGGACCTAAACGAAAATGAGATAACATAAGCTGACTACAAGGTTAGTCATGTTGATATGGGGCCATCTACTTTAGAAGGTGACTTATATCATGCCGATTACTTTGTTAATGCATTGATCAAAAGAGCAAAATAACTGAAAAAGGAGAACCTTCAATTGCAATCTCATAATCTTTCTTTAACAAATTTTATTTCATCAATTGTGACTCTGACCACTGAGGAATCCTCAAGCTCAAATGTTCAAGGTATTGATTTTGACACTGTGCAACGGGTCGGGAAAAAATTATGTTATGCTAAAGCTTCCAAAGAATGGATAGAAGGGCTTTATTAGGATGGCATTTTCCACATGACTAAATTTAGGCAATTCTTTGTTAATGTGTCTGATGAAAGAAAGGAACTAGTAGGTGAGCTCTAGCAGACCAAGAGAGAACATAGTAGCACATTTTTTCTTTCAAAGGAAATTGAAGAATTAGTCTCCATGGAGCACTCTTTGTTAATAAGAGAAATATTGGTGGATGACCCTAAAGAAATTGATCCTAGTTAGTATGATTCATTGGAGTGGAAATTGACAGTATATGAAGATTACATGAAGGAAATCAATAAAGTGTTAGAAAAATACTTTGACATATTGGTGCGGATCAAGGATAACTTCAATGCTCTTGAAGTGGACCTCACAGATGGGTTCAATGAAAATGTATTGGATCTTGCAGACATATTGAGGGAATTTAAAAAGGTGTATCATAGAGAAGTAGTTGATCCCGAGACAACCACTGCAAACTCCTTCAGAAAATTGAGTAAGTTATAGACCTATATGAGTGCATATAAGTTGGAAAGTGAGAACATCTATGAAACACTAGTTGAATCGAACCATGTACTTTCAAGATGGAGGACAAGGATACAAATCACCATGACTCCAAGAAGCAAAAACATCACCGCAATTGTCACCACATACTGGGAATACAGGTAAAGAGTAAAGGCACAAGAGGCATTACTGAAGGAGTAGAAGGTGGAAATAATTGAAAGCGAAGGAGTTGGTGTTGGGAGTTGGACTATTGTTTAGTTTCTAGTTGTTATGTTATTTTCTTTAATTTGGCTCTCTTGATAATTCAAAGACTTTTTATTTTAATTTCTAAATGATTGTCTTCAAGAAACCGTTATCAAGACAAAAAAAACTCTACTATTTTTTACTGCTTTTCAGTTATTTCAATATAGAAAGACAATGGTGAAGTTCATGCATACATAATCTTTGAGTTATGGTTTGTGGATTTATTGTGCTTTTGCTGAGTAGTTTTCTAGTGGATTGTCTATTATTGGAATGATAGATTTTTGGTTAGTTTCATTGCTGTGGAATGTTTATCTATGAATAAAGATTTTATGGTGATGGATGCGTAAGGATTTCTTAGTATAATTTAGGTGATTTGGTAGTTTAAGATTTTATTGTTTAAGTTGTGTGGATGCCTTTATAAGTTATTTATGTTGAACTGTTAGCTTCTATTCAAGGAATGGATTAATATTCCTTTCATTTATTTATCAAAGATTGTGTGAATGGCAATGCAATAGGAATTTATAAGTAGTGTGATAAGTGTTGTTCTTTAAAAATGATGCAAAATCACATATCAAATTCAATACCATGGAATATAATATAAAATATCACAATTTCATGGAATACAGTATAAAATATCAACTACAGTTTGGAATATGATTCATGAAGTGCAGTATAAAATAAAATATCTTATATCATGAAGTGCAATGATTCACAATTTCATTGAATACAATATAAAATATCATCAACTACAGTATGGAACAATGGAAATTGATCCATGAAGTGTAGTATAAATACCTAAAAGCTGCTAATTCTCTTCCATTTCCCAAACGAAGTCAGGGGACCCTCAAATTGACGTTCATCTTGAGATAAGGTAAAAGAGTCGTCTTGAATTTGATTCCAAGTTTGGTCTTCATTTTCTTCGGCCTGTGTCTCAAATTCAACATTCATTATGCAATTTGTGTCAATGTCATCTGTCCCAGTCCCACTGCCACTAGTACCAACATTTGGAATTGGAGTGCTACACAAGCCGGTCCTTCTTCTTTCACATGTGGACTTCCAGATTGTGAATTCCCTTTCAAAAGAAAAATTAAAGACATTATACGCAGTTCCTTTAAAACTCAAGCAATTTTCCAAATTATTGTCTAGTTTGTTTCTTAACTTTGATTTCAAAAACCCCAATGTACTGAAAAACTCTCTCATCCTCCACCGACCTTAATATCATTGTTTAACATAAATTAGCAAGTTTGAAATATTTTGATATTGAACCACATAATATTTCACTCTGACCTAATTTTGTCCAAACATTTTTTATTGATCATGGTTCAAAGGCCTTCTCCATGCCCATGGATTTATATTGGTCCCTCATAGCTATTGCAAAACTCCTAGAATTTTTCCTAAGCTTAGTTTCATTTAAAATTCCTTCTATTTTCTGCACATTGTATGTTACACTTTTCAAAAATTGTTTGATCAAGATTTTTACTGGATCATGAAAATATTTTGGGTTCTCTCTGTTTGCCCAAAATTGAGGATACACAATACCCATGGCTTCAAGTATTTCATGTCGAGGGAATATTTCACAAATCTTTGAGGAAATAGATTTTGTAATTTCATTCAAATTGTCACTAACAGATTTAACAATGTTGTTAAAATCTTCCTCCTTAACAACTACTTCTCTGCTAGAGCGCCTGATTGTCTTACAATGGTACATTGGTATCTCATATCCACGCACACAGATACATAAGTTCCTGCTTGCATTAAACTATAAATTATTATCAGGAATATTCAAATCAGTAATTTTTTGCCACATGAAATAATTTGGGCCACCTTGTGTTAGATCTAGATATAGATGATTGAGGCCCAAGCATGTATGTTTGCATAGATTGGCATATTCATTAATATACATAGTTTTGTCTTGGGATTTCTTCACAAGATTGTTCATCACATCCAGCATGGGGAGAAGACTAGCTAAAGTCAAGAGTGTCTCTATATTGCTTAACCTATGTAAGAGGTCAGAAGCTTTGTCTACTATGTTGCGATGCTCGTACATCACTCCAATCAAGGATTGATATTTTGAAAGAACTCGTTGCACTGGTCCATGCAAGAAGATCCATATGGTATCAACATCCTTGAGAAGCTTGCTTCCTGGTGTTATCCCCTCAGCAAAATTTTGAAATTTTGTGAAACGTTTGGGACTTCGATAGAAGTATATGTGGATCTTGCAGACTAGATTTTCAACTTTTGATACTGTAGGAAACTTGCTTACAATTTTGAATGCTAAATTCATTCTGTGGGCTATGCAGTGAATGCGAAGCATGTATGGTGCACAAGTAGTTTATAACTTTGTACAAACATTGGTCCTTTGACCTTGCATCACTGCAGCTCCATCAACTCCTACAGCTCCATCAACTCCTACACACACCAACTTTTTGGCAATTGTCAACTCATCCATACCTGCAATTTCATTCAAAGATTTCTTGACTAATTCAAATAGATTTTGCAATGTTGAACTGTCCTTCATTTTATGAACACAAAGAAGATGATCTTGGCGAACAAGTCGTTCTACAATATACAAATGCATACAAACCCAAGAAGTGTTGTCTACCACAGTAACTTCATCTAAAGATAATACAATGAAATTTGACTCTTTTAGTTTCTCCTTTAAATCTTCCTTTTCAATTGCAGCAAGATAGTTCAAGCCCATTCCCATCCAACGTTTACTGACCAACGTGAGAAGGGATAGTGAGGAACATTCAAAAAATATAATAAACTAGAATATTTTGGGTAGTCTATCATAGGACACCCTCTGGACAAAATATGAAAAACAACACTTCTATGAATAGTTTTTGACATATTTGTTACTTCCATTGCTTTTCCAAATTGAGCCTCAAGTGTACCTTTACATACAACAATGTTCGACATTCTTTTTTAATGCTCTTCATAATCCATGACATACCTAATATGAAGACATTCTTGCTTTGATTTCCATAGTATGACTGATTGTTCCTTTCCGTCTATGATTTGTTTTTCATAAACTTTACTGATATGTTTTTCTATAGTGTCAATTTTTAGCTGCAACATCTTGGCTCTTCCACATTTCCAACTACAAATCGTACATTTGGTGAATGTTGCCTTTTGTATCATTTGCATTGTCAATCCCCACTGGTACAATGAATGGGTACTTTGACAACTAACCAAGTTGAAAATTCCTTGTCATTTCCCACTCGTGCCCCATTTTTTATTTGCTTCTTCTTTTCTTGCTACCAACATCATCATCCTCGTCCAAGTCAATTATCTCATTCTGGCTAAATAGGCCCATGGTATCCCTTGGAACATCTTCTGTGGTATTGCTATCCTCATTTGATACATTTTGATTTAGTTCTCAATGACAATCTCAACTTGACCTTTCAGTGGTGGTGAGGTAATATTTGGTGGAAGAGTTGATGATGTAGCTCCATCTTGACCTGATGGATTAGAAGCTTTGGCAATTCTAAAGTAAGATTGTATGGTACATCTAAGTTTTGGGCATTTTGATGGCCTCCCAGTCTCTTCACCACCTTGAGGAGTGGCAGGAGCCTTACCACCCTGAGGAGTGGCAGGAGTCTCTTCACCACCCTAAGGAGCGACATGAGCCTTACCCATGTTGTTCAAGTCGCTCGACATATTGATCTTTCACTTCGAATTAAAAGTGGAAAAAAATGTCTTCTTGTTTAAGAAGGACAAATAATATAGATCCCATTGCCTACTCAATATCATCTTTAAGACTGAAGCAAGAATGGAAAAGAGATAAAAAAACTTATTATTACAACTAATAACACTATGAAGAAATGATCACTCACCTTTAAGTCTATGTTTTTGGCTTTTGTTGACTTCTCAATCGAGAAGTAGAACCTTAGAATTGAACAAAATGTGTAAGAATAAATGACAATTTTGATTGTGTTTATATCAATCCATATTTGGAAAATTTCGCGAGATTTTTAAATGGCATATTAAAAATTTGGTGAATCCCGAGTGCTTATACAACGATATGTTGTAATTTTCAAGGCGAAATGTTTCCTCAATTGTAATTATTTTTTAGTGTTATTGGCGAAATAGGTCCTCATAAGCAACTATTTATAAATTTTAATTGGCAAAATGGGTCTTCACAAGCAACT
Source organism: Sequoia sempervirens (assembly GCA_007258455.2). Lineage (NCBI taxonomy): Eukaryota > Viridiplantae > Streptophyta > Pinopsida > Cupressales > Cupressaceae > Sequoia > Sequoia sempervirens. Next base: position 295,863,976 of record VDFB02000003.1, read on the forward strand.
ATTTGTAAATTTTAATTGGCGAAATGGGTCTTGATACAATGTTGTTTTAATAGTATTAGCGAATATGTAGGTGTTTTATTACATGCTTCTTGGGTTTTAGGCGAAAATATTAGTCGGTCCATTTGAAATGCGTAGTTTGTTATGGCAAATTTGTTGCTTAAATATGCCTCATAAAAAAATTGTTGGTGAATGGACATGGATTGGACTGATAGTTCGTAAAATTCGAGCAATTTGGACACCTTGTTGGGTGCTAATAATTCGCCAATTTCGACTTGGCCAATTTCTAGAATTCGCCAATTGGCGAAGATTCGCCACTAAATTTTTCCCTGGACATTGTTGGTATTGACTTAGTGCTTAGGATTGAGAGATCCATTAGAATCGGGTGCACAATAAAGTTTATATTCTTCTAAATTCCAAGGATTGAGGTAATCCATTGGTATAGGGTCAACAAATTAATTATAGCCTATTCAACTTAATACAAAGTATCTTGATATGAAATACTTTGTAAGTTTTTTTTTAGATAAAACTCAAGAAGCCTAGTGCTTAGGATTGAGAGATCCATTAGTATCGGGTGCAAAATAAAGCTGATATTCTTCTAAATTCCCAGGCTTGAGGTAATCCATTGGTATTGGGTCAACAAATTAAGTATAGCCTATTCAACTTAATACAAAGTATCTCGACATGAGATACTTTGTAAGTATAGGATGCATAAATAAAATCAATATTCTTTGAAATTTTGAAAGATTGAGGTACTTTGTTAGTATTTAGTACATTGATAATGCTAATATTCTTTGACGTTGTGAAGGATTAAGATACTTCTTTAGTATAAATACTCAAATAAAATCAAAATTTTCTTGCCAAAATTGATGATTTTTTTAGTACAAGGCACACAAATTAAATTGATTTCTTTAATATCAATTTAAGAGAGATAAATTGGCTAGCAACAACTGCTCAACTTATTTTGGCTAGTAGCCACTGCTGAGCTTATTTAAAAATTATTTGTGGAGTTGGTGGCCTCATGAATATATAAATTTTTGCTTATTTTGAAGGAGTCATCTTAAATTTATTCAAATAGTATTAATAACAATTTGTGCATTTACATTTTAGAAAAAAAAAAATTGAAGGCAAATATTAAAAAAAAAAAGGAAACAATTTGTGGAACTATGTGACATTTTTGACAATATGCAGTTGTTGCTTATTCAACCTCCCTCCTTTTTTTTACAGCTTATTTTGAAATCCTAATACTCCATTAAAATAAAGAGAGATTCTAAGTTGCCCTTTTTCCATCATTAAAATTTGCATGAGACCCCTCCCAATGCTTAAATTTAAGCCACACTTAGGCAGGTCCCCATGTAGTTGCTTAGCTTATTTTGGCTAGCAGCCACTGCTTAACTTATTTTGACATTATTTGTGGAGCTTGTGGCGCCATAAATTTTGCTGCTTATTTTTAAGCAGTCGATTTAAATTTGTATTTATAATATTTAATAATAATTTATGCAATTAAAAATTGAAAAGAGAAAATGAAAACAAATATTAAAAAAGAGGGAAAGAAATTTGTGGAGCCATGTGGCATTTAAACTGCTTAAACTGCTTAAATTTAAGTAGAAAACATGCTTAAGCAGCTGCATGGGAACAAAAAGTTAGCTAATAAGAATTGAAAATAATCTATTCCAAATTCGATTAGACTGGTATCTAAATTCATACTCTTTGAGCGGGAAACATATTACACTCTTAACAAGAATCAATTCGTATGTGATAATTCAAAACTAAACAATTCATTTACCAATAAACTAATTCCCTTTCCACTTTTATGGGTGTAAGCAGAGCAGGTGGTTTAAGAGAAGAGCGGGTTAGTACCAGTACCGTGCTGCGACCATCTGTTATCTTGGGAGGCACCCACCAATTGGCGCGCAGAAAAGAGTTCGATGGACTTTATAGGCCGGTAATCCAGAATATATATGTATTTGTTATAGGTAATACACAAGAATTTTTAATCTGAGAACTTCCCATTCATGACAACGTACAGTGCGTCACGTGAAGGAAATCCAACGATAGTGGAGATTTGATTGGATAATGTTCCATATATAGCAATATAACAAGTTCGCGTGCCATTTTGTACTGAATCGTGGTCCAAGTTTACAGTAATTTATTACTGCAGCTCTATCTTTTGATTAACTGCTTCTGCTCGAGAGGCCCTTTCTTAGTTATGTTTGCTGGGTTGTTTTTATAGCGTTAGCTGCTGGAAGCGTTGATGTTCGTTTCTTTTGGTGCGAAGTATGGATATAAACAAACTTGGGCGTCTTTCTTGGTTAGTGTGGGTTTTGCTGCACATTGAATGCTGGGAATGAGAAGGGCGGGCTCAGCTGAAAAGGAATGGATTGCTCAACAAGGATTTTTGTGAGCTTACTGTGCGCGGCACAATTCGCCCACCATTTTCAGCTTCCAACAGGTATTATTTTATGTGCCCTAGATCAAATATAAAGATATTCTGTTCATGGGTTTTCCCTAAATATTAGTGTAATGGAATCGAATCAGTTAGAATATTTTGATAATGAAAAACGTATATGCATTTGGGTTCTTATCTGTTAGGAGAGAGACTGATATGTGGAAACAAGTTTGAGACTGGCTGTAAGATTTGCATACATTAAATGTTTTGTTGGAAGGACTGTAGATGTGAAATTGCATTAAATTTGAAAACAAAATGTGGCATGATTGATCTTGATCTATTCGGAATGAAATCTTAGGTGTTAGATTATAAGAGTTTCTCCACAGTAGGAAGAGAAAGTCATTTGCTTGGAGTGTAGAATTTTTCCCTTTGTCGGATTTTGTGTTGGATTAGGATTGATAGTTCGCCTAAAAAATACAGATAGCATGTACCTTATCACATCAGGAACATGGGATTGGAATAATAGCTTCTGTAACTTTGGTTCACCATGACCATCCCTACAAGGTCATATAAATCCACAATTTGTTTGATAAACAGTAGGCTCAGACTGGCAGGGAATTGTGTGATTAGTATTAACTCTCCAGCTTCTTGGCATTTCAATACTCTTCCCTGCAGTCAAAAGAAAGTTTAGAGGTAGACAAAACATCTGCTGAAATGTACCAAAATCTATGAATAAGCCACTGTTCATTAACTGTTTTGAAAGTTATTTGCTGGCATTCGTACAACACAGATACAATTTTGTTCATTATTTCACCTGCAATGTTACTTGTTGGCATTGATACAAGAGAGAGACAAGTACGGAGAATATTTTAATGTGCAAGTTGCCCTGAATATATTGAAGGGAAACGATGGAGCACAGTACGCGATAATGATGTAGACATAGAAATATAAGACAGCGTACTGTAACCATCATATTGATTTGAAGGTGCCATAGATGAACTTTGTTTTCAGGAAATGAGATACAATTGATAGAGACGGAAGTTTGTCCAAGTCTGGATTCTTTTGGGGGAAGAATTTAAAGAGTCATAACGTATGGTTATTTATTTGGAAATTTAGATTTTTATCTTTGTGTGTTGATTATAATTTATGATTTTTTATAGTTAATATTTTGTTAAATTTTTATTATATTTATTTATAAAATTAACATAAATTTATTTTCTTTATATAAATAAATATAAATCAAATATTAATATATAATATTTTAAAATTTATTATTTTAAATTATTTTAAACTGGATTTATTATTAATTCAGATTTAAAAAAAAATTAAACTGTTCAACTACTTTTTAATGAAATGTTTTATATTTTAGATTTTAAGCATAAAATATTAACTTATTGAAAAAAATAAAATATATATTTAACATTTTATTTATTGGTCTTTTATTTTTAAATAAATAGAAATTTCTACTGTTTTAAATTTTAATTTTTTTAAAGATATTTAAAACTTTAACAAAAGTATTTTGAATAAAAAATTAGTAGTCTATTAAATAAAAAATATTTTAAATTTAATTTCTATCAATCATATAAAAAATCTATTTGTTAAAATGTAGTTTTTAATCATGAAAATATAATCTAAATTATTTAATACATCCCATTTCCACAGTTCATAATGATTAGTGCATGTATTTCTGGATTCAATTGTGTAAGAATTGTTTTGCATGTTATTTATAGATGCAAAAGAATTCTTACACAGTTGAATCCAGAAATAACATGCACTAATATACAATTATTATCAAACAAGTTTGCATTATTAAAATATCTATATTCCTAATCTAATTTATTTAATTTTTTCTACATTTAATCTATAAACTATAAAATCATTTTATTGAAAATAAAAATAAAAGCATATTTTATTTAAAAAACTCCTATTAAAAATAATTAGATTACAAATAAAATTTCTACAGTATAAGTTTCTGATTGTAGAAGTATTTTTCCACTAACATTTGAGATCATTTTTGTTTCTGAATTTGGTTGTAGAAGTATTTTTCCACTAACATTTGGGATCATCTAGATAAGTAGAAAAGAGAAAAATAATGGAGACTAGCAGACCTGCTAGCTAAATAGATGGAAGGGAAGAAGCTGACATAAAAACTTACAAATTAGAAAAGAAAAAATAAACAATCAATCGCCTTTTTATTTAAAAATACACAATTAATTAAAAAAAAAAAACCATAAAAAGAATCTAAAGGAAAATTATGCAGCAGACTTAAAATACAGCTGCTTTAGAATATAATTATAAATTAGAAAAGTTCATTCGAATTTTCTGAGTACAAGCTGTTATGATCATCTTAGAATAGTAAGAGCATCTGTAATCAAGTGGTGGATTGTACCCAGTTTTGATTTTTCCTGCTGCATGCAGCCTGTGACTTCCCAAGTGGCACTGTACTGTGGGTTTTTGGCCTGGCCATAATCACACTTACCATAGTACAGGTATCGGAGGTATTAAAGAGACTATCCATTAGGGAGTGCAGGGTAGTCTTCCATGGATGGGTTTTTAAATTTAAAAGCCCTTTTTTAAGGTATACATAACAAAGTAGAAGAATATCGTTTGTTTGATATTTACATGAGCAATATATTTTGAACAAATTTTGTGATAGCCACCTATTGGAGCTCTCGGAGTCTTTTCCATTCAAGAAAAAAAGAGAAAACTACCTTAGATACTTTCAGACAGCTCATCAATTATAGATTTCACTATGCTGAAAACTCAATGCAACTTCCATGCGAAGGAAAATAAGTGTTACAGTCCGTCCTTATAAATAAGAAAGTTATATAATGTTGGGATATAATATTCTAACAATTTAACAGAATTAGTTCAGGGGAGATTCGAAAATCTGCAAGTTCAATATCATATCTTTATGAGGATGATGAGACACTTCATGTACAAATGGTGTTCAATGATGTTGGGAACTTGGATGATAGCTAGGTGACTATACCTGTAGTTTGGAAGCAGCTTGAAGAATTCTTACTGATCTGAGAATTATTTTCAAAGAACACTTTTTCATAATGTATCTCCTTTTGTTTTTATGTTGTTAGTTAGTTTGATGTTGTAGTATTAAAGAGGGGTATTGGAATATAACACTCTTAACAATTTAACAGAATTGTATGTGTCATCAACATGTCAATAAAGAGTATCAAATGTGTCTAATCTTCTCTAATTTGCTGTCATTAGATATCTAATTAATTGTCAATAAAATTAACATAATAATAAGTTGTTGAAGTTCTTAAACTCTAATAAAGCGATATATAGTTACACTTTGATTAAAATCTAAGTTACTGATTTGTCCCTATAAGAGCACAGATACGATACGGTATGATACGGATTCGTGATTCGGATACGGTACGCTCAAAATTCGACTAGGATTCGAAAAAATAATTGCGGATTTGAGTTGAATTCTTTGGTTGACTGTGGATTCGACTAGGATATGGTGCGACGAATCCAAGGTGAATCTGCGACGTAGTTTGACGTCAAAATGCCCAGTCCGCATAATAAAGTGGTTTTTAAGCATTTTTTAATCATTTTCTTGACCAAATGTTGACTTCTCAATAATTTAATATTCATTGCAACCCTAATTTCAGCTTCCAAACACACTAAATAGGTAAAAACAATCTCATTTAACAATTTGTGAATGAAAAACAAGTTTTTTTGCCTCCATTGCTGAACTTTCTCTCTTGCTTGCACAAGCTTGATTAGATTTGAAGGCTGATCGTTGGTTGTTCAAAGTTGATTGTTGTGCTATTCCTAAGCACTTGCAAGTCTCCGTTCGTTGCCAAGAAGATCGTAGAGCAATATTTGTTCAAAAGAGGTAGGTTTCTTTGAAGTTTTCTTTATTTTTTTTAACAAATGAACTATTTTGTTTTGTTGATTGTTCTCATTCTTTTAAGTTTTTAGTTTCAAATTTCAATACCAAAATTATTTCAATATGTTGTGCCTTAGGTATTACAATGGCATCCGCTTCTAACACCACAACCCAATCTCGTTTCAAAATAAATGCAACCTTCTCCCCTTTGGAAATATGTAGAAATGGTTCAACAATGTCTAGGTGGTGGAGTATTTATTTGGAATTATAGTCATTGCAAAGTTCAATATACAAGCTCATACAGTCGAGTGAAAGCCCACTTGTGTAAGATCTCTGATACTGGCATCAAAGCTTGTCTAGGACCTCTAGAAGGTGATGGTAAAGGCCTTCCAGATGACGTAGTGTTGAAATATATTGTTGAACAAGAAAAAGCAGAGAAAAAAGTTAGTAGTCTTAAAACAAGCCATCCTTTGAGGAAAGGATCTCGATCCATGAAACCCCCTACACCACCTACTTATCTTCCACCTATAGAAATCCATCCATTTATGAACATCCCTCAAAAGCAAACAGTGCCCTCATCAAATAAAAGATCCAAGGGACTGTTGGAAGCTTCATTTCAAAATGAGGCAAGAGAGATTGTTGATCAAGACATACGAAGATGTGTCCATGCCAATGGATTGGCATTCAACGTTGTTTGTTCACCATATTGGCAAAAAATGGTGAAATCTATTAATGAGGCTCCAAAGGGGTATAAGGGCCCAGGTTTTGAGAAGGTACGTTGCACCTTATTGGAGAAAGAGGTAAAACATGTAGCAAACTCTTTGAAGCCCATAAGGGATTCAGGCATCGAAACAGGGGTGAGCATTGTTTCTGATGGATGGAAAGATGCAAAAAATCACCCATTGATCAATGTTATTGCCGTGTCCCCTAAAGGGGCAATGTTTTTGAGAGTAGTGGATTGTGAGGGACAGGTGAAAGATGGTCCATTTATTGCTAACATCCTTTGCCAAGCTATTGAAGAAGTGTGCCATCAAAATGTTGTGCAAGTTCTAACCGACAATGCCAAAAATTGTAGGGCTGTTGGGTTATTGGTTGAGGAGAAGTATCCACACATTTTTTGGACACCTTGTGCTGTCCACTCCCTCAATCTAATGCTACAAAAAATTGGATCCAAAATTGAGTGGATCAAACAGGTGTATGTTGAGGGCGAAGACATCCAAGTGTTTATCACCAACCACCATATGACACAAGGAATATTTAGACAATTCTCAAAATTGGAATTGTTGAAGGTAAGTTAATTCTCAATATTTTTAAATTTTTAGTTTTCTTTTAATTTTAAATTTTTATTTTGTAAATTTAAATTACATTTTAATTTTAATTTTGATTTCCAAACAGGTTGTAGAGACCCATTTTTCCTCCAACACAATTGTGTTGAGACGACTTATAAAGATTCGTGAGGCACTTTGTGCCATGGTAATCAACCCTAATTGGGCCATATGGAGGCAATCTAGCAGTGAAAGGGCAAATAGGGTTAGACAAAGGATCCTAGATGATTGTTGGTGGGATTGTGTTGAGTACTTGGTCAGTTTCAATGAGCCTATACTGAGCATGATCCGTTACACAGACATGGATAGACCTTTTTTGGGAGAAGTATATGATGGTATCGACTCAATGATTGAGAAGATGAAAACCAGCATCAATGCAAAAGAGGAAGATCCTGATGAAAATTTCTTCAAAGAGCTACAGGAAATCATGGTTGATAGATGGAACAAAATGACCACTCCATTGCATCTTCTTGCTTTTGCATTGAGTCCCAAATATTATAGTCCTGAGATTCTTTCTGCTTCATCAAGAGTTGCTCCATATAGGGATGTTGAAGTGGCTTAAGGGTATAAGGCAGCACTTCGGAGACTCTTCATTGATCGTGACCAATGTGATCGAGTGAGGGCTGAGTTCATGGCTTTTGCATGCTCCGGTAGTGTTGATCAAAATCTTGATGCTCTTCGAGACAAGTACAGGGTGGATGCTCATAGTTGATGGTACTTCCATGGGCAAGAATACATGCAACTCCAACCAATTGCAATAAAAATCTTATCCCAAGAAAGTTTTATATTTTGTAATTTTAATTTTAATATATAATTTTATATTAATTAATAATTTTGTTTAGTTAAATTTTGTAACTCTTAACTATTTAATTTGGTCTTAATATGTTGCTAGTTCATCTTCTTCTGAGAGGAATTGGAGCACATACTCCTTCATCCACTCAATAAAACACAATAGGCTGCATTCAAAAAAGGCAGAGGACTTGGTGTATGTGCATTCAAACTTGCGCCTCCTTACACACAAGTTCCTACAAAGAAGGAGACACAAGGAGGTGGGATATTGAGCCATAGTAGCTTGACTTGGATGCTTCCACAAGTCACTTAGCTGCACTTGATATTGATGATGATTATGAGCCTGAAACAGCGATTGATCGTGAGTGGTAGTGTCAGTGCTACTGCTACTGCTAGTGGCAGTGCTTGTGCGAGTGCCATGAATGCTATTAGTAGTTCTACACAAAATGTAGCATCTAATAATGCTAGTTTGTTTGATGACCCATATGATTCAGATTGATCAATGATCAATAATGGCTGATTGTAAACGTTTGACATTTTATGTTTGAACTTAAATTTATAATTTTATATCATGACATTCGAGTAATCACTAATATTTTAATATTTGACTTAGTGACTATGAAAGTGGTGATGTATTTTTGCTATTTTATCAGACTATTAATATGGTGTTGTATTCTAAACTTAATTACTGGTGCAAATATGTATATATTTCTGATTTTTATATGATTTTTATATCGCCGTACCCAAGCGGTACCCAACCCCAAAATTTTTTTTTGCCGAATCCCCGTACTGGATTCTGGTACCCGAATCCAAAAATGAATCGGTAACTTAGATTAAAATAGAAGGATCTGGTGTAAAGAAATTTTAGAAGTGAAAAATTTCAGTTTGGATGAGTAAATCACACTCCAATGCATTGGTCCGGCAATGACTTGGAATACATAAACCGTATTTACCTGCAAATCGGTTTTTAATCCTCGAGCCCCCTCTAATCCCAGCGCTTGATCAGTCTCTTCCAGATAGAGATAGTGGCCCGTTCCTCAGTGTTTGCTGCGCCAAAGCCTGGAAAACCTCCATAAGTAGATGCTTCTACATCCCACATATCTGGAGGCACGATTCCCAATGCCAGGAAGTGGAAATGAACAGCCAGCACCGTTCATTTTCCATGCCAACTGCATAAAGAATGCGTTCTCCTTTTTGCAGCAGAACATTCTCCACTTGCTGAAGTATACTCTTGGGCAAATGATGAGTTCGTTGGGGCAAATGTCGTGTTCACCACCCGTAGAAGGACGTATTCATAAAAAATAGCAAAACATTTCATTTATTGGAGCTGCACATAGTATTGTCTTCTTCCCTAGAATGCTCTGGATCATAAATTGTTAGAATAATTATTACTGGAAGCAAATCCTTGTTTTTTTTCATTCACTCTGCTTTCTTCATTCTTTATGAATTAAAAAAGTCAAAAAGTTTCTTACATTACAATTCGTCTACATAATAATAATATTTTGTAAATAATCATCCTTGATAAACTTCGCTTCTTTCCTTAGATGCTCTAAGTTAGTCTCCTGGAAACTGGAAAAACAGACTAACTGCGTGAGAAAATTTTCAAAGAAATGTGTTTTAACTATCCCCTTAGGTTGAAGGAGGACAAACATATTCACAGGGAAAGTAGATATTCCATATCTTTATAACTTCAAAGGTAAGTTTGAACTTTATCATCTCTATATATTTATAACTTAACTAATGATTTAATTAGTTGTATGTTTTTTATTATAATTTTTGAATTAATGAATTTTGAATAATTTAAATTATAATGTGTATCAATATATTTTAAAATATCAATTTATATTATTGAAAATGATAACAAATAAAGTATCATTAACATGATAATTATTTATTAAGACTATTTTCAAATAATTAATTTATATAAATTTAGTTTTACAACATAAAAAATTTAATAATATTTTAATTTAATAATTATAATTTATTATTTAGAAGAGAAATAATTTTTTTGAAGTATTTTATATTATTTTAAAATAACTTTTAATTGAGGACTCTAAACTCATAAAAAAATTGGTATCAATAATAAGAATTTAATTAAAATGGTATATTATGAGTGTCTTATCACATAAAATGGATCCATATGGTGAGAAATTTTGGGTTGGCTTTCAAATAGATCTTGGTTTTGAAGATCATAAAAGTTTTTTTTTTTTTTTTTTAGGTTTACTTTTCCTCACCTTTTCCACTAGACTCTCTTATATTTGCTTCATTTTGATAATGGATGATAGACCGTGATCTAAAATGTTGATATAAAAAATGTTTACATAGTTAAAATTCAAAAGCAATTTTGATTGCTGATATGAATCATAGAAATATTATGTCCCTCTTATACTTTGTCCCTTTGTATGAATAGGCCTACATATTGCTTGAAAGTTGAAAAAAATAGTATATACTATTCACAAAAAATATATGGGTGGCATGAGATCACACTCGAAATTCATGTGAACTAGGTCAAGCTGAGGAGAATGAGTTCATTGTAAATATTACACGTGGTTCAAAAGCTAACCATATTAAACACCAAGAACAAAAGGAGAAAAAGTGGGAGGTGTGTCCCTAGTCATGAGGCTAGGACTAAGAGGTAGGCTAAAATTAGGTGTGGTTGGGTAAGGTCATATTTTAGGTGTTTACACTTTCCAACAAGGACAATTGGTGTTGTATATGAGGATGCACAACATCAATATTTTCATCAAACAATTCCTAAACTTGATTATAGAAATTAAACTTTTTCCTACTTTAGGATAGGAAAGCCAAGAGAAAGTGCCTTAGGTCTAAGAGATATTGAACTGTTCAAATACCTTGCTTGAAAAAACTCCATTACCAAAAATGCCTTTTAAGATTGTATTAACCAATACTAATGTGTTATGATAATAGAATTTACTTCTATCTTCTTTTAGCAACATTTCATCAACATACTTGTAAAACATTCATTAAATCTCCACCGAATACATTAAGTTTATGGAGAACTAAGGAAAGAAAACTATGAGTAGTTTCCTAAAACCAACAACCATCAAAACCATGATCTTTAAGAAAATATCAATGCTTGTATGGTCAAATTATTCAATGGATTCAAGATAGGCCTCATTAAGCATCTTTTACCCATTAAGAAGGTGGAAACATATTCCCATGTATAACACTCTAAAATAGAGTGGCCAACTAATGTGGACCCCCCTATTATAACAAGATGCTCCACACTTCTCTATATAACTTCAAAGTGCAACATTAGATAGATGAATAACTTTATTGATTATGATGCATGTGTAACTTTTACCATCTGTAACACCCCTTATAAATGCTACTACAAATGATATTCCAAGTCACAAGAGAATAATAATAATTCAATAATCTATCAAAACACCTATATCAATGTCTAAGAACCCATTCTTGTACGTGTTGGAGATACATAGAAAATACATAGAATTGCTAGGTTAATATCACCTAATCCTAACATGATTCGATAATTTAAACTTGGGTCGAATCATAAGGGAGTTCATATTTGATATATTTTCAAAGAGTTATGCATGTAAGATTCCTAGGTTGCACATGAAGTATGGAAAGTATAAGGGGATTAACTTTAATGGGATATGAATTAATTTATCGTCTTTAAATTACATGTGTATGTTGATCTATAATAAAAGAGATCTTTAGATTTGTAAGACTGATACGTCATTATAAGGGGTATTTAGTGACAAATTATTATTATATCCTTACACAAAGGGTGTGGCTATGTTGTGTGATCTAGCTTTTTTCATTTCTCTTTAACTATTTTGTCAATATCTCTTGAATACCCTCTTTTGTGTTATAAAACTAGAAGTGAATAAGAGTTTTCCCACTCTTCTCAATTGCCCATAATTACTAGCATCTTGATTATGTGTCCCACCCTTTTAATTTGAATCAACTTATGTTGTACAGGTTTAGCTTGTAAGTGCACTCTCTAGGGTTGTAGTATACATTTTCAAGCACCAATTAAAAATATGTTGTTGTCAAGGACATCTATTGTCTAGTTTGAAGATAGCTCAATTATTTTGATTTGTGTACAAAGTTTGTAGCCTTACAACTAGTATTGGTAAAATAGTGTTGTTGTAAAGGAGATTTTTTCCCTTATTGTTCCTAGGCTGTCTATTGAAACTGAAATAGTGGAACAAGCCTAGTTTATTCTACCTTTAAATATTTATTTCATTCTTAAAGTTTCTAATCCTCAAAGGTTTTATCCTCTTCATGAGGTAACAATTTTGTTGTTATCATTTAAGAATATTTACTAATATGAAGTGGTAGATGTGAAATTTCCCTATACATTTCAAAATCAATGATATATTCAAGTACATATTATTTTGATCAAGTTAAAGTGGGAAGGGCTCATACCTATTCAAGTACATATTATTAACGAAACATAAAAAAGGGTAAATCCTAAGATTTGACCCTAGGGTTTATGCACTTTTTCAAGATGTTTCATTCATTTATTAGATATTTGAATGGTTTGAGTGGTAGTGGGGGTTTGATGGATTTGATAAGGTATGTGGTTGACTTAAAGCCTGATAGGTGAGTCAACCAACCCTTAACCAAATCTAGAAATATCTTAATGATGAAATGCAACGATCCAACTAGGCTAACCATGCAATTTACTATTCTTATGCAAATACAAAAAGTACAAAAGTTCACAGACAAATTCGAACAACAAAAATGAGTAGAGTAGGACATTGTGCACCTGCGATTCAAATTTGGGGCAGAAAATGGAGGACATAGACACCTAGGGCATTAGTGTCCTTGTATGCTTTCCTGGATCTATTTTTGGGGTCCTCTAATGTTAGATCTAAGCTTCAAATTCCTTCCTTCAAATTTGTCGAAACACTTCCAGATATTTCTGTAACCAAGTTTTCGTAGCTTGACAAGATGTAAGTCTTTAAATGCAACAATGAACAATTTGTCTTCCAACTCCTTTCAATGTCCTTCAAACTTGAGATCTGCACATTCACAAAGAGAGGAAATGTTGGGCCATATTAGGGGCTTGCCTCAATCAAATCCAATGTAAGTGTTTCCACTTCGACAATGACAATATCAATGATAATGAATAGGAAGGAATGATGAAATCACAAAGTGCTACAACTCACCTCCCTTCAATGGCTTCCTTAAAGGACTAAAGTCATGCACATCACCTCAAGGTCTTGATCTTGCTTTGCTTGATTTTCTTGAATGCTTGAATGCTTTGGAGACCTACAAAAGTGTTATCCTTCACAAAAAAAGATAACATGAACACACATAAACTCACATAAAATTGGATATGATGTTAGGATCTTGAATTGCTACAATGAAGCTTTGAAATATTGTTCTTGACTTGCTCAATAATGCACTTGATCATAAGTTTACCAATAATTTCTTACTTAGGTTTGAAAAGATGCAATGAATAGGTATTTATAGGCATTTATTTAATTTCCCAAAAAGTAGATCTTGATGGCTGACTTTAGACACTTGAATTGCAAATATTAAATTATCGACAACGACATATTTGAATTTGGATCCAAAATAGGGGGACACTCATGCCCAGGGTGTGAGTGTCCTTGCCCTATTTTCTAGGATTTTAGGTGTCGGGGGCAAGGTCTTAAATTGATGCAATTGATTATTGCTTGTAATTCCTCGGAAATTTTCAAAATTTAGGCCATAGAAAGTATAATTTAGGAAAGTAAATACTCAATTAGGTCCAATAATTTAAGCAGGGACCAAACAATAGGTGAAATTGTCATGGGTGACAATTTGTGATGGTACAATTATTTTATTTTTTTATGGATAAAATTATCTTTTTATATGTACCTTTGAATCTCATGGGTGAACACATATATCCTTTAGGTGTATAGATAAGTACTATATTACCTTGAACAACAAGATAGTTATTACTATAATAATTCAAAATATATCATAATATATATCCTTGATTTCTCTTACTATATTAAAACCATAGTTGGAAAACTAGTCTCGCCAAAAGACTCGCCAAGCCCAAAATTGACGAGTCAACAAAAAATTGGAGAAAACTCAGCAAAAACTCGACAAAAACTTAAGAACTTAAAAGAATACTAAAATTACATTAGAAACACATTTTTAATGTAAATTTCAATGACGAGATGAATCCAATGAGTCCATAAATTATTACAAAAGTGTTTTCTATTAAATTTGATTGAGTTTAATGCAAATTGATTACAAAAATCTCATTCTAGTGTAGAATCTTGATGGCTAAAAGACTGATAGTTTGATACAAATTACAATAGATAGTTGAAAATGAAAATAGTAAAACTAGAAGTAAACACTAAATAGTAAATACAATATTTCACACCTTCCTCTTCTCTAATTTAGTCAAAGCTAGGGAAGAGGTAGATGCTCTAGTCTTGCAAGTACGTGGTGTTGGTGGCTCCTTGGTTGGAATGGAAGGCTGTGGCTGAGGCTCAACTACCATCTTGGAAATATCTGGCTCTGACAATGACCTCCTCATCCTCAAGAATGTCCTCCAACCCTACATCTCCTGTTGCACCCACATCCTCCATTGCTCGTCTCTTGAAATATGGAGGCTGCTCATCTCGCCCTGTCCAATCACTATATGGATCTATCTCATCCAAATCAATAGAATCCAGTCATTTGTCCTCTACTCTTTTTGTACACAACTAAAGGTTGTATTGCATAAAGACAAGGTCATTAAGGCATTTTTGAGCTAATTTGTTCCTCTTCTTCATGTGAGTGGCTTCAAACAAGCTCCAATTCTTCTCGCAACTGGATGCACTACAAGGCTGACATAGTATGCGGAGGGCAATTCTTTGGATATGTTTGGTATTTCCGCCCCAATTTTTCCACCAAACCTCTGCAATTTTTTTTTGAAAAGTTAGAAAACAAAGTCAAAACACATTTTATCAAATTATAAGATGCATGTGAAATGAACTTAAAAGACTCCCAATTTTATACTTGGTGGTTGAGTGGTTCTTCCTCGAATAGCCAACTTTGAAGAAAAGAGTTTACCCCTTCCTTCCCTATAAAGATCAAACTCTTGGACAATGAGGTCTCTCACCTCAACCTTGCGTTCCATCCTCTGAATGCATGTTGTGAGCCCCTCCATAACCTCTCCATTAGGATCAGAAAAGTTGTTTGAGAAGAGAAATTTAGGGTTGAGGAAGTGCCCTGTTGCATGGATGGGTTGGTGGAGTTGATTGTTCCACCTCCTATCAACAATCTCCTATATGGGATCAAATTTGAGGTTATCTCCCATGTAATAACTTTTGATAGCCTCTTTGGCCCTATTCATGGCCTCATAAATATATCCCATTGGGTTTTGATCCCCCACTATCAAGCAAAGGACTCTAACCAAGGGCTTTGACACCTACATTAAAAATACAAAATGATTAAAGTTATAAATTTATAATGAAATACTTAAATTAAAAAAAAATATATTCAACTTGAGTTTAAAAATTAAAATCAAAGCTTTGAAGTTACCTTCACGATCTTTGTAGCTCTTTGTGCAAATAGGCTTTCGAAGACTATTCTTGAAACTCTTTCTCCTTCGGGCTTCCTGCATATGTTGAGTCCACCCATGCTTGACTCACAAACATTTGTTTTAAACCAATCAAAGAACCCAAAATACTTTGCAACATTAGGAAAACCATTGCAAACCTTGTGGCACCCAATCTCACCAACTCTTTCCCTTCTGTATGATCTCTCATCAAACTAAGAACCCAAGGGTGATTGTGGATAAATTTTGTGATGCTCCTTGTATCATCTACAATCGGTGCCACCCAATCAAGTTTTCCTATGTCCTCCAAAAGAAGGTCATGGTAATGTGCTGCACAAGGTGACCAAAAGAGTGTAGGATGTCTATCCTCAAGCAATCTCCTAGCTACCACATATGCTGTTGCATTATTTGTGATGACTTGCACCACATTATCTATCCCCACCTCCATGACAACTTTCTCCAACAATGTACATAATGTTTTTGCATTTATATCAAATGGTGCAAACACATAATATGGATACATGATATGATGGATTTATATTACAAAGAGAACTCCTTAGCTATTTAGGAAAAGGTGAGAGATAGGAAACCGTAATATTATGGTAGTTGTCTTAATCTAATGGATTGAGACATAAACTAATAATATCATATGAATACCTTAGGTAAAATTAAGTATTAATAGAACCTAATAGGGAAATTGGCTAGGAACTATCTCTTGCTCACACCAACACCCCTCATTAAGTGTAACTTAGGGAGAATGATAAAATATTCAAATATGCAATGATAGAATGTGTAGCGTCAAGAATTTTCACCCTTGAAAATTTCACACTAGCTCCCCCTATGTGCTTAGACCTAATTATTCATTAATTGCTCATTTTTATAAACATTTTTTGAAATTAAACATGGGAAATCAAACTATGCATTTAATATTTACCCCAACACTTTTAATCCTCAAAAAAGGTCTACCTGGTCTAGGGTGTACTGTGCCCTAGACAGCCTAATTTGGATCCGAATTCAAATATGTTAGTGTCGGTAATTTAATATTTTGATTTCCAATTTCAATTATCGACTATCGGTATTTGATTTTTTTAGAAATTAGAAGAATTACATATAAATGCAAGGTATTCTCAACATTTGAAATCCTAAGCAAAACTAGCAATTTTGAGAAAGAAATTAATATCATTATCAACCATTGAAGAGTAGTCAAGAGTAGAATTATCAAGATTATTGCATCATTTCATTATTCAAGCATCATGTCCTGTGTTATGTATATTTTGTTCATGCTTTGTATTCATTTTTTTTATCAACACAAACACTTGTAAGTTTTCAAATTAATTCAAGTCAAGCAACAATTGATCCTTGAAGGTGATGAGTATGACTTCAGTTGAAGGAAGATCTGAGTGGTGACTTACAACAAGTTGTGAATTCATTATTTTTTATCATTAGCTTCTATCCAACCAAGGATAAGCTCTCTTTTATATCATAATTTTCCATTGTAGTGGTAGGAATACCAACACGAGGTTTGACTTAGGCAAGCCCCTATATGTCACAACCCTTTTCCTCTTCTCATGTGTGTAGGTTGCAGATTTGAAGTGAATTGAAGGAAGATTGAAGGATATTTGTTCATTCATGCACTCAAACCCTAAAAGTTGTCAAGTCATGGAATCTACATTTTCTCATCAACTGACGAAGCTCCGACAACAACCCATGGAAGATAGAAGCTACAGACTAGGGGCCTTAAGCTAGTATTTCTAGTTCAAAAAAAAAGGGCAGTTTAGGACACATTGAACATTAGACCAACTAATTTTGCATCAAATTTAAATCCTAGGTTCCTCTATATTTACCCTTTACATTTTAGGATTTGAATTTTGTCTTTCTGCAACCAGTTTATCAAAAATCATAACAGACTTCTACATTTTCATAGCTTTCATAATTAAATCATTGCATTTTATATATCAATCATCATACACATCCACAAACCCACACATAAAACCC
Organism: Sequoia sempervirens; assembly: GCA_007258455.2. Lineage (NCBI taxonomy): Eukaryota > Viridiplantae > Streptophyta > Pinopsida > Cupressales > Cupressaceae > Sequoia > Sequoia sempervirens. The sequence continues at coordinate 295,881,864 of VDFB02000003.1, forward strand.
TAAACATTGGATTAGAGATTTGATCCACTATTTTGGCTCTCTTGAATAGGTTTGTGGGCAAGTGGCTCTTGAGGTCATCTTTAATCCAATTCAAAACAATTAGGAAGAGGGTGCTCATCCTTTTCCCAATCAAACAAAATGATGCAAAGGTAGGTCCTAGTGTTGAGGACGTGTTAGGTCACCATGCACAAATGAACCCCTCAGAAATGGAGCAAGGAGAAAACTCCTACGAAAAACCACTCTTGAAAAGAGAAAATACAATATGCTTTCCAAAAGTATGAGAAGGAGAAAACCACTTGCAAGGAAAAACTCTCCCCATAAGAGAGAAGAAGATAGACCATGCAGCCCCCTCACTGTAGAATCCACTGCATTGATAGTAGATGCTCAATAATGAATGTTAAAGATGATATGACATTGTCAAACAACATTCCTCCCCTTATGAAGAAACAAAGCCAAAGATGTATGGAAGATATCTCCCCGTTCCTAAAAGGAATATGGGTGAAGAAAATACAAGAATGGTAAAGTCTCTAAACTTTGCTCAAATGTGACCATGTTGATTCTAAAATGTGTCATAGTCATATCAAGAGTTCAAGATTAACTGGTGAATGTGTCAATCTAGAACCTTGTAGAAATAGATGAACAACTTAACCCAAAGACAAAAAAGGCTCCTCCAAATATTGTTCAACAATATCCAACTTAGTGGGAAACTATGACAAATGAATAGGTGGAGTAAGAATAAGAGGTTCTAAATGTGCTCTCATGGTATTTAAAAGGATGATGCAACTCCATAGGTTCTAACATCAAAGAGGAAATGAATATCATCATTAGTTTCCTTCAAGTTTGTAAGATAGGACTCATAAAATAAACTTGCAATATACGTCAAATACTCATCCCAAGTAGTTGTTTCTAGAAGATAATGAATGGCTTATTACGCTAATTCAATGGAAGGAATGAATGTAACAATATTAGTTTCCTTAGAAGCAACAAGAGATGAAATAGTAGCACATATCTCTAGAACCCTAATCAATACAAGAACACCAATATTCAAATGATTAGTGATGACTACGAATTGCTCCTCCGGGTCAAAACTTTTTAAAATCGGTGCCAAAGTCAACTTTTCTTTCAATAAGTCAAATGCCTCTTGACATTTTCCTGACATTTAAACCTCTTACCCTTTCTTTGAAGAGAGGTAATGGGACATGCAATTCTTGAGATATTGGCCACAAACTTCCTGTAATATCTCGCTAGTCCCATAAAACTATAGACATCTTGCACATTTTTTGGTGCTAGCCACTCTAAGACAACATTTACCTTTGTAGGGTCCACTGCAATTCCTTCTGCCAAGATTATATGGCCCAAATACTACACTTGCTTTTGGAAGAAATTACACTTTGATAGCTTCGCGTACAATTTATGTTCCCTTAATTGCTGAAGGACAAACTACAAATGTTGTAGGTGCTCTTCCTCATTCTTGGAGCAAATCAATATGTCATCGAGGAAGATGAGAACAAACTTATCTAGGCAGTCCTTGAATATACTGTTCATCAGGTTCATGAATGCTTTCGGTGTATTCGTCAGTCCAAATGGTAGGATTGTGAACTCGTAGTGCCCATACCTAGTTCTGAAAGTTGTTTTGTGGATGTCCTCATCCTTGAGCCTCAGCTGATGGTACCCAAATCACAAATAAATATTAGAGAAAACTATTGCCCCACACATTTTATTGAAGAGATCATCTATATGTGGCAATAGGTACTTGTTTTTATTGTTGTTTTATTTAACATGTGGTAATAGATGTACAAATCTAGTATGTCATCCATCTTCTTAACAAAGATCACTAGTGCTCTCTAAGGTGAAACACTAGGTCTTATCAACCCTTTTTCTAGCAGTTCTTGCAACTGCACTTTCAATCCCATCAACTACATGGTAGTCATCCAATAAGGAGCTTTTGATATTGGTTCTGACCTCAAAATTCTATAAATGGAGAAATTGAAAGCTCTCTTGGGAGTAATCCAAGTGATTCTTTTGGAAATACGTCCTCAAAGTTTTAGAGAAATGGGCACTTTTCAATGTTTGATCTTTCTTAACCCATGGATTCTTCGTCTCCCTCTTCATAAAATTTCTGGGACTCATAGAACAACAAATCATCATGGAAGATGAACTCTTTATTATCATTTGGTTCTTCTACTTCCTTCATTTTAATTGCAAAGAGTTGGCATCCTTGTTGCTTAGCCCTTTTCAATTGTGTGGCAGACATTTTCCTTAATTTAACTTCTCTAGAAGTTCCTTGTAGGAACACTTTGTTTCCTAGGTCATCTAAACATTCTAATGTCTGGGAAAAGAAATCCATCTCTATCCTATGCCTCCATAATCAATTAATCCCTAAGATAATGTCATAGGAACCTAAGGGGGCTGCATATAGTTTAACCTCAGTTGGAAAACTTGGCAACTCAACCCTAGCCTTAATCCCTAAGATAATGTCATAGGAACCTAAGGGGGCTACATATAGTTTAACCTCAGTTGAAAAACTTGGCAACTCAACCCTAGCCTCAAAAAAACACTCCTCTACCTGATCTCTTGATTGGTTTGCATACTCAATTGACTTAGAATTCTCCATGTATCCAACTTTTATAGATATTTTACTTAACAATCTAGGAGAAAGAAAACACTCTGTAGCACCAGTATCAATTAAAACTGTTATAAGTACTCCAAATAAAATACTTGGAGTTTCAATGGGCGTGATTTGGTATTCTACCTGATGGTGATCCAAAGCCACATGTATCCTTTGTTGAAAGGCAGCTTGTTGTGTTGGCAAAGGATTTCCTCATGGTTGAGGGCTTGGCGCCTTGCTGGCGCATTTATTTGCATAGTGGTCGCTACAAAAGAAAAAACATCCTCCTAGAGGACTCGACCTTTCTATACGCTTTCCTACATTATCCCCATTTCTCTTTCCATTATTGTTCCCACCATTCCTCTTGCCCCCTCTAGCCTTGTTTTGATTCCAGCGAGTTCCCCTGTCACCTTTGTTATGAAAATATTGCTTGTCACCTCTTCTCTTGAAAGGTTGTGAGGATTGAGACCAATTATACTTCGTGCGGTTTCTTTCTTTATATATAGACATGGATTTGAGCCTCTATTCATGTTTAATGGCCTTATCATACACCTAGTACATTGTGGTAGGACCATGTACATGTCCACTTATTTGCTAATTTAGGCATTTTAACCCATTATGAACTTTATGATTCTAAACCGCTTATCCTTTTGATATTGAGGGACATATTTTCGGTGTATGAACTTTTCCCAATACTCATTCATAGAGGAATCACCTTGCTTCAGATTTTGAAAATTCATGAGCTTCTAGTCGAAATAAAGTTGTGCTAACCACCTTTGCCTAAAGATGGCTATAAATTCATCCCATGTCAGCTTTAGAGAGCCCAAACCTAACTCCATTTTTTATTCATCCACCATATGGATGCTTCCCTAACCAATTGATATTCTCCCCAGACGACCTTAGTCACTTCAAAATAATTACAGATCTCAAAGTACTTTTCCATTTGGGCGAGCCATACCTCTACGACATTTCCGCTCACCATGCCATCAAACTTTGGGGGAGTTATTTTTTTCATGTCTATAGATAATTCTTTGGCTAATTGATCTCTTTTTGCATCATCCGACCTGGACTTTGAGTGGGTTTCCCCATGCTCACTTTGAGTAGTGTGAACATGGCAATTTTGTTTTTACCCTTGAAGGTGGTTTCTTTTCTCGGTCTACCCCTAACCTCTCCTTCAAGGGTATTAATCCTTTCCCTTGTTTCTTGTAACATGGCAAGAATTTGATCTAGCTTAGCGTCTAAATTCCCAGAGGACTGTTCGACTTCTTGACTTCTTTCTTGATTACTCCTGGTTCGAACCATTCTGGAGTTAGACTACACTTGAAGTTTCCAGTTAAAAGTTTTTAATTAGCTTTCTATTTATTGCATTTATTCATGCAAATTCAATAATTTACCACACATTCCATTATAAGTTAAAGACAGATTTGAGCACATGTTTCCAAACTTTTCTTTCATTAAAACATAAATAGATACAAGACATCCTTATGCCAAAACTTTATCATCAGACGACTATTCATCGTGGACAAGAGGGGTATATCCCACAAATTCATTAGATCTTATTACTATAATCTCGGGCGGGGGACACACTCGCAGGTGCTCTCCCAACCCTTCAAGTTTAATTAAAGGATTAGAGGTACTGGAATCATTGGGCATATTGTGAGAAGGAGATGGTTCGTCACATTGGGTTGGACATATGTCAGCAATGGCCTTGACGGGCTCCTTCAACTTTTTCTTTTCTTTCTTAACATGTTTCACTGCTTCAATGAAGGTTTCAGTGTCGCCAAGCCATGGCTCTCCATTAATGTTATTTACCTCAATCGATTTTACTAGAACCTCCCACTCTTTCTTTTCTTTGAGGTACCTCTCATTGTTGACAAAAGATTTCCTGGCAAAATCAATTAGGAGAAGAAAATCAGAAGTGATGGTTGATGAAAAGATTAAGTATGTATGCTTGTACAATGTGCCCTTTGCCCTTGATGTCAAAGGGGGAGAATATTTTTGTGCATGTTGCCATCAATGATAAAGGGGGAGGTTGTTGGAAGTTTGAGGAAATTGTTGTTTTGCTTGTCGTTGATATGGTTGTTGGCAACATGAGCATGATCATATATAGTGTTGTCATTGATGTCAACATGGTTTGATGTCAGGATTGAATTCTACATTGAGGTACAATTGATTGTGTTGAATACCCAAGATACTGAGAGGGGGGGTGAATCGGTATCTTCTTAAACTTATTGAACAAATACCATCCAATTACTCCAATGCATATAACAGTAAAGATAAGTAAGAGCATTAATAGAACATGAAAACACACAACACATGAACACTAGGATTTTTACGTGGAAAACCCAAAATGGGAAAAACCATGGTGAGGGTTAGCTCACAATATAGTATAACTGGTTATAAGATATTACAAAAGGGTGGCTCACTTCCAGGACTCACTGTCCAAAATGGGAGGCTCATTTCCCACAAAAATACAATGACAAAATGGCTTACAGCTAGAAAATGAACTGATAAGATACACCTAACAAGTGTTGATTCAGTTTCTTTGATGCTCAATAAACTGACTTAACACACTTCATCATTTTCGCACACTTTGCTTCATGCTTCACTTCTACAATCTCAAAACTACCCAATATATATATCTGATACATCCGCAAGCATCATTTAGGTCACCCTAATTAGATGCAACCTTTATTCACAAAAAAAAGATCAACTATCGGCTTCAAGCTCGTACAAAATCTTTCCAAAAACAATCCAAACGTGAAACATGTTACAACATGTTGACATGAACCAAAGATAGGTCACACATACATCCACAATACAAAAATAAATTCATCATATCACCATCTATCCATTAGGTCGTCCAAAGATAGACCGAATAGCAAAATGAAATCAACAGAGTAATACCAACTCACCGTACGAGCACCTGTGCACACGAGATTCTGAACATACAACCTTCTAACATCCAGAAACAATTTCCCAAAATCGCAAGTAGCAATAATCAACAGCAGAGGATTGTGGATTAAAATACTGGAGGATAGTAACTGCATACCGGTTCAGATACCGGTCTAGAATACCTGATCAAACTATGACTTGAACTTGCAGTTGCAACTCATGTAGCATGGTGACATCAATGACAACACAAAAGCTACAAAATGATATGTTCTTCATTCTTCCAACAATCTCCCCCTTTGTCATTGATGGCAACATGTGCCAAAATTTACAAAACCTCCTATGTACAACACTTCCCCTTACAACATTCTCTCCCCTTTACAACTTTCTCTCCACAACATTCTCTCCCCCTTTCTTCATTACAACAATCTCTCCATCTTTGACATCAAGGACAAAGGGCGGTCCAAAAAAAAATATAAAACTAAAAAACATTAACTAGAGGATGGTGAGCCTCGAAGCTCCTTAAGAATACCTTGCCAAGTTGCCTTTCCATTTTCCTAACTCTTCTTTGCAGACAACAACATTCTGTTCGGGGATTCCAATTCCACCAGACTTTCTTCTGCGTCATTCGGAGTACCAGGAGTCAGATTTATCTTCTCTAATTTCTCTGCATTTGCCAAGGCATTGGCAACCGGAGTGTACTCCATTCTCACAAGGTCACCCAATTGACCAAATCTTTTGATGATATCCTCTTTCTGCTTCTGAAGAATAAATAATTTGTCTCTATGAGCAGAGATGGCATTCTAGGTTGATCTGTCTCTGCCCTTAGATGCATTGTAGGTACTAGAGACAACAGTCAACTGGGACTCAATGGAGTCCATGAGGTCTTTAATATTCTGAGTGGCATCCAACCACTTTAAGTAATAAGAAAAGACAACATTTGCTTCAGATTCACAAGTTTGCACAACTACTAGATTCTTTTCAACATTTGTGTGTGCCAAAGCACATTTGACATGTAGTGACAACATCATTTTCTCTGCCAAGTTCTTCTCAACCTCATGCTTTGTCTTCTCACCAAGTCTAGAGGCATACTCCTTAAAGGAATCCAATAACAGTTTCAGATTCTCTACCGGAGTGAGAGATGTATCCATTAATGTACTGGGTGTGGCCTCTTGCAATGCTTTAAGAGCATCATCAATTAGCTCTGTCCCTTTCTAGTGTGTCTCCAGAATTTCTCTTCGATCGGATGCATGCAATGCATCCCCTAGCACCACCTTATGAACAGGATAAATTTTGTCCAAGTCCACACTACTTTGAATTATGGGGAGTTGTAGAAGTTCTAGAGGAATCACTAGTTGGAATTTGATCTGCTTGGATAGCAGGCCTTTCAAAACATTATTGCCGGAGGAGGATTCTCCAGGAGACCTAAGAGATTCCACAACCTGCCTTTGATCTTCTTCATTCTTCTCGACAAATTCCCCATTTTTCTCTTCTTCCTCTACATTTTTTTTTCCCTCTTCCTTCTCTTCTTCTTCTTTTTCATCTTCTTCTTTTTCATCTTTGTCTTTGTTTCCTTCTTCATCATTCCCTTCACCTTCATTTTATCTTGTTCTCCTTCAACATTATCTTTTTCACCTTCATCATGCTCTGGAGGGTCAACGTCATTTTTCTATGGCTCAACTTCTCTCTCATTCTGCTTCTCTATCTCTGGAGGATCATTTGAAATACCTATATCCGGAGGGATATTTGTATCATTTGTTTTTGGAGGAATGCCTGTATCACCTGTACAAGAAGGAATGTCTTCCTTAACCTTTGTAGGAATTTCTTCTCCTGATTTAGGTGCAAAACTGGATGGATGTGCACCAAACATACCAGATTTCTCAGCCATATCCTTGATGGCTTCTATAGTTTCTTTCCTTATCTTCTTTATCTGCTTCTTGTCCTTTGCCATCAAAGAGTTTACTCTTTTCTTCACCTGGAACATCTTTGAACAAACCTTCAAGGTTTTTAAATCATTCGGGGTCAAAGGGGACCCAATTTTCTCAAATGCTTCATTTCTAATCTTTTCTTGCAAGTCAATAGCCTTTTTTCTCCTTTTCATCAAGGCTTCCCACATTTTCTCAAGCAGATTATTCTTTACATAATCCCAACTAACTTCTAGAGAGATAATATACTGAATAACAACTAAAATCAAAGTTTTCCTGTCTTCTCTACCTACTTGAGTATAATATTCTGATGTAGGCTTCAACATATCTTCAAAATGTATCAAGGTATTGACTAATGCCTCTAATCTAAAAGGGGAACCAGTTCTTATCGGAGAGTCCTTTTGTTCTTCCTGGTCAGGAGAGGCTTCTTCTGACACTTTTGCTTTCTTTCATTCCAGTTTGGTGTGCACATGAACACCAAAATCCTGCTCTTCATCTTCCTCGGAGGACGACACAATATGAATTCTTTTACTGCCAATACTAGCTTCCTGAGAAGCACCTTCACCAGAGGACATGCTTCCTCTTCTCTTCCTTACCAATTTTGTTGCAGGATCTACATCCTCTTTCCTCTTGATCTTCAGTGATGCTGAGGTTTTTCTCCCTTGTATCTTTTTCTTTCTTTTCTCTCTTTACTGGTGGCACCAGAGGAGTCTCTTTCCTCTTACCAAATCTAGTATTGGGTTCGAAAGGAGCCAAGCCTTTACCTTTATCAGGAATACTAGGTTCTACCTTCACTGCAAGAGGTGCAGATGGTTTTGAAGGAGCAGTCCTGTTGGATCTCCTTCGTCCTGATGATTCTCCAGCCATTTGTTCTCCCATAGCTCAACCTTGTGCAATCTATTCATCAGTGAAGCCAGCCCTCTTAAGCATTGCATCTACATTCTTTCTTATTATAGGCTTCCTATGCTCCAAGTGAACTTCCATAGATTTTTCTGCATAGGTGCCAACTCTAGGTTCACTGGCATCTTTCAAACTCTTCAGCAAAACTTGCACATAGCCTTTGGCTTCATCCTTTGTAATCTCATACTCCAAAGGTTGAATCCATATAGTCTGGGGTTCAACAGCTTCAATCATGCACTCATCAGAAGAGACATGAAATATTATATCATTCTTGTATTTTTCAACAACTCTCTTTGGGATCCCCTCTCTTTCATTCATGTTGCTTTTGAATACAACAAAGAATGTTGTCATAACATTTTATTGAGCCTTCAAATCACCCAAACTATGCATGTAATCAAGATTTGATGAGCAACTGGTTTGGATGTGTCCCAAAACACCACATCATCTCTTCCGGGAAGTCTCTTAAGGAAATAGAATAGCAAACACACAATCAAGGAGCCAAATTTAAATGCATACTTCACCACATCATCTCTTCCGGGAAGTCTCTTAAGGAAATAGAATAGCAAACACACAATCAAGGAGCCAAATTTAAATGCATACTTCTTCTCCTAGGTCATCCTCAAGTTCTCAAACAACTACTGTCAGAAAAGTTCACACAATCATAATCCGCACCATTAATTGCCATATCAAAACTGGTGTAGATTGTTGTAGCAGATATAGAGTTCTCTTTGTTAGTGAAGTAGATCTTTTGTCTGATCATTATTCAATCATACTTCACAACAGGATTAGTGATAGGCTTTGTAGTAAGAGCTCTCCTGTCATATGTAGCACTGGCGAGTTCCTCACCACTTCATTCTTCACAACTTTCAATACGGGTACCGGTCCGGTATCATAGAATCCAGTAACAACCTTAAGGACTTCCTTGGTTATAAGATGGGGTTTGTCAGTCCACAAGAACTTGTCATGCATTTTGCTGAGAGTTGGTTTTACATACTTATCATCAACCGTGGAACTGAAATTAGGAAAGTAATTCCCCCTATCCAATTTCTTCGCAACAATGTTTGAATGCTTGGGTTTTACCAAGAAATCATCCCCGGTGAGCTCATTCTGCCATATGTCTACCAATTTTCCATGATTGTATTCCTTAGTTTTGACTCGAATGTACATCCTTGTATCTTTAGTCGGCATAACCCCATGAGGAATTGATGAGAAGGCGCCCATAGGGTTGTCTTCAAAAACCTTCATAGAATATTTCCTATATGATGGTCTAGGTCTTTCTGACACATTAAAAACTACAAGGGTTGCCATTTCTCCACAAATCGAGTTCAAATGATTTCAAAAAGACTATTCTCACAAACCCACAATAGCACAGATAAGCAAAATACCTTTTTCCTTCGCGAAAACCAGAACTAGTGTTTGCACAGCTCACACTCCAAATCGCCTCAAGAATGCTCCAAAATTTCAAATATGCAAGTGATCAAAATACCTTACAAAATCACTGTATAAACCAACGATCTACCCTAATTCGCATTAAATGCGACAGATTTCAAAAAGCTGATAAAACCCTTCTTCACTACACTGAAAAACCCTAATTTTATTCGCATAAGAACATGCCTTCATCTTTTCTTCCGATTCCTTTTGCATAACTTCTGTCTATCCATTCCTTACAACATGTCCTCATGCCAAAGACTAACACGCCAAATATCCAGGGGGTTTGAACAATTTTTTGTTAAAGGTCCCCCTAAGACCATGCTAGGTCTAATTCCCAAAGGAATTGTCTGCATCGGATGGGGGCACAGACGCATCTGATGTTTCTGGCTCTTCTTTCTTCCTCCATATCTTGTCATTTCTTCCTTAACCTCATTCTTGTCAATTTTCTTCACTGGTTCATTCTTCTTTACCAGATCAAACTGCTTTCCCTTTTTACTTCTGCAAACTCTTGAAATGTGTCTTGGTTTGTTGCAGTTGTAGCAGATAACATTCTTCTGACTAGTTTGACCTCCATTGCCCCTTGATCTGCACTGATTTTCTTTGTGTCCAAACTTGTTACATGTATAGCAGTAGCCATTAAAGGATTGATTCATTCTACCTCCATTAAACCAATTCATCATCTAAGTTCTGCATTCACTAGCTTTATGTCCAACTTTCTTGCATGCAAAACATTGTCCGAAGAAGGAACTAGCAAACTGATTCATTTTACTTCTGCACTCTGACGCCCTTTGACTAAATTTATTACATGAAAAGAAAACACCATTGAAAGATGGGTACCTTTGAGCATTTGGCTGTCTGATAAGCGGTCTCCTAGCAAAGTTCCTTGAATTTCTTATCTGCTTCCCTTTATCTTGAGTCTTGATTATCCTTAGAACTTTCACCTGCTTCATTTCCCAGACCACCTTTGTCTTTAGAACGTCTCTACCCTACAATCAACTCATCAAGCTTGGTGGAGCTTGTCTTTAAATTATCTTCACAAAGTTTTGCTTTCTCAAGATCTGCTTTTAGGTTCACCACCTCTTGTTCAAGTCTAGTGCATTCATCAGTCTTGCTTTGCACCACTGTATTCAAACATTCTTCAATTCTCTTCTTTTCCTCCACTAGCACCTTTAATCTGGTGATCTCTTCATTAGCTTGTTTCGATTTCTCACTCACTTCTCTATGTCTTTCTTTGAACTTCTTCAATTTCTCTTTCAACTTCCGGACACATTCATTTGCCTCATCAAGATTTTCTTTCAAATCTTTGTTTTCACTTTCAGCCTTGTCAAGATCTTCAAGAGCAGCCCAAAGTTCTTCTTTGTCATCCATTTTTTCAATCTTCAAGATCTTCCTCAAGTTGTTAGGCTTCTTTGGAGGAACCAAGCTCTGATACCAATTGTTGAATACCCAAGATACTGAGAGGGGGGGTGAATGAATATTTTAAACTTATTGAACAAATACCATCCAACTACTCCAATGCATATAACAATAAAGATAAGCAAGAGAATTAATAGAACATGAAAACACACAACACATGAACACCAAGATTTTTACGTGGAAACCCCAAAATGGGAAAAACCATGGTGAGGGTTAGCTCACAATATAGTATAATCGGTTATAAGATTTTACAAAAGGGTGGCTCACTGCCAGGACTGACTGTCCAAAATGGGAGGCTTACTTCCTACAAAAATACAATGACAAAATGGCTTATAAAGTGAACTGATAAGATACACCTAACACGTGCTGATTCAGTTCCTTTGACGCTCAATAAACTGACTTAACACACTTCATCATTATCACACACTTCGCTTCATGCTTCACTTCTACAATCTCAAAACTATCCAATATATATATTTGCTACATCAGCAAGCATCAATTAGGTCGGCCTAATTAGATGCAACCTTTATTCACAAAAAAAAGATCAACTGTCGGCTTCAAGCTTGTACAAAATCTTTCCAAAAACAATCCAAATATGCAACATGTTACAACATGTTGACATGGACCAAAGATATGTCACACATAATGTATCCGCAATACAAAAATAAATTCATCATATGACCATCTATCTATTAGGTCGGCTAGAGATAGACCTAATAGAAAAATGCAATCAACAGAGTAATGTCAACTCACCGTATGAGCGCCTATGCACACGAGATTCTGAACATACAACCTTCCAACATCTAAAAACCATTTCCCAAAACTGCAAGCAACAATAATCAACAACGGAGGATTGCGGACCAAAATATCGGAGGATAGTAACTACATACCGGTTCAGATACCGGTCTAGAATACTTGATCAAACTATGACTTGAATTTGCAGTTGCAACACATATAGCATGGTGACATCAATGACAACACAAACACTGCAAAATAATATGTTCTTCTTCATTCTTCCAACAGATTGGTGAAGCATGAGTGAGTATGGTGATGGTATTCCGTTATACTAGTGCAAGAGTTTTGATCCAGTGTAGAATATATGTGTTAATATTTGGCTAAGTCATAGAGTTCAACTCAGTGTACAAATTATCAGTTTCTAGGTTCGAATTGCTTTGTCTTGAAGAATTTTTGTTTGCAGTTCTAAAATAATTGTTGTGTATGTCAGAGGAATCTAAATCCAAATTTCCATGTCTTTATGTCATCTGGTATGGAAGATAATGATGACAGTGTATTGGGTCTGCCAATAACAGTGCTACTAGTATAGAGTACATGTTTGGAATGGTCCACATTTCACCACAAAAGAATATTTGGTTATGTGGTTTTGTGGGAGTACTTACAGGTGTTAGAAGAGTGTGTGGTCCAAGTGGCAAGTGTTTTGGTGGTTTGCATGTTGTTTTGTGAATGGACAGATGGTTCATATCACTAGTCTTTACTATATGGTGCTGACCTAAAGAATTTAGGGTTGTGCGAAGTTAAAATATGAATTGAACAAACTTATGGGAGTGATTATAGGTTCCTGCTAACCTATTTTGATGCGTTATAAGTTTTGAGGTGTGTGTGGTTGAATCTTGAGCTTACAGGTTAATATATTACATGTTTCATCTAATTAGGCCTACCTAATTGATGATGTAGGTGTTTGCAAATGTAATGCAGATAAATGTAAGTTCATTGTAATGATTGAAATAGGGTGCCCCAACTTTTAGGAGATGGAGCATAAGGGGTAGGGTCCTATTTCGCTATTATTACATTCAAGAAAACCCTAGATATCTCAATCTAGGGATGGAATGAGAGAGAGAGAGATCCGCTAAAGGTTGTCCTAGGGTATGATCAAAGGCTAAAGAGGGGTTCACCACCAAGATAGGGCTTGGAAAGACAAGTAACATGCAAAATATAATTATGAAACTTAATGATATGCAAGACTATAATAAATAACCTAGAAATGAATGCAAAACATGATAGAAAGTTGGGAAATCAGAGAGGTACACTTGGAAACCTGTAGCAGCTTGAATGAAGATCTGAAGTATTGAAAATGCTGAATTTAATGCACACCAGGATTCATACGCTAGGGTGGGCGTATTAGTCCCAAAATAGGGTTTCTGGGTGGAAATAGGAATCTGGAACTGTTGAATTAGGATCTACAAAAAATACCCAAAAATGAGTATACTAGGACTCATACGCCACAAGTGGCGTATCAATCCCATTTTGTTGTGAAGTTTCCTAGGAGCAGAATTATGAAGAAAAAATTTGTGACCCTCTGAAGATGGATCAAATAAGCCTTTTACCACTAGTTTCATGCAGAGAGGTTAGATATCTTGCCCTAGATCTAAGTTTCTGTGAGCCTTGACAACTTTACATGACAACTTTTGAAACTTTTACAACTTTGCAATCTTGATACTTTTGAAGGCTTCAAATCCATTTTGTCTTCAACCTATAAAATTGCAATCACACAAAGAGAGAAAAAGTTTTGCTTTGTTAGGGAATAGGGGTTTTCCTTGTTAAAACCTCGTTTAGGTAATTAAACCAAATGATGAAACAATGAAATAAGGAAATGAAACATGAAACATGAAATGATGATACCTTGGATGATGTCTTGGAATACAAATCTCCAAATCACATGAAGTGGCCATAAAGAAAGTAGATCTTGATCTCAAATTGGGTATGAAACAATGCTTGCAAATGGATCTTCAATGCTACATCACAACACTAGCTTCACAACATGCTTGATGCATTACAATCTTGACATGATGATGGATCTTGAATTGCTGCAACAAATTATGAAGAAATCTTTCTTTGAATGCTTTAAAGATGTTGTTGAATGTCCTTGAATGCTCTTTTGAAGTCTTGTAATCAGAAACTTACTATTAGGAATTCTCTCTTGAAAGTTTTATGTGGAAATGAGTGAAATAACCTTGTATTTATACTTGTTTATGCCAAATTCCTCGAAATTACAACACTACAAGTCGTAGTCAGATCTAGGAGAATAAATTCCCGCCAACAATTTGAATTTAATTTAGGTTTAAGCCACATAGGACTCATATGCCAAAAGTGGCGTATGAGTCCCATTAGGCTTAAGCTTTGGGACACATTTTTCAAGAAAGGCTTAGATTGATGTGAAATTAGGATTGATGCCCTGAAACTTAGTTGGGACTCATATTCCCAAGGTGGCGTATGAGTCCCAGATCACTAAATTTGGGCCATACAATCCAAAAACACATAAATTATGATTGGATGTTGGTAAATGTCGAGATTATCCTCAAAAAGATGCATTAACTAAAGCTTGTGGATACAAAATAAGGCCAAATAAGGCATAAAGAAGCCCAATTAATTAATGAAACCCTAGATTAGTGTGAAAGTGTAAAGAGACACTTTACAACACCCTAAATAAGGCACAACCAGGTCTGCTTAGTTTACATGGGCCCAAGACCTAATGTGAATGTGTTAAATACATTACAACACTAAATTAAGGAAACATTAAACTTAATTTAACGAGGGCCCAAACAAGTGCAAAAATGTAGAGGGATACATTTTCCGACGTTACAATAATTTTCATTGTTGATGCGGATATGTATGTAATGTAATGTGAAGTGTGCGAATATAGTGCAAGTGTGATGCAAATATAAGTAGAGCAGAGTGTGGAAGTGGTGTAGTATGAAGTGTGTTGATTCAGTATTTTGAGTTCCAATGGAATTGTATCTCCTGCATATTATAGATGTATTATTAGTAGTTCAAATCTTGGCAGTGAGCCACCCCTTTTTTTCTATTTCTCTTATACTCTAGACAGTGAGTCCAAAAGGCAATGAGCCATTCTATAATATGTTATGACCAGTTATAATATATTGTGAGCTAATCCTCACCGTAGTTTTTCCCTTTGTGGGTTTCCCACATAAAAATATGGTGTTCATGTGTTATGTGTTTTAATGATTACTTTGGCATAAAACTTAACATTTCTTGAAATTTGTGTCCAAAGATTGGCCTACTGGGACTCATATGCCGCAACTAGCGTATGAGTCCCACTTAGCTTGCACCTAATTTTTAATTCAATTCTTGGCGGGATTTTATTCTCCTAGATCTGGTGTTAGCTTGTAGTGTTGTAATTTCGTGATATTTGACATAAACAAGTATAAATGCAAGGCTATTTCACATATTTTCTCCTAACAAGATCTAGCAATTCAAGTATTTAAGCATTATAACAAATTTATGATCAAGAGCATTCAAGAGCTTTCAAGAGCTGATTATCAAGCATTTTGGAGCTACTTTCAAGATTCAAGCATCATGTCAAAGTCATCATGCATCATGTCAAAGTCATCATGCATCATGTTTGTTTTTGAGCTAACATTTATGATGTAGGCTCTTATGATTCAAGCAAGCATTCAAGTCAAGATCTACAACATACAATCAAGAGTCAAGATCTAGATTCATGCTAGCCATTTCATACAAGATTGCAACATTCATATCGAAGGTTTGGTGAGTTGCAACATAACATATTTGTTCATTCATCATTCCTTCATTCTATTTGATTTCATTTAAGGTTTGATTACCAAAACGGGGTTTAACCAAGGAAAACCCCTATCCAATAATAAAATAACATTTTTCTCCCTCTTCATGAGTGATGTTGATCTAGGTGCTTTGGGCTTGAAGAGCCTTTGAAGACAAAGTTGCAAGATTGAAGAAAGTTGTCAAAGTTGTCACAAGGTTGTGATCTTCACAGAAATTCATCTACAGAGTAGAATTCAGTGCTTCAAACTCATAGATCGGATGGGAGAGAAGCTACAAAAGATCATTAGAGGATTCCAGAGTTTCAAGTCAACCTTGATACTGGGACTAAATCATCACTTGTGGCATATGAGTCCCAGTATACCAGTTTTCATACATTTTTTGTAGATCCTAGTTTACTTGTTGTAGATTCCGGTTTTAGCTCAAACCCTAAACTGGGACTAAATCGCCTCTACTAGCATATGAGTCCCAGTGAGCTTGAAAAGTCATAATTTTAGGATTATAGATCTTGTTTCAAGCATCTTCAGTTTTTCAGGTGCACCTCTTTTCATTCTCAATTCATTATTTTGATTTTGAGTTTCATATCCTAGGTTACATTGTTAGACTTGCATATCATTTGCATCTTCTTCTTTCCAAGCCTTTCCTTGGTGGTGAACCCTCTTTTGTCTTTAATCACACCCAAGGAAACCATTCTAAACCATCTAACCCTTCCCTCAATCAAGCCAATTGGTTGAGGGATCTTGGTTTCCTTGAATGAAACATAAGTGAAATAAGTGGAGGAATCCTAATTCCCCTTTAGTTCCATCTCCCAAAACGTGGAGCACTATTTCTGAGGTTTCATTATGAAATCCTTAGTATAATCATACCAACAAATATGGTAAGAGAAAAACCTAAGCTAGAAAACTTTTAATATGTGGCAACAACCCCTTGGTTATTAATAATTTTTAATTTGATTCATAGCAACCACCAACTTAATTGAGCTATCTTCTATCTAGCTTAAAAATGCTGACTTCATATCTTCTTCACTCACCATTATGGTGATGACTCTATGCTACCAATTATATGCTTACACTAGAAAGTGGCTAGCTCCCAATTTAGGGTCATGCCTAGACCCAAAACTAAACCTTGAGGGTTTATTCGTGATGACCTTTGTGGACGATGGAAATGCGAACCACAAATAATAATGCAAATCTTAGATGATGGAAATGTGAACCACAAATAATAATTCAAATCTTACACTTTCACAGCCATTCACTGAAACTCAATATTTTGGCTGTTAATATGGAATTTAGATAACAAGCAAAGTCATCATAGGTAAGATCTTGATTTTCTCCGTTGTTGGTTCTTCAAAATAGTAAACTTTGAAAGAACAATAATGATAAGATGCAATGACAATGATAAAATACTCAAAGATAAATGATAACTATGCTTAATACTAATAATGATAAATGCTTGATAATGCTTGAATGATTGATAATGATAAAATGCTCAATGATAAATAATACCTATGCTTGATACTAATAATGATAAATGCTTGATAATGCTTGAATGCTTGATAATACTTGAACGCTTGAATGATAAAAGTGCTAGAGTGATTTTGAACTTAAATGTGGGAGGGGGTTCAAACGAGATGAAAACTTCTTATTTATATGCTTCACTTGATGTTTGATCAATGGGGGATATTGATTTACAAGATCAATGGATAACGAAATTCAAGATAGGGTAAGACCCAAATTTGAATTTGATGGAGGGAAAGTTAGAAGAATTAAATAAATAGATTTATTTAATTCAAATGATAGTTAAAGAAATAAATAAATATTAATTTATTTATTTTAGAAGAAAATATTTAATTTAAATAAACTATTTTAATTTATTCAAAAGAGGAGTGTTAGCTAATTAAATAATTTTTAAAAATAATTTAATTATAGAGGACCAAAGATAAATTGAATTTGATTTTAATTAATGGTTGCAGGGAAAATGATAAATGATTAATTAATTAATTAATTAATTAACAATTATTTACTTAATATCTAGGTATGATAAAAAGTTAAGATAATTAAATAATTAAAATTTATTCAATTATTATGGATGAAAAGAGGAATATTAGCTTAATTAAATAATTAAAAATTGTTTAGTTAATTATAGATAGAAGAAATGATAAGGATAGTGAGGAAATGATATGATTAAAATGCCTTAGTCATTTTGTCCCTCTTTGAAACAATATGTTTTAAAGGATTTTTTCGAAACAAAGAGATTGATGATATACCCAAGGAAGCATAGGATGGAGAAAAACCAAGAGATTGATGATATACCCCAACGAAGCATATGATGCCCACTCAAGAGATTAACCAAATAAAATAATATTTTGGTCAGGCGCACGACAAGAATTAGCTAGGTCTATGATAATGATCATGATATGATGATGATGATAATGTATGCATGTATGTAATGATGGATGTTATGATTTTATAATATATGATTATAATGCACATATTATGGTTATGATACTATGAGGCATACAAACACTTGTGAATGCAGCAAAATCAATCTTCACCAACGATCAAATATTAGAATGAAACCTATAAAGAGAAAATAAAACAAAAGGAGATATACAAAATGAACATCAAGCAAAATTAAACAAGACGCGTTACTTTGAAGAGGAACCTTAGTTAGTGGATATCGGTTGTCATTTAGCTATCTTACATACACACAACACATATGTAAATAGAAAAAGAAAGAAACTCATGTCAAAACCCAAGTTTCTCAAAGCACATTAAGGTGTAAGCATTCATCAAGAAAATGGGAGATAAAATAAAGTCAAACATGCCAAAGAAGACAATCATGCTATGACTGAAGTGCTTTAAGCATATAAATATAGGCTATCATTGAGCAAATGGGATAGAAAAGATAAAACAAAAAAAGCAAAAGAAAATCAATTGAGAAACAAAATAAAAAACCAATATATCTCTTGCCAAAAGATAAGCCCAAATTTGATAAATAAGCTCCATTGTAGGAAGGATATGTCCATTAGGACTTCAAATTTATTTTGATATTTCCCATCATAGGAAAGATAATTTTGTTAGGACATGAAAGTGTTTTTAGAGTGATATCGAAAGATAGGTAACAAGTTATTCAAGCCAAATATTTAGCTCAATAGTTGACATTTGTTTAGCTCGTGATATTCATCAAAGCTCAATGTTTTTGGATTTGTATATGATCTCAAGATATAGTAATCTAACCCGACACCTAGATCAAGAGAAAGATGCCCCAGTTATTTATAGGATCACTTATTATGGGATAGATGGACTGATTATGTTTTCATAGGTGGATAGGTGGACGATAGGAGAAGAGATTTACAAAGATTATATTGAAAAGGAACAAGATAGCCTCTACTAGAGGTATTTCTATTAGGCATATGAGATAAAAAAAGATTCTTTGGATAAAAGGATGATGTCTAAAGGACATGGTGTGTAAGGATTTGCATTGTATGAAACATACTTGTACAAGGTTTTCCATCAACTTTACCAAGACAAAAGTACCAAGGGTAAGGGGATGGATTAGATAGAATGAAGGATATATGATGAAGGATATGGATAGGATTTTCAAGATCAAGATAAGGAAGGAATGATTTATTTAGATGGAATGAGGGATATGTGATGGAGTGGATGCGTTAGGGGTGGATGAATATTTTAACGAGCCAATTTGGATGCCCTTTTAGTTCGTGTTTTGATATATCTTGTTTGGATAGGGATGGTGGAATCTTGTGGAGGAGTATGATCAAGACAAGAAAGGATATTTTGGTCTTGAAATGGGAGGGGATCACTACATGCAGTGAAAGGTATGGGCTCATGAGATGGGAGAGGATCATTGGATGGGATGAAAGGTGTGCTTTGATCTTGATTTGGAAGGGAATTGGAAAATGTTGTAGAGGTAAAAAGGATACCTTGTTCATTAGGTGACATGGAAGAGATACTTAAGCCTTGAGATGGAGGGGGAATTATGAAGTGGAATAAGTAAAATATATTGAACTTGAGATGAAAAGGGTTCATTGAAAAGGATTTGATTAAGAATGAGCCTCGAGATGGCATGAGATGAGTACATTGATCTTGATTAAGAACGGGATCATTGGATGCTATTTTTATCTTATGGATTGACTGTGTACTAAGGGACTGCATTTTTTAGAGAAGAGCTACTTGAGCTATGGTGTATTCATATAGAACAAAAGCATAATTAGCTCCTTTATTATTGCTGTTTTTATTCTAATTTCCCCTTTTCCATGATTAGGGATAGGATCTTGGAATATCTTGAGATCATCATTAGTTGAAGGTGTATTTTCTATGGCAACACATCCTTGATCTATAAGGTTTTGGAAAAGATTTTTCAATTTGAAGCAGTTAGAAGTCTTATGTCCTTTGATCCTATGACACTCACAATATTCATTCTCTTTTGTACCATGGAGGTTTAATTTTTTGTTCTTTTTTTATCGCTTTAGGTAAGGTGATAAGTTTAGCTTGGATCAATTTTTGTAAGGCAGACTCAACAAATTCCACTAAAGGAGTGTATTGCCTTTTGGGAGTGTTGTTTTACCTAGGTGGTCTTCAACCACCTTGATTTGAGGATTGTTTGCTACCAATTATAGGGTAGGTTGAACATTTTGAATTGTTTTGTCATCTACCACTCCATCATTGATAGTATTCTTATTTTTAGTCTAGTTTTTGGGATTGTCTTTAGATGTTGAATGGTTGAACATTTTTGCTTCCCATGTTTCTCCACCTTTGTAAAAAGGACACAAAGGATTCTCCCTCATTTTTTTATATTATATAAATCAATTATGGAGATTTTGTGTTCAACATTATATGAAAAATATGCAATTAATTTATCTACCAACTCATGAAAGGTCTTGATCCCATGAGGTAAATGTGAAAACTAGTCAATAGCTTGACCTACTAAGCTTCTCAGAAAGAGGTGCATTAGATTTGTATCATTATAGGACACCTCGAGACAAGATAAATCTAAAATTCCCTTATGTGTTCTCTTAAATCACCTCTTCCCTTGCATTTATCAAATCTAAGCATTTCAAAGTTTTGAGGGAAGGGTATCATGTTTAAGGACTTGTCTAAAGGATATGGGCATATGTCTTCCAATGTATATCTTTTCTTAGTGTTGATATTTCCCATTTCATGTTTGCTATCTTTTGTTGTATCGCTTACAATAGTTAAGCCGAGCCATTGGTAGATGTTGATGGAGGTGTACTTGTGTGAATGTAATATTGTTGTTGATGTTTATTTAAGGGAATGTGATGTTGAGGTTGATTTGGTGAAATGTAATCTTATTAAGGTTGACTTGGTTGAATGTAATGTTGTTGTGGTTGACTTGGTGTAATAGGCATGTGTTGCATGTTTGAGGTACCCATATTTAAATAAGATCCAACAAAGGTAGGTGATTATTTTGGTGCAAATTGATTTTGATGTGTCTCTTGATATGCTTTCCATTAAAATTTTGATGTTATGTGGAGCCAATGGTGAATATATGAACATAGCAGCCACCTTTTGTGATGATGTTTGAATTGGATTGGGTTGACTTGTTTCTCCCCAAATGTCAAGTGTAGAGAAGGTTATGAGATATTGTGCTTGTTCTTGGATAATGTGAGATGGTGTTTTAGCACCTTTTTAGAGTAACAATTGAAGGTAATGATTGGGGTTTGTACTAAACATAAGATCTAAAACTTTCATTGCTTTAAGGTGTTACTCAAATTCTTTTATGTCTTCCAATGTTGGCTCTTGGTTGAGATCTTCATCAATGTGAATGGTCCATGAAGATGATGAGTGTGGAATGTCAAATGTTCCATGAGATGGTTGTTGTGAATATATTCTTGAGGTGTTTGATGTGAAGACATTGCCAACTCATGTTGGGTAATCCTTACGGGTGTTTGCATGTTTGACTCATTTTGACTTGATTCCATGTTTTTCTTACATTGAGATCTTGTAATGGGCATATACAATATAAGAGATCAAATAAAATAAGATTTTCCTTCAACAATTTTGATACTTGTTTCTCAAAACTAAAATAGACCAAAGTTAAGCTAGATCTCCCAATGATGATAACAATATTGATTGGTAAAAAAAATTTACTTGAACTAGGCTTGTGAGTCCAAGAAAGATGATAAATATTGATATTGATAAAGTGTACTTGAGCTAGACTTATGAGTCCAAGAAAAATTGATAAATAGTGGAGGTTTCAAACTCAAGAGTAGCTTTGAGGCTCTAAATCTGGTATATCCACAAATGATATGAGTCCAAGCAAACTTGATAAATAGGTGAATTTTCAAACTCAAGAGTAGCTTTGAAGCTAGTATATCCACAAATGATATGAGATAAAAATAAAAACCTAGGAGATCCAATTTGAACTTCTATAAACTTTGATAATGGTATGATAAGATACCAAAAGGTTGTCCACTCAAATCTTATGAAGGACAATCCAATGAAATAATACCAATTAAGTTACATCTAATTCAACTTTATTTATTTGATAGTTTGATACTTATGATAGTTTGATATTTTACCTTTGATTTTTGCTTTATTTTGGAATATTTTTATTTTAATGATTTTTAATTTTTTAAAATTGTTCAAAGATTAGAAACACACAAAGATATAATGAAAAAGATAATGTCCTAGGCTCAATTTTGAATGGATATCTCCCCTTTGGTTTCAAGTGGAGATGATCTAAATAATCAAACACACAAGAGATATTAACAAGCCTAGTCCAATGGGTATAGCCAATAATTTTTGACTAGGCTTTACAAGCTCAATTAGGGGTATCCTCTGGATATACCACAAGAGTATGTGATGCCTAATCTATATATCTCAACAATAAAGTTCAAGATCTTGACTCAAAATATGGAATTTAGATAATATGCAAACTCATCATAGCTAAGATCTTGATTTGTTCCATTGTTGGTTTCTCTTCAAAGTAACAAGTTATGAAAGATCAATAATGATATGATGTAATAGTTTTAATAAAATTATCAAGGATAAATGATGCCTATGTTTGATACTAAAAATCATAAATACTTGATAATGCTTGAATGTTTGAATGCTTGAATGATAAAAGTGCTAGAGTGATTTTGATCATAATAGTGCTAGGGGGTTTGAATGAAATGAAAGATTTTGATTTATATGCTTCACTTGATGATTGATCAATGCTAAAGATGGATTTTCAAGATCAATGGATAGGAAATTTCAAGATAGGGCAAGACCCAAATTTGAATTTGATGGATGGAAAGTTAGAAGAATTAAATAAATAGACTTATTTAATTCAAAATGATAGTTGTGGAAATAAATAAATATCTATTTATATATTTTAGAAGAAAATATTTAATTTATTTAAAAGAGGAGTGCTAGCTAATTAAATAATTTCTGAAAATTATTTAATTATAGAGGACCAAAGATAAATTGAATTTGATTTTAATTAATGTTAGAGGGAAAATGATAAATGATGAATTATTTAATTAATATAGATATGATAAAAAAATTAAGACAAATAATTTAAAATATTTAATTATTATGGATGAAAAGAGAAATATTAGCTTAATTAAATAATTAATTATAGATAGACGAAATGATGAGGACAATGATGAAATGATAACATGAAAATGCCTTAGTTATTTTTAGGTGCCTACAACCTTTCATACCTACCCCTTTTAAGAATTGGAGGATTTGTAGTTTATACACCAATGATAGAGAGAATTCATCATCTCCTCTTGTATGAGATCTCTAATCTTGCATTTAAATTATGACTATTTATCAAGCACAAGCTTTCAAACTAGTAGCAATTACAATAGAATGATAACAATATAATCAAGTTAAGTGTTGGTTCTATGCCAATCATTAGTGTGCAAACACATACAAAGCCACATAGGGATTAATATCATTCCAAGATGTCATGTTCATATAATTATTAGATCAAGCGTACAATAGTTATACATAAGGTGACTAGCTCATATACATATTACAAGTATAACAATGACTAGTTCACACACATCACAAGTACAATAATGGATAGCTGATATATACATCACAAGTATGATAGTGACTAACTTAAGAATACACCACATATACATAGTGTGAATGATCCACACCTACATTATATTTTAACATTGGGTGATTGGTCACAATAGTGGGTTACACTTTTTGGCCAAACTTGATATTGAAATGAACATTTTGAACTTTTTTTTCACTTTCGGACACCTATAGCTACTAAACCGTGAGGAATTTGAAGATGATGCAAACTAGTGATTTGTGACATTTTGTTTATAGATTATAAAAGAAAATGGAATCAAATTGCATTTCATTTTCCATCTCCCTCGATAACTAGTTTTTAATAGTAAACACTATTTTCAAAGAGTGATGTGTACTTGCTAACACAACTTTTTTCTATGAAGGATAAAATTCTATTTTTTTGAATTTAGATTTGTAACTATGATATCTAGGGCATACATTTGGTTTCATAGTGTTCTATTGAATAATTTTTTCTTAATTAAGTTTTGAAGTCAAACCAATTACAATTTAGACATAGGATTACTTGCTAACAACTTTTTTTGTATGTATCGAATTTTTTTTTTTTGGTTGGATAAAGCACATCAATATTAAGAGCATAGATATTTTTTAGAATACTTTTTTGGTAATCTACTATTTTTCCACATGTGTAGAAAAAATGGCTTGATTTTCAGTGAAAACCTACATTCACAAGAAATAAAATATAAATATAATAATCAAATTAAATATATTTAAAATTATACTTTTTTGGCCTTGATAATAAGGACTAAAAACTTACAATTTTTTTTTTTAAATGAATTCATTTGATCCCCCAAAGGGTAAATCAAAAGTGCTTTTTTATCAGCATTTTAATAGGTGTAAAGGAGACTCTGCTATAGGTATGGTATAAAACTTAGAGTGGGGTTCTATCCAAGGGGTTTGATGTAAGGTGGTTTGATCAAACCCTCTTCAATTGGAATCCTTTAAATGAAAATTTTCAAGACTCAAATCATTATATTTTCTAAAAATATGTGATTTTAGCAAAAACTAGGATGTCCCAGAAGGTGTAACCCATTATTGTGGCAGCACCCCATAAAGATAAATTGGCACAATGAAAGTGGATGCAATCTATTGCATGTATCAACTCACTACTTGGTTAAATAACACAAAATCCTATAACTCTAGATCGCCTTGAGAAAAAGATTGTTGGTGTATCCCATACTACATCGTGGGCCCCATCCTTTTCTCAATCCACCATCATCTATGATGAAAATAAATAATTTCATACTAATTGATGTCATCATTGTCAAGGGAATAATTATAACAATATGTACAATACTTGAGGATATTTACACTAGTACATAGTGATTGACTAACACATACACAATGACCAACTAGAAATAGAAAGTATATGTTACACAACTACATGTATCTTCCCTTTATTTGCTTTAGTAACACCTACATTTAGGTGCATCCTAGCAAGAAAATGAATGTTAGTGCATCCCATACTAGACCATGGTTTCTATTCTTTTTCTCAACCCTTTGCACTAGTTGTGATGGTGGGAAAGTATCCTATACTAATCAGTATCATCATCGGATAAGGATTAAGTGTAATAAAATACATCACATATGATCATTAATAAGATTCTCACATTTTGTAGAACCATTGAGTTGATAGATTCTAACACCTATAACATCTAGGTCACTTGTGATAAGTCTATCCACCCTAGAAGGGGTTAGTACTAGACATATAATACTACATGGCCTTTGTGATATGTTGATTGAACCCATCACAACATGGGTAGCCCCTGGTACCAGTTAGTTTTGTCTTACTAGTGATAACTAACTACACCCCATAGATACAATTAATAGCCCACAACATCAATAACTTATATAGTACCTATGACAACCAACTAATTTATCCTATATCTTAACATAGATAGCTCTTGGAATTGTTACCTCTATGCTATTGATGAAAGCTAACTATTCCCTAAGATACGATGAATAGCACCAAGCATCTACAACCTGCACTATACTAGTGATAGCTAACAAATAACTCCTGTATTAAACTTGATTTTGATTTGTACAATTTTTATTGTCATGTACATATATTCTACACTTTACAAGGGTTCACAAATATTGGTCAAGTTGACCTAGATATGTTTGTCACAATAAAGTGAGCCATTAGTCTATACATAGTCATATAGGTCTGGGGTTGAACTATACGAACATAAAAGAATCACCTTGAACCCACATGCATTGGCCTCTCCTCAACACATACACATGGATAAATATCGACTTATAAAATAATCAAATCCACTTACTTGATTCAAATTATTATCTCTAGAGAACACACTATTTAGAAACACATTTTTATTAGATAGATACAATGGTAAAATATCAAACCTTAATTAGTAATACTTCTAGTTTTTACCTATAGATTGTAAAGGAAATCTTAATAAATGTCATCCCAAGCTCAACTCATAATTTAAAAGACAACTACAATAATTAAACCATTTATAGTCAATAAGAATACCCATTATTCACCTCATTAGATCTTATTAGCCTAATTTTATATCATTATTAGATATGAGCAATCAAGTTTTGTTAATTCATTCATAGCCATCTAATACAAATTTCAGTCTTAGAAAAAGCATATTGAAGGGGGAAGGTTGAGTAATTTGAAGAACAACAGCAAACACTAGAACATTTTCCTTAACCCTCCCCTATGGACTTGGTTCATAAGAGCATCCTTCGCATAACAATTTCCTACAAATGCTCTTTCAAATAGGATCGAAGTTGAATTTATTTCTCTTCACATTAATCTTTCAATGAAAATGAATATAGGTTCCAATACCCAAGGTTCTATAGCCACTCAAGTAGTATTATTCAAGGGAGTAAAGTAGAATTAGTACTATAGAAGGAAAGCCATAGGAGGGATTAAAATCCAATAGTGTAGAAAATCACCCTTTTACCAATAACCTCCTCAAAATATGACCATATCTCATGGTGTATCATTTATTACAATTAGATATCCTAACAAGGTTCCATTTAATGATTCCCATGAATTAATAATTCTTAATAGTAGGCCAAAGACGACAAAGCAATATAACGAACCCATACTAAAGAAATTTCTCCCAACGTTTCTTCTTCTTTTTGAGGTACTGGTAAGCTAGGGAGATACGTCTTGCCTCCTATTCCACAAGAGTTATATCTTTCTTTAACATCTGTAATATTACACTTACAATAATAATACCCATCTTGCTTCTCAACATCCCTACATACACCCCCTTGTATGATGTAACTCCTCCATCCTTTATGCTTTTATGGAACTTCACAACTACATGCCATTCTTTATTTATCTCCAACATGAAGATTGGACAAGAAGCGGATAGATTTGTAGCTTCTCAATGGCTCAATAAGTCCCTTTTCTTTTACGCCATTTCTCATTAAATGATTGTCCATTAATTAAATTTTTCAGTGATGGATGTCAATACCTTCTTCAATAACCTTGTAGGTTGTATCGAGTCGTATTTGTTCTCTAATATATTTATTTCTTTTATGCCCCATGCAATGTATTGCATAAAAATAGTCTTCTATGGGGATGTGACATTATAATTCATCATTTAGAAATTATCCTACAAATATATAGGGGGCCAAGGAGACATTTAGTTACATATTTTTTACTTCTTTCTGATACACAAAACATTATTTTTTGTAGGTGATTTGACTTTTAGGAGTTGAAACACTAGACAATGATCGATACTTGGAGTTGTTTAGAAATGTTGAAATGATCAACCTTTTGAATGACAAATTAATTGGTGTGCATAACACTTTATTTGTTCATCTTGTCACTTGTGGGAATTTGATGCAGAATTGGAGGTTATAAATGTGGTGTCCAAGAGTATTTGAAATCCCACGAAATACACTGAGTGGGTAACCTATAGATTATATTAAGATCATTTGTATTTAGAACTCAACCATTATATTAATGGAAGTATGATCACCCTCATCATCTACTAGTGATATTGCAAAAAAATCTATGCTCTATAGATGAAGATTACTTTTATTACTTGTAGGAGTCAAATAGGGTAATTAATGACACCTTAGGAGAACATGGAGATTGGTTGTGGTGAATATGAAGGAATGTAGGATTTTGATGCAAGATAGGAGATAATAATAAGAAATACATGTTTTCATGTTTAAATTGGAGGTCAACTAGGATATTGAAATAAAAGTTTGGAAGTTAATTAAAACTCCACAAATAGATTAAGTTGCATCATTTGAGGATACAAGAAATCATTTCTTGAAAGGATGTAGAACCAAGGGCAAGAACATCTCGACCTCGAAAGGAACTCCATCGATAGATTAAAGGAAACAAAAAGTGATTGAGAAAGCTTGTGTGAAAAAATGTAGAATCAACAAAGAGAAGTGTAGGAAGAATTGGAGGAAGTGGTAAAGTGCAATGGATCTTGCAAAATGGTGTGGAAGAAAATACGAGAAAGTATTGGGGAATCAAAATTTTGGATGTCTGTAAGTGGAAAAGAATTTTGCAAGAGATTTTGAATGTGATGAAGGCAAAATATCTAGAACTAGAGGAGAGAAGTGGATGAGATAGAGGGGAAATTAAAAAAATCCATTAGAACTTTGTGAGTTTACAAAATTCATGAAATAAAAAATTACGAGTTTTGTAGGATAGGAAGGGAGATCAAGAAACAAGCATGGGGAAGGGAATTCAAAACAACCATAGGAACTTCACAAATCCAAAAAGGAAGGATATGGGAATTCAAGCAAGGAAATAAGAAAACGTGGGGATGTGATGTGGAAGAAGATGAGAGGTTGGGATTGGTGAGGTAAATCTAGGTGTCATTTGTAGACCCAAAAAATGAGGAAACATAGGAAAATGAACCAATGAAATGACTAGATACACTTTATAGAACTTACATTAAAGATCTGCCATAGAATAGGAGGTCATACAAGATGAAGCCTAGTAGTCCATATAAAATCTACAAATTCATACAAACATAATAGCTTCCATTAAATGATAGGAAAATAGGGGATGAAGAGGAATAATATTGGTAAATTTCTCCAAGGGAGACTCATTTAGAGATTTGTTAGATTTGTTATATATGATGGGCGAAGATGAGGCAAAATACATAAAGGGGCAATGATTTAAGTAATTTTGTTCATTTTTAGATAAAATCCTAATATATTCTTTACAAGAGTATGAATATGCGGTTATGGGACCTTTGATGGAATGGAGGTACCTAACATTAATATATTCCAAATTAGCTTTGTCTCTATCCTATCCACAATAGAGGTAGCCTCACCGTAGATAGGTGAGGGACACGTCTATTAGTGCCTTTTTCTCTTTGAAAGAGGAGGATATCCATTTCTTTTTTTCCTGCTCCCGTATTTCAGTGTTTTCTCTTGTTCTAACTTGGATTTGATTACTTGAACTAGCTTTGGGTATAGTGCATGACTCTTTGGCCGCTTGGTAAATTGCTTTTTGTGGGTTGGCATTTCTTCTATAATGGTTGAGGTAGTTTTTGGAGTTGATTTATTTACAACAACAATTGTGGCAGTTACTTAGAGATTTGTAATTATTTTTTATTTTTGTGGTGATATCCTCAAGAATAATATTGACATGTATTATTGCTTGAATGATTTTTCAATATGTCATGATTGAAAATTAGGTGGATTAGACCATGATGTTTAAATTATCCTATACCCATGTTGTATTTGTGGAACATAGTTTTCTAAGAGGCTAACAAATATTTATGAAAATTGACACTTAATTCCTTTTTCTGCGTTATATAGTAGTGGTGGGACAATATTCACATAGGGGGAATGATGATTGAGTCGTATTGCCATTTAATATAAAAAAATTCATTACTTATACTATTATTTTCTTCCAAGGTCTTGGAAGACTATCTCTTGTAATTCCCTTATTGTCCCTTTTCTCATTTATAAGTAGTTGGGATCTAAGTTCTCCTTCTAGTAAAAAGGTTAAAAAATTTTATAAGTAGTTTGGATCTAAGTTCTCCTTCTACACCAATTGCATGAATATTAAGAAGAGTAGAAATTATGGTGAGACTTACCTTAATTCTCCTTCCTTATACTATTGAATGATATTCTTTGAAGTTCTTGATGAATTCTGCAACAATGTCAACATTGTTTCCCTCAAACTTTTTCTAGATATCTAACGAACGTGTTGCTTCAAAGAGTGTTGTAATCTATTTATCTTTTATGAGTTTACTAGAAGAACCTAGCTTTTATTTCCCTTTGAATTTTGAGTTATCTATTTCAAGTGATGGTTACTCAAGCATTCTAGAGTTTAATATTTGGGTAAAGCCTTAATAGTAGGTTTTGAGTGTTGGAAGCTTGAGTGTTGGGCTTGATAGCACTTTGGTGCATAAGGAAGATTAATTTCAATAATGGGATGTTTGAGCAAGAAAAAGAAGGGTAATAGTGATGCCTTTTGAGAACATATTTGAATCATACACCAAATCATTCCATAAGATTTTAATAAATTATTTGTTGTACTTTTGTGTTTATTTCCTAATTCTCAAGTGTTAAGATAACTATCTAAAAGTTATTAGATTATGATATGGCTTGTATTTGGGGAGTAGGTGAATTAATGAATATTATGTATATTAATAATTTGTAATTGAATTACAAATTTATTCAAATTTAAATGAAATGCATACCTTGTCTTATCAATTGTTGTGTACAAAGTTGTTATGCATAGTTGTCCAATGGAACTCGATGATGTGATTATGGGCTAAATTTATGAGAGGTAATGATGGTGATATGGTTGTGGGCTATATGTGTAGGAAATGATGATGAGAATGTGTAATTATTTGTATTTAAATGCTCTAAAGATGTAATCATGATTATTTAAAATATCTTACAGATTTTGAACCCATGTTGAGAAAGGTGAATGAGATCTACTAGGGTTTCTTGTGTCTGTGGTCATCCTTGGCCCCTCTTGTGTCATATCACGCCTTAGGTGCAGGACTTTTCATTTACTCTATGTGTATGACCACATTTACTATGGTTTTTGTGGTTTATTATGCCTACAACCGGCTCTAATCTAGCAATTCTTTCTAGTGTTGGCGGTTTGTCAAGTATGCTGAATGGCTCCTCCTCTGAACAAGCATCCCCAATTTTTTTTTCGAAAGTGTTCCACGAGGTAAGTCTTTTGATTCTCCAGTTGATGTGGTGTTACTCATGCCGAATTTTGATTCTACATGTCAATGGTTAGAGCAACATACTCTTGTTGGTTATTTTATTGGGAGGACTCCCCTTGAAAGTGTGCTTAAAGAATGGGTTCAAAAGGAATGGGTCCCTCGTGGGGTCCACCTTGATATGGTCCAAAATTTGAATAAAGGCTTTTTTCTTTTTCAATTTGTGGAGGTCAGTCATGTTCAAGCAATCTTGAACCATGGTCCTTGATATGTCCGGTCCTCTTTGTTGGTTTTCCAGCCGTGGACACGAGACTTTGCTGTCTTAGATGACACCAAGTTATGGGTTCCAATTTGGATTGAGTTTCCTGGTTTTTCTTTGCCCTGTGTGCATTTTTTATAGTATATTGTTTCCTCTTTGGGGAGGGTTATTTGTGTCGAACCATATAGGTTCTTTCAAGCTCGCCCTCAAAAGCAAGTCTGTGTCAAAGTAGACTGTTCATAGGTATTGAAAGAGTCCATTGATATTCAAATTGGCTCTTTTCGGCATACCTGGAAGGTCACTTATTTTAATCTCCTGAATACTTATTATCGGTATCAGTTCGTTGACCACAAGATTAAGGATTTCCCTCTGGTAGTCCCTCGTACTCTATCACCGCCATGGGATGCTGATATTCCCTCTCAGGTAGAGGGTTCCGCCACCAAACGAGAGGAAAAATGGACAATGGTTAACAACTAGAAAAACAAGTCCAATGGCTCCAGGATGGTTAACAAAACCCCCGAGACGGTAAAGGAAGTTTCAAACCCTCCTGTGAAGGGGAAGGAAGCTCAGATGGGCTCTAATAGTACTTCAATGTGGCCAAGGCTTGAGGCTACACCCCGACTTGCCTCAGTTATGATAGTATAGCCGATTGAGTCTCCTCCCTTGTCAGGAGTTCATAGGAGGTCTCGAAGTCCTTCTCGACCTCCAGAAGGAGAATATGTTAAAAAAAAAACAGAGAAATTCGTCTCCTACCATTCAAATTGGTTCAGTCCCACTAGAATTTTTATAGAATCATTTTTCCACTTTGGACTAGTCCGACTCCGATGAACTTTAGGAGTTTCATCCATAAATTTCCCTTCCTATCCAGAATGTTCGAGGTTTGACAGACCTCTGTAGGAAGTATTTTGTTAGGGATACTCTTCAGTGATGTTCTATGTCTTCAAGAAGTGAAAGTTGTTGGTTTTTTGCTTTTTTTGGCTTGTCGTTCTATTTGGCCAACCAATAAAATATATTGTACTGATCATGAGGCTAGATTTGTTAGAGCAGTCACCCTTCTATCCCGGTGGTGGCATGCTTGTGTGGTTGATCATGGGTTTGACCCCACACATCGGCTCATCTGGATTCTTTTAAACATTGATAAAAATTCCATTTGGATTATTAATGTTTATGCCTCAAATGATGCTATTGAAAGATCTCTTCTCTGACGATGGATTGTTGATTCACTGTTAGTTGCTACATGGTTGCTTTGTGGGGATTTCAATATGGTTGAGGTGGTGTATGACAAGGATGGTACTCTGCCATTTCAATGGGCAATTGGCGAAAGAGAGGCTTGGTACTACATGTGTAATAAATAAGGTATTTTCGACCCCAATATTGGTTGTCGCCACTCTCATTCTCTCTGGCACACTTGGTGTAATTATTGAGCTGGGTTTGACAGGATATTTAAACTCCTTGATCGTGATATGATCTCGACTCTATATTTTTTCTCTTTTGCTAGCTTTTCACCACTTCCGGTAAGGCTGTTAGTGGATGTGACGTTGTCAAAGCACTTTCCCATTATAATCTATATTGAATGGGAATTAAGGCAGCCCCGTGCCAACAGGACCCAGTTCTTTTTTAACACCTCCTTGCTGAGTCATCAATTCACACTGTCCCACATCAATACTGTTTGGAATTTGGAGTGTAGGACACTTGACAATAGAGGTTGGATTGCTTGGTGGAATGATGCCATTACCCGCATCGTGAGGTTTCTTCGTAGTTATGAGCGCTAGTTGGCCATCTTTTGCAGATGGTCTTATGAAGCGACAACATTTGACCTTCATGATGCCATCGAGGCCTTGGCGGCTAACCCCTTTTTACCTTCTCTGCAAGTCAGGGTGGCAGAGTTAAGGCACAAAAAACAAGTTGCTTATAATTATGTTGCCAGAGGGGCACAAGTCAAGGCTAGACTTAACTGGCTTAAAATTGGAGAATGTGCCTCGAAAGAATTTTTTCTGGCTCTTCGAGCTAGGCATCCATCTCCTGATATGAAATGGATGAAAGACTGTAACACCGTGCTTTCCGAACTGACTGACATTCTCCAGGAATTTGATAGGTACTATGAGTAGGTTTTCGCAGCTCAAGAGTACACTCCTGAGTGACATCAAGTGCTTAAGGATTGTCATCTTGTTGTGCTAAAGAGGCTCTCCTCAGCCCAAAGAGCCTTCTGTGAGCACATAAAGATCTTAAAGAAGCTGTCAGCAATATGACCGATGATAAGGCCTCGAGAATTGATGGATTCCCATGTGAATTTTACAAAGCCCTTTAGGATTGTGTTGGGAAAGATCTGCATAAGGTTTACCTTGAAGCCTTTCATTCTAAAACTTTAGGAAAACTTATGAACAAAGGAAATATGAAATTCATACCTAAATTTGGTGATCTTGAGGATATCTGTAACTGGCGGCCCATCACACTCCTCAATGTGTCTTATAAAATTATTGCCAAAGCCCTTACCTTGAAAATCCACTATCTTCTGCCTCAGATTGTGCGCCTAGAGTAAATTTGATTTATTAAATCCAGGTTCATCTTAAAAAGCATTATTGTTGTCTGGGAAGGCATGGAATGGGTGAGAAGCTCCAATCAAAAAGCAATCTTTCTTAAAATTGATTTCGCTAAAGCTTATGATCGCATTGAATGGCCTTTCATCCTTGCTATGTTGTCTGTGCTGGGTTTTGGTCCTTAATTCATACAGGCTGTGCAAATGTTGTTTTCTAGCGCCTGCACTTGCATCACCATTAATGGCCGCTAGTCCCCTTCCTTTGGTCTGTTCTGTTCTATGTGCTTGTTGCTAAGGGGTTTGGGTATCTACTAGCTCATGTCGTCTCCCAGAGGCGGGCTCATGACATCTCTTTACCTAATTCACCAGCCCAACTAGTCAATGGCTAGTTTGCCGATGATTCTTTTATTACTTTGCTGGAAGAGGAAAACAATGTCAAAGTTGCTCTTTATTTCCTTGAGACCTTCTGTTTGGCCTTTGGTTCTGCCATTCAATGGCACAAAACTTTATGTTACAGATATCCCGTCCTTCATAGGCACCATTGGATTTGGAATTATGGCTGGAAGTTAATTGCTCCTGGCGAAATATCTCAATTTCTGGGAATTCCTTTTTCCTTTTACGCTTCATCCGTTGATCTTTGGAAAATGGTTCTTTCTCAGATTGAGCAGAAACTTGCTTACTAGATTACCAAGGTGCTATCTCTGGCTGGAAAATTATAAATATGTTCTAAGGTGTTAGCAGTGACTTATGTGTATTATTCTTCTTGTTGGGCCCCTTCTAAGGCCTTGAATGCTAAGTTGGAAAATTTGCTTCGTGATTTTCTCTAGTAGGCCTCTTCTGAGACAAGCTGAGGGTTTCACCGCGTTGCTTGGGAGTTTTGATGCCTTCCTAGAGACTCTGGTGCGCCTGGCCTTCTCTCCACTCAGCGACAAGGGATTGCTCTTTATGTCAAATGGATTATCAAAGCTCTTATTGGCGATGAGGCTTGGAAAATCCTCCTCAGGCATTGTATTTAGTCCGGATTTCCAGCACATAGACCTTCTTGGAAGGGAATTAGCTTTCAAACCCTTGTGGTTATGAGGGAGCCAGTCCAGATTGTGGGAACTTTGCTAGGGATTTTCATCCCCGCTCTTAGGCTCCTCCTTGTTGTCTCTCACCCTTGTTGACGGTCGCCTTCTCCTCCTGTGTGAGCTGACTTGGGGTGGACTTCTGGAGGGGCGTTGCAGGGTGGTAGTGGCGCTTTTGGGTGGCCTATTAGTAATGCTCCTAGTGGCGGTTCTAGTTTGCTTGATACTACTAAATGGTTCCCGTGGTTGGATTTGGAAATTTCACCTCACCGTGAAGATAAAGATAAATAAAAAGATGACGACGGTTGGCCTCCCCCTGACGTCACTCCAGACCCCACTGATGTACATGGGGAAAAAAATCGGATTATAGGGACTTCTGGGCTTAGCCCATGTGACTCTTGGGGTGTGCCTTCTTGCCACCCATCTTTTTTTTGTGAATATGTATTTCTATGTTTTATATTAATATAGATATTATGCCTATTCATAAAAAAACCTTACAATAGGTATGAAATATTGTAGAATTTCTATTGAAGAGATGTGATCTATTATTTGAAGAATTGCTATAGAGGAATAAAATGGCCCTTAAAATATAGTTGAATGGATAGTTCAAAGGAGTAAAAGAAAGTGGCAAAAAAGGTAGTATTGAATGGATGCTTTCGATAAATAGAAGGGATGACTATGATGATAGTATTGAAATGATGTTTTGAAGTGATGAAGGGAGTGACTTTTAGAGTATTGTTGAAAGGGTACTCCAAAAAAATGGAAGGAATATCTTCACAAGCATTTTTTTATTTAGGCGTCAGTCATAGTGCTTTAGGTCTAAAGTACACTTGGCAGTTTTTCTTAATGCTTATTATGGAGATCTCCCCATCGCTCGTGCGGATTTCACTTCTTGTTTTTGAGGAGGGTCCTCTCCCACTTTAGAACCTTAGTGTTAAAAGTATGAATGTATACCACAGGACAGTAAAGGATATGAATAATGATGACCTCAATACGGTTTGCACTGGGGAGCTTGTCAGAAGAAGCAAGATATTATGGTATCTCTCTTACCATTTTGACACGAACAAAAGTGTAGGTATTTCTAAAAAAGGTTTTAAAAATTATGTGGTGTTAGTTTCCTTGGTTTATTTCTCTGCTCCCTTGTATTTTTTGTGGCTCAAGGGGTTTCCTATGTAGGTTACTATGGGTGGCCTGAGGCTTTAGACTAAACCCATCCCTTGTGATGCCCTCAAGCAGAATGTTGGGTTCTGAGAGCTCTTTGAAAGAGCTGACTTCACACCCTTGTTTCAACTATGAAGAGCTACAATGATAAACTTACTTTGAAATTTATGAATTCCTAGTCTCAAGGGGTTGTCACCATCGGTAGAGTGCAGTTTTAGGTGTGATGATATGATCCACTGGTTTAGCTTGTGAGGGTATCAAGGTGGATAAGAAGAGCAATAGAAACTACAAAAAGTTTATCGTTGCTTTTTTCAGAGTCGAAGAGGAACATGTCCACTTTTAGGATGACTATTGTAGGGAGAAGCTTTCAGCTTCATGGGTGTTGGTAAGTCTCCATTGCATGAAATATTTCACTCTAGCAGGTTGGTTTAAAACTATCCAAGGTTACCATTTCCCAATTCTCAATCATCTGCATCATGGTAAAAGAATGAATTTTCCTTTTTTTGTTGACCACCCTTGAGGCGCGCATTCTCAAGGGCATCTACTCCCCATTGCATCAAGGTATCATCATGACCCTCTATAAATACTACATTTGTATGACCCCTTCAAAGCCCAAGGCCTAGAGAAACACCAATATTAAGTTCTTGGATGATAAAGACTTTAGGTCCCCCTTTGGTTCTCTATTAAATAACCCTAGCACTAGTTTTGCTTGCAAGATGGGTCTAGGAGAAAGGCTTAGGGGCCTGCTAAGATTTTCTCCCCTTCCTAGATTGAGTTGTTGGAGACCTCAGTTGTTAAGAAACAAAAGTTCGTGGCCCCCAGTGTGTATGAGAAACAACATGGATAATAAGAAAAAAGATAGAAGCCCCATTTCTCCCCTTGTTGTTGGTGAGTCTATTGACATCTCTAATACTGAGGGGTTAGAGAAATATGTTGTGGGTACTACAGTTTGTGATTCCAAACGTTTTGGGGGTCGTAGGTCTGCTAAACTTGCTAAAGTCCAACACTTCAATTACCCTAAAAATACTAAAGGAAAATAAATTTAAGAGGTGCATGATGATGATGAGTTTGAGGAAGAGGAGTTTTTCATTAGATTGTGGAGGGTTCAAAGCATGATGACTCAAAAAAAGAGTTCGATGAGATGTAGGGTGATGATAATAATGACCGACAGGTTGGTGATGATGAAGGCATTGAGTTTGATGTAGATTATGTCCAGAATGTTGATGTGCTTCTCGAGGAGAAGCATTTTTTGGCCCCTCCCTATCCTTAGCCCCAAGAGATCATGAACGGCATTGAGGAGAATTGTCGTACTCCCATTCTTTCTCTAAACATTAAGGATAAAGACATTGCTACCATAAAGAAACTACAGCCTAAGGTGGTTGAACTAGATAATCTTATCTCCAACTAATGCAATGATAGAATTTCTCATTTTGAAAATTCCTTCCCCAAAATTAAATAATGCCTTATACAAGGCATTATGAAGAAATCGATGATGGGTACTATCTCTGGCAACTCCAAGATTACCAAATAGAAGAAGAAAAGAGAAAAATGAGATGATGAGGACAAGGCAAATGATAAGAAAGTTGAGGAGCAGAAGGATAAGGAGTATTAAAAAATGTCCCTTGATGCCCTCCAAGAAGACTGGAGCTTGATCAACTAGCTGGGGCTCTATGTTTTTTGGTCTTTCTTAGTTTCATCTTCTTAGTTTTATTATTTTGCTAGACCTACATGCCCTTTAGTTGTTTGTTTAGGTCTACACGCCCTCAAGATATGTCTTTGGTTTGTTTTATGTTGTTTTAAACTCTTAGTTTCAGAGTCCTCTCCCTTCTTTTTTTAATCTTTGTAAGCATTGTTGAAAGTACACACTAGATAAATAAAAATATTATCTTTAGAAGCATTTGGAAAAGCATATTTCAGATTAAAAGATTGAACTAAAGAATGTTTTCAAAGGCATTGCTAAAGAGTTTCTCTTGAGAAGGTGGTTTAAAAAAAGTAAAATGTTGAAATTTTAATGTTATATTATGAATTGAAGAGGGGAAACTCTCCACACAACAAAGATCTGATCGAGCTTGGATTGCTTTGATGAACTTTCCTTTTATAGCCCGATTTTAAAATAAGTGGAGTTTATTATTATTGACCATTGTTGTTCTGGTATCTCCATCAATGGTAATTAGTTGTAATGCTCCATTATTGATAATTTTAGTAATTTAATATGGACCTAACTAGATCATATGAAACTTCCCATTTAAGTCCTTATATTTGGAGTCAAACAACAAAGCCCAATCTCCCTTCTAAAATTCTTTTTCTTTATGAATTTTTCATGTCATACAATTTATTTGGTTCTTTTACTTATTCATGTTGAGCTTGATTGAGCTCTAGATCAACTTTTATAGTTGTTTTGAGGGTGTGTACCTCAATTTTGATGGGTAAAGTGGATCTTTTTTTGAAGCAACTCATAAGGTTGAGAAACTTGTGATTCATTTCCAAGTGGTAACTTTTTCCTATATTGTTTCGTGCAATTTCCTTCACCATTTTTTTGGTTATTGTTTTGTGAAGATTTTTTTGTCAGCTCTACTTTACTAAATTTATGTGTGGATAGTATTGATAGTTTTCTTTGGATCGCTTGATAATTGTTAGTAAAGGCCGAGAGCACCCTCAACATGAATTGTGGTCCTTGGTCTATAGCAATAGCTTTAGGTGCCCCAAACCTTATTAATGTCTTGTTATTTATGAAGTCAACATCTTACTTTTCCTTTGACATTGTTTAAGTTTATACTTTTATCCATTTGGTGGTATAGTTAATACCTACCAAAATCTACTGCTTTCTAAATGATGGTGGATTGATGCATCTAATAAAATGTAATCCTTCTCAAAATGTTCAAGAACTACTTCAAGATGGTGAGGGATTACATTGGACAATATTGGCCTCTCCATTCTTTGGCATGGGTCATATTGTTTAATATATCATCACATATTTATGTATAGAGGTCCAATAATACCTAGTAACAATAATCCTATTTGTCATTCATTTGGTTGAGTAATCTTCTCCTATGGGTTCGTCATGGCATACTTTCAAAATTTTATATATTTGATCTACTCTAACAAATACATGCAAGATAAGGTCACTTCCTAATTAAAATACTATATCATTTATCCATTTAAATAATATACTTTCAGTAGTATGTCTTTTCCTTTGTTTCATGAAGATAGTCGGTGGAAACTCCCTCGTTGCAAGATAGTTTGTTATATTAGTGAAGCATTGGGGTATGAGAAAAGATAGTAAATAGATGTTTGTTTACAAAACAATATTGTAATTGTGTATGTTGTCCTCTTGTAACATTTATTCTAGAAAACAAATCAGCAACAAAATTTGATTTTGTTAGCTTACCCACTATTGTCACATTTAATTGTTGTAATATTAGTATCCATTAAATGATCCATCATTTTATCACAAGTTTGTTCACAAGGTATTTAATAGTGAAATGATATAATGGTGAAATTTAGTATCGACATGGATCATGACAAGGAATTCTCTATCTATGGTTGTATAGTTTCATTTTGTGGAATTCAAGTTTCTATTGATAAAATAAATTGCATAATTTTTCCTTTTCATCTTCTTGACAAAAAACTTCTTTGATGACATCATTTGATGCATTATTATATATGTAAAAAAGTAACTTATAGTTAGGACCTCTTAAAACAAGTACGTAGTTTAATTTTTCTTAGATTAGTTTAAATTATTTTTGATATTCTTTGGTCTAAAGAAATTCAATTTAGTTTTGAGGATGAGAAAATGTGGCGCTGCAAGTTTATTGAAGGTTTCCATAAACCTTCTATAGTAGTCCACATGACCCAAAATACTTTTAATATTAGTTTGCACTTTTGTAGGTTTCAATTATCTTATTACTTTGATTTTCTTTGTATCCACCTTTATCCCTTAAGAAGAAATGTGATGAGAAAGCATAATATCCTTGTCGACCATTAAGAGGCATTTCTCGTGGCCTAGAGATAGTCGATGATCTTCACATGTTTGTAAAACTATTTAATTTTTAAAAGTCTCCTTGAAAGTAGTCCCATGGATAGTAAAATTACCCATACCAACTTTGATATAATTATTCACTAATTTTATAAATATTGCCAAATTAACCCTCTAGATGGTAGTTAGTGCATTATAGAGTTGAAAAGGAAGGACTTTATTATAAAAAAATTCCCCTTGGACATGCCAATGTGGTCTCATCTTCATCTTAAGAAGCCACTTAAATTTAGTTATAACCACTAAATTTATCTAGGAAGGAGAAATAGATTTTTCTAGATAGTTTTTCTAGGACTTGGTCAATGAAAGGTAAGAGGAAACAATCCTTACAAGTAGCATCATTAAGATATGTATAATCTACAAACAATGGCTATCTTTCATCTTTTTGGGAACACTTGGTGGCGACATGCACTTGTTTGAGATTAGATAGATAAATCCTACTTTTTTAATGTTTCTCTATCTCTATTTTAATAATTTCTCTCAAGGTAGGATTGAGTTTGTATTTGGGCTGCCTTACTGGTTGCATATCCTCTATGTAGATGTGTTGAGTATATTATTTTAGATATATTCCTCTCACATCTTTATAATCCTAGGTGAAATCTTTTATGTGAGAATTGAAGATGTCAAATTGATCTCTGATTGATCAGTTAGCCAGTTGTTTATGTTCAAAGTTTTCTTGGAAAAACTATTATCTGTTTAGTGTCAAGTGATGGATTAAGGAGTATTTTTTTGGCTTCGCTCATCAATGTGTTAAAGGGACATTAGTGGGGTTGCAACATGTAAAATTTGAATTATTTTAGCAAGAGGACAATGAAATGGTTGAAGGAGATTTTTTTGTTATCTTGTGAAAATTCACTATGCTCTATTATTAGAGTGTCTTTGTTTTCTTCATTGTAATTCAGTTCTTCACTCATTATTTTCTTTGTCACATGAAATTCATCATCTTCCTATTCTTTGATATGTTGATTTGGAATCACCATCTCAAAGGAGTTATGTTTTTCTAATGGAGTATTTTGATTTGGATTGTCTATTCATACAAAATGGTTAGGATTGGGAGATGGTTTAGCTAGTGGATACAAAGATCTTTATTTAACATTTGCTCCAATTGAAAGATTCTTCCCTTTAGATCTACAATAAATAAGGTAATACAATTTTGCTAAAGAAGGTCTACCTAACATCAACGGGTAATCGTACTTTGCAGTCCAAGGTTGATGTAATAAAAACTTGACTAGATTCTCCTAATTTTTAATTGTGATGCGAATATCTTCTATAAAACCTTTAAGGATGGTGATAAATTGATCCACCATATTACAAGATAGTATTTGTGGGTTACATTTGTAGAATATCTAAGGTTTTAATGACTTCAATAGACATAGTGTTCATAGTTATTCCCAAACCTACCAACACATTTGGAATCTCAACTCCTTGACTAGTCATTGTAATTCCATGAATTCTTTGATTCTCATATTCACATTTCCTCCCATTATTTGTACATATTCACGGAATAAAATAATCTGATTGCTTCTTTCAATGAACAACTTGAAATTCTTGGAAGTAGTGAATACGTCTTTCTTGTACCTTATAAAGTACAACAATGTATGATGAGGGTAATAACATGATGGGCTTTATCCATATGAAAGGGTTCTTGATGGTGTTTGCTAAGAACACAACCTCAACAAACGATCTTTGTGCATGAAACCTTAGGAAGACCAAGTACCATCTCCTATGTACTTAATCGCTAAAGAGGCCTACAAATGAGGTGTCTAAACATCTAGTATCAAAGCTTACTCAAAGAGTCTACATGGGTCATGTGTGATGTACTACAAGATGACTCAAAATTATGAAACTTGTATAATCCAGACCCAGGATCGGCTTTGCCTAAACTAATAATGCTCTTTAAATGTTGTACTTCTCAAATAACTACATCACGTGGTAAAAACTCAACTATCTTCCCATTCCCAATATGTGAAATCTGTTATAACGACAAAAGACTAAACCAAAATCTTAAGAACATAGAGAACATTCTCAATACAACCCTCTATCAGATGTATTATTCCTAACCCCAAAATTAGAATTTGCGAGGAGTTACCCACTAAAATCTGAGTAGTGTTGTCAAAAAGTGACTCATGGAGATTATGTGAATGAGTCATATGATGTGAGGCTCTTGAGTCAACTATTCAATTGTTTATGGATGAATTTAAACCTCTAGCTATAAGTGCATGTCCCTAACTAGACTTGGTAATATTAATCTTGTGTTTCTTCATGGTCTTTTCCAAAGATACAATCCTTTGATGAGGAAATTAGATGTCATGATTCTATAATCCACAGAGAGTACATGGTCCTCTACTTTTTCTTCTTTGGCTTGGAAGTATATTTACCTTATTGAGAAGAGGATGTGGTTTGTGTGTTGGTTTTGTTCTTCTGCTTAGATGAATTCTCAGTTCCTCAAGAATATTTGCCTTAGATTGTTTTGAATATTTACGTTTTCCTCATACATGATTAGATCACTAGTGCTTTCCTTTTTGAAGAGGTGATAGAATCCTTGGAGAGTAACTCATATTTTTCTCATGTGATGCTGTCACAAAACAATTCAAAAGTAGGCATGACAAATGTTATTGTAAGAGAATCCATGGTATAGTACAAGGTAGAAGCAAAGAGCTGATAAGGGTCTTTTAGCTTTGAGAAAACCAAGAAGACACATTATTTATCTTTTTTTTTTTACCATAACCCTAAACACGAGAAAATAAAGACTTATATTTGACCAAGAAATCTTCACTAGAAGGAAAGGCATTAATAGATAATCTAGCTAATTCAACATCTAATTGAACTATTTTAAATTCATCAACTG
This sequence comes from Sequoia sempervirens, assembly GCA_007258455.2. Taxonomy (NCBI): domain Eukaryota; kingdom Viridiplantae; phylum Streptophyta; class Pinopsida; order Cupressales; family Cupressaceae; genus Sequoia; species Sequoia sempervirens. The sequence goes on from VDFB02000003.1 coordinate 295,924,717, forward strand.
TACCAAATAAGTCATTAAATTTGTTCCACATTTTCTTAGGAGTTGTACTATTGAGGCCATTAATGTCAATTACTGGTCACATCTAATTTTTTCCAATAAAAAACAGTTCATAGTCCCTTGTGAATTTTATTGGTTATCCATTTAACGTTTGGAACAATCCTTTTGATTGAAGAAGGTGCACTTTTGACTATTCATGTGCAGAAATTATGTGGAGTTGAAAATTTAATTTTTAGATCCATGATTGAGAAACACAAAGAGGTACCTGAATTGTGCCATAAAAACCCCCAAAACATGGAGAATTGAAATTAGGTCTCCCATAAAGATGTAGGGAAAGATTTACATTTTTGAAGGTTGGATGTCAAAATTATTGATTTATAACTCATGGATTTTTACAATTTTGAGAAAAACGAGTAATATAAAACTTAAATTGAGTTATAAATTTGGAATGTTTGTAAAATTTTGATGAATTTCAATAAAAAGTTTGTCCATTTTTTGATAATCAAGGTGGAAGTTCAGACGCAAAAACACTTGACTTCCAAGGTCTCAAGAATAACTAAAATAGTACAATTTTTGAAAATTAGTTTCATCGTTGTGTTAGTTATGAAAGTAAGGGAGAGGGGCCCAAATTAGGGCAGGAGCCTATAGTGGGGAAAAAATTAGTCCCACGTGGGCCCCACAGTAGACCACCTTAATAAGCAAATGTAAATCACTTTTAACCCACAATGTCAACAAAGGTACTTGATTCATTGTACTGTAAAAATTGTATTATAATCAGTTTATATTTGTCCTTAACACAAATAATATATTGTGGTCTTACATGTCAGAGAATATTCAAAGAACATCTGACACCACAAATACACAAGCCATATTCATTCTTAATGGCCCGTAGCTTTACAACTTGCAGCCATAATAAAAAATTAGTATAACCCACACTCCCCTTTAATATCACCATTTGCATTAGCTCACGCCCAGTATTTTAATACAAGTGGCATGAGGAGAACAACTACGAGCTAAGAATGTCCCATCAGCCAAATCCAATCCAACCCACCCCCTATCCCACTATGCCATCAATACAACACTGAAATGAAAAGAAATCATTCATAATTGTCCCATCTGTCAAATCCATTCACACGACAACTGGTTCAAACTCCTCTTTTGCCACCGGAAACCACCAAAACAAAAGCAGTAAGGACACCACATTCACCTGAGTAACAGACAAAAACTACACGCCATAAATACATACAAACTATGCAATTTAAGGCACCCAAACAAATTTTCAAATTTGAAAAAGGAGGACCGAAATTAAAGACTCCATACCAAACAACATTGAACATATAACATTATAGATTTTCAAATTCAAAATTGCATTTCCATTAACCACGTCTCACTTTCATATTCACTGCAACGTTTTCCTGGAGGCAGACAAACAAAGAGGAGAAGAAGAAGCAGCACCAACAACACACTATCAACATTCAGGTACTTTACAAAAACACACTATTTATGCCTACGAATGCCTATCTCAAACTTCTTGTTTTTCATATTAGCTATTCATGTCCATACGGCAATATATTTAAAACCATGGTAATGTTTCTCAAAAAAACCTGTTACTCAACATCTGGGGTTTCAACTCACACTATTTCTGAATGTACAAGAAGTTCTTTTCATTTTCTGGGTTCTTCTTACGTTCTTACTGTATCCCAATATAGATGTGTTATATTCACTATAAAAGTTATGCGACCCACAAACCTGTAACTCAATATTTGGGGTTTCACCTTACAAAGTTTATGTATGTTAAGTCATTTAAGTTTGTTTGCTGGACTTTTCAAAATGGCTGCCAATATAGATCAGTTCTACACACCTTAACTATTTTTCAAGCATATGAAAGTGACAATTATATCAGGTGTTTCAACTTTATCTATTTGTGATTGTCAAGTAATTTTAGTTCAATTCCTGGTATTTTTGTTATGTTCTATATGCCTGGGTATATAAATTAGTTATTTACACTGTAAATGTTTCTCACCCACTACATGTTGACTCAATATCCGGGGTTTCAACTTAACACTGTTTATGGATGTCAATGCTTTCCAATTCCTTAGATTGTGATAGTTAAACCCCATGTGATTGTTGCACAAGGCTAGGTAACTTTTTTGCATGGCAATGTCATTGTTGCAACTGATTCTTTCAAACTCACTATCTGGGGTTTCGACTAATACTGTTTATGATTGTGTATGAATGTTCAATTTCATCGTTTTCATAGATCAGAAACTTATAACTCAATATTATGTTGTTCCATGCTTGATGCCTCTTGATGAATGTCAATGAATTTCAGTTATCTACATTGTTAGTTCCAATTGGATTTATGGCATTACATGAACTGCTTTCATTTCAGTCAAATAAGTTTTAAACATGTCCAATTCAAACAAAATTGTATGATCAAATGAAACTTCAACACTTACCAAATTTCCCATTATAAACTATCAACTAACACAATAAAGGAATTAAAAAAAATAAACATGCATCACTTGGTCTTTAAGGGTGTTTGAATGGTGTTTATTATCATTGTTTCAAACATGTCTCAATAATGTGTGTAGGTTCAATATAAAGTTGATATGAGGTCCAAGCCAATGAAGAAGAGAGCCGCAACAAGGTGGCCTGCAAGTCAAAGAGGGGTTTCATTCCCCCCTGAAGAAGAACAAAATGTAGAAGCAGAGACAGTTGTCATAGTTACTGCTCCATTAGGTAGGCATACAACATCACGACATTGGGAATTGACAATGAATGAAACAATTAACCATCAAACAAATGACATGGTGGATATCCACTGTGAGGAACATAATGACGGCCTGAATCTTCCCTCAGCCCGTACCCCATTGTTTTGGTTGGCAAATGGATCTATGAAGGAGGGTAATGATAGTCTAAGTCTTCCATCACCCCTTTCCCAACCCTATTGGTTGGTTGAGGGAGCTACTGATGAGGGTCATGACGGTTTAAGCCTTCCCTCGGCCCCTACCAAACCATCTTGGTTGACCAATGGAGCCAAAAAATTGGGTATTGTCTTACAGTGCGAAGAAGAGCAAGGAACTTATTCATTGCCTTCTCCACTTGACAATTTTTTCATACCACCATTGCTACATTACTATGCAAATTTGAGCAAGGTAATAGAGCAGAAGGAGGAAGATAGAGCTAGAAAGCAACAAGATAGGAATGAGAGAGAGCAGAAGAAGGAGCAAGAGATAGTTCAAAGGATACAAGATAGGAAGGAAAGAGAGCAAAAGAGGGACCAAGACCGAGTTCAAAAGAAACAAGATAAGAAGGAAAGGCATGACAAGATGGAGCAACAAAGGGTTCAAAAGAAACAAGATAGGAAGGAAAGAGAAATCAGCTAAGCCCATAGGTCAGTGCAGTGAGAAAGACATATAAGCAATCCTACAAACCCATTTGCACACAACCAAGCCTTGTTTCGGGATATATTGAACGTATACATCTCTCTGTTTGGGGAGTTGAATGTCAATTCAAGTGTTAGCCCAAATGTAGGCTGCACTCCACTCTCCGTTGCAAATAGTTGTTTAGCATTGTTGCATCTAATTAGCACTCAATTTACAAATGCAAATGCAAATCATGTAAGGACAACTCAGAACACACAAGCAGGCGACGAGAACACATCTCCAGATGTTTATCTTGGCATGCTTGATTGATGTTGGGAGGGACCATCACTAAAACTATATGACTAATTGGCTACATTTTTGCTGTGTATTCTAGGCTGCAATATATAGTTCAAATGTTCGTTGTTTAATTTTGTTGTTGGGGACTGAAATACGTTGATATTAGGCAAAAAAAATTTCCCACCATGTCACCCTGCCACTTGTGCATCGGTCCATATTATTTTTTAAAAAAAATCAATCACCCCAGCACTTGTGAAGCACATTTTACGCCGACGTGTCCATAACTAGCTGATTTTTCCCTCCGCCTGAAAGTGGAGCCCACCCGACTCCTTAATCAGTGAACACATCTACGTATAGTGGATCAGACGACCGCGTGTCCAGGACAACCTTGCCACCCTAAATGAATAGTTTAGAGCATTAATCGCTCACCGCCTCCTTTGTTACCTCCACTGACCAACTTGCCTTACATGTCTCTTCGCATTTACTCGATTTGTCGGGCAAGTAAATTGGAGATCAAGGTTTATTCAATGCTCCAAATTCTCGCATATCTTGCTCATTCTCATTCCTTTTGTTTGCAAAAATTCTCAACTGTTCATTTGGTTTCGCATTGAAACTTGTTCGGCCATGCATTGGTGAGGCTTCTTTTCACCAAAACATTTTTAGTATTAAACCATGTTGCATACACTGATAATTTTTAAAGTATATTGATACATAGTTTAATACTTAAAAGCTCTTCTAAAAAAGAAGTCTCCTTGATTCTATAACCTCTAAAGTCACTACAAATTTCTGTCCTATAATATGCAAATGTTGTTGCCACCGTTATGCACATGCCTATATTTAAGATTTGATATCAAATGGATATGTTTATTGGTTTATTAAATGGATATGTTTATGGGCCTAATTAGCAATATGATGTCCATGTTGGCAGTGTAGTACAATTGCTTTTTAATGGAAGTCTGATTAATTATACTCAAAATTTGTTTATGGTGATTGCTTGATTGGGCTGAAATGTATAACACACTTCGCATTTAACTATTGCATGTATACAACATTATGCATTAACAACCACTAACAATATCACTTGAATCTTCATATAGTCATGTACACAACACTGGCAACATCATTTACATCATATAGAATGTATAAAGTGCAACAACCTCTTCTGTATAATATAATGGAATTGGTGATGGTACAGTCTTGGCTCTTTGTTGTTCTTGTGCCATTCGATGTATGAAAATATTGGTAGTGATGTAATGCAAGTGGTGATATATTAGGGGAGTGTTGGTTATACTAATTGTATATTTTGGCTGCATGTTTTAATGCTACAGGCCATTAACAATCAATATGGCTTGTATGTTTGTGGTATCTGATGCGCTTTGAATATTCTATGACATGTAAGACTGCAAATAACTATTTGTGTTTGGGACAAATATAAACGGATTATAATAAAATTTTGGCCATACAGTGATTCGAGTACCCTTGTTGACTTTTTGGGTGAAATTTTTTTTACAATTGCATATTAAGGGGGTCCTATAGACCCTATGTTTGGAGGTCCACATGTTTCTACATGACACTGTTTACAATTGCTTACATGAATTATTTTGCTTACCAAGAATATAGAATTGCTAGAATTGATGAGGCGAAATATATATATATATGTTCAAAGTTGACCTGCCCTACTTCTATTCGTCTGTATGTGCATACTTTTGTACATATATTGTTATACATATGTATACACATGTACATATATGCATATATATGTACAATTCAATTAAAAGCATAGGTGGCACGGTCACGTGGTGGGCAATTCAATGATGACAAATTTTGGCTAACCATGAGAGGAAAGAAACATAAGAAATAGTAACCCATTAAAGACAGAGTGATGCTAGAAAGAAGCATTATTTTCCTTGAAAAATAAAGTGTGTTTAAGAACACAAAATTTTGAAGTGTTCATAAACACTCTAGACGCCATACACCAAGAAAGCCATAAAATTCCTTCTATTAAGAAACACCAAAACAATATGATCAAAATCACAGAGAGAAAAAAAAACCATTTACTTGCAGGAGAAAGTGGTAGAACCTTAGTGAGGTTAGAAACCTCACCTGTATAGTATGGATTTGCCCGATGTTGTGTCTTGTTGCACTCACCTTTATCCTACTTGCTGCAAGAACAAATGAAAGGAGGGATCAATCAATACATCAAGAAGATTACACAAAGAATATTACACAAATGTAGGTAGTGCTTAGTTTAATACACAAAGAATATTAGAAAACTGTATACCTTTCAATTGCAACTCACCATCAGTGAAGCTTCGTAGGAACAATGGCCTGGGCTGAACATGTATTTCTTTGCATGTCGGTGAAGCAGAGTGAACAAGACACAAAATGACAAGGTGTCAGCCGAATATACCATAATCTCTATGATATATAGACATACACATATATATATATACATACATACATATATATATCTATATGTGTATATATATACATACATACATATATATATATACATACATATATATGTATATATATATAAATGTATATATATGTGTGTGTGTGTATATATACATACATACATATATATATATATGTGTGTGTACAATTATGCATACATACATACATATAAATATATATATTTATATACATATATATACATATATACATACATGTATGTATATATCTATATACATACATGTATGTATATATATCTATGTTACCGGGTTCGCCCCTGGGAGGCCCGGTTCTGGCTTGGGTTCGACCTAGGTTTGGGTCTTGGTTTGGTCCCTCTATGGGTCTAGTCAAGGTTTGAATTTTTTGAGCCTAGTTCGCCCATGAAGAATCTAGGCAAACCCAAGGCGAACTAGTGTGTTTGGGCGCCCAAAAAGTGTTTTTTTTCTGCAATTTTTTATCGATTTCGGCAGTTTGACTTTGACCCACACCCAAGGAAACCCTAAAAGTGACCTCTAAAACACTTTAAACACCTAAAATATCTCATTTTCATTCATTTGTTTTGCAAACAAGCATTTCCATTCCAAGAGGCTGAGTTCTCATTTTTGCTTGTTGGATTGACAAAAGGAGTTGAAGATTGATCATTGAAGCTTCTACAAACGAGTGCATTTCCATTCCTACAGATTTGCAAGTGTTCATTGGCTGCCACAAAGATTGTTGAAGGATTTTTTTGCAAAGAGGTAAGTTTTTCTCATTTTTTTTTAGTCTTTTCATCCATTTTTTTTTTTTACAAACTAGAAACTTTGTTTTGTTTCATTTTATAATTTATCTATGTTTTTTCTTTCCATTCTTCTATGAATGTAAAAGAGCTAGGTTTTATAAAAAAATTATATTTTGTTTTCATTCAAATTTTGAATGTGTTGTTTGAAAAACAAATTGCTATAGGAATCACAATGTCAATGGGTTCTACCTCTGGCTCCGTAGCTAAACCAAACTCACAGTTCAAAACAAATCCAAATTCTCCTCTATGGAAGTATGTTGAAATGATAAGATAGATTCCAGGTGGTGGCGGTTATGTTTGGAAATGCAGTGGGTGTGAAGTTACATATTCTAGTTCATACCATAGGGTGAAAGCAAATTTGTGTGGCATAAGTGGAAAAGGCATCACGGCTTGCCTTGGAAAAGAAGGTGCACCTATTCCACCTGATACAGTTGCAAAATACATTATGGAGCAAGACGCAACAGATCAATGGAAAGCCCAAAAAGGAAATCACCCTTTGTTAAAAAAAAAATAAAAGGAAATGCAACCCCCATCTAATCCCAATATTGTGGTAGAATACCACCCATTTATGGCCACTCTGGATCCTCAAGCTCAAAGTGCACAACCTATTGCAAACAAGAGAACAAAGGGGCCTTTTGAAAGTGCATTTCAAAATGAGAGTAAAGCCCTTGCTGACCAATGTGTAGCAAGATGCATATATGCTAATGGATTAGCTTTTAATGTTGTTCGTTCTCCATATTGGAAAGAGATGTTAAGAATGGTTAATGAAGCTCCAAAAGGGTACAAGGGCCCAGGTTATGAGAAGGTGTGTGGAACTTTATTGGAAAAGGAGGTTGAGTTGGTTGAAGATAAATTGAAGCCTATAAGAGATTCATGGGCTGAGATAGGTTCGGATGGTTGGAAGGACTCAAGAAATCGGCCTTTGATCAATTTCATAGCGGTAACCCCTAAAGGGGCAATGTTTTTGAAAGCTGTGGATTGTGAGGGGCAAGTAAAAGATGGACAATTTATTGCTAACATTCTCATTGCAGCCATTGAGCAAGTGGGACCCTGCAACGTTGTTCAAGTTGTAATGGACAATGCCAAGAATTGTAGAGCTGCAGGGTTGTTGGTTGAGGAAAGATATTCACATATCTTTTGGACACCTTGTGCAATCCATTCACTCAATCTTATGCTGCAAAAGATTGGGAATAAAATTGCATGGATCAAACAATTGTATGCTAAGGTTGAGGACATTTAGATGTTCGTCACCAACCACCACTTGTCTTAAGGGGATGTTTAGATCATTTTCAAAATTGGAGCTATTGAAGGTAAGTGAAGTAATATTTACATTTGTCATTTTCTGATTTTTATAATTTGATTGTGCATTCTAATTTAAATTCTTCTTTAAAGTTTATTTTTAAATTTTAATTATTATTTTTGATTTGCAATAGGTTGCAGAGACCCACTTTGCCTCTAACTCAATCACCTTGAGACGACTTGTGAAAGTTAGACAGGCACTTTCTAGCATGGTGATTTCAAAAAAATGGTCTATATGGAGGCAAAGCAACACTGAAAGAGCAACAAAAATTAAGAGCATGATATTAGATGACTCATGGTGGGATTGTGTGGAGTGTCTCCTTAGCTTCATTGAGCCCATTTTGAGTATGATTCGCTACACTGAAATGGACAAGCCATGCATTGGAGAGATATATGATGGTATAGACTCAATGCTTGAGAAGATCAAGTGCACCATAAATGCAAGAGAGCAAGACCCTAAAGAGACTTTCTTCAAACAAGTGCAAACAATTGTTGAAGATAGGTAGAACAAAATGACAACTCCATTACACCTTCTTGCCTTTGCATTGACTCCAAAATACTACAGTAGTGAGCTTCTTTCACAGCTAGGAAGGCTTGCTCCATATAGAGATTTAGAAGTGGCAGAAGTGTACAAGGCATCATTTGTGAGACTCTTCCCTGATCAAGATTTGCGAAGTGTAGTCACGAATGAGTTCACTGATTTTGTGCACTCAAATAGTCTAGATGTTGATGCTCTTCGTGATAGGTTCTTAAAGGATGCTCATAGTTGGTGGTACTTCCATGGACAATACTCCCAACATTTACAGCCCCTTGTAATCAAAGTTTTATCACAAGTAAGTTTAATAAATTTTCATATTTTAGTTTTAAAACTTTCATAATTTGAATTTCATTTATAATTTATAATTTTTTAATTGTTTACTTTGTCTAATTTCTTCATAGGTTGCTAGTTCATCCGCATCTGAGAGGAATTGGAGCACATATTCTTTCATCCACTCAGTAAAGCGCAATAAATTGCTCTCAAAAAGAGCGGAGGAATTAGTATATGTGCATTCCAACTTGCGTCTCCTTTCACACAAACAACATGACTACAAGAAAGGGGAGACGAAGTTGTGGGATATAGTGCCAAAGGATTATGACTTTGATGCTTCCACTTCCCACCATATTGCATACAAGGAGTCCGATATCCAACAAGAGCATGGGCACAATACTAGTGCTAGTGGTAGTGCCATTGGCACTACTTGTGGTTTATCGAGTCTTCCTACTTCATCTAATGTCAATGTTAACATTGATATGGATGAATTTGATGATTAAAACTTTAAAAGTGTTGTAATATTGAACTTGAAGTTTGAATGATGAATATTTATCATGCATGTTTAAAACATTAAATGATAATCAAGTTCATGGTGGTTTTGTTGTTTATATGATGTTATGTGATGCTCTAATCCTAATTCATGCTTCTAGGATGTATAGATATATATATTATTTTTATACTAATGAGCCCAAAACGAAACGAACCCACCCCCAAAAAAATTTAGCCGTTCGACTGGCGAACCGAAACCCTGAACCCGAACCCGAACCCGAACTGGTAACTTATATATATATATATTCTCCTTCATCAATTCTAGCAATTCTATATTCTTGGTAAGCAAAATAATTCATGTAAGCAATTGTAAACAGTATCATGTAGAAACATGTGGACCTCCAAACATAAGGTGTATAGGACCCCCTTAATATCCAATTGTAAAACAGTTTCCACCAAGAAAGTCAACAAGGGTACTCGAATTACTGTACCGCCAAAATTGTATTATAGTCTGTTTATATTTGTCCCAAATGCAAATAGTTATTCGCATTGTTACATGTCATAGAATATTTAGAGCACATCAAATACTACAAACATCCAAGCCATATTGCTTGTTAATGGCCTGTAGCATTAAAACATGCAACCAAAATATAAAATTAGTATAACCCACACTCCCCTATAATATCACCACTTACATTATATCACTGACAATATTTTCATACATCAAATGGCACGAGAACAACAAAGAGCCAGGACTGTCTCACCACCAAATCCAATCGAACCCACTACCAAAAAAGTGAAGTTGTTCTTTTGAGATGGAGTCTTTAATTTGTGTCCTCCTTTTCCAAATTTGAAAACTTGTATGGATGCATTCAATTGTAGAGATTGTATTTATTCATGGTGTGCAATCGTTGTTTGCTTCTCGGGTGATTAACACATTGTTTTTGGTGGTTGCATGTGGCAAAAGAGAAGGCATATATATTAAAGGCAGTGACAAATTACATATACATATGTGATCATATATATATATATATATATGTAATTTGCCACGGTCTTTGATATATATATATATGTGATATATATATGTATATGTAATTTGCCTCTGCCTTTGATATATATATAATTTTGTCACTGCCTTTGATATGTGATATATATATCACATATATATATGTAATTTGCCATTGCCTTTGATATATATATTAAAGACAGTGGCAAATTATTTATATATGTAATTTGTATATATATATGTAATTTGCCACGGTCTTTGATATATATATGTGATATATATATGTATATGTAATTTGCCTCTGCCTTTGATATATATATAATTTTGTCACTGCCTTTGATATGTGATATATATATCACATATATATATGTAATTTGCCATTGCCTTTGATATATATATTAAAGACAGTGGCAAATTATTTATATATGTAATTTGTCATTGCCTTAATTATATATATATATATATATATATATATATATATATATATAATATTATAATTTTGTCACTGCCTTTGATATGTGATATATATATGTAATTTGCCACTGCCTTTGATATATATATTAAAGGCAGTGGCAAATTATATATATATATATGTAATTTTGCCACTGTTTTGATATATATGCCACTGTTTTAATATATATATATATATGTATATGTAATTTGCCACTGGCTTTGATATATATATTAAAGGCAGTGGCAAATTATATGTATATATGTAATTTGCCACTGCCTTTTATATATATATATATATATATATATCACATATGTATATGTAATTTGCCACCGCCTTTAACAAAAAGTGTTAGTGATTAACTAGACCGTTTTAAGTTAATTAACTATAGGAAATCATAATTACTGTGTGAAGGTTGTAAATGGCGGCTACTATTGCGTGATGGTGTTATGTTAGTGTGGTTAGGGTTTGATGCCATAGCTTTCCATAGCGACCTTGATTCATCATCTTGTATTATGAATAATGATGCCTTTGATGTTGCTTACTATGATGATTTCCGTTAATTGAAGACAATTTCCAAACGGTTAGGATTTTTAATCGTCTCGAGCAGTGCAAGTTTTTATTGTTATATTTGACGTTGTTGCCCTGTGATTGTGATGACGATGACAAGAGACGTGGTTGCAAGAGGTGTGAGCACCACTCACTAAGATTAAAGAGTGGGGGTTGAAAGGAGATAGTCGGCTTAGGTTCTGGTGAGTAGTGTCGCCACTAAAGACCAAAGGGTGAATCTTGCAAGGCATATGTGCATTCCCCATTTTCTCTGACTGTCGGTAATGGAAAATGTTTGACCGAAAAGGAGATGGTGATGCAATGCTTAAGGTTTATTAATGGTTGCATTGGTACCATATTGGGTGTGAGTGTAGGGCCATTGGAATGTTACGCATTGCCATGATGGTCGAGTAGAGGGAAAATCAGACGTGAACTGCTACAGAGTAACCTTGCAATTACAAATTTTTAAACATAATTTTGAAAAAATTTAACTTGCGATGCCATTTAAGCCATGGAAAGCCACAAAAAGGGTGAATCATTCGCAAAACTAGAGCCAAATAGGGTTTGGGAGGCTGGTCGTGCGGCCTCGTGCCCAAGTCGAGACCAAAAACAAGAAGCCCTACAAAAGAATAGTGATGACCACTAATGGTAAATGGTGGTTGTGTTGAGATCCCCTTGCTAATGTTTATAACAACTTTTTATGAAATAACCGTATGTGTATGGATCTATAGTGTACATGGGTAAAGAATTTTATAAAATTTAGACGTTATCAATTTTCACCAAACAAAAGGCATAAATAGATATTTTTATCATATATAAAAATTGTACTCTCTATTTTAAAGAGTTTTATTCTTTATTTGTCTCCATTGCTTGTGTTTCTTGTCAATAGACTAGTATTACAGTTGTAGTTCTATTGTTTGGTTTTAATTTATTCCAACAAAATGGTATTAGTGTCCTAGGTTTTAGTTTATGTTAAGTATTAGATTTCTAGGTATTAGTCTCTTTTTTGAGTTTCACATATGGCTAGAGGTGATAATAAGAGCTGGCAACAATCAATATGTTTTGATGGATAAAACTATAATGTATGGGCAAAGAAGATGAAGACTATAATGGTAGCATATGATCTGTGAGAGATGATGACTAATGGTTTCACGGATGTGACTTATCCAACAACTTATCCAACAATGATAAATGTCATAAAAACTTAGTTGAAGTAGACTAAGAGGAAAGATGTAAAAGCCCTCAGTTTAATGGAGGTGGGTGATGCAGAGAAGGGGTATTTAGGATCAAATTAAACTAATCAACACTTTTCAAGAGCCTTTGCACATCTCCCAGGGTGACTTCCTTCACAAACCATCGTCATTCTTAGTAGTACTTCAACAAGGCTTATATGGGCATATCTCTTAGAGCAGACCTGGGACTCAAAATGTGAACAGATATTTAGATACCCTTTGTTTTTTTTAATTTTTAAAAAGGTGCAAAGCACCTATATTACTAGGGGTAAACACTTTTGACCGGAGCTATGAAACGGGTACAAGACACCACAAGAAACAACCAAACCCATGAGCGCAATGGCCCAACGAAGGCACAATGCCTGCGAGCACTTTGGCCCAGTGAGGGTTTGAACCCTGGTGGCCGTCACTACAATCAAGCGACTTGACCACCAAACCACGCCCTTATCGGCTCTATTCAGATACCTTTTTGGCTCATTTAAAACATATCCAAAATGCAGGTGGGGTTCCTGTGGAACACAAGGGTCAATTTTTGATTGTCTTTGCATTAGGCCTAATTAGGCTTCTAGACTTGGATGCACTAGGGCTCGACCTAAAAGAGATCTCCAAAAGGATTCTTAACCCCTCCTTGGCTCTAATAGGGTCCTCAGCATACCCATCAACATGATCCTTCCACCACCCAATCTTATACTGCAGTTTTCCAATGTAGAACACAACGTTATGAATTACAGTGTCTCATACATGAAGATAATGTGACCTTCAAACCTAGAGCATCGCAAGGCGTAGCTTACACCCTGTTTGCAGTTTTTAACATCAAAGAACACACTCTTACATGCTAATTCCACCGAAGTTTTTGCTAATTTTTCACCAAAGGAAATGGGAGAAAATCATTTTATTGTGCTCATTGTTACCCTAAACTAGGGTTTCAGGGCAGTTTGGAAAGAATGTACAATAACTTTATTAATACCTAATGAAATTAAATGAAACAAATTGTAGAAGAAAGTAGATTCACTCAATTCTTTCTAAGCATCCGACATTGGACTCAAGTCACTAGTACGAACCCGTATACACCGTATTATTAAAATCAAAGAACAGAGAGAACAACATGTTAAAGTTGCAGAATTTGATGTTTTATTGCTTCAAACTTCAACTATTCTACTAACAACCTCTAAGATCGATGGAACAAGGCTTATTAAACCTTTTCAAACTTTCCCCATCAATTTCCAATCATTAGACTTCCCATTCCAATGTTACATTTTCCTTTTTACAAAAAGAAGACCAAAAGTTGCATGTCACATTTAGCAACTTGACAAGATTTTGCATTTTCTTGCATTTTGACACCAACCAATGACTAAGACCTCTAGTTGGACTCCAAAAGACATTAAATGGTCTTCCTAGACCTTATTTCATGAAATCATCTCAAAAAAACCCAAAATGACAACTTGCACTCCTAACAAACCTACTGAACCTAAGGTGCTCCTGCACCATACTCCCAAGGCAAAATAAGCTCAAGTCCCACTTGAGGACTGACCTACAACTATATACCCATGCTTTACAATGTCTTCTTCATTCATCCAATAGGAATCTTCCATTGGAAGACCTCTCCATTTGACCAAGTATTGGTAATAGACCTTATGTCTTGTCTTTTTGAGCTCCTTTGTATCCAAAATGCATTCTAACTCCAATGGCTTGCTTGGAGAAAGATCCCTGATCCAATCATCATGAGCTATTGAAGAACCTATTATCTCCAAATTTGTGCACCACCCTACATGGCCCTATCTTCTTCATATGGAGCTTAGAGTACTTCCCTTTAGGATATATCTTCTTCCTCAAATGTGCCAAGACTAATTTTCCAACTTTGAAATGAAGTTCTCTTCTTTTAAGATCTACACTTTGCTTATATTTGTCCACACTCTTTTGAAGATTGTCTCTAACCTATTGGTGGATCTCCTACATAGCCACAACAAAATCCTCTCCTTCGTAACTTCTCATTTTCATGCCACTAACATCCCTCAACTCAAACAAACCTCTGGGCTACAATCCATAAACAATTTCAAAAGGGCTTTTACCAACACTCATATTCACAAAGTCATTGTATGCAAACTCAGCTTGAGAAAGAATTAGATCCCATTGTGTTGCATGCTCCTTGGTTAGGCATCTAAGAAGGTTTCCAAGGATTCTATTCACCACCTTAGTCTTCCCATCAATTTGAGGGTGATAGGAAGAACTGAAACTCAAGTTAGTACCCAGCTTCTTCCACAAGGTTCACCAAAAATGACCCACAAACTTGTTATCCCAGACTGAAACAATGCTAAGGGGTAAACCATGGATTCTCACCTCTTTAAAGAAGAGACCTGCTATGTAAGAAGCATCATTAGTACTTTTTCAAGGTATAAAGTGAGCCATCTTAGAAAATCTGTCTAGAACAACATATATTGAATCAAACCCCCTTTGAGTTCTAGGTAGACCCATCACAAAGTCCATGTTGATTGATTCCCATGGCCTATTGGGAATTGGAAGTGGTTGATACAACCCTGCATTGGTGCTACTTCCTTTAGCTCTTTGGGAAATGGTACACTTCTCCACAAATTTCCTCACATCAACTTGCATTCTAGGCCAATAGTAGTGCCTCTTCAACTATTCCAAGGTCTTATCTAGCCCAAAGTGACCTGCAAGGTTGCCACTGTGCTTTTATTTGATCAATTTAGTCCTCATAGAACATTTAGGAATGCATAATTGAGCCCCTTTAAATAGAAAACCATCTTGAATCAGAAAATCTAACCATTTATCATTACGGTTGCTACAAGGTTGTAAGCAACTAGCATAGATGTCTTTGAAATCTTCATCGTCAATGTACATACCTTTTATGGAATCAACTCACACACTATGCAACTAAACTTCTTGCACCATCAAATCCCTACTCCTTAGTGCATTTGCCACTTTATTTGACTGTCCTTTCTTGTGCTTTATGGTAAAAGTATAACCTTACAAGTACTCAACCCATTTCGCATGCCTATGGCTAAGCTTTTCTTGACTATTCAAAAATTGCAATGCATGATTATCAGTAAACACTATAAATTATTTAGGAAGCAAGTAATGTCTCTATTTCTTTAATGCTTGTACCACGACATACATTTCAAGGTCATAAGAGGAATACCTTCTCTTGGCTTCATTCAACTTTTCATTGAAAAATGCAATAGGCCTGTTTTCTTGACTCAATATAGCCCCTATAGCATGGTTACTTATATCACATTCAATGGTGAAAACCTTTTAAAAAAACTAGGCAATGCCAATATAGGTTGCTCAACCACTCTCCTTTTCAAATACTCAAAGCTTTTATTAGCATAATTAGACCACACAAACTTCCTTCTTTTATCACCCTTAAATGTATCAATCATAGGAGCACAAATGTGACTGAAAGCCTTTATAAATTTCCTATAAAAGCTAGCTAGACCATGAAAGCTTCTTACCTCAGCCCTTGACTTTGGTGTAGGCCAATTCAAGATTGCCTCCACTTTGCTAAGATCCATCTTCAAAGTGTCATTAGTCACCACAAACCCAAGGTAGATCAACTCTGTTTTCAAGAACTCACACTTCTTCAAGTTTATCATTAGCTTTTCCTCATGTAGCTTCCTCAAAACCATGTCCAAATGCTGCAAATGCTCTTCTTTAGTTTTGCTAAAGAAAATAATATCATCAAGATACACAACAACAAACTTACTTATGAAGGGTTTGAGCACCTCATTCATCAAGCGCATAAAAGTACTAGGAGCATTAGATAAACCAAAGGGCATTACAAGCCATTCATACAAACCTTTATTTGTTTTAAAGGCTATTTTCCACTCATCACCAAGTCTGATTCTAATTTGATGGTAACCACTCTTGAGATCAATCTTAGAGAAATAGTTTTCGCCCCCCAAACAATCCATTAGATCTTCAATTCTTGGAATAGGAAATCTACACCTTATAGTAATCTTGTTGATGGCCCTTGAATCGGTGCACATCCTCCACTCTCCTCCTTTCTTGGGTGCTAGGACTGTGGGAATAGCACAAGGACTCAAACTCTCCCTAATCGGCCCCTTGTCAAGAAGTTCTTGTACTTTCCTCTTTATTTCTTCATTTTGTTGAGTCATTTTGTAAGCATCCTTATTGGGTAAGCTAGCTCCTGGAATGAAGTCTATTTGATGGCTAATGTCTCTTATAGGTGGTAATGCATCAAGGATCTCATCTACCATAATATCAATATATGTCTTCAACAATGGTTTCACCTCCAAAGGTAACTCTTCCTTCTTCGTATCTACTGCCATGACAGATTTAGGCCTCACTATGATTGCAAAACCCATGTTCTCCTCTTCCAAGGTCTTCAGGAACTCCTTCTCATTGACCACCATCACACTAGGCCCTACTTGTGCTTCTTGATTGTCATCCTTTAAGAGTGTAAGGGTATAAGAAACCCCATCCTTCTCTATGGTGTAAGTGTTCTTTCCATCATGAAGTGCCTTCCTATCATATTGCCAAGGCCTTCCTAAAAGCAAATGGCACACATCCATGGGTATTATATCACATAAAACCTTGTCTTTGTAACCTCCTATGTGAAACTCCACCCAACTTTGTTCATTTACCACTACTTGTTGCCCCTTATTAAGCCATGAAATTGTATAAGGAGTGGTATGAGGAATTTTATTCAACTTAAGCTTTTCTACCATCTCAACAAACACCAAATTATCTGTACTACCTGAATCAACCACAACTTTACAAACTTTACCTAAGCACTTACAAGTTATCCTGAAGAGGGACTTCCTTTGTGGTGGCTCCTTCTCCGTTGGTACCTTGATGAGGGTTCTCCTTACCATGAGTGATTCACCAACTTCTGGTTCAGCTTTGTGTGTTGGGGAGTTCACACTTTCATTGTCTTTTGCTTGCACAATTT
>VDFB02000003.1:295942477-296057405 GCA_007258455.2 Sequoia sempervirens
TCGAAATTTCTAGCCAATCCTCCACTATGCTTCTCCTTGATTAGATTCTCTCTCGTAGAACTCCTTGGAATGCACAATTGGCTTCCTCTAAACAACACTCCATCTTGGATTAAGAAATCCAACCATCTTGTCCTATCCAATGTAACAGGTTCCAAACAAGCCTTCCAAGCTTCTACAAAGTTTGGATCTTTAGGATACAAACTCTTGAGTTCATTAAACCCAACAACCTCTATATTCATCTCTATCAACAAATTTTGACTTCTACTCAAGGCATCTGCACCTCTGTTTGGCCTTCCACTCCTATGCTTAAAAAAAAAAGTATAACTCTGCAAAAAATCAACCCATTTTAAGTGCCTTTGATTCAACTTTCCTTGACTATTAAGATATTGCAAAGCTTGTTGATCAGTATATAAATTCTTTTGGCAACAAATAGTGTCTCCATTTCTTCAAAGCCTAAACTATAGTATAAAACTCTTGATCATAGAAAAAATATTTCTTCTTAGCATCATTCAACTTCTCACTAAAATAGGCAACAAGCTTACCTTCTTGACTCAAAATAGATCCTATGGCACTGCCATTAGCATCACAATCTACTTGAAAGAACTTATTGAAATACGAAAGTGCCAAAATAGGTTGCTCTATGAATTTCTTCTTCAACATATCAAAAATATTTGTTGCTCCTATAGTCCATTTAAAATCCTTTCTATCCCCTCTCATTGCTTCAGTTAGAGGTGCATAAATACTACTAAAATTCTTAATAAAATTTCTGTTAAAACTTGCTAGACCATGAAAATATCTTACCTTTGTAACACTCCTCGGGGTAGGTTGTTCAATGATAGCTCTCACCTTCTTTGGATCCATTTTAAGACCCTCTGTTGAGACAACAAATCCCAAATACACCAACTCCCTCTTCACAAAACTACATTTCTTCAAATTAATCAGTAGCTTCTCCTCCCTTGGCTTCTCAAAAACTCTTCGGATATGCATCAGGTGCTCCTCCAATGTCTTATTGAAAATCAAAATATCATCCAAATAAACAATAACATTTTTTTCTAAAAATTATTTCAATACCTCATTCATAAGTTGCATAAATGTGTTGGGTGCAATGGTTAGCCCAAAAGGAATGACTAACCACTCATATAATCCCTCCTTTGTTTTGAAGGTTGTATTCCATTCATCTCCTTCTCTAATTCATATTTGGTGATATCCACTCTTCAAATCTATCTTTATGAATTACTCAGCTCCACTCAAACAATCCATAATGTCATCCATCCTCGACAAGGGAAATATATACTTGATTGTAATATTGTTGATAGCTTGGGAGTCTATACACATCCTCCATTCTCCATCCTTCTTCAGTGCTAATACTATAGGTACTACACATGGACTCAAACTCTCTCAAATCAATCCCTTCCACAACAACTCTTGCACTTGTCTATTCAACTCTTCATTCTTTGCTGGAGTCATTTGATGGGTTGCCTTATTCAGAAAACTGGCTCCAGGAATCAGGTCCATCTAATGACTAATATTTCTTATTAGAGGTAAACCCTCAAGTACATTATCAGATACAATATCTTGAAACTCATCCAATAAATGTGAAACCTCTATGGGTATCTCTTTATGATCTTCTCTATCAACTCTAGGAATCAAAGCATAACATATATGTTCATGCTTCATACCTTCTAAAAAATTTCTTTCGTCAACCAAACAGATTCTGGCATTATTGCATACCTTTTCCTCTGCCTCTTTCAAGGGCTTCAACTTATGAAAGCTCCATCCTTTGTCAAAGAATAGGTGTTGTCATGTCCATCATGTACTACTCATTGATCAAACTACCACGATATGCCTAACAACATATGACAAACATTCATAAGAATAATATCACACAATACCTCATCATGGAAATTTTCAATCTTGAACTTTACTAGACAAATTGTTCATTTGCCAAAGCTTTATGGTCCTTCTATAACCAAGCAGTCTGATATGGATTCAAATGCCTTCTTCTCTCCAACTGCAACTTACTAACCATGTCTTCTGAAACAAGGTTATCAGTACTACCTCCATCAATAATAACATTGCAAACTTTACCTTCACACTTACATCTAGTGCGAAACAAATTCTTCCTTTGAGTTGGTTATTTCTCCTCATTCAACAAGGCTCTTCTAGTAACAAGAACCTCTCCTCTTTTTTCATCCTCTGAATGTGAAGACTCAACATCTTCATCTACATGTGCAACTCGTGCATTGCCCTTAGGTCTTCTATTTGTCCTTCCTTGATGTTGAGGACACTCACATGCTCTATGCCCTTCTTCTCTACACTGGAAATAGGTTCCACGAAAGCATCATCTTCTCGGTCCTCGTCTAGATCTTCTTCTTCCTCTTTGGTCTCCATTATTTTAATCATGAGGATGGTAGGTTTTATCTCCTTTTTGGTTCTGGCTGCTACTAGATCCTTCACCCTTCTTTTGATCTTCATTTCAACCTCCATATGACCATCCACTAGTCTTTCCACCATGACCCCCACATGTTTGCTTGCTTTAAACCTTCTATTTTGAAACTTTTCTTGTACCTTAAAAGAAAATTGATATGCATCTTCAATGTTAGACATTCTTACCAGAACCAACTCTTCTTGAATACTCGACTTCAACCCATTTATGTAACAAACAACTTTTTTTCCTCAGAATGCTCTGTTCTAATCAGGACATGGTAGAATTTTTCTATATACTCCTTAACATATTTTCTTGCTTGTTTCAACCCTTGCATCTTCTTCAACAAATATAGCTCATAGTCCACATGAACAAACTATATTTTTAATTTTTCCACCAGCTGGTCTAATATGGTGATTTTCTATTTTCCTCTTCAATTTCATTCTAGTTGTACCTCTTTCCACCAAATATTCACATGACCCTTTAGCTTGGTCTTTGAAAATTTGATCCTCTCAAGGTCTTCCACCTCCTCATACTCAAAGTACTCCTCCATATCATTGATCCAATCAATCAACTCTTTTGGGTTAAGATTTCTAGAAAAGGTAGAAACATCAATCTTTGGCCTTTTTCCAATCTTGGAGATAGCCTTAAATAATTTTACTTGCTCTGGATCTATGCATCTTGTTCTTCTTCAAACTATTCCTCATTCTTAGTTCCCTCTTTGCTTTCATCTCCTCTTCTTGGCTCAAAACCTTAATGCAACTCCTCTTGTAGTTCTTGAACTTGTCTCTACAGGGCTCTAAAACCCTCTTCTGGTACAATAACATTTCTTCCACCACTACAATTTCTTCGCAAAGGCATTCTGATCACTTTTCTCAAAAACCCACAACCACAAGTCCTAGTGCAAACTGCCTCACATTCGGCGATCTATTTACACACTCAGGAAAACCTGCTCTAATACCACTTGATGAGGGCTACACCACCCAAACCCCACACATAACACAATAAAAAATAACAACATAGAAAATGCAAGATAGAAAAAACCTCACTTTCAATTATTTTTCGGAAATGAAATTACAAATTCAAAAATTACAGGGCTACAACCTCATGGGCTTGATTCATTACATCCAAATCAACTCTAGAAATACAATCTATTGTTCGAAGCCACAATCTACACTAATGGAGCCACCTTCTACAATTACCCAATAACCGCCCTAGAATGTTCTAGAAAGTGTAACTTTCCCTTTTGTTTTGGTGTCAAAATTCCCACCATTTGATTTCTTGCCTAGGAAGATATTTTAATGAAATTCACTTTTTAGTAGGCGAGCTTCGTGGGGCCATAAATTTTGATCCGAGTGTCTAATTTTCTATTATAATATATCGTTGGAAATCTTTCAAAAAAATCTACAACATTGAAACATCAGAGATCATTTTGTCCACTTTTTGAGCTATTTTAGGGCTTCTAAGTTTTTCAAATTTAAATTTGAAGTTGCACTGGAGAAATTTCTCGAGATAAAAGCTTTAATATCTCCCAAACCATACAAGGTATTGAGATGATTCTTTCATCGTCGGAAATATTTTTTAGTTATGCTCCTTGGGGTAAATTTTTAATTCCATACAAGCCTGTTTAGGCTGACTTGTACTAAATATAGTAAGTGATTATTTTTTTCCTTTTTTGACTTGTGACTCTCTTACACCCTTGAAGTGCCATCATGGGACTAAAAACAACTAAAGAAAATAAGGAAAAAATATTTTTTTGGGTGATGCAAGATTTCCCTTACACCACTGGATGCTCCTGCATCAGTTAGTACCAATTCAAAAATTAATTAAACTATATTCATTAATGAACTAAAGGAAATAGGGTTCCACCTTTTGGGAGATGGAATAAGGCTTAGGACCTATTTCACTCTCAGTTCATTAAGAAACCAAGATCCCTCAACCAAGAGACTCAATTGAGGGAAGGGGAGAGGGATACTAGGTAGGACTATGGGGGGTTTCCTTAGGTGTGATTAAAATGGGGGTTCACCATTAAAATGAAGCTTCAACAAACTCTAATGCACTAAACCCTACAAACTTAAAACATGAATTCAAATTATTAGACAAAGAGAAATAGAAAATTACTCGAAGGATAGGAGATGTCTAAACAAGATCTAAAAACCCTAAAAAAATTTGTTTCTGAAGTGCATTGGGACTCATACCCCTAACTAGGTGATTTAGTCTTGCTACAGGAATCTGGGCAGAATTTGGAATCTTCAGATGACAAATCAAGATCTAAAAAAACTGGTGAAAAGGGGTAAATAGGACTCATATGCCCAAAGGGGTGATGTAGTCCTAGTATTAGGGTTTCAATGAAACTTTTGTAGCCTCTAGTAATATTTTGTAGCTTTCATTTGTCTGATCTCCAAATCTGAAAGTCTGAATTCTTCCCTGTAGGTGAGTTTCTGTGAAGATGACAGCTGTGATAACTTTCTTCAATCTTGCAACTTTATCTTCAAAGGATCTTCAAGCTCCAAATCACCTAGATCTTTAATCACACATGAAGAGGGAATTTTTTTTGTTAGGGAATAAGGGCTTGCCTTGGTCAAACCTCGTTTTGGTAATCAAACCTTGAAATAAAATGAAATAGCATGAAGGAATGATGAATGAACAATATGAAATGTTACAACTCACCAAACCCTTGAAATAAAGGCTACATACTTTTGTGAAATGGCTCCAATGGATGTGGATCTTGACTCTTGATCTTGATATGAGATAATGTCTTTGAATGCTTGCTTGAATCATGAAAACCTACATCACAAATGTTAGCTCACAAACACCCATGATGCATGATGAATTTTACATGATGCTTGAATCTTGAATGCTTCTCCAAATGCTTGATGATTTTCTCTTGAATGCTCTTGAGTACTTGAATTACTAGATCACACTTGCTCATGAAAATTGCTAGATTGCTAGATTGCTTTTTAGAAGAAAATATGTGAAATAACCTTGTATTTGTTGCAAGTATGAGCAAGTTTGGTGGTGTTGTCATTAATACTTTCATTGATGTCAACACGGTTTAGTTTGTTGTAGACTGTGCATGTATATTTGAGAAACTGTTGAGATGTTGGAGCTATCCTTATGATGTTGTAGATGTGCTGAAATGATGGGTTACCAAGTGCTTTTGAGAAAATTAATAAAGAGTGAAGTCAGAGTTATGTATGTGTTTAGAATGTTCTCTAGTATGTGCTTCATATTTCTTCTATGTTGATCATATGCTCGTGTGGATCTCAAAGTTTTTTTTTGGTGATTTGTTGGTGATATCTCCTGATTTGTGGTTGTTGTTTTCACGAAAGGTGAAAGTTGTGTTCACCGATGTGTGAACTATTTTGGCAGAGTTGGTTATCTGTGGATTGGGAGAAATGTTTTTTCTCTAAAATCCTTTGTTGTTTTGTTTCAGGTCTTGCAAATCTGGAATATGTCTTGTAATAATGTTCTCTATGTTCTGGTAGAGATGTTTGAATTTTGGTACTCTGGAAGATGAGCTTCAGAGTTGTGTGGGATTGCACAGTCCGGATGGACTATTGGAAATATTTTTTTGTTTGAATGTTGTTACACCTACTACAAATGTATCTGGAAGTATCTAAGATGTGTTATAATGCATGATGAAGCGTGTTATGTCATCTACGTGTTATCTTCTTGTTGGAAAGCATGTACTTCAATTTTCATTTGTGTTTTCATTAGGTTTGGCCGACCTGGCATTTACACTTCATATGAAGAATTTAAAATTTAATTATGGAAGCATGTGGTTGATCTAAGATGTTTCTTTTGGTCTTGGTTAAGTGTTTAATTGGTCCACACTCATTCTTTTCCACCACGGGAATGTTGAGTTGCCAACCTAGTTTAAATTTATGAAATGTAGTGTATGTGGCCGACCTTGGAGAATGCTTCTAAGGTTAAAGATGGTATAAATTCAAGTTGAGATGTGAAGGATTGGATGATGATGCAAAGTAATGAAGTAAGCCACAAGTGAAGAGCAGAATTGTGTGAAAGTGAGTTGAGGCAGTAGTACTTCATTGTGTTAGACTCCTGAAAGTAGTGAACTGAAGGTTTCTACAATTTTCTAATCAAGGTTGTGGATGTGTATAAATTGTTGTGGTGGATCTTTATGTTATCTTTTGTATCTATAGGTAGTGAGCTTCCCATTTGGACAGTGATTCCTTTTTGTAGGCAGTGATCCTTTGTATCTGGATAGTGATTCCTATTTTGGGTAGTGAGCCCTAGGTAGTGAGCCTCTTGTATTTAGTTTTTCTATCACTTTATATTGTGATTTAATCCTTATTGTGGTTTTTCCCTTATTGGGTTTTCCACATAAAATCTGGTGTTCATTGTGTTGATTTTTCTTTCTATTATCTGCATTCTATGTTCATACTTAATAAAAAAATTAGTGTGGTTGTGAAATTGATAAGTTGTTGATGCTCCAAATGGCACAGCAACAGTTAAACAAAATATTGCTATTCTGTTTCTCCTGAAAGAGAAAGACAACACATGGATATCTTAGCCCCTAAGGTCTTTATAGTTGGTTCTCAACTATGCTGATGTTGCTCAATGGTCAATGTAACAGTAATGTTCAAGGGGCCTGCTGGTGTTGAGCTTCTGGATTGTTTTAAGATCAAGCATGAATTTAAACCTACTCTAACTAGGGTTTTTAAAGAAACAGAAAAAGATGGATCAGGGCTTTGGAACAGAAAAGAACAATAATTCATCCAACTTAACCAGATTTGTTACCTTTCAAGGAATTCCTAACTAAAACTGCAGAACAAAATTGACTTGTGATTAACACCCAACCTCCTTCATTCACAGTGCTAATTCAAATAACAGACTGCAAGTTACCATTTAAAGAAAACATAGAATAAGACCTCAATCCTTGAAAGATTCTCAAATCAAATGATTAACTTAAGATAAATACCATTCAAGAACATAATGTGAAGTAGATTAAAATCTGATTGCTTCTACTATTAGTAAAACAGATAAGCAATATTTACAAAACTGGCACAATCACTAGTGTACAAAGAATCTAAGACTCCATATTGTTTCCATCTACGCTAAGAAAACTAGAAAGATACATTACTGTTTATGCTGAATCTAACTCCTACTCTAAGAAGACACAAGAAACTCCCATTACAAAGAATTAGGATGCTACTCTATCTCCTCTAACTGACTTTTCTTTCTAACTTCTAACTCTTAACTTCCAACCCTTTACAAAGAGGCCAACATGCCATATATACAGAAAATGTACCAAAAGGAATGTGATGTCCTCTGTTTTAGGGTTTACAAAATATCTCTTTCAAGAGGGTCAACTCTCAGATCTTTCTGAAGAGAGTCAATGTTGCATTCAATGTGAAGCCCCACTGTCCATGTCGGTGATAGCTTGACCTCAGGAGAAGCCTTAAAATCTTTTGTAGCTGTAGCATTTACTCCTGGTATCCATGTCTATCTTTCAACTCCTTTAAAGGGCTACCTTGAATGCTCTAAAGCATTTTTCCATTAATACCAATCCGCCCCTTTTCTGTCAGTAGACTCTAACTGTCCCTAAGACTTCGTGGTTCTTCCTTTCTCTCGGCCTTCCTTCATGTTGACCACCTCTGGAAGCAGAACATCAGGCCTTCCCCTTCAGATTCGAACACCATCGTTCCTGGGCCGATCCATCAGCTCATTCATAGAGTAAGTTCATGTCATTCACATTCTGTCAATCTCCTTCATAGGGGTAGTCAATCAGTCAATGGCTCACCTTTAGCTCCTTTCGATTGGGCGAACAAACACCACGCCAGATTCTTGGGCAGTCAAAAGTGATCCACACTAAGTCATATGTTGGTGAGACACTAATCGTGTCTCCCCAATGCGATTATATCTCTTCTAGCAGCTATCGGAGCAACATGTGACAGTCGGTGAGACCTTTTGGCGAGCTACAAAACTCGTATCAATCCCACAAAGACTATCGGCAAGACAGACGCTAGTTGGCATGACCTCTTAGCGAGCCCTTTTTTTTCTTTGGTGAGCACACCCACACTTGGCAAGACCTCAGAGGGTCAGCAAGACGCTACCCCGATGCCCTAATCATCCGCTCGGAGCTTCTTCGAGCTCATTCTTATTCTTTGGGCTTGAGCTCCTTTTCCTTTTGACAAGACCTCTCAATCGGCAAAAGGTCATGGCGAGTTCTCCTCAGTTATACCGATATTCCTTTCATTGGAAAATCCATCACTGTCGGCAAGAGATAAAGAAGTCGAGAAGACCTTATATTGAGCCCCTCTCTTTCTCGGCGAGCACATTCCATCTTAGGGAGACCTTACCCCAAAATCATGCCCCTTTCGCTGAGACCTCACTGTATCGACAGGACCTTTCATCGAGCACATCCACTACACCGAAGGGAAAAAACACGTCGGCAAGGCTACTGCTAGTCAGCAAGACCAACATCGGTCAGGGAGACATCTCAACGAGTTCATGTCAGTCATCCCGAGCTAGGCCCGAGCCTCCTTCATTTCGGTAAGACTTTATTTGGTCATTGGGATGCTATGGAAAAATCATCCCACTCTCGCCGAGCCCAAACCCTTTCTTTCAGTGAGACTCCAACAGATCGGTGAGACCCTTCGCCGATATTATTCTCTTGTCACTGAGAGCCTTTGTAGTCGGCCAGACCTCATGGCGAAAGTACACCACTCTCCCCGATGTGATTATACTTTGGCAAGATTCCACCCTGTCGATGAGACCTCTTGCCGATACCACCATCCTTCACTGAGACCCCCGTCTGTCAACAGGACATTACACCAAAGTCTCCCCTTGCTGCTGCTGAGACTTCCGCTTGTCGGGGAGACTTCTCCCCGAACCCAAATCCTTTCGGTGAGCTCAAAACTTTTGGTGGGACCTCCCTAAGTCGGCAGGACGCTATGCTGAAGGCCTACCCCCTTTGGCGAGGGCTCATTTTGCTTCAGGGAGACCTTTCATAGTCGGCAGGACTTCATGCTGAAAGCAAACCACTCTCCCCGATGTCGTTCTTCTTTCGACAAGACCCCATAGTCGCACAGACCTCACAACGAAACTCAAAACTTTACCCCAAAGGAAACATCCCTTGGTGGCACATCCCCCAGTCACTGAGACCCTACCTCTTCAGCCAAACATCATGCCGAAGGTAAATCTTTCCCAGCAAGATCCCCTGATGACATCCTTTTTCGGTGGGACTTCTTCCATGTCGGCTAGACCTTTCGCCAATGTAAAACCTTCTCCGAGAGCTCCTGTGAGCAATTGTCGGCAAGAGGTTCATCCGTCAATGAGACCTCTTGACAATGCAAACCTCCTTTTGTTGAGACTTCTTCCTTAGCAGAGAGACATATAAGACCCTACAGCGACCGAGATGTCATGGCGACCGGTGGATCCCAAATGAATAATACACCTTGCCAGTCAGCAAGACACCTAAAAGGTCTCAGCGACTTTCTTCCTAAGGAGTTTTATGTTGAATGTGATTAAGGCATTCCTTCAGTTGACTTCCCTAAGAGATATCTTCAAATGAATAATTCAATCTTGTAAAACAATTTCCTCCATTAGTTCTCAAAGGCAAATAAAATACACTATCATAAAATATACTATTGTTTATGATTATTTCATTCAATTTCCAGCAAGAAGAAAACCAATTTAAGCTAAGACAGAACCAAAATTTGAAAAAACCAGAAGGAAAACTCAGGAAGAAACAGAAGAACTCCAAAGAGTAAAGAAAATAACCAAAGGTAACAAAAGCAAGAGAAAAGGGGGACCCATTTTGTTCTAGAATAAAATGGGGTGGTTATGCAAGGCATAACAAATGGTGACTCGGATGGGAAAATGGTTTAACCATTTTCATGAAACTGAAGGATTCAGCTACCCAGAACTCCTGGTTCATGAACATCACAACTCCAGTTGGGTTAGTTTTAGCAATTAAGGCTGAGCTAGAATCTCAAATGTAAATCAACACTGGCTACCCCTGAATCTATGTGTGTGATTGATTGTACATCACTCTTTTATAAAGTTTTCTTCATCTTTCGAACAACAGTGTGCAAGATTTGAGCTACATAAGTTGATTCCCTTTAGCTATCGTGCAATGAGGTCCTCGGAATTGCTCCGCTGCCAGTCAGGCATCCATAGCCCTGACGGAGATACCTCTAGTTTTCTCATAGCATTGCTCTACTACCACCCAAGCGTCTATAGCCCCGGTAGAGATACTGGAATCACCCATTCATATTGAGCCTTCTTTTCTCTTCAAATAGTCCTCTCTTTTCTTTTTTTTGTTTTCTCATAGAGTCTTAGATATTTCATTCAATCAATTTTTTTTCAATATGTCATATGTCAACATCTGTTCTGGGTTGAAAACTACCATGGACCTCATAACAACACTGGGGAGATCAGATTTTTTACTCAAATCTTACAACACTATCATCTTGAGACAAATATTCCATTACAAAGGGGATGATCTTGGACGATTCATGACAGATTCAGAGGAGCTAATGAAGGTTATTTACCTTGCACCTTGTTTTCAAGAATTTCCACAACTCATGTTGACAATGGGCATAAAACAAAGAGTTTAGGACAAAATCACCCAATCAGCAAACCTGAAAATATCTAAACCAATTATCTCCTAATAACCACAGTATGCTTCAAATAACAACCCACTATTTAAAGGTGGAAAGAACAGATAAACCCCAAAGAACAAAACAAAATAGAAACTAAAAGAACAAAGGAAACATAAAGATAGAAAGAAAGGACAAACAAACAAATAGCAAATTATTTACAAACAAAAGAGCAAAATACTTACACAAAGAGCAGCAGATTATTCACATAAAGAACAGAGTTATTTACAAGCAGAAACTATTTACACAGATGTATCACCTAGCAAAAGTACCAACTTCATGACTCAAAATAGTGTTTAAGAAACTATCCATTGACAGGCAATGGAACAGGTTCCCTAGTTAAACTACTCAATCGGAAAGCATTTTCTCCTAGGATCCCAGCAATCTGATAGGGACCCAACCAGAGCTTGTCAAATTTCTGGTGACTGCCCTTATTTTCACTAGCTTTATCCCATAACAACACAAGGTCTGATATCTTGAAAGCCTTGATTTTGGCTCTTTTGTCAAACCATCGCTTGACAACATCTTGGTGTCCAAAGAATTGTTGCAAGGCAGCATCTCTCTGTTCTTCTAATTTCAACAAAGCAACTAATCTTACTTCTATCCTATCATCACTAGAGTAGAATTTCTGCATGAACTCAAGGATAGGTGTTTGTAGATGGATAGGGAACACAGGCTCTTGTCCATATACCAGCTTGAATGGTGAGGTCTTTAAAGCAGCCTTAATCCTAGTTCTATCTACCCATAACGCGAATCTCAGCTGGGTATGCCAGTCCCTAGGGTTGTTTTCTAACAATTTTTTTTATTACCCCAAAGAGATTCTTATTGGTTGATTCTGCAACTCCATTGTCTTGTGGGTGATAATTTGAAGAATACTTTAAAAAAAAATTGTGATCGTAAGCCCATGAAATGAACTCAGCAAAAGAGAAGGAAGAGTCATTCTCACATACCAAAGCGAAGGGTATCCCAAACCCAGTGGTGATGCATTCAGTGAGGAACTTGATCACTACCTTTGTTGTGCTATTCTTGCAAGGTATAGCCTTGGGTCTGAGTCAAAAATTCTTTCCAAGGCCACCATTCCCTTGGGAATTCTATTGCTTTTTAAATTGATGACCCCTTATGTATCACATTCTTCAAGTTTCCAATCTCCTTGATCCCTGTTGGACTCATCAATGATTTGTCCTTCGAAAACATCTGAACTTGCTAGAAAAGCAAGAATATGTCGATCATCATCAAAAACTTGAAATTTCTTGATATTATCAAGAAAAATTGGAGTGGACATCAATTCTATTGATAATCTTTTAATTTTGGAGCCTTGCATGGGTTCCAGGGTATTTGCAGCAATAGCCAATGAATCGTCTATCTGATTCTCTTCTCTAGGGATTAAACTAATCCTGAAAGCATTGAAATCTTCAATCAGGTTCCATACTCTATTTCGATAGGCTGCCAGTCTTCTATTGTGAAATGTGTACTAGTTACATAATTTCTTGACAACTATTTATGAATCTCCTTTGACCACCAAGGCAGTGACCTTATGTGCAAACATCAGCCCCCGAGCTAGAGCTTCGTATTCAGCTACGTTGTTAGTGCATCCAAACTGCAACCTGTAAGAAGCAAAGAAAGCTTTCCATTTCGGGCTGGTCAATACAATTCCAACACCACTGCCTATTTTGGACTTGGATCCATCAAACGTGAGGGTCCACACTTGATCATGAGCTGGGATTGATTCTTTTGAAGTTGTGATAAGCACTTGGATAAGATAGGCCGTAGATAGGGTTACTTGATCTTTTGCATCAAATGTTGATAAAAGGTGTTCAATGGGTTGCTCGGGTGTAATTTCCAATTCCTACTCAGCTGTATCATATAATATGTGGCTATGCTTCTAATAGTCATTTGTGCATTCATGAGTGCAGGGGTGTCAAACAAACCTTGGGGTTGCTCCTCATCAATATGCTGATTCAGAAATGTGTCTGGAGTAGTTTCTTTTTGAGAAGGAACTTCCTTTGAAGGTATCCTATCCATGGTTAACATTATTGCTCCCTTGGCTTCAAACGAGAAGTGATCTGCAATGGTCTCAGGGTGGCTTAAGCTAGCAACCTCAGCCTAGGAAACATGATTTAAAATTTCAATGCAAGGTTCGCAAGTCAATTCAGAATGGTTTTGGTAATGTACCCTGCACCAATTATGGAGAAGGAGACTCTGCAGATCGATATCTTCCCCTAAGACCCATTGATCCTATTGTAGCTTCTTGATCAATACTTGTTGGTTTTTATTAATCACAGAATCAGGGAATTTTGGTATTGGCAGCTCTTTAGAGTCAAGGACAGAAAAGGTTAAAATTTCTTCTCCTTTATAAACCCCTATCCCAGTTTCAAAGTAAGCTACCTCATTGGGGCAATCATACTCAGTGATGAAATGCTTGAGGCAAGGTTCACTTTCAATCCTAATCTGAGTAGGCACTCCCCTCCATGGTAGCCAAAGATGTGAAAAGTCAAGGTAGAGATATCCCCCTATACCTTTCATCAAATCTCTGCTCAACAGCATACCATAGGTCTCAGGAATGTCTGCTACTTGAACGTCTATGTTGGTTTGAACCCTAGGGTCTGACCCTACTTGCACATGTATGTTTCTCAACTCTCCCACTACATTAACCTCTGTCTTGTAAAGTTGGATGACCCTCTTGTTTGTCTGGACAGGGTTTAATCCCAACTTCTTGCATATAGAAAATTATATAACATTGCCTGAAGCCCCTGAATCTAATAGACAATTGTGTAGGTTCTTCCCACAAATTCTTAAACTCAAAAGAAATGATTATGTAGTGCATAAATGTTGAAGCTTTTTGTTTGAATTTGGTGACAACTGATTCACCCCCTCTCTTAGTTCTCCTATGCCTTTTAAAAATTGGTATCAGAGCTTTGGTTCCTTTGTGTAGAGCTTAACCGCTTAAGGAAGATCCGATGGTGCATAAGTTGGTGATCCCTATGTTTGATGGATCTGATTATAGTGACTGGAAAGTGTAGATGAGAGGATATATTATCTCTCTTGGTTACAAGACTTAGAAGGCTCTTGAGACGAAGTATGTTGCTCTGGCAAGTGGTCGTACTACTACAAATGAGGTTTCTGCTTATGATGAGAATGAAAAAGAAAGGTATTCTATTTACAATGCTTTATCCAAGACTGAGCGAACACAATTTATCTCTCTAGGCATTGCTTATGAAGTTTGGAAAAATTTGGAAGATCTTTACAAAGGAAATGATAGAGTAAAATTGACAAAGAAGCTGACAACAAAGCGTAGATATGAGAATATGAAAATGGAAGGAGAAGATATTGTAAACTATTTTCAAAGAATTTATCTGGTAGTAAATGAAGTTAGAAATCAAGGGGGTACTCTGAATGATGAAGATATAATTGAGAAGATTCTAATGACTCTACCGTAATGTTATAGTGACAAAGTTTCAATTATTGAGGAAACATATGATCCTAAGAAATATACTAAAGAAGAGCTATTTGGCTCCTTGACTGCATTTGAGATGAGAAAGTTTGGAAAGAAAGAGGAAAAGACAGAAACAACATTTAAAGCAACAAAGATCGAAGATGATCCAGATAGTGATGGTTCAGATGAGTTGGAAGAAAACTTTACAAGGAAGTTAAAGAAAGGTACTGGTAAGTATAAAGGAATGTTGCCCTTTAAATGTTTCAGTTGTGGTAATATTGGTCATTATGCTTCAAGATGTTCAAATAGAACTGTACATAAGAACATAGATCATAAAGATAGAAAGGATAAGAAATACAAAAGGTTTTACTATGTTAGAGAAGAAGCTGGAATCTTTGATGATGAATCTAATTATGAGAATGATGATAGTGAATGCTTGTTCTTAGCCTTGGAGAGTAAATTTGTGTCTGCTAACTTTGGAAAATGTGCAAGAAAAAGGGATTCAGAGAACAAGAAGGATGAGATGGAAGGTACTTTGGTCACTACCTTTCATGCTAGACAAGATGAAGACTACTGGGTGATTGACAATGGATGTTCTAATCACATGACCAAAGATAAAAGTAAGTTTACTAAAATTGAAAAGTATGATGGTGGTTTGGTCATGTTTGGCGATGATTCCGGAGCAAAGATTGTTGGGAAAGTTATAATTAGTTTTGATGGAATACAAAGCACTGATGATGTATATTATGTAAAGGGTCTAAGGCATAACCTTTTGAGTGTTTGACAGATGTGTAGCAAAGGTTTTAAACTTTTGTTTCAGGATAATACCCATGATATCAGAAAAGGATCTAGAGCTATGGTTGTTGCAGGAAGGAGAACTCATGGAAACATCTATAAACTTAAGGGTGTTGATGGTCAGTACCTTGTATCTCAAGTTAATGAAAGTTGGTTGTGGAACCAAAGAATGGGACATGTAAACTTTGATAATCTAGTCAGGATCAGTTCAAGAGATGTTCGAGGTCTACCTAAAATCATAAAGCCTACTAATACAGTTTGTAGAAGTTGTCAGTTAAGGAAACAAACAAGATACAGTTTCAAAGGAAAAGAGAAAACTACTACCGAAATGTTGGAATTAATTCATACAAATCTCTATGGTCCTACTAGAATAGGAAGCCTAAATGGTGATAGGTATTTGATGCTCCTTATTGATGATTATTCTCGAATGACATGGGTTTATTTTCTTAGAGAAAAGAATCAGGCTCTGGATAGGTTTAAAGTGTTCAAAGAAAGAGTAGAAAATGAAGTAAACCTAAGAATCAAATGTTTGAGATCTAATCTAGAGGTGGAGAATTCACTTCTAGTGATTTTAATGCATTTTGTGAAGAGCATGGCATAAAGAGACACTTTTTTATCTAAGAACCCCTCAACAGAATGGAGTGGTTGATAGAAAGAAATGAACTATACAGGAAGCTGCAAGAACCATGATGAAAGAAGAAAATGTACCTATTATGTACTAGAGAGAGGAAATACACATTGTTGTTTATGTTCTTAATAGAGTTCATATCAGAGGCAACAACACAAAAACTCCTTATGAGCTTTGGACTAGTAAGGATCCTACTGTGAAATACTTTAAGGTGTTGGGAAGCAGATGTTACATTAAAAGAGATGATGAAAATCTTGGGAAGTTTGATGCTAGATGTGATGAAGGGATTTTTCTTAGATATTCAACTACCAGCAAAGAATATAAATGATTTAATAAAATATTGAGGAAGATTTTTGAGAGTGCTAATGTGAAGGTTGATGAGGACATGCATAGACCCATTGAGATAAGTGAAGTTGAACTTGATGATCCTATCTATGGACAAGTACTTGAAGAGAATAAGGAGGAAGAAGAAGAAGAATAGATTGAAGAAGAAGAAGAAACTCCAGAACTTGCTAATGAGACTCCTAAGTATGTCCAAAAGAATCATCCAGAAGAATAGATAATTGGAGATAAGAGTGAAGGTGTGAAGACAATAATTAAAGTAGCAGTTGAGGTAAATCTGTACTTAATAAAATAGAACCCAAGTCTGTGTGTGAAGCACGTGAAGATGAAAGTTGGGTTAGAGCTATGAAAGAAGAGTTGCAGCAAATAGAGAAGAATAAGACATGGGAACTAGTTTCTAGACCTGTGAATAAGAATGTAATTGGTTCAAAGTGGGTGTTCAAGGATAAGTTGAATGAAAATAGTGAAGTTATAAGAAACAAAGCAAGACTTGTATGCAAGGGATATTCAAAAGTTGAAGGCATAGACTTTGAAGAGATATTTTCCCCTATTGCTAGAATGGAAGCAATTAGGATATTTTTTGCATTTTCTACCCACAAGGATTTCAAAGTATATCAGATAGATGTCAAGTCTACATTTCTAAATGGTGAATTAGAAGAAGAATACATGGAACAACCTGAATGATTTTAGTTATTAGAAAAAATGGATATGGTTTGTAAATTGAAGAAGGCATTGTATGGACTGAAACAAACTCCTAGACCATGGCAAGCAAGATTGGATAGATACCTAACACAACAAGGATTTAGTAAAGGCTCTGCTGACAACAACTCTACTTCAAAGTGCAAGGTAACAAAATATTCATAGTAGTAGTATATGTTGATGATATCATCTTTGGAGGAAATGAAAGTATGTGTAAGAGATTTGCAAAGGAAATGCAAAAATAATTTGAAATGTCCATGATTGGTGAGTTGAATTTATTTCATGGTCTTCAAGTAAATCAAACTAATAAAGGGATATTCATTTCACAATCTAAGTATGTGAAAGAGTTGTTAAAGAAGTTTGGAATGGATGACTCCAAACCAGTTAGTACTCCTATGGTGACTAAATGCAAGTTGAGTAAAGATGATGAATCTGGTAAAGTTGATCAGAGAAAATATAGATCTATGATTGGTGGGCTGTTGTATCTTACTACTACTAGACTGGATATCATGCATGCAGTTTGTTTAGTTGACACATTTCAAGCAGATCCTAAAGAGGCACATGTTACAACTATAAAGAGGATATTCAAATATCTTAAAGGTACTCTGGATTATGGCTTATGGTATCCTAAGGATGCTGATTTCACTTTAAGTGCTTATACCGATGCAGATTGGGTTGGTTGTGTGGATGACCGAAAGAGTACCAGTGGAGGTTTTTTCTTTCTTGGAGGAAGATTGGTTTCTTGGTTGAGTAAGAAACAAGATTCAGTTTCTTTATCCACTACAGAAGCAGAGTATATTGTTGTAGCATCCTGTTGCGCACAGGTTTTGTGGATGAAGCAAACCCTGAAAGATATTGGAGTGGTATGTGATGAGCCTATTCCTATTTTCTATGACAATACAAGTGCTATAAACATTTCAAAGAATCCAGTAATGCATTTAAGAACAAAACATATATCTATCAGATATCATTTCTTGAGAGAGAAGGTATTGGGGAACAAAGTCAGGTTGGAGTATGTGTCAACAAAGGAATAGATTACAGATATATTCACTAAGGCTCTTCCGAAGGATACTTTTGAGTATCTTAGGGAGAGGTTGGGGTCATAGCCCCTTTGAACTAGAGTGCATGTAGGTGCACATGGGTCCGGTGGATTCCACAATTCTTCATTTATACGGAGTGGTGAATGAATCTACTACTCTGCAGGGGATAAAATTTTTCATTGTGCAGTATGAGTTGGTGCACTCCTAAGGGGGAGTGATCATAGTTTTTGATATTTTCCATTGATGTCAAAAGGGGAGAGAGAGTCATGTGAAAAATAGTAGAAAAGAAAGAGAAGATATTCTCCCAGAATATTGTGTAGGTTGTTTAAAAGAGAATGTGGTCTTTGATGTTTTTTCACATAATGTGTTGCCATCAATGACAAAGGGGGATATTTTTGCAAGTATGAGAAAGTTTGGTGGTGTTTTCATTAATATTGTCATTGATGTCAACATGATTCAGTATGTTGTAGATTTTGCATGTATAGTTGAGACTCTATTGAGGTGTTGGAGCTATCCTTATGATGTTGTAGATGTGCTGAAATGATGGGTTACCAAGTGCTTTTGAGAAAATTAATAAAGAGTGAAGTCAAAGTTATGTATGTGTTCAGAATGTGCTCCAATATGTGCTCCACATTTCTTCTATGTTAATCCTATGCTCGTACAAATCTGAAGGTTTGTTGTTGGTGATATCACCTGATTTGTGGTTGTTTTAATGAAAGGTGAAAGTTGTGTTCACTAGTGAGTGAACTATTTTGGTAGAGTTGGTTATCTGTGGACTGGGAGAAATGTTTTTGCTCTATAGTACTCTGCTATTTTGTTTTAGGTCTTTTGGATCTGGAATATGTCTTGTAATAATGTTCTCTATGTTCCGGAAAAGATGTTCGATTTTTGGTACTCCGAAAGAACAACTTCAGAGTTGTGTGGGATTGCATAGTTCAGATGGACTGTCGGAAAGAGTTTTGTGTTTGAAGGTTGTTACACCTGCTGTGAATATATTTGGAAGTATCTAAGATGTGTTCTCATTCATGATGAAGTTTTTTACATCATATGCATGTTATCATCTTGTTGGAAAGCGTGTACTTCAATGTTCATTTGCATTTTCATTAGGTTTGGCTGACCTGGTGTTTAAACTTCATATGAATAATTTAAAATTTAATTATGGAAGCATGTGGTTGATCAGAGACGTTGCTTTTGGTCTTGGTTAAGTGTTTAATTGGTCCACTCTCATTCTTTTCCACCATTGGGATGTTGAGTTGCTGACCTAGTTTGAATTTATGAAATAAAGCATATGTGGCCGACCTTGGAAAATGCTTCTAAGGTTGAAGATGGTATAAATGCAAGTCGAGATGTGAAGGATTAGCTGATGATGCAAAGTAAAAAAGTAAGCCACAAGCGAAGAGAAGAATTGTGTGAAAGTGAGTTGAGGAAGCAGTACTTCATTGTGTTAGATTCCTGAAAGCAGTGACCTGAAGGTTTCTGCAATTTTTTGATCAAGGCTGCAGATGTGCGTAAATTTTTGTGGTGGATCTTTCTATTATCTTTTGTATATGTAGGCAGTGAGCCTCCCTGTTGGACAGTGAGTCCTTTCTGTAGGCAGTGAGCCTTTGTATTTGGATAGTGAGTCCTATTCTGGGAAATGAGCCTCTTGTATTCAGTTTTTCTATCACTTTATATTATGAGTTAATCCTCACTGTGGTTTTTCCCTTATTGGGTTTTCCACGTAAAACCTGGTGTTCATTGTGTTGATTTTGCTTTATGTTATCTGCATTCCATGTTCATACTTAATAACATATTAGTGTGGTTGTGAAATTGATAAGTGTTTTAGCTTTGTGTTTGAATTTGGTGACAACTGATTCACTCCCCTCTCAGTTGTCCTGCGCCTTTTAACAATATTTATACTTGTTTATGCCAAAGTTCCCGAAATTACAACACTACAAGCTAACATCAGATCTATGATAATGAAATCCCACCAATAATTTGATTTGAAATAGGTCCTAGTTAAAGAAAAACTTGTACACCAGGTTGGGTGTATGAGTCCCAGTGTCTTAAACACATGACACAAACTCCAAGAAGTGTTAAGTTCAATGCAATGTTTAAAATTAGGTCCCGAGATCCAAGTGGGACCCATACACCCAAGGTGGCGTATGAGTCCCAGATCACTAGATCTGGAACACACAACCTCAAGCATTGAATTATTATTTTTCAATTGTTAAATGTCAGGATTACCTTAAGAAAAATGCATTTAATTAGGCTTTTGGATGCAAAATAGGACCAATTAAGGCATAAAGAAGTCCAGTTTTAGCAAGGAGGGCCCAAACAAGTGTGAAAATGTAAGGGGTACATTTTTCTACACTACATTTATCCCCCACTTTAGTGAGAGGAGGAACTTGATTCAAACTCACACTGAAGTAGACAAATTCGCATCAAGAGGGGTCCAAGTGTACCAACGCTAGTGAGATAAGACGACAACAATCAAGAGGGATGATCAAGCCCCCAGGATCAAGATCCTATGGAAAACCAACATAGGCACAAAATAACATACATGTGAATGATGTATGGAGCAACAAAAAGATGCAAGCATAGACTGCCAAAGACATAAAGAAGAAATAAAAAGAAAAAGAAGAGTGGATCAAGCCTTGGTTCTTTGTACAAGACAATGTGGATCAAGCCTTAGCTGTTTGTCCAAAAAATGTTTATAAGTGGAACATGATGTCCACTATGCAAGAAAAACGCACACTTACAAGGGCTAGTGGAACCTCAGGCCATTCAGTAGGTGAGACCCTAGAGACACATACACATGTGGCTAGTATGTGTGCACACACACAAGAAAGTGGCTATGGGAAATTCATGCCTAAGTTCGACTTCGCATACACTAACCATATCAAAGCTATAACTCCTGATAACTTTGATAAGGATCCACACAATAAGAACAACAATATTCATGAGGAAAAAAAAACTTTGTATGCTAACACTTATGAACAAACATGATGGCTCCACAGGCAAGCAAAGTGTGTTATGCAAGGTGGCCATATAACAGTTATTGTAAATGCAAAATAGTGTAGGGTATGTTCAAAGTGGGTTTTTTTAGTTCATGTAAGGTATTAACTTATGGAACATTGTGCTTAATGTCTCTAAGAGAGGACCAATCGAAGAATAGAAGATTCACAACTTAGGGGATGCAGTGTGTCACATCAAGCCATTAAGAGGAATATAATATACTAAGAGAGATCAGGCTCTTGAAGGACATCACACCCAAAGTCACCACAAAGGGAAAGAAGCATCACATGAAGTAAGAAGACCACACAATGAAACATGAGTTATAAGTGACTGGAAAATAATAATGTCAATGTATGCTCCCACTTTAAAGAAATTGCTAAACACCATGTTGTGAGCAATTACTTTAAAGTAGAAAATGATAAATGCTAACAATAAAGAGGACATGAGAGCTTATTTGGAAAGCCCTATGCTAAGTCATATGTTTCCAAATGAAGCTACGTCATGAAAATGGGTTGCCCCCAAAATGAAATCTCAAAATCACATAAGGGATCCACAGATTTGAGGTTAATATGTCTTTGCTATAATGTTGTTAGAGAGCTCAGAAATGTCATCATTCCCCAAATACTCATGGAATAGGAAGAATGGCACAAAGAGAGAAAAAACAAGGTAAAGCTTTTTGGTCAACATGGAAGAGACCTAAATGTCTTGACGCCTTACATCATCCCCAAAAGGAAAACACAAGACAAAGAAAATATAAAGGATAAACTTTTGGGTCAATATGTAAGAGACCTAAATGTCTCGATGTCT
Organism: Sequoia sempervirens; assembly: GCA_007258455.2. Taxonomy (NCBI): domain Eukaryota; kingdom Viridiplantae; phylum Streptophyta; class Pinopsida; order Cupressales; family Cupressaceae; genus Sequoia; species Sequoia sempervirens. The sequence continues at coordinate 295,964,274 of VDFB02000003.1, forward strand.
TGCATCATCCCCAAAAGGAAAACACAAGACAAAGAAAAGATAAAATATTTTATGACATATAGAAGAATGTAGATACAAATAGAGGAATGTCACAAAGAGAGAGATACATAATGGTATGGGGAGATCACATTACACACATGCAATCACACACATAACATGAAAAAAGAAAACAAAGATAAGACTAGTAAGGCACATGTGAGTCAACCTATAGCAGGTCATTTGTATCCCAATATTGTTCATTGTATATGGAAGGTGGAAAACTAACCTAAGGGACAACAAAGAGTGCGGTACTAGGAGCATCACCAAGTTCAACACTCTTCTTAGGAGAACTATCATTTAAGCTCATAGTAGAGGAAAACAATGAATTCAATTCATTATGCACTTCTTCATCTATTTTAGCAATCTCATCATCATCATCATCATCTAGGTTAATCACAACAAGAGGTCGAATGATAATGTCTAAAGAAGGTGCTAGTACCTGTTGTGGTTGCGATATAGGATCTTTTTTTTATGGCAAGGAGGGAGACTCATCGTGTATTGCTTCACTTGAGTTTGGATGTTGATTTTTCTTGTTTGTTTCTTCATTTAACCTTCGAGAAATAGCACAAAATCTACACCTACACTCTCTAGCATTTTTCTTTCCTTTTGGTATGACTTTAAAGTTGTGTTTGTGTAGGAGTGGGTTTATCAACCATAGGTTTCTTTTATTCCCTTAGAGGAGGAACGAAAGGAACCATGGGAGGTTGTTCAACCACATTCTCTTTAGCTTTGTAAAAAAAAATTTATCATAGGAGGCACAAAGGGATTTCTTTGGTCGTCTCTTGGTCTCTTGTAGGAGATAGGAAAAGGATCTTTCTTGGGTTGGTCTTGGTTAGTTGGAAGGGTTGTTGGTTCAATCATGGTTTCGTCAAGGATATGAGGCTCAATCATGGGTTAAGGCATGTTTCAAAGGGATAATTTTTCTATGTTTTTCCTTAAACTTTTGATAGGATTTGAAAAAGAAATCTTCACAAGGTTTAATAAGTTCAATAGGCTCGGGCCAAAATAAATCCAATGAAAAATTTCCATGGGAAGACATAGGATTAAAGCCATTATGGTGCACAGTAAATATTTCAATGTAAAAGGAAAACTTTAAGCATTTATGCATTTATGCACAACTGACAAGATGACTTCCATGAAGCATAGCCATGGGTAACCAAGCTTCACACGGAATTGATTTGATGCTGGGATGATGGAGAATGAGACATCTAATTGTTTCAGTCCAACTTTTAAAGGAGATCAAACCTATTGTAGGGAAAGCAAAACCATTATGCATTTTTATCCATGCTTTCAGTTTGTCATATGTATCTGTTAGATTAATCATGCATTAGATAATAATTAATTACTCTTTAATTAATTATTAGTCTAATTTATTCTCATGCACTTAAGCTAAACTTAGGATTGCTTTATTGAGTTAAATAAGTGATTTTTATTAACTAGAGTGAGCACCATTTAGGGTTTTGCTCCTATAAAGTACTCAACCCTCATTGTAATTATCTCTCGAGCTTTCATATATTTTTGAGTCTCTTGTTTTGGTAGCTTTTTTCTTGTTGACCTGAATATTGCATATATTTTTGCAAATATCTTGCATAAAAGGTGTATTTGTTTGTTGTTTGATCCTGTGGCTCATGGTTTTGTCCTTTTTTCACAATTCTAATATGGTATCAGAGTGTGGACTCAATGAACCCTTTCTTAATTTATGAGGTTTTTTCTTCAACAAGGGTTTGAGGCTCAAATTTAAAAAATTTCTATTGGAAACATTTTCATTTTTTTTCTTCAGAATTATAGCTTCCACTCATTTGTAGGAAAAAGGATTTTTGGTTTTTGCAGCTAGGGTCAAAATATCATTTGGGTATCTTTTAGATTTTGCATATCTTGAGCAGATCTGAAGAAAATTACTGGCCAAAAAGCACCACGTGTCATTTTTCTATAGATTGAAGGTCAAAAGAAATTTATTTTTTCATCTTTTGCTTGCTAGATCGAAAAAATATTTTTGGGTTTTATTCTTAGCATCAAAATATTTTTGGGTTTTTGTTACTATCTACAAATATTGAGTAGAATTTTTAGAAAACAAATCAGAAGTAAAACTTTTTTGCTAGAAAAAATCATTTCCTACAAGCTAAATTCAACTTTTTTAAAATTCATAACTTTTTCCTTAGTTATTAGATTTTTGTGATTCAAGTGGCATTGGAAAGCTGATTTTATCCTCTACACAGATCTAAAATCAATTTTAATCATGGAGGAAGATGTGAACATTCATCAGTGCATGCACTATTTCATTTTTTGCATCTTTTTTTGCAAAATAAATGCACTATACCTGGATTTTTTTCCATGTATCTCTAAAATTGGCGGACCTCTATTTTTGGTGGTTTACTGCTAAATTTGGCGAAGTGCTTTTTTTTCCCTAGACTCAACCCCTCTTTGTTGGACTTTCTAGTTTTGCATCTCATATTCCAAAGGCCATATCTCGACCATATAGTGGTCTTTTCCAATGTAATTTTTTTTGAAACATGGTAGAATTTCATGCTCTTTGCAGTGGTGTAGATATTTTCTAGTTTGGACTTTTGGTTTTTTCTAGAATTCTATTTTCTTAGTGTTGTTGTTGTTCAATTCTCATTTTGGAGGCATCGACGAGTCATATCTTCTACATCTAGACTCCTTTTTGGGTGCATTTTTTTTGAAAGTGCATTTTTTTTCATTTAATTTTGTATGGTGCTACTAGTTTCCTCTTTTTCTGTCAGAGAATTATATTTTCAGCATGTTATTTTTTGGACATTATGGGCTCCCATTGTATGCACTTATTATTATGTAAATGCACTAAAATAAAGTGCCTCTCTATTTTACATGATTATTGGGATCTTGCACATCACTTTGTGCCTTATTGTACTTGCACTATGTTATAAAGTGCCATGGGGGGTTTGATGTTTTTCCTTTATTTGCAATCATACCTTTTTCAAGTGAGTGTCCCTTCCACAATAGTAGCCTCATGCATGTGTGCCTTTTGTTTGCACGCCCTTTATATGTGTTGGTACTTTCATGTTCACACGTTCAAATGTTCTTGATTCTTCTTCATGCACTTTATTTTCAGCATTCAGTTTCAATGTACTTGTCACACCCCTTGTCAACATTATGGGGGGGTTTCTATTGTTGGTGCTAATGCTTCCTTGGTTTCACATTGGAGTGAGATATGTATATAGTATTTGTTCCTATGTAATTTTGGATGCAGTGACTGCATTTTGGTGAGATTGATCACTTACCATATGGACACTCTTGCATTCCTATTTGCAACCTTCCATTTTCACTTGATCACTTCTTCAAACTTTTGGTACTTGTGCCATCCATATCTTTGAGTTCCAAGTGTTTTCCTTTGTTTTCCATCTGATTCGAGTAGTGTCATTGGGGGCACTCATATAGATTCTTGTCTTCTTGATCCTGGTCATCATCTGTTTCAACAGAGGTTCTTGTTTTAGTATTATAGCAGTCATTCTTTGACAATGTTTGCAACTTCTTCATGCTTTAGTGGTGTTCTTTTGTTCATCGTGTGTTCCTATCTTTTGGGACAACTTTGTGTTGGAATCTTCTTCACCTTCACTCTTATTTGGAGGCTTCTTTAGTCCTTCACTTGTATTTCTCTCTTTTGGAGAGTATTTTTCTCCCACTGGATTTTTCTCCTTTTTCTCTAGTTGTGAGAGATCTTTTGCTTGTACATGGGTACCTTACATGGCCTATTTTGTTGGGATCCATCAAGCATTTTTTTAGGGTTTTTAGCTACTCCCTAAGTTCATCTTAAGAGGGGGTGTTAGAGAAATCATGCATTAGCTAAAATTTAATTACTCTTTAATTAATTATTAGTCTAATTTATTCTCATGCACTTAAGCTAAAATTAGGATTGCTTTATTCAGTTAACTAAGTGCTTTTTTGTTGACTGAAGTGAGCACCATTTAGGGTTTTTCTCCTATAAATTAATCAACCCTCATTGTAATTATCTCTCGAGATTTCATATATTTTTGAGGGTCTCTTGCTTTGGTAGCTTTTTCTTGTTGAGGAATATTGCATATATTATTTGCATATCTCTTGCATAGAAGGTGTATATGTTTGTTGTTTGATCATGTGGCTTGTAGTTTTGTGCTTGTTTCACAATTCTAACAGTATCTTGATAGAGTTTATGCATTAGTAATAATTCTTCATTGATCACATTCTCTTCACAGATGGGATCAATTAATATCCCATTATTGGGCTTTTCATCGATTCAATCGACTATGTAAAGAGAACCATTAGGTGCCTTTTTTATTATATCTTGTGATGAGAAATCAATGTCAAGAGGCATTTTAGTTTGGCCCTTACGAGGTTTAATTTTGATCAATCCAACCACATTATCCATAGAACTTTTTTCATTAGTATCCATGTTGTCATCATCTGTGTCAACATTCATCACATCATTCTTAGGTTCAATAGCTTTGAAAAATGAAATATTATGATTTGGCATAGGGTTAGTAAAGATTTGTAGGTTTTGGTTGGGAGGGGAAACAAACTTATTACCTTGATCATTGACACCACCAATTTGAATATGATTGAAATCAATGAGGTCTTGCATTATGTGCTTAAGACGCTTACAATGTTTTGTATCATGTCTATTTTGATGGTGAAAATGGCAATAGGAATTAGTTCTAAAGTTAAGAGGTAATGGATTATTAGGATTGAGAGCTTTAAATGGAGGTAAGGAAATCAAGTTCTTCTCTAGAAGCTATAACATGGTGTTACAAAGGGTATTGGGTAAGGGAGTAAATTATCTTTTCGGATCCCCAAATGTAAAAGGATTTGTCATCTTTATAGAAGCCACTTGGGTACCAACATATTGGGTTGGTTGAGGGGGATTTAGTTGAAGAAAACCTTTATTCTATTTCCTAAAAGGTTGGTAATTATTTTGAGTTGTGGATTCATACTTTTCAGGATGGCTAGAGGTGGGTTTTGTTTCAAGACTACTAACCGAGTTTTGATAATCACAAAGAGGAGTACACAAGTGTACAAAGGAATGAAATTTCATCATACCAAGTTTATCTTGCATCTTCGTTTCTAAGTTCTCAATGAACATTCATTGAAGGTGAGGATCGTGAATCTTTATGTCAATTTGGGAATAAAGCAATTGGTAGCTTGAAATGAAGTCAATAACCTTTTCATCATCCTTTTGCTTACATCTCATCAAATCAACTAATGCCATATGCACTTGGAAATGGTTGATAAAGGCCTCAACAAGTTCATTGAATGAACAAATTGAGTTATTCGGTAATGAGGAAAACCATTCTATAGCAGTATCTTTCAAGGACCTAGGGAAAAGCTTAGCCAACAGCTTATCTTCAAGGACAAAATCACTACATAATGTGGTGTAAGTGGAAACATGGTTAGAAGGATCTCCTTTCCCTCCATATTTCTCAGACCTAGGAATCTCTATACCTTGTGGTATCAACATTCTTAATATCTCCAAGCATAATGGATTGCTTTTGACATAGTATGAAGGTTGGTCATTTTGATCTTGGTTTATGGTGGAAATTTTTCGTTGAAGGGATGAAACATTTTGTAAGAGTTGGTTAAGGATAGCATCATTGGTTGTGTTTTGGGATGGAGGTGAATATGGTGGAGGTGTATATGTCTTCGAGGGGCAAGTGAATGGAATGTTTATGGGAGGTAAAGTGGTAGGAGATATGATGTGAGATGCCACAAAGGTACAAGGATTGTTGAACCAACAATTTTGTTGTGTTCTATGGACTTCTCTTGCACTCTTGGGATCTTTCACCTAAAAGGAGAGATAGAACACTAAAATTGATGTGGCTCACTCAAATAAATGATTGTATGATGTAATTAAGACTAAATGAAATGTTGTAAATGCAACTAAATGATGTAATTGACTGATTATTAATGCAAAACTAATGAAATATGCAATGTTTGAAAACATGGTGAGGTTTGCAAGAATGAACAAGAAACATGCACAAATGAACTCAGAAATGAAAGAGACTAAAAGGAGTGCACCTAGAGATAGATTGTAGATTTGGGAAGATTCTGGAATGCTAAAAAAATCACTGTTGATGACAAGTGGGACTCATTCACCACTGATGGAAAATCAGTCCTCCTACTAGTAAAATATCCTAAAACAGATTTCTGACTGTCGGGAAGTGGAATCCAAAAAAATCACCTTTTTCAACCTTAAGGTGGGACTCATTCACCACTGATGGTGAATAAGTTCTCCTCCAAAATTCTATGAAATCAAAGGTCAAATTTGTAGCTCCAGATCTGCACTTGTCTTCTTGTTGGGTTGACAGATTCAAATCTGCAAAAAACGGACTGTAGGTTGTCTCCAAGCTTAAAATAGGGTTTAGTTGACTTGAAACACTTTGTTGACTTATTGACCACCTTTCAACACCTAATTGATTGACAAATCTGCATACAGAAGTCTGCAAACACATGCAAAAGGGGAAAAATGGTTAAGAGTTAGGTTATAGGGATTTTCCTTGGTCAAATCCCACTTTGGTAGTCAAACCCTTAATAAAGAAATAAAATGAAATGAAATGAAGAAGGAAATGATGAATAACAACATGCAAATGTCCTAAACTCACCACAACCTTGTTGAAGAAATCTGAAGATATGTCAATGGTTGCTCCAAAATGCTTGATGGATGCTTGATTAAATGATGCAAAGTGCTTGAATTCTTGAATGAGTGAATTAGTGAACTTAATGAATTGGGAGGTGTAAAATGAGGAAAAAAACACTTATTTATACACACTTATGCCCTAATTACCCAATAATACCTCATCACAAGCTGACATTTAAGGTATTTTTAAAGAAACCCAAAAGAAAATTTGAATTATTTTGATTTTGGAGCCAAGAGGGACTCATTCACCACCCATGTCAAATGGGTCCCACCTTGGGCTTGTAAGTGGGTGTCAGGAATTAAGTTACATTTAATGTTGTTTGTTGGGTTTACATTCAAAAATACACTTAATTAAGTCTTGTGAGTGCATAAAGGGGTCATATAAAGCATAAGAAAGGTGTAAATAGTGAAGACAAGCCTAGGAAAACATGAAATCTTGTTACAAGACCTTACAACACTTTAAAATAGGACTTAATAAGTGATTAAAAGGTTATTTTTAGGTGAATTATAATGAAAAGAGTCTAGAGAAATGTAGAAATGTGTTACAACACCTCACAACACCTTCACAAGACATCATAATTTGAATGTTTAGGACCTAATGTGAATGCATAAGTTACATTGCAATATTAAATAAAAACAAAATAGACCAAGCATCATTAGAGAAAGACATAAAAGAACATGAAATGTCAATGATCCATTTTTCTATGGTACATTTAGCCCCCACTTTAGTGATAGGATGAACTTGCTTCAAACTCGCAATAAAGTAGCCATGCATATCGAGAAGTAGGTCCAAATGCATTTATTCTAGCAAGATGGAATGAAAACGATCAAGAGGGATGATCAAGCCCCCAGGATGAAGATCCCATGGAAAACTAAAAATAGAAACAAAGGAACACACATGTGAAAGAGAAAGAGAGAAGGAAGAATCGGATTAAGCTTCGATCATTTATCTAACTAGTTATGGATAAGATCTAGGTTGTTTGTGACATAAAGAGAATGTGTACTCACTCTAGGGTGACGAAACTCATGGAAATCCACCAGGTGAGAAGACCCAAAAGGTGAAATACATACGCTAGTTTGTATGCACTGACAAACACATAGGTGGCTATGGGGAAAGTCATGTCCCTGAATGGGCTTCTCGCTCAACCATATAAAAGTTATACCTCCTGATAACTTTAACAAGGTGCCACAAGGGAAAAATGTTGGTTTGTTCTTCATGAGACAAGAAAAGCTCCATATTCTTAGAAATCATGAACAAATGCAAAGGTACCACAGGCATGCAAGTTGTGTCATGCAAGGTGGAAAAGATGTAAAAGGTAAAATGCAAAAACATGTTCAAAGGAGTCTTGTTAAATTCATGCAAGGTTTATCACTTAAGGAACATTGTGTCTAATGTCTCCAAGAGAGGACCAATCAAAGAATAATTTTCTTGCAACTTAGGGGATGTAGTGCATCGCATCAGGCCACCAAGAGGAATGTGATATGCTAGGATAGATCACACTTATGAAGGACATCATACCCAATGTCATCCACAAAGTGACAAACGCATCGTATGAAGTGACAAGGCTACACTAGGAACCAAGAATGCAAATGAAATGATGCCAATGTATGCCCCCCACTTTAAAGGAAGTCCTACACACCGTTCTATGAGAAATTAATTTAAAGTAGTGAAGGAAAGAAAATGCAAAAAGAAAACAAGACATGAGAGCCAACTTGGAAAGTCTCTATGCCAAGTCATATGTTTCCAAGTAAGGTTGCTTCATGTAAATGAACAAGAAAAAAAAAGAAAGGGAGGTTACCCCCCAGAAAGGAACACACCAAACACATAAGGGATCTATGGATTTGGGGTCAATATGTTCGTTGCTGAAATTTTTTTATTAAAGAGCTCAGAATTGTCATCATTCTCCAAAGCACATATAATTGGAAGAATGACACAAAGAGAGCAAAAACAAACGAAAAATAAAGTCTGTTTAGGGTCAAAATGGAAGAGACATAGGGCATCTCAATGCTTTGCATCATCCCTAAAAGGAAAACACAAGAAAAAAGGAAATGAAAAGGAAAAAGCAAAGAAAAAGCTTTTGGGTTGACATGAAGGAGACATTGCAATCTCAATGCCTTACGTCATCCCCAAAAGGAAACTACAAGAAAGAGAAAAAGTAAAAAGGAAAAGGAACCGATGGGGTCAACATGGAAGAGACATAGGGCATCTCAATGGTTTGCGTCATCCCCAAAGGGAAGCAAAAAAGAAAAGGACCTTTTGGGTCAACATGGAAGAGACATAAGGCATCTCAACGTTTTACGTCATCCCCAAAAGGAAAACACAAAAAAAAAGTGAAAAAGATAAAGTAGACATATAGAGGAATAGAGGTACAAATAGAGGAAGTGTACAAAGAGTGAGAACATCAAACACACATTACGGGGGAACACGATACACACCTAAAAGCACACCAAAGAAAAGAAAAAGAAAAAAAAGGAAAATTCAAAAAGGATAGCAAGGTGAATGCAAGTCAACCATCTAACAAGTCATCCACCTCCCAATCATGTTCAATATATTGCGAGGGCGGTTGACTATCCAAAGGAAGAATTAAAAGTGCCAAACTAGGAAATGTGCCAAGTTCTTCACTTGGTGTAGAAGATTTATCATTTAAGCTCATGGTAGATGAAAATAAAGAGTTTAGATCGTTATGTGCTTCTTCATCTATTCTTGTGATCTCCTCATCATCATTATCATCATCAAGATTGATTACGATGGGAGGATGGAGGATAATTTACAAGGAAGGATGTATCAAGAGTTGTGGTTGTTGGATCGAATCATTTTGTTGTGAGGGTGGGATTGTACTATCTTGTGGTGGGTCAGGAGGAGGAGGGTGATCATTTTATTGATTCTATCAAAGGTGGAAGTTGATTTTCTTTGTTTTTTTCATTTTGCATTTGAGGATCAAGGAGACAACGACGATGCCTATGCTCTCTAGCATCGCGGTTTCTTTTAATTTTATTTTTAGGTTGTTGAGGTGTAAAAGCGGGTTGATCCACCATAGGTTCCTTTTCTCCTTGAGGGGGAAGAACGGAAGGAACCAAAGAATATGGGTCAATCACTTTCTCTTTGGCTTTATAAACTTGTTTAATGTGAGGAGGCATGATGATATTGGTTTCATTTTCTCTTGGAAATTTATATGAGGAAGGGGATGTGTCTATGGTTGCTTGCTCATGAGGTTGTATTGGTTGTTTAGTTTTGGACTAAGGCTAAAGCATGGTCTCATCTAGGATAGGAGAAGTGGAAGTGGATAGGGACATCGAGCGAAGAGACATTTTGACTATTCGTTTGGATTTGAACTTTTCATAAGCTATGAAAAAGAAATCGTTACAAGGGGTGATGGGTTCCATAGGTTCATGCCAAAAGGCTTCTAAGGAAAAATTACCTTTAGAAGACAATCGATTAAAGCCATTATGGTGTATGGTAAATATCTCATTGTCATGTGGAAACTTCAAACATTTGTGAACAATTTAAAGGACCACTTTCATCAAGCAAAGCCAAGAATAGCCTAGCCGTAGATGAAATTGATCTAATTGTGGAATAATAGAAAATGTTACATCTAAAGTTTTGGGTCCTATTCATAATGGGAGTACGATTGATCCAATTGTAGGGCACACAAAACCAATATGTTTTTTAATCCATGTGGTTGGTTTATTATAATTGTCTTGATAAAGTTCATGTAATACTAAAAACTCTTCTGTGATCACATTCTCACCACAGGAGGGATCTATTAATATCCCATTGGTGGGCTTATCATAGATTCAGCTGGCTATTTAAAGAGGACCATCAAAAATATTTTTAAGTATATCATGAGAAGAAAAAGTAATATCAAGAGATTTATTGTTTGGGCCCTTATGAGGGATAACATCTATCCTACCCACAAGTTCATCCATATGATTAACTTAGGTAACATTTGGAGTAGTATCAGGTTGTTCATTATTTGTATCAATGTTCATCACATGAGTGTTTGAAGGTTAACTAGCCTTGACAAATGAAACGTTGTGTTTAGGCATGGGGTTGGTAAATATTCATAAATTATGATTAGGGAGTGCAACAGACTTATTGCCTTGATCATTGACGGCCCCATAATGGATAAATGACCCGAATCAATGAGGTCTTGAACTAAGTGTTTGAGACTCTTACATTGTTCAGTGTCATGTCCATTTTGGTGATGAAAATGATAATAAGTATTTGGTTTAAAGGTGGGTGGTAAGGATTTTTGGGATCAAGGAGTTTAACTATAGGCAAAGCGATCATTTGTTGCTAGAGCAATTGATTCAATGTGTTATGGAGAGTATTGGGTAAGGCGGTAAATTGTCTCTTCAGGTCCCCATAGGTAAAGGGAACCACTGCTTTAAAAACTACCACTTAACTTGGAATAGGTTGGGTTGGTAGCGGAGAAGGCGGATTGAACTGTAAGAAGCCTCTGTTTGGTTTTCTAAAGTTTTGTGCATTATTTTGGTTGCTTTGCTCAGACTTCTCAAATCAGTTAGAAGTGGACTTTGAATCACAACTAGTAACCAAGTTGTGATAGTCACAAAGGGTTGTGCATAAATGTATGAACAGAGGAGATTTCATCATAGTCAACTTATCCTGAAGGTGAGTATGCAAGTTTTCGATAAACATCTTTTGCATATGTGAATCAAGAATCTTGACATCAATTTGAGCATACAATGACTAATAACGTGAAATGAAATCAATGAATTTTTCATCGGCATTTTGTTTACATCTCATTAAATCAACTATTGTCTTTTTGGGAGTTATATGGACTTGGAAATAACTTATAAAGGCATCTAAAAGTTCATTTAATGATCAGATTGAATGATTGGGTAAGTTGGAAAACCACTCCAATGCAGTGTCTTTTAAGGTCCTAGGAAAAAGTTTAGCTAATATTTTGGCATCAAGGAGAAAATCACTGCACAAGGTTGTATAAGCATTGACATGATTAGTAGGGTCTCCTTTACCTCTGTACTTCTCAAACCTAGGCATTTCAATTCCTTGTGGAATCTGTGTGCGTAAGATCTTGAGGGATAATGGGCTACTACAAACATGATATGTGGGTGGAGCATTTTGACTTTGTCTAATGGTGGATATTTGTTGTTGCATGGATGAAATGGTGTTGAAGAGTTGTGTAATGATGGGATCGGTGTAAGTGGTATGAGGTGGAAGGGAAAATGGTCGAGTGTCTATAATGTTAGGAGAAGTGAAAGGAACACTAAGAGGGGTGAAGGTGGAAGAGGGAACATTTGATGCCACAAAAGAACTAGGAATGTTTGTTGGAATAGTGAAAGAAGGAGTCACATGACTAACCTATTGCATGGTTGTTGTAACTTGAGGAGTGGTATAGGTTGGTATGGATGCTATGGTTGAAGGAGGAGGAATGTGAGATCATCCTTGGCTCATAACAATGTTTGTTGATTGGGATGTGGAAGGAACATGTTTGTTGTATATTTCAACAATTCTCTTCATAACTTGTAAGACATCATCACTTTCAATCAAATGGTGAAGGTTTTCTATGGCAGGTATGGCAGTGGTGGAAATGTTTTCAAGGGATAAATCTTGTTGTAAATGTGCAAAATCTTCATGAATACTAATGACTTTATCTTGCGGAATGAAACTAGTTTGTGTGTCAACATGCATTGGATGGGAAGGTGAAGTCATATGAGTGGTAGTATCCATGCGTAATGCACCATATTCCATACCAGGAGTAGGAGCTCTTGAGATCCCAAGGTCCACAATGAAAGTGCTATTGTGGGAATCCATGAGTCGAGAACTTCGTCTCACTAAAGTATTATCAATGGGGCACCAAACACTCGTACAAGTACCACAAAAGATGGGGTGAATGAAAATGCAAACTATGAATGATTAAATGCTAATGACAAAAATTTTGTAAACTAAAACAAGAAGACAGTAACAGGAAACATAAATGCAGGAAAAACTGTGAAAATACCAAAAATTTCAATGCAAGAAATGCAACTGGACTGATTCGCCTAGGGTGGCGAATGAGTCCAGGTATGTGATTTTTTTGTGTTTTTCTGAAAAATTAAAATGATTTCAATGCTTTTCAGATGTAGGATGAGGATGCAAATGCAAATTGTCATTTTTTGAATGATATGATATGCAAAAATGAAGTTTAGATGAGTCTTTCACCAATGCAATTTGAGAAACCCTAGGATGAAAAAACAAAACAAAACCTAATTAAACGTTGATGCAAATGAAACCCAGGATGCAAGATGCAATGGAAATCAGAAAGATAAAGTGTTCAATATGCAGGTCCACCAAAATGAACTAACAATTTTGTAGGGTCTATGGACTTCTCTTGTACTCTTAAGATTTTTCACCTAAAAGGAGAGAGATAGAACCCCAAAATTGAAGTGGTTCACTCAAATAAAGGATTATATGATGTAATTAAGACTAAATGCAATGTTGTAAATGTAACTAAATGATGTAATTGACTGATTATTAATGCAAAAATAATGAAATATGCAATGTTTGAAAACACTATGAGGTTTACAAGAATGAACAAGAAACATGGACAAATGAGCTCAGAAATGAAAGAGACTGAAAGGAGTGCACCTAGAGATAGATTGCAAATTTGGGAAGATTATGGAATACTGGAATTTATCACTGTTGATGACTAGTGGAACTGGAATTTGACAAGATCACCTTTTTTAGCCTTAAGGTGGGACTCATTCGCCACTGATGGAAAATCAGTCCCCCTCTAAAATTTTGTGAAATCGAAGGTCAATTCTATAGCTCTAGATCTACACTTGCTTCTTGTGGAGTTGACGGAGTCAAATCTACAGAAAATGAACTGTAGGTTGTCTCCAAGCTTGAAATAGGGTTTAGTTGACTTGAAACACTTTATTGAATTCTTGACCACCTTTCAACACCTAATTGCTCGACAAATCTGCATACAAAAGTCTGCAAAAACACATGCAAAAGGGAAAAGATGGTTAAGGGTTAGGGTATAGGGATTTTCCTTGGTCAAATCCCACTTTGGTAGTCAAACCTTTAATAAAGAAATGCAATGAAATGTAGAAGGAAATGATGAATAACAACAAGAAAATGTCCTAAACTCACCACAACCTTGTTGAAGAAATATGAAGATATGTCGATTGCTCCAAAATGCTTGATGAATGCTTGATTGAATGATGCAAAGTGCTTGAATGCTTGAATGAGTGAATTAGTGAACTTGATGAATTGGGAAATGTAAAATGAGGAGAAAAACACTTATTTATACACACTTATGCCCTAATTACCCAATAATACCTCATCATAGGCCAACATAAGGTATTTTAAAAAAAATGAAAGAAAATTTGCATTATTTTAATTTTGGAGCCAAGAGGGACTCATTCGCCATCCATGGCTAATGGGTCCCACCTTGGGATTGTAAGTGGGTGTCAGGAATTAAGTTACATTTAATGTTGTTTGTCGAGTTTACATTCAAAAATACACTTAATTAAGTCTTGTGAGTGCATAAAGGGGTCATATAAAGCATAAGAAAGGTGTAAATAGTGAAGACAAGCCTAGAAAAGAATGAAATCTTGTTACAACACTTTACAACACTTTAAAATAGGAGTTAATAAGTGATGAAAAGGTTATTTTTAGGTGAATTATAATGAAAAGAGTCTAAAAAAGTGTAGAAATGTGTTACAACACTTCACAACACCTTCACAATACATCATAATTTGAATGTTTAGGACCTAATGTGAATGCATAAGTTACATTGCAACATTAAATCAAAGTAAAAGAGACAAAGCATTATGACAAAAAGACCTAAAAGACCATGAAAATGTCAATGATCCATTTATCTATGGTACAATTTCTAGTGGAAATACCCTAGGAATGACATTACTAGTAGGTTGCATCATTTTGGTAACTTAAGGGTTGGTATAGGTAGGGATAGAGGCAATGGTTGTAGGAGGAGGAATTTGGATTCCTCCTTGACTTGAGCATTGTTCGAGGTTTGAGAACAACTAGTCTTTGAGGTAAGATGTTTTCCAAAAATTTGAGCTAGGTTACACACAATCTCTATTCCTTTTTTTCTTTCAATCATTTAGTGTATGTTAGCTATAGTAGGAATAGCAACATCGGAAATTTTTTCAGTACTCACTAGGTTTTGTAGATGTGCTAATTCTTCATAGATTTGGATTAGGTTTTCTTGAGGGACACTAACAACCATTGTTTCAATACTTGTCATACTGCTTGAAGGTAAAGAGTTGTTAATGGTATGATCCACACCTAGTGAACTAGTGTCAATACTATGAGTGAAAGAGCTAGAAAACCCAAGATCCACGATGAGTGTGTTATTGCGAGATGACATGAGTCTCAAACTATGTTTCACTATAGTATTAGTAATATGAAACCAAGTTGTAAAGCTCATTCAAAGGAGAAACAATGAATGCAAGATAAATGCAATGAACACAAGATAAATGATATGCCTTAATTCCAATTCTTATGTTTACAAATGCACTTGAAATGAAACCAAATTAAGCTAGATCTAAGGAAATGAATGAAATAGAAACTCAACAAACTAAAACAGAGATTTTATTATAGCAAACAGAAGCACAAAAATGAAGTTTTTAATGTTGTAAAATGTAGATTCAGACCTAGTATAGGACTAAATTGTCCAGATGGGTGAAAGAGTCCCAATTAGGGTTTTTGGAAGATTCAAATACTAAAAAATAGACAACATAGAATTCCTAGAAATATGGTAAAACCACTTGTACAACCCGACTAAATCACCTAAGTGGGTGAATGAGTCCTAGATTAGGGTTTTTAAGCCAAATTCAACAAATTCTGAGTTGATGTTAAGGTTTCTAGTTTCTATGCTCAAATGACTTTTTGCAATTACAGTTTTTCAATGATGCAAGATGCAAAAATGCAACCTATATGCAGTTTTCCACTAATGCAAGATTTAGGAGTCCTAAATGCAATTCAACTAATGCAAATCTAATGAAAAGTTAACCTAGATCTAGGACTACAATATTCTCCAAATCATAAATGAAAGTGTCCAAAGGTTAAGTTCACCAAAATGAACTGAAGGGAATAAGGTTCCACCTTTTGGGAGATGGAACTAGGCTTAGGACCTATTTAATTCTTAGTTCATTAGGAAACCAAGATTCCTCAACCAAGAGGCCCAATTGAGGGAAGGGGAGAGGGCTACTAAGTAGGACTAGTATTAGGTTTCCTTAGGTGTGATTAAAAGGGGGGTTCACCATTAAAATGAAGCTTCAAAGGAGAAATGTAAACTCTATGCACTAAACCCTAGAAACTTAAAACATGAATTCAGATTATTAGACAAAGAGAAATAGGAAAGTATCTAAAGGATAGGAGATGTCTAAACAAGATCTAAAAACCCTAAAATTTTATGTTTTTGAAGTGCACTAGGACTCATACACCAGACTCTGGTGATTTAGTCTTGCTACAGGAATTTGGGTAGAATCTGGAATCTTTAGATGACAAATCAGGATCTATAAAAAACTAGTGAAAATGGGTATACTGGGACACATACGCCCAGAGGGGTGATTTAGTCCTAGTATTAGGGTTTGACTAAAACTTATATAGCCTCTAGTGATCTTCTGCAAATTTTGTCTTGTCGGATCTCCAAGTCCAAAAGTTTGAATTTTTCCCTATAGGTGAGTTTCTGTGAAGATTACTTCTTGACAAATTTGACAACTTTCTTCAATCTTGCAACTTTTTCTTCAAAGGATCTTCAAGCTATAAATCACCTAGATCTACAATCACACATGAAGAGGGAAAAATGTTGCGTTAGGGAATAGGAGCTTGCTTGGTCAAACCCCGTTTTGGTAATCAAACCTTGAAATAAAATGAAATAGCGAGAAGGAATGATGAATGAACAATATGCAATGTTGTAACTCACCAAACCCTTGAAATAAAGGCTGCAAACTTCTGTGAAATGACTCCAATGGATGTGGATCTTGACTCTTTTTCTTGATATGAGATAATGTCTTTGAATGCTCGCTTGAATTATGAAAACCTACATCACAAATGTTAGCTCACAAACACACATGATGCATGATGACTTTGACATGATGCTTGAATCTTGAATACTACTCCAAATGCTTGATTATTTTCTCTTGAATGCTCTTGAGTGTACTTGAATTGCTAGATAACACTTTCTCATGAAAATTGCTAGATTTCTAGATTGCTTGTTAGGAGAAAATAAGTGTAATAACCTTGTATTTATACTTGTTTATGCCAAATTTCTTGAAATTACAACACTACAAGCTAACATGAAATCTAGGATAATGAAATCCTGCCAAGAATTAGATTTGAAATAGGTCTTGGTTAAAGCAGGATTCATACGTCAAGTTGGGCATATGAGTCCCAGTGTCTTAAACACGGGACATAAACTCCAAAAAGTGTTAAGTTTATTGCAATGATTAAAATCAGACCCCAAGACCCATGTGGGATCCATACACCAAAGGTGGCATTTAAGTCCTAGGTCACCAAATATGGAACACAAAACCTCAAACATTGAATTATGATTTGTTAATTGTTAAATGTCAGGATTATCTCGAGAAAAATGCATTTAATTAGGCTTGTGGATGCAAAATAGGACCAATTAAGGCATAAATAAGTTCAATTTTAGCAGGGAGGGCCCAAACAAGTGTAAAAATGTAAAGGGGTACATTTTCCTACACTACAATGAAAAATGTACCAAAAAAATATGTGTGCCCTAGACATTGGAGTAATGGCCTAATAAAAAGAAATTGTGGAAATTTTTTATTTGTAGTGAAATTTATATTCTATGGAAAAATGTCACTCAATAAAAAATATTGATTGAAAATAAAATAAAAAATGAGAGGAATAATTATTTTAAAAAGTAAAAAATTATAACTTGAACTACATAAAAAATACCAAAGCTCATTAGTTCACATTGAATCCTTAAATTATTGACCATTTATTCAATATAACTAATATTAAAAAATGATCATTTTGAGTATCCCACTTAGGCCAAAAAATGGTACATGCCATTGTGTTGTCACTCGAGTCCTAGATTTTTGAAGTAACCCTTTGTTGTTCCTACACCAATCACATTGATCATGAAAGCTAACATGGTAATAATTTCATGATTGTTGTATATAACATGACCCCGTTTATGCTTACTCAACATCTCTTTTAAGGTTTTGTGGAGGATAACTAGGTCCAATGTCTATGACCTACATCCACATTTGATAAGAGGGAATTGAACTTCTTAGAATCGTAAAATTATTTATCTTGGAATTTTCACTATGTAAGTTGATTTTTTCTACCATATTTTACAAATCTAAACATGGTGTGTAAATGAGAACAAGAAATATAACATTAAGCTTAGAGTGATTTTGTATCCTTTAAATGTACTATACCAAATACAAGTTCTAATTTTACTTGAGCATATTAGATTCACCTAGCTCACTTTATACTAAAGTGGGGGCAAAATGTAGAGATGGAAGTGTCTACTTTACACTTTCCCTCTCATTTAACTTTCACTCCTAGCACCTTTTTTAATTGTTTTTTTACAGTCCATATATTTGAATTGTTTACAAAAATCTAAAATACAAGTTATTTTATATGGACTAGTAGGGACTCAAATCTAGGATGTATCATGTGCATGTTGGAGTGCTATGCCATTGAGTTATTGACTCTCTTTGTGATTAGGTATTTTTGCAGGCTCCTTATTATGGTTCAGATGTGATTCATTTCTCCAGTGCTCCCCATTGAGCCACACTTTGGTGCTCTAGGATCATATTCCAGCTTTGATACCATGTCATTTTCCATGGACTAGCTAGAACTTGAACTCATGATCCGCTATGCGTGTGCTAAGATGCTCTACCACTAAGCTACCAATCCTCTCTATGACTAAGAATTTTTAATAAAATCTAAACTATAATTTGAGCATAACTTATTTCTTCAAAAAGATATATTTACAAAAAAATATCACGTTTCACTTATAGTGGATTTTAAAATATTGTCATCAATAGTATTAGACTATTAGTTATTGGTTATTTGTTTGACAAACTTGTTTACAACATAGCTTAGAAGTGAGGCAAGCTTATCATTTAAACTATGTATTCTTCTTCCTAATGATTGATCATTGAGTGATCCAAAATGTCGACTGAAAAAATACAGAGTTTGAATCAGAAGCTCACATCACTACTTCATGGATTGTGGAAAACTCATACCAACTATAGTTTATATGTGTTTTTGTTTAACGTAAGTTAAGTTTTTAATAGGGCCCAAATTTTATTACAAAATAAAACATTTTTACTTTAACAACACACTCTAAGCTTTGACTTACTTTGATGACTTATCTGAAATCACATTTATAGGGAACTAGTGTGATTTCATATAAACCACCTAATAGGAAATCAATGTGATTTCAGATAAACCACCTAAACAAATCAATATTATATGCAATAACTTCATATGCAATTCTCAAAATTTCATGCTACTGGAATGAAAAGTCATTCAGGATGTTGCCACAAGAAACAGTCCAACTTGGTACGGCTATAACATTCGTGAGACGCCTTCTAGTATAGCTAGTGGGCTACCACGTGCTTTTGTTCATTGGCTAGTTAATGCCTGGCAACACTAGATGATAATTCCTGACTGTAACAGGAAATGCTTTTGTTTTAGACGTGGGAGCTTTACAAAAAAGAAAGTAGAAAATGGTTCCTGTACCACGAGTTTTGCGACAAGATCATTACGAGGCAGATTGATAGATGCAAGGTGTCGAGCAGAGGATGTAGGGACAATGTGGATGAGCATGTTTAATAATGTTTTCCAAACTTCATTCGATGAATTTGATATTACCCATGTTCTTAGATAGTGGGGAAAAACTACAATAATCATACCTTTGTAGTCACTTTGTTGGCCTCGAAATGGAGTTACACATAACCAATAATTCCTTTGTTTTTTTATTTTGTAAGGATACATTCTTGGAGGATACATTCTCGGAGGGACCAACATCTTTTTCAACATATTTTTGTTCTTTGTATTGATCAAAGGAAAAGCAAAATATACAAACATGGAGATGTTAAAAAAAATATATTGTAAGATGATTATAATAAATTGTGCAGTAAGATGTCTAAATCAAATTGTACAGTGTCATAAAAAGCTTGAAAGAGTCAATTGAAAATTTAAAATATAAAGTGGGAGTATCTAAAAGGACAATATACACATTAGCTTAACACTGATAATATTTAGATCAAAATAGTTAAAAATAGCAGCACCAATAAAAATAGCTGCAAGAGAATTATATTTGACATCTAGATTTGTAATGATTTGTATAGTTCGATGAAGACTAGTGGCATAATCTTGTTTATTAGTCTAAAGAAGTTGTACTTGGAGGTTAATCTAATTCAATTGAAAAGCAATGTCTTCGATGTTCTTTGACATAACCTATACCTAGATGGATAGTGAAGCAATCTAGAGAAATATATTAAATCCTTGTAATTGCAGTTTCTAGATGAATAGGAGAATGAGAAAATATGGAAATACATCTAGTTTTCCATAAATGAAGAAGGATAAACTTCTAATAGAATCAACAATAATATTATTCTTCAAACCAATTCCAAAAAGAGCATCTTTCCATCTCAAATGATGGCCAAACAAAGTAAGGATATCCCTAAAAATATTTAACCATTGTTTTTTTAATCTAGTATGCATTCCCAAACTAAGTGCTTCATATTTTCATCAATATGATAAAAAAAATTAACCAGTTACACAAAAAAAAAAAAAATCTTTCACCAACTACCAATTAATAGTGTAACAACTTTCAAGTAAGCATTTGAACATCTAAACTAGCCTTAGACTTTCAACTTTGATCACTTGATGGAACATTTATTATTGAATCTACATTTCCATTTGATATTGAGATAGGGAACTTGTGATATTTTGGGAAGAAAGACGAAGATACATACATTTTAATGGGAAAAAGGAGAAATATTGAGAAGAGAGCCAATGGCAATCTTTGAAGAGAGCTATGCTATATTTTTCTCACAAGATAAGAACCACTTTGTGCGCTCCCCCTATTTTACCTTCTTAATATCCATCATCTTATTTTAAAACAATAGTTTAGAAAATATTGTGTTGTAACCCAAGTCCTAGATTTCTTATTGGTTGAATTGACCCTTCATTGTTCCTACATCAATCACATCAATCATGAAGTGTATCCTTCATGAAATCCAACATAGTAATAATTTTAAGATAATTACATATAACATGACCCCCTTTCTAATTTCACAATATCCATTTCAAGGTTTTATGGAGGTTAACAACATGTCACATGTCTATGAGCCCCAACCAGATTTGATAAGATGAGATTGAATTTTCTTAGAACAATATAAAATATTCATCGTGAAATTTTGATTGTATAAGTTGACTTTTTCTACCATGTTTTACAAATCTAAACATAGTGCTTGACTTAATAAAAGAAAAATAACATTAATCACAAAGTGCTTATATATCCTTTAAATCAACTATATTGAATATAAAAATTTAAATTTTACTTGAGCATACTTGATTCACCCAACTCACTTTATGCTAAAGTGGGGGCAAAATGTAGGGATTAAAGTGTCTACTTTACACATTTTTCTCTCATTTAACTTTCACTCCTAGCTCCTTTTTAATAAGCATGACAATGAAAATTTTATCTTATTGGTGCAATAATCATCCATAAATCAATATCCTATGTTACAATCATTCTCTTTAATATCCAAACATGCTCTAGTCATCCTTCCCTCTTTGTTATCTAATTGCCAAAGAAACCATCACCACTCATAGTTTTATGCTTCAAACAAGACCCCATGTTTTAGTATTTGTAATTACTAAAAGCCAATTTTTCATGTTTTAACTCTTATATTTTCACTTCATAGTTTCACATGTATATCATCTTCTATGTCTAAATGGTTATAAGTAGTCATATAATGCTTAATAACTAAGATACAAATGGAATGAACACACAAACGTTGATGATAAAAAATGACAACACATAGAAACACCTAGCGAAACAAAAAAATGACATAGTAGGTAGTAATCATCATCTTAAAAACTCCATTAATATACCTCTCCTAGATACACATCACATTCACATGGTATTCATTTAATCCTACAGAAGATTCATTTGAAAGAGGTTAGATCAAACCCTCTCGATATAACCCCTCAAGGCTTAAATCAAATCCTTGGCAAAATCTCCTTCATACCTATCAAAGTGTTGACAAAAAATCACTTCACATTTAGGGTGATCAAATGAAGGAATTTGAAAATACCAAATTTTGCAAGTACATAGCCCTTATTGTAATTTTTCTAAAAATTATAATAGTATTAAATATCTAAATTTAATACTATATTTTTTAACTTTATAATGAATACAAGTCCATATTGAAAATGCAATACCCTCTATTAAAGGCTCTAGAAAAACAACAAAAATTGTTAGAAAAAACTCAAAAAAAATGTGCCTCCTCCACATGGATGTCCTTCTTTCAATGAAAAAGAAAATTTGTATTTTAATGTATATGATAAGATAAATGTGTTAAGGAAAAATATAGGTCTAAATATTTTGTTAGTGATGAGGGATACACCACCCAAACCCCACACATAACACAATAGTAAATAACAACAAAGAAAATGCAAGATAGAAAACAACCCACTTTCAATTATTTTCTGAAAATGAAATTACAAATTTAGAAATTACAGGGCAATAGCCTCATGGGCTTGATTCATTACATCCAAATCAACTCTGAAACTAAAATCTATTGTTCGGAGCCACAATCTGCAATAATGGAGCCACCTTCTACAACCTCCAAATAATCCTTTTATTTTTACACAATAACTGCCCTAGAATGTTCTAGAAAGTTTAAATTTCCCTTTTGTTTTGGTGCCAAAAGTCTTGTTGTTTGATTTCTTGCCTAGGAAGATATTTTAATGAAATTCACTTTTTAGTGCCCGGTAGCTTCATGGGGCCATAACTTTTGGTCTGGGTGTCTGATTTGCTATTATAATATATTGTTGGAAAACTCTTGAAGATATCTACAACGTTGAAACATCAAAGATTATTTCATCCACTTTTCAAGTTGTTTTAGTGCTTCTAAGCTTTTCAAATTTGAATTTGAAGCTACATTGGAGAAATTTCTGGGAACAAAAAACCTAATATCTCCCAAATTGTACAAGGTATTGAGATGATTCTTTCGTTGTCGAAAATATTTTTCAGTTCTGCTCCTTGGGGTAAATATTTAGTTTCGCCTTTTTTGACTTATGACTGTTTTACGCCCCTTAAGTACCATCACGGGACTGAAAACAACTAAAGAAAATAAGAAAAACAAATTTTTTGGGTGATGCAATATTTCCCCTACACCACCAGATGCTCCTGCATTAGACACCCAGGGTAATTTGAAAAGTGACCCTATCACTTCTCAGAAGTTAGAGGGAAACCAAGATGGTTAACCTCAGCCTCAAACAACCATGATGAATCTTCAACAATCCTTCCTCTCCATTTCAAAAAGAACTCTACATATTGCCTGTTTCTTGTGCTTCTACCCATGTCTAAGTGATCCCACAATACTGGTTTATAATTTTTGGCCAAATTGGACATTGAACTAATTTTTTCTAACTAAATCTTCACTTTTGGGCACCTATAGTGGCTAAACAATACTGGGTTTTTCATAGTGTTTTATTGAATATTTTCTCCTTAATCAAGTTTCAAAGTCAAACCAATTACAATTCAGACATAGGCAAACCATATACAACATAAATTTTTTTGTATGTATCAAAATTCATTTTTGTTTACTGGATCAAGGACCTCAATACCTACCTTGAACATATTTTTCATAATTTTATTTTGATAATATGTTATTTTTCCACATGTGTAGAACAGAGAGCTTGATTTTTGGTAAAAAACATATGTTTAATCAAAATAAAAAATAAAATACATAATAAAACCAAAACATATTAAAATTATATTCAATGGATAGCTCGTTCTGAGGACTGCCATCATCTATTGTTCGGAGCCACAATCTGCAATAATGGAGCCACCTTCTACAACCTCCAAATAATCCTTTTATTTTTACACAATAACTGCCCTAGAATGTTCTAGAAAGTTTAAATTTCCCTTTTGTTTTGGTGCCAAAAGTCCTGTTGTTTGATTTCTTGCCTAGGAAGATATTTTAATGAAATTCACTTTTTAGTGCCCGGTAGCTTCATGGGGCCATAACTTTTGGTCTGGGTGTCTGATTTGCTATTATAATATATTGTTGGAAAACTCTTGAAGATATCTACAACGTTGAAACATCAAAGATTATTTCATCCACTTTTCAAGTTGTTTTAGTGCTTCTAAGGTTTTCAAATTTGAATTTGAAGCTACATTGGAGAAATTTCTGGGAACAAAAAACCTAATATCTCCCAAATTGTACAAGGTATTGAGATGATTCTTTCGTTGTCGAAAATATTTTTCAGTTCTGCTCCTTGGGGTAAATATTTAGTTTCGCCTTTTTTGACTTATGACTGTTTTACGCCCCTTAAGTACCATCACGGGACTGAAAACAACTAAAGAAAATAAGAAAAACAAATTTTTTGGGTGATGCAATATTTCCCCTACACCACTAGATGCTCCTGCATTAGACACCCAGGGTAATTTGAAAAGTGACCCTATCACTTCTCAGAAGTTAGAGGGAAACCAAGATGGTTAACCTCAGCCTCAAACAACCATGATGAATCTTCAACAATCCTTCCTCTCCATTTCAAAAAGAACTCTACATATTTCCTGTTTCTTGTGCTTCTACCCATGTCTAAGTGATCCCACAATACTGGTTTATAATTTTTGGCCAAATTGGACATTGAACTGATTTTTTCTAACTAAATCTTCACTTTTGGGCACCTATAGTGGCTAAACAATACTGGGTTTTTCATAGTGTTTTATTGAATATTTTCTCCTTAATCAAGTTTCAAAGTCAAACCAATTACAATTCAGACATAGGCAAACCATATACAACATAAAAAAAAGTTTATGTATCAAAATTCATTTTTGTTTACTGGATCAAGGACCTCAATACCTACCTTGAACATATTTTTCAGAATTTTATTTTGATAATATGTTATTTTTCCACATGTGTAGAACAGAGAGCTTGATTTTTGGTAAAAAAACATATGTTTAATCAAAATAAAAAATAAAATACATAATAAAACCAAAACATATTAAAATTATATTCAATGGATAGCTCGTTCTGAGGACTGCCATCATCTATTGTTCGGAGCCACAATCTGCAATAATGGAGCCACCTTCTACAACCTCCAAATAATCCTTTTATTTTTACACAATAACTACCCTAGAATGTTCTAGAAAGTTTAAATTTCCCTTTTGTTTTGGTGCCAAAAGTCCTGTTGTTTGATTTCTTGCCTAGGAAGATATTTTAATGAAATTCACTTTTTAGTGCCCGGTAGCTTCATGGGGCCATAACTTTTGGTCTGGGTGTCTGATTTGCTATTATAATATATTGTTGGAAAACTCTTGAAGATATCTACAACGTTGAAACATCAAAGATTATTTCATCCACTTTTCAAGTTGTTTCAGTGCTTCTAAGGTTTTCAAATTTGAATTTGAAGCTACATTAGAGAAATTTCTGGGAACAAAAAACCTAACTTTCAATAGTAAATAACAACAAAGAAAATGCAATATAGAAAACAACCCACTTTCAATTATTTTCTGAAAATGAAATTACAAATTTAGAAATTACAGGGCAATAGCCTCATGGGCTTCATTCATTACATCCAAATCAACTCTGAAACTAAAATCTATTGTTTGGAGCCGCAATCTACAATAATAGAGTCACCTTCTACAACCTCTAGTTAATCCTTTTATTTTTACCCAATAACTGCCCTAGAATGTTCTAGAAAGTTTAAATTTCCCTTTTGTTTTGGTGCCAAAAGTCTTGCTATTTGATTTCTTGCCTAGGAAGATATTTTAATGAAATTCACTTTTTAGTGCCTAGTAGCTTCACGGGGCCATAACTTTTGATTTGTGTGTCCGATTTGCTATTATAATATATTGTTGGAAAACTCTCAAAGAGATCTACAACGCTGAACCATCAAAGATTATTTCATCCACTTTTCAAGTTGTTTCAGTGCTTCTAAGGTTTTCAAATTTGAATTTGAAGCTACATTAGAGAATTTTTTGGGAACGAAAAACCCAATATCTCCCAAATTGTACAAGGTATTGAGATGATTCTTTTGTCGTTGAAAATATTTTTTAGTTCCGCTCCTTGGGGTAAATATTTAGTTTCACCTTTTCTAACTTCTGACTATTTTACGCCCCTTAAGTACCATCATGGGACTGAAAACAAGTAAAGAAAATAAAGAAAACAACATTTTTTGGGTGATGCAAGATTTCCCCTACACCATTGGATGCTCCTGCATTAGACACCCAGGGTAATTTGAAAAGTGACCTTGTCACTTCTCAGAAGTTAGAGGGAAACCAAGATGGTTAACCTCAGTCTCAAACAACCATGAAGAATCTTCAACAATCCTTCCTCTCCATTTCACAAATCACTCTACATATTGCCTATTTCTTGCGCTTCTACCCATGTCTGGGTGATCCCACAATATTGGTGTGATAGGTCGAAATAGAGTGCTAGAAATCAAACAACAAGTTAAAAGAGTGCAAACAAAACCACTTAAAACAACCTACACCTCAAGATTAGCCTAAGTTGGAAACAAAACAAGACAAAGCAACGAAATGGAACTTTATACCTTGCGTTGAGTCGATCCTTTGGTTGGCCCTTCGATCTTTGATGTGTATGCTCCTTGGATGGAACAAGATATGAGATGTGAGATGCAAATGATGCTTGGAAACATGAAAATAGCTAAGTGTTGGTTGAGAAACAAAACTCCAAGAGTTTGGCTAGCACAAATGATCTCCCCCAAAATGAGAGAAAAGAGGGGGTATTTATAGGATTTTTGAGAATTCCTAGGGGAAATGGAGGGTCAAGATTGAGCCACCAAAAATCAAGATGTAGGGCTAAGGTGAGTTGAGAACTCACAAGCCCTCACATCTTGACATGTGGCATGTGATGTAGCCCTAAAAGGTGAAGTGGACATGAGGTGGAAGGAGAAGGACATGACATGGAGGGGGGTACAAAGTACCTTGGGATTGGACAAGATCTCCTCATAAAGGAGGTCCTTGTCCCCATGAGGGTGAGAGGACAAGTGGGGAATTAAAAATGTCCTCATTTTCATGGGGAAGAGGGAAGGAATTTAAAATTCCTTAAATGCATTGGGAGATTAAAAGGTGAATTAAAAATTCACATGGGGAAGGGAGATGCCTTGTCAAAAAAGAAAAACATTTAATAGGGTTGACCAAGGACACATGTCATAAAGGACATGAGGAAGAGAAAAGGAATTTAATATTCCTTGGAAGGATAAAAGGAATTAAAAATTCCTTGAGAGGTTGATTAGGATAGTTAGTGAGGGATTAGAGGATGGTTAGGTGGCTAAGAGAGATTAGAGGCCAACTTGAAAAAGTTGGAGGATGTGACACATCCTAATCAAGGATTAGGCATGTGCACATCCTAATGATGGGATTAGAAGAAAGATTAAGATTAGGTAAAAAAAGATGGAGGATGTGACATGAGGAGAATTAATAAATGGAATATTTATTTAATTCAATTGATGGAAGGAGGATTAAAGAGATAAGGTATTATTGATTAAATACCTTAAGGATTTGGCAGAATTAAAGATATTAATTACATAATAGTAGTATTACTTAGTTAACAAAAATAAGACGAAAGGGGATGAATTTGGATAACTTAAGTGTCCAAATTTAGATGTCCACATTTTGCCCCTCTTTGAGATGGTGTTACGAAGTAGCATCATTTCAAAGAATATTAAAACATAGAACCTAGGAGAAGATGGTTAGATTGGAGAAGATGCCCCAGTCATTCAAAGAAGTGACTAGGAAGGAAGATGATGGGGGATAAAGATGAAAGTTAGGGATGAAAGATGCCCCCTCGAGAGGACATGCGAGTTCAAGAGAACACGAGTGTGCTCTCGAAATGGATGAGATGATGCAAGGGGAGTTGAAAAAGATGATGCAAAGTGAGATGAAAAAGATGATGATGGAAGATTGGGAGGGGAGCGTGATGAAGGATGAATGGATGGGGGGGATTTGAGGATGAGAGATGAAATGCAATCTAAATGCAATTTTCCATCATCGGAGCAGCTGATTTTAGTGCTAATAGACATAAGGCTATCCCAACACCCCAAAGTCACGATGACCAGGTATTGGGATAACCACAAGCATGCAAGGATGCCCCAGCGTAACACAAGACCTCAGGGATCTTGGTGGGTACTACGTCAAGATACACCCCTATGTTGACGAGTCAAAGCACACCATGATATGATGGATCAAGGCGACCATGACAAGTGATGATAGGGAGCTCAAAGGATAAACAAAAGCCAAAAGCATCAAAAGATCATAATTAATTTCAAATGTCCTTTGCCATAGGATCAATCAAGGGGATGGGTGGGATTGATGAGGTCTGTTAGGAAGGATGCATCCTGTTGAGACCGATGATGGATACTAAATTACAAGATTGATATGACGCAGGATATTTAGAACTGATTGGATCTGATGGTACAAGTGGATCTTGTTTGTTAAGGACCAGTGAGATAAGGGCATAGCTTGATGACGTGACACAAGAGACATGACATAAGACTGACACATCCTAGCGACCTAGGGGCTCGGGGGCCGATCAAAGATTAGCCTTGCCTATGTGGAAGCGCAGAGCCCTTGTAGTTCTAACAGACCATGATGGAGATTTTGATGGATGACCAAGATAGGATGGAGAACAGGAGAAAATTGGACAATATAGATCGATGATTGATGGAACCCCGGGGGCGGATCAAATGATCGACCTTGCCTACGTGAAAGCGCAGGGGCAACGTAGTTCGACAGCAGGCCAAAGACAAGTGATGGATAAAAGATGAAGAGATAACCCTAGGTAAGGGGATAAAATGATTGGACCGAAATGATGGGACAAGATAGACTTGTTGGATTGGATTGGAGGATGATGGTGTTCACGAAGCTCAAGGATGGGATAGTTATCCAAATCATCAAAGATGAAGTGGGCCGATGACATGCCATATAGATGAATGATGAGATGATGAACGATGAGATAGAAAAGATGTGCAAAAGAAGCAGAAGTGATGACGATAAGATAGATGACATTGGATTGCGTGGGGAAAAGCCTAGAGCTAGATACCAATGACAAGGGATTATGAGATGGGATGAGGGGAGAGGATGGGGGGAGGAAAATGATTGTTTGGGTGGATTGGATAGGAGGATGAGGATGGAGATGGGGATATAATGATAAGGAAATGAGGAGAGGGGAATGGAAGGGAGTGATTTGATAGGAGGAATGATGTCTCCAAGGACTATAGCACAAAGGAAGATAGGTGCCCCCACTCTAGATATGTCATGTGCGGGGAGGAATGAAGGATGGAAGACAAGTGGATGGGAAGATAAAAGAGTTAGATGGATGAAGATAGGATGCATGGATAAGGAAGGGATGTGGAAGGTAGCATGACGGGTGGATCAGGAAGGTAGACGAGTGCAAATGAGGATTAGGATAGTGTGCGGATGAGGGAGATTATGCTAAGAGGTGCCCAAAGCATGCTTATATGTTTGCCCCATTGTTATCAAGATCACAAGGAGGATGGAAGGATTGGGATAAATGAGATATGCCAAGAAGGATGTGTAAGCTCGATAGGATGGAGGGGATGGACGAAAATGATGTATAGCAATAAGATGGGTGCATAGCCGAAAGCGTAGCAAGAAGCGAGTGGATGGAGGGAATGCAAATCAAGAAATTGCCCCCAAGTGCAGATGGGGATTTACGCATGACGCTTGTTTGCCAGGTTTTCATCATGGTACTTATCCAAGGTGCTTGTTTGCCAAGTTTTCACCATTGGACGGATATTTCTCTTTACTATTTTATTTTTTGATTTTGATTTTTTTTTTTTTTTTTGGATTTTTTACTTTTGGATAGCATGCGAAAGGAGATGGATAAGGATAGGGAGGCGAATAAGTGGATTTAGAAGACATGTGATAAGGATATGGATGAAGGACTCAAGCATCAAGTTCTATACGAGGTATTAAGAGCTCATGTTCAAACCGACTGTTGGATGTTGGTACAACCTTAGGATAAATGGATTATGCAAGAGGATGAATAGAGGGATTTGATGGGGAAGATACGGGGGATAATGGGTGGGATGTTGGAAATGGTATGGATGGAATGATGGGGTGGATACATGATGGGGAGATGAGTTCAGGACCAACATTGGCACATGTGGTGATGGATGTGAAAAGATAAGGGGACTAGTGGATGGAGAATGTGGGGATAATGGAGGAGATGGAATAGTGAATTTCGGGACATAGGGACCCAAAACAGACTTAGGAGATGAAAGGTGGGTATGCTTAGCTTTTGGATTAGCAACTTTGGATGTTCTTACAGATTTTTCATTTGATGGCATTGCATCTTTTTTCTTTGGGATCCACATGGTTTTGATCTTTGCTTTGCTGGCTCTTTGTGAGCTATAGATTTGATTTTGATTTGGGATTTTGTTTTCTTCAACATGTCGTATAGAGGGACATAAAGCATTGGATTCATGTGGATGTTTGGATTTATGCATTTTTATGTTAGCATCCAAAGTGCATTTATTAGCAATGGGATGGGTGTGAGGGGATGGACGATGTGGAGCAATGGAGGTAGGAGTATGGGGATTACGTGTAGATGGGGGATGTTTAGGTATGTGTCTTTGCTGATCCTGATTACAGGATATGCGAGAGGGATGTTTATGATGGATGACATGTATAGGTGTTGGATGGATGAGCGAATGAGATGGAGGAGGTGATCTTGGGATATTTGGACCCAAGATGGATAGAGTGGGTGGAGGGCCATAAGAACCCAAGATGGATGCAGTAGATGAAGGATGGGAGATTGTGGATGGAGGGATGTAAGGACCCAAAATGGATGGAGCAGATGAAGGAGGAATATGGACGGTTGTTTTGAGGCAATATGATAGAGGAGGAGGGATTGCAGCATATGATTTGGTGGAGCGATGGGAAGATCCGACATTTCTTTTGGAAAAGGCTCGTTGAGGATGTCTAGAGTTTGTACCAACGTGTTTAGATTGTGAGTCTTGGGGAATAGATCCAAGAACTTGCATGCTGATTTTTTCTTTTACTTGGATGGGCTCTGAAATACCTTGCTCATGAAGGCCTAGACCTTTTCCTTGGTAGTTCATGTTCTTGAGCATTCGATCCATGATAGGATTTTTGTTATTCTGAAAACATGATGTGAGTCCATTATTAGGTGGGGGATGATGGGTGGTATATACATTGTGATTTTCTTCTGCAAGGAGGCCACCATGGAAGAATGTGAGAGTACCAAGGGGATATGCAAGCGGTGTGGGGATAGCATTTTTAGGCGATGATGGGGGATCCTGAGAAGGAGATGGTGGGATAGCAGCATTTGGATGGGTGGTATCAGGAGAGGGATTAGGGGATATGATAGGAGTTGGATTTGTGGTAGTGGGATCATGCAATGGAGATGGAGATGGAGTGGTAGAATCTTGAATGTCAAGAGGATCATGGGATGGAATGGATGGGGGACTGTGATCTTGCGGTAGACTAGATGGGATGGTAGGATCGTGATCTGGAGGAGGGGATATGTTGGCATGCTTTGGATTAGGCTCTTGGCATGACTCATCGTATGTGGGAGGCATGATAATGGAGTCATGGGGGGACTCTTTAAGTGGGGAAGATGGAAGGATGGAGGATTCAAAATATTCCTCAGAATGGATACTAGGAGTGGAAGAAGTGGATTGGATTTGGGTGTCGTTGATATGTTTGATGGCTCTCGGAGTAGGGGGTGGGTGTTCAACGGATTTGGTAGATGTGATGGTAGGAGATGGGGACTCAGTGGATTCAGAGGACGTGATGGTAGGAGATGGGGACTCAGTGGATTCAGAGGACGTGATGGTAGCATCAATGATAGGTGTTGGATGGAGAAGGGTCTCGTCACTAACGACCATGGATGATGGGTTGGGATGGCATGGTTCCACAACTGCAATGTGTGGAGTGGGAGATGTCTTCTTTGTTATAAGTCCTTGGAGAAACTTGGATACGCTAGGCTGAGATGGCGAGGTGGGAGTGGATGAAGATTTATGGATTAGTGGGGGATTAGGACTAGGGATTGGTGGGGGATTAGGTGAAGGGTTAAGATAGGGGTATTGGCATGGTGAATTAGGACACAAGGAGGTGGGTGGTGGATTGTAGTAAGGGTATGGGGATGGTGGATGAGGATGGGAAGATTGAGGTGTTGGATTAATATAGGGAGATGCGGATGTTGGATTAGGGTAAGTTGATGGGTGTGTTTGACTAGGATAGGAAGGTGTGAATGTAGGATTAGGCTGAGCAAATTGGTATGGAAGATTAGGGTAGTGGGTACATGTGGATGAAGGATTGAGATAAGAGGATGTGGATGGGGGATCAAGATAGGGGTATTGTGATGGAAAACTAGGATAAGGGGATGATGTAGATGAAGGATATGATGGATATGATGGACATCCCTTGTCAAAGGTAGCATAAGGAGTGTGATTAGGCATATATGAAGACATGATGGGATAACTCAATGGGGTGATTGGATTTTGGAATGTGGGTGGAGAAAGCTTACTAGCAATGATAGTGTCAAGGGGATCTATGTCGTATACCTCTTGATCAACAAGACTTTCGTTATCATTGTCGATGTAGTTAGGGTTTCCCTTGACCACTATTGATGGAGGATAAGAATTCATGATGATGAAAGGATAAAGATGATGGATAAAGATTTTGGATGGAAATGGACAAAAGCCCAAATCGGGATTTAGGACAAGCTCAGATTGGGATTGGATTAAAACTCAGATTAGGATGATTGGATGGGATTGATTCTGACAATTGGATTGGATGATCAAATGATGATTACGACACCGAATCTACTTCGAGATGGAAGTAGATTGATTGGGTCAAAGGTGATTGGATAGGGATGCGATTGGATTGGATTGGATTGGATAAGATTGATCGATGATTTGAAAGGTCGGATGATGGATTGGGTAGGATGACGAAAGGGACTGTAAACCCTATTCAGAGGTTGCCCTAGGTGACTTAGGATGCTGATTGATCGGATTAAATGACAAAGAGATGATTGGGGCACCGAATCCACTTTGAGATTGAAAAATGGATTGATTGGGCCGACGATGATGATTAACTTAGGATGGATGACAACCCTAAGAGGATATTAATGATGATGATCATATAAGACATCTCAGTCAATTTGGATAATAACCCGAGACGAAGTTCAGGGGATTTGGATGATTTGATTGGAGGAATGGATGATAGAAATGGATGAGCGTCTGCTCAAAACGAGCAAACAAATGATTATAATGATAGGATGAGAGTTTGAAATGATGAAAGGATATGTGAAATGGATGAATGTTTACTCGGAACGAGTAAACAGATGATCAAAATGACAAAATGACAGTTCGAAATGATGAAAGGATATGTGAAATGGATGAATGTTTACTCGGAACGAGTAAGCGGATGATCAGAATGATAGAACGAGAGTTTAGAATGATGAAAGGAGGTACGAAATGTATGAATGTTTACTCGGAACAAGTAAACGGATGATCAAAATGATAGAATGAGATTTTGAAATGATGAAAGGATGTGTGAAATAGATGAACGTTTACTCGGAATGAGTAAACGGATGTTCAGAATGATAGAATGAGAGTTTGGAATGATGAAAGGATGTGTGAAATGGATGAATGTTTACTCAGAATGAGTAAACAGATGTTCAGAATGATAGAATGAGAGTTTGGAATGATGAAAGGATGTGTGAAATGGATGAATGTTTACTCGGAATGAGTAAACGGAGAGAGTGGTAGGGTATACCCCCCTCGAGGAGGTAGATGGTGAAGAAAAAAGGTGCCCCGGCCAGCTTCTCAAAAGTATGAAGTGGTACATATCATCAAAAAAAGCACGAAAAGACCAGAGGAACTGCCTTTGAATGGAGTCAATCGGATAAACAGTGTGGAAATGGCGGCCCTGGGAAGAAAGAGCAGAAGGATAGGTCTGCCACTGCACTAGGACAGATCTGCCACAGCACAGGGATAGGTCCGCCACAGCATACAGACAGGTTTGGCACTGCAGAAGGATAGGTTTGGCACTGCACTAGGACCAGTTTGGCACTGCACTAGGACAGGTTTGGCACTGCACTAGGACCGGTTTGGCACTGCACTAGGACAGGTTTGGCACTGCACTAGGACCGGTTTGGCACTGCACTAGGACCAGTTTGGCACTGTAGAAGGACCGGTTTGGCACTGCACTAGGACCGGTTTGGCACTGCACTAAGATAGGTTTGGCACTGCAGAAGGACAGGTTTGCCAAAGGATAAGCTTAAGCTTGATTTTTTTGATGGATGGCTAAGGCAAAGGACCAAAAATATAGCAAACACTGATAAACAGATTATGCTAGACTAAAAATGACTGGTTTTGCACGAGAAAGACAATTCAGACAGCACAACCCTAAGATTTAGTAGAAGTGGGCATGGCCAACAAAGTCTTCTACTCTAGGATGAACATGTTGCTAAGGAGTCCTCGATATACACATGGTACGTGAGGCCCAAACCGTGAACACCAACCCATTACAAGCGTGAGTCAAAAACCTTAGCGAGATACTAAAGGCTCTGACCAACTCTTCATGTCATCCCGACGCTTCGCCAATTACAACGTGGTTGGATTGAGGTACAACTTTCGCTCTCCCCCCTTTATATACCCCGCCGGTACGCGTGGTTGGAATCATCCCTTGGGGTGATGAAATCCCCAAGCAGTCCCACTAAGAAAGTGAAAAAGGGTGACTCAAAAGGACTTGGAAAGCTACAATTTCTCGTCACTCAGGATCGCCAAATGGTGCAAGGGGATTGGATACGTCAAATAGCCTTCCCAAACATGCTAAGCAAGGTTTATTGACACCCCTTTAATTAAACTATGTTCCTATTTTACCAAAAGACAATTCGGGAAAACTTGAAATTTTTACCTTCTGGAGGACAGGTCCACCACTCTGTAAGGACAGATCCGCCACTCTATCAGGACAGATCCGCCACTATGTAAAGACCAGTCCGCCACTCTGTCAGGACAGGTCCGCCACTGTAGGACAGGTCTGCCACCGGAGGACAAATTCGCCACTCTGTTAGGCCCAGTCTGCCACCGCTGAACAGATCCACCACTTTGTTGGGCCCAGTCTGCCACCTCTGGACATATCCGCCACTCTGTTAGGCCCAGTTCGCCACCCTGCAACCTAGACCTTGAAAAATACAAAAAACAGCAAACGTGAAGAAAATAGACCCGTTTGTGGGTCCCACCGGGCGTGCCAAAAATGTGATAGGTCGAAATAGAGCGTTAGAAATCAAGCAACAAGTTAAAAGAGTGCAAACAAAACCACTTAAAACAACCTACACCTCAAGATTAGCCTAAGTTGGAAACAAAACAAGACAAAGCAACGAAATGGAACTTTATACCTTGCGTTGAGTCGATCCTTTGGTTGGCCCTTCGATCTTTGATGTGTATGCTCCTTGGATGGCACAAGATGTGAGATGTGAGATGCAAATGATGCTTGGAAACATGAAAATAGCTAAGTGTTGGTTGAGAAACAAAACTGCAAGAGTTTGGCTAGCACAAATGATCTCCCCAAAATGAGAGAAAAGAGGGGGTATTTATAGGATTTTGAGAATTCCTAGGGGAAATGGAGGGTCAAGATTGAGCCACCAAATATCAAGATGTAGGGCTAAGGTGAGTTGAGAACTCACAAGCCCTCACATCTTGACATGTGGCATGTGATGTAGCCCTAAAAGGTGAAGTGGACATGAGGTGGAAGGAGAAGGACATGACATGGAGGGGGGTACAAAGTACCTTGGGATTGGACAAGATCTCCTCATAAAGGAGGTCCTTGTACCCATGAGGGTCAGAGGACAAGTGGGGAATTAAAAATTCCTCAAATATTCTCATAGGGAAGAGGGAAGGAATTTAAAATTCCTTAAATGCATTAGGGGATTAAAAGGTGAATTAAAAATTCACATGGGGAAGGGAGATGCCTTGTCAAAAAAGAAAAGCATTTTAATAGGGTTGACAAGGACACATGTCATAAAGGACATGGGGAAGAGAAAAGGAATTTAATATTCCTTGGAAGGATAAAAGAATTAAAAATTCTTTGAGAGGTTGATTAGGCTAGTTAGTGAGGGATTAGAGGATGGTTAGGTGGCTAAGAGAGATTAGAGGCCAACTTGCAAAAGTTGGAGGATGTGACACATCCTAATCAAGGATTAGGCATGTGCACATCCTAATGATGGGATTAGAAGAAGGATTAAGATTAGGTAAAAAAAGATGGAGGATGTGACATGAGGAGAATTAAATAAATGGAATATTTATTTAATTCAATTGATGGAAGGAGGATTAAAGAGATAAGGTATTATTGATTAAATACCTTAAGGATTTGGCAGAATTAAAGATATTAATTAAATAATAGTAGTATTACTTAATTAACGAGAATAAGATGAAAGGGGATGAATTTGGATAACTTAAGTGTCCAAATTTAGATGTCCACAATTGGTTTATAATTTTTGGCCAAACTGGACATTGAACTAATTTTTTCTAACTAAATCTTCACTTCTGGGCACTTATAGCGGCTAAACCGTGAGGAATTTGAAGATGATACAAACTAGTGATTTGTGAAATTTTGTCTGTAGATTCTAAATATATTTTTTGAATTTTTTTGGAATTAGATTACACTTCTTTTTCCATCTCCTTCGAAAACTAATATTTATCAGTAAACACCATTTTTAAGGAGTGACGCTCACCGTATACAGCATAAATTTTTATATATGAAGGATAGAATTATAATTTTTTCTAATTTAGATTTGTAACTACGATATCTAACTAGTTCATTTGGTTTCATAGTGTTTTATTGAATATTTTTTCCTTAATCAAGTTTCAAAGTCAAACTAATTACAATTCCAACATAGGCAGACCATATACAACATAACTTTTTTTGTATGTATCAAAAATTTTTTTTTACTGGATCAAGGACCTCAATACCTACCCTGAACATATTTTTTAGAATTTTATTTTGATAATCTGCTATTTTTCCATATATGTGTAGAATAGAGAGCTTGATTTTTGGTAAAAAACACATGTTTAATCAAACTAAAAAATAAAATACTTAATAAAACCAAAACATATTAAAATTATATTCAATGGATAGCTCGTTCCGAGGACTACCATCATCTAGTTAGGTTTGTGAAGTCTCCTCCATTTTCATCCTCAACCTGAGCTTCGAAGGGAAAAAATCTACAAAATTTTGGTGCAAGAGGGGGAGAAGGGGGAAAAAGGGGGGTTCGAATGAACCTAGGTTCGAACAAACCCCCTTGGAGGTTCGCTAGAACTAGGGTTCAAATGAACCCTAGTTCGAGCAAACCCCCCCTTGTTTTCAAGTTGTTTTAGTGCTTCTAAGGTTTTCAAATTTGAATTTGAAGCTACATTGGAGAAATTTCTGGGAACGAAAAACCTAATATCTCCCAAATTGTACAAGGTATTGAGATGATTCTTTTGTCATCAAAAATATTTTTCAGTTCCGCTCCTTGGGGTAAATATTTAGTTTCTCCTTTTCTGACTTCTGACTATTTTACGCCCCTTAAGTACCATCATGGGACTGAAAACAACTAAAGAAAATAAGGAAAACAATTTCTTTTGGTTGATGCAAGATTTTCCCTACACCACTGGATGCTCCTGCATTAGACACCCAGGGTAATTTGAAAAGTGACCCTATCACTTCTCAGAAGTTAGAGGGAAACCAAGATGGTTAACCCCAGCCTCAAACAACCATGATGAATCTTCAACAATCCTTCCTCTCCATTTCAAAAAGCACTCTACATATTGCCTGTTTCTTGTGCTTCTACCCATGTTTGGGTGATCCCACAATACTGGTTTATAATTTTTGGCCAAATTGGACATTGAACTATTTTTTTCTAACTAAATCTTCACTTTTGGGCACCTATAGTGGCTAAACCGTGAGGAATTTGGAGATGATACAAACTAGTGATTTGTGAGATTTTGTCTGTGGATTCTAAATATATTATTTTCAAAAAATTTGGAATCAAATTGCACTTCTTTTTCCATCTCCTTCAAAAACTAATATTTATCAATAAACACCATTTTTAAGGAGTGATGCTCACTGTATACAACATAAATTTTTTTCTATGAAGGATAAAATTCTATTTTTTTTGAATTTAGATTTGTAACTATGATATCTAACTAGTTAATTTGGTTTCATAGTGTTTTATTGAATATTTTTTCCTTAATCAAGCTTTGAAGTCAAACCAATTACAATTCAGACATTGGCAGACCATATACAACATAACTTTTTTTGTATGTATCAAAATTCTTTTTTTTTACTAGATCAAGGACCTCAACACCTACCCTGAACATATTTTTCAGAATTTTATTTTGATAATCTGCTATTTTTCCACATGTGTAGAACAGAGAGCTTGATTTTTGGTAAAAAACATATGTTTAATCAAACTAAAAAATAAAATACATAATAAAAACAAAACATATTAAAATTATATTCAATGGATAGCTCATTCCGAGGACTACCATCATCTAGTTAGGTTTGTGAATTCTCCTCCATTTTCATCCTCAACCGGAGCTTCAAAGGAAAAAATTATACAAAAAATTGGTGCAAGAGGGGGAGAAGGGGAAAAAAAGGGGGTTCAAATAAACCCAAGTTCGAACAAACCCCCCTTGGAGGTTCACTAGAACTAGGGTTCAAATGAACCTTGGTTTGAGTGGACCCCCCCTTGTATTCAATTTTACATTGTCTTCGTTATAAAAAAATGCAAAAAAAGTGGGTCCCATCATTTAATAGGGTTCGCTCAAACTAGGGTCCATTCAAACCCCTTTTGGGTCCATTCGAACACCCCAGTTCGTGCGAACCCCTAAAAAGCAAAAAAATAAATCATAGGAGCATTTTTGCGATTTTCCTTCCTCATTGGAATTGTAAACCAGTTTTGTTGGATCATCCCACATGACTATCCAAAATTTCTTCTATCTCCTCTCTTTCTAAAGTAGGTGCTAGAATATTCCATTGTACTTTTATTATTTCTTCATCAATTCCTCCTTCATGATATTTTGTTAAATTTGAAATGTTAAACATAGGTGAAATATGAATTTCATCAGGAAACTCTACCTCATATGCATTTCATGAATCATGCTTCTTCAGGATCTTGCATGGTCCAAACTTCTTCATCTTTAACTTCTTGTATGTACCAACTAGAAACCTCTCCTTTCGAAAATGAACCATGACTTCATCTCCTACCTAGAACTCCTTATACAAGTCTCCTTTTTTGATCTACCTTAACCTGGTATTATGAGTTCATCTTATTGATATGGTTCTTCACCTCTTCATTCAAATTCCCTAGGTGCTCAGCAAAATATTCAGCCTCAGCACTACTCTTCTCCCCCTTGTCCATCTTTCTCAGTTCAGAAGCAGTTCTTGGACTACTTCCATACACAATCTAGAATGGTGATTTACTAGTGCTCCTATTGATAGAATTGTTGTAAGAAATTTTTTCCTGTGGTATAATCAAATCCCATCCCTTGGGCTTATCTCCTACTAAGCATCTTAGCAGGTTACCCAAACTCCTATTCACCTCCTCTATTTTTCCATCAATTTGTGGATGGTGTGCAAAACTGGACTTCAAATCTATCTTCAACTTCTTTTGTAATGTCCTCCAAAAATAACCAACAATTTTGGTATCTCTGTCTGAAACTATACTCTTTGGTAGACCATGTAGTATCACCACCTCTCTAAAAAAAAACTCTGCTACATGAACATCACTAGTCTTATGACACAGAATAAAATGTGCCATCTTTTAAAATCTATCCACCACCACAAATATGGAAGTTGCATGCCCTCTCTGTTTCCTTGGCAAGCCAAGAACAAAATCCATGCTAATGTCCTCCCATGGCCTTTTAAGTATAGGTAATGGCTGATACAATCCAATATTCTGACTTGTTCCTCTTGACATCTAACATACTCTACAACTCTGCACAAAATTCTTCACATCATGTTTTAACTACGACCAGTAATAATTCTCACTAACAAGAGAAATGGTCTTATCTCAATTGAAATTTCTAGCCAATCCTCCACTATGCTTCTCCTTGATTAGATTCTCTCTCATAGAACTCCTTGGAATGCACAATTGGCTTCCTCTAAACAACATTCCATCTTGGATTAAGAAATTCAACCATCTTGTCCTATCCAATGTAACAGGTTCCAAAAAATCCTTCCAAGCTTCTGCAAAGTTTGGATCTTTAGGATACATACAAACTCTTGAGTTCATTAAACCCAACAACCTCTATATTCATCTCTATCAACAAATTTTGACTTCTACTCAAGGAATTTGCAACTTTGTTTGGCCTTCCACTCCTATGCTTCAAAACAAAAGTATAACTTTGCAAAAAATCAACCCATTTTAGGTGCCTTTGATTCAACTTTCCTTGACTATT
This sequence comes from Sequoia sempervirens, assembly GCA_007258455.2. Lineage (NCBI taxonomy): Eukaryota > Viridiplantae > Streptophyta > Pinopsida > Cupressales > Cupressaceae > Sequoia > Sequoia sempervirens. Next base: position 296,004,644 of record VDFB02000003.1, read on the forward strand.
AAGATATTGCAAAGCTTGTTGATCAGTATATAAATTCTTTTGGCAACAAATAGTGTCTTCATTTCTTCAAAGCCTAAACTATAGTATAAAACTCTTGATCATAGACAAAATATTTCTTCTTAGCATCATTCAACTTCTCACTAAAATAGGCAACAAGCTTACCTTCTTGACTCAAAATATATCCTATGGCACTGCCATTAGCATCACAATCTACCTGAAAGACCTTATTGAAATTTGGAAGTGCCAAAACAGGTTGCTCTATGAATTTCTTCTTCAACATATCAAAAATATTTGTTGCTCCTAAAGTCCATTTAAAATCCTTTCTATCCCCTCTCATTGCTTCAGTTAGAGGTGCACAAATACTAATAAAATTCTTAATAAAATTTCTATAAAAACTTGCTAGACCATGAAAATATCTTACCTTTGTAGTTCACTCCTCAGGGTAGGTTGTTTAATGATAGCTCTCACCTTCTCTGGATCCATTTTAAGACCCTCTGTTGAGACAACAAATCCCAAATACACCAACTCCCTCTTCACAAAACTACATTTCTTCAAATTAATCAGTAGCTTCTCCTCCCTTGGTTTCTCAAAAACTCTTCGGATATGCATCAAGTGCTCCTCCAATGTCTTATTGAAAATAAAAATATCATCCAAATAAACAATAACATTTTTTTCTAAAAATTCTTTCAATACCTCGTTCATAAGTTGCATAAATGTGTTCGGTGCATTGGTTAGCCCAAAAGGCATGACTAACCACTCATATAATCCCTCCTTGGTTTTGAAGGTTGTATTCCATTCATCTCCTTCTCTAATTCGTATTTGGTGATATCCACTCTTCAAATCTATCTTTATGAAGTACTCAGCTCCACTCAAACAATCCATAATGTCGTCCATCCTCAACAAGGGAAATATATACTTGATTGTAATCTTGTTGATAGCTTGGGAGTCTATACACATCCTCCATTCTCCATCCTTCTTCAGTGCTAGCACTATAGGTACTACACATGGACTCAAACTCTCTCAAATCAATCCCTTCCGCAACAACTCTTGCACTTTTTTATTCAACTCTTCATTCTCTGTTGGAGTCATTTGATGGGATTCCTTATTCGGAAAACTGGCTCCAGGAATCAGGTCCATCTAATGATTAATATTTCTTACTGGAGGTAAACCCTCAAGTACATTATTAGATACAATATCTTGAAACTCATCCAATAAATGTGAAACCTCTATGGGTATCTCTTTATGATCTTCTCTATCAACTCTAGGAATCAAAGCATAACATATATGTTCATGCTTCATACCTTCTAAAAAATTCCTTTCGTCAACCAAACAGATTATGGCATTACTGCATACCTTTTCCTTTGCCTCTTTCAAGGGCTTCAACTTATGAAAAGCTCCATCCTTTGTCAAAGAATAGATTTTGTCATGTCCATCATGTACTACTCGCTGATCAAACTACCACGGTCTACCTAACAACATATGGCAAACATCCATAAGAATAATATCACACAATACCTCATCATGGAAATTTTCAATCTTGAACTTTACTAGACAAATTGTTCATTTACCAAAGTTTTATGGTCCTTCTACAACCAAGCAGTCCGATATGGATTCAGATGCCTTCTTCTCTCCAACTGCAACTTACTAACCATCTCTTCTGAAACAAGGTTATCAGTACTACCTCCATCAATAATAACATTGCAAACTTTACCTTCACACTTACATTTGGTGCGAAACAAATTCTTCCTTTGAGTTGGTTATTTCTCCTCATTTAGCAAGGCTCTTCTAGTAACAAGAACCTCTCCTCTTTTTGCATCCTCAGAATGTGAAGACTCAACATCTTCATCTACATGTGCAACTCGTGCATTACCCTTAGGTCTTCTATTTTTCCTTCCTTGATGTTGAGGACACTCATAGGCTCTATGCCCTTCTTCTTTGCACTAGAAATAGGTTCCACGAAAGCATCCTCTTCTCGGTCCTCATCTAGATCTTCTTCTTCCTCTTTGGTCTCCATTATTTTAATCACGAGGATGGTAGGTTTTATCTCCTTTTTGGTTCTGGCTGCTACTAGATCCTTCACCCTTCTTTTGATCTTCATTTCAACCTCCATATGACCATCCACTAGTCTTTCCACCATGACCCCCACATGTTTGCTTGCTTTAAACCTTCTATTTTGAAACTTTTCTTCTACCTTAAAAGAAAACTGATATGCATCTTCAATGTTAGACATTCTTAACAGAACCAACTCTTCTTGAATACTCGGCTTCAACCCATTTATGTAACAAACAACTTTTTCGCCTCATAATGCTTTGTTCTAATCAGGACATGGTAGAATTCTTCTATATACTCCTTGACAAATTTTCTTGCTTGTTTCAACCCTTGCATCTTCTTCAACAAATCTAGCTCATAGTCCACAGTAACAAACTATATTTTTAATTTGTCCACCATCTGGTCTGATCTGGTGATTTTCTTTTTTCCTCTTCGATTTCGTTCTAGTTGTACCTCTTTCCACCAAATATTCACATGACCCTTTAGCTTGGTCTTTGTAAATTTGACCCTCTCAGGGTCTTCCACCTCCTCATACTCAAAGTACTCCTCCATATCATTGATCCAATCAATCAACTCTTTTAGGTTAAGATTTCTAGAAAAGGTAGAAACATCAATCTTTGGCCTTTTTCCAATCTTGGAGATAGCCTTAAATAATCTGACTTGCTCTGGATCTATGCATCTTGTTCTTCTTCAAACTATTCCGCATTCTTAGTTCCCTCTTTGCTTTCATCTCCTCTTCTTGGCTCAAAACCTTAATGCAACTCCTCTTGTAGTTCTTGAACTTATCTCTACAGGGCTCTAAAACCCTCTTCTAGTACAATAAAATTTCTTCCACCACTACAGTTTCTTCACAAAGGCATTTTGATCACTTTTCTCAAAAACCCACAACCACAAGTCCTAGTGCAAAATGCCTCACATTTGGCGATTTGCTTACACACTCAGGAAAACCTGGTCTAATACCACTTGATGAGGACTACACCACCCAAACCCCACACATAACACAATAACAAATAAAAACATAGAAAATGCAAGATAGAAAAAAACTCACTTTCAATTATTTTCTGGAAATGAAATTACAGATTAAAAAATTATAGGGCTACAACCTCATGGGCTTGATTCATTACATCCAAATCAACTCTAAAAATAAAATCTATTGTTCGGAGCCACAATCTACACTAATGGAGCCACCTTCTACAATTACCCAATAACCGTCCTAGAATGTTCTAGAAAGTGTAACTTTCCCTTTTGTTTTGGTGTCAAAATTCCCACCATTTGATTTCTTGCCTAGGAAGATATTTTAATGAAATTCACTTTTTAGTGGGCCAGCTTCGTGGGGCCATAAATTTTGATCCGAATGTCTGATTTTCTATTATAATATATCGTTGGAAAGCTCTCAAATAGATCTACAACATTGATACATCATAGATCATTTTTTCCACTTTTTGAGCTATTTTAGGGCTTCTAAGTTTTTCAAATTTAAATTTGAAGTTGCACTGGAGAAATTTCTCGAGATAAAAGCTTTAATATCTCCCAAACTGTACAAGGTATTGAGATGATTCTTTCATCGTTGAAAATATTTTTTAGTTATGCTCCTTGGGGTAAATTTTTAATTCCATACAAGCCTGTTTAGGCTGACTTGTACTAAATATAGTAAGTGATTGCTTTTTTTCCTTTTCTGACTTGTGACTCTCTTACAGCCCTGAAGTGCCATCATGGTACTAAAAAAAACTAAAGAAAATAAGGAAAAAATAATTTTTTAAGTGATGCAAGATTTCCCTTACACCACTAGATCCTCCTGCATCAGTTAGTACCAATTCAAAAATTAATTAAACTATATTCATTAATGAACTAAAGGAAATAGGGTTCCACCTTTTGGGAGATAGAACTAGGCTTAGGACCTATTTCAATCTCAGTTCATTAAGAAACCAAGATCCCTCAACCAAGAGACTCAATTGAGGGAAGGGGAGAGGGATACTAGGTAGGACTAGAGGGGTTTCCTTAGGTGTGATTAAAATGGGGGTTCACCATTAAAATGAAGCTTCAAAGGAGATATATACAAACTCTAATGCACTAAACCCTAGAAACTTAAAACATGAATTTAGATTATTAGACAAAGAGAAATAGAAAAGTACTTGAAGGATAGGAGATGTCTAAACAAGATCTAAAAAACATGAAATTTGTTATTTCTGAAGTGCATTGGGACTCATACCCCAGACTAGGCGATTTAGTCCTACTACAAGAATCTCAGTAGAATTTGGAATCTTCAGATGACAAATCAAGATCTAAAAAAATTGGTGAAAAGGGGTAAATAGGACTCATACGCCCAAAGGGGTGATGTAGTCCTAGTATTAGGGTTTGAGTGAAAATTTTGTAGCCTCTAGTGATCTTTTGTAGCTTTCATTTTATCTGATCTCCAAATCTGAAAGTCTGAATTCTTCCCTGTAGGTGAGTTTCTATGAAGATGACAACTTTGACAACTTTCTTCAATCTTGCAACTTTATCTTCAAGGATCTTCAAGCTCCAAATCACCTAGATCTTTAATCACACATGAAGAGGGAAAATTTTTGTGTTAGGGAATAAGGGCTTGCCTTGGTCAAACCTCATTTTGGTAATCAAACCTTGAAATAAAATGAAATAGCATGAAGGAATGATGAATGAACAATATGCAATTTTGCAACTCACCAAACCCTTGAAATAAAGGCTATAGACTTGTGTGAAATGGCTCCAATGGATGTGGATCTTGACTCTTGATCTTGATATGAGATAATTTCTTTGAATGCTTGCTTGAATCATGAAAACCTACATCACAAATGTTAGCTCACAAACACATATGATGCATGATGGCTTTTACATGATGCTTGAATCTTGAATGCTTCTCCAAATGCTTGATGATTTTCTCTTGAATGCTCTTGAGTACTTGAATTGCTAGATTGCTTTTTAGGAGAAAATATCTAAAATGACCTTGTATTTGTTGCAAGTATGAGCAAGTTTGGTGGCATTGTCATTAATATTGTCATTGATGTCAACACAGTTCAGTTTGTTGTAGATTGTGCATGTATATTTGAGAAACTGTTGAGATGTTGGAGCTATCCTTATGATGTTGTAGATGTGCTGAAATGATGGGTTACCAAGTGATTTTGCGAAAATTAATAAAGAGTGAAGTCAAAGTTATGTATGTGCTTAGAATGTACTCTAGTATGTGCTCCACATTTCTTCTATGTTGATCCTATGCTCGTGCGGATCTGAAAGTTTTTTTTTGGTGATTTGTTGGTGATATCTCTTGATTTGTGGTTGTTGTTTTGATGAAAGGTGAAAGTTGTGTTCATCGGTGTGTGAACTATTTTGGCAGAGTTGGTTATCTGTGGATTGGGAGAAATTTTTCTGCTCCAAAATCCTTTGTTTTTTGTTTCAGGTCTTGCGGATCTGGAATATGTCTTGTAATAATGTTCTCTATGTTTTGGCAGAGATTTTTGAGTTTTGGTACTCTGGAAGATGAGCTTTAGAGTTGTTGTGTGGGATTACACAGTTCAGATGGACTATTGGAAAGATTTTTGTGTTTGAATGTTGTTACACCTACTACAGATGTATCTAGAAGTATCTAAGATGTGTTATCATGCATGATGAAGCATGTTACGTCATCTATGTGTTATCTTCTTGTTGGAAAGCATGTACTTCAATTTTCATTTGTGTTTTCATTAGGTTTGGCTGACTTGGCATTTACACTTAATATGAAGAATTTAAAATTTAATTATGTAAGCATGTGGTTGATCTGACACGTTGCTTTTGGTCTTGGTTAAGTGTTTAATTGGTCCACTCTCATTCTTTTCCACCACGGGAATGTTGAGTTGCCAACCTAGTTTAAATTTATGAAATGAAGTGTATTTGTCCAACCTTGGAGAATGCTTCTAAGGTTAAAGATGGTATAAATTCAAGTTGATATGTGAAGGATTGGATGATGATGCAAAGTAACAAATTAAGCCACAAGCGAAGAGAAAAATTGTGTGAAAGTGAGTTGAGGCAGTAGTACTTCATTGTGTTAGATTCCTGAACGCAGTGAACTAAAGGTTTCTGCAATTTTCTAATCAAGGTTGCGGATGTGTGTAAATTGTTGTGGTGGATCTTTATGTTATCTTTTGTATCTATAGGTAGTGAGCTTCCCAGTTGGACAGTGAGTCCTTTTTGTAGGCAATGAGCCTTTGTATCTAGATAGTGAGTCCTATTCTAGGTAGTGAGCCTTGGGTAGTGAGCCTCTTGTATTCGGTTTTTCTATCACTTTATATTGTGAGTTAATCCTCACCGTGGTTTTTCCCTTATTGGGTTTTCCACGTAAAATATGGTGTTCATTGTGTTGATTTTTCTTTCTGTTATCTGCATTCTATGTTCATACTTAATAAAAAATTAGTGTGCTTGTGAAATTGATAAGTGTTGAAGCTTTGTGTTTGAATTTGGTGACAACTAATTCACCCCCCTCTTAGCTGTCCTATGCATTTTAAAAATTGGTATAATATCTTTGGTTCCTTTGTGTAGAGCTTAACCGCTTAAGGAAGATCTGATGGTGCATAAGTTGGTGATCCCTATGTTCGATGGATCTGATTACAGTGACTGGAAAGTGTAGATGAGAGGATATATTATCTGTATTGGTTGCAAGACTTAGAAGGCTCTTGAGATGAAGTATGTTGCTCTGATGAGTGGTCCTACTACTACAAATGAGGTTTCTGCTTATGATGAGAATGAAAAAGCAAGGTATGCTATTTGCAGTGCTTTATCCAAGACTGAGCGAACAAAATTTATCTCTAGGCATTGCTTATGAAGTTTGGAAAAATTTGGAAGATCTTTATGAAGGAAATGATAGAGTAAAATTGACAAAGAAGCTAACAACAAAGCATAGATATGAGAATATGAAAATGGAAGGAGAAGATATTGTAAGCTATTTTCAAAGAATTTATCTAGAAGCAAATGAAGATAGAAATCAAGGGTGTACTCTGACTAATGAAGATATAATTGAGAAGATTCTAATGAATCTACCATAATGTTACAGTGACAAAGTTTTAGTTATTGAGGAAACATATGATCCTAAGAAATATACTAAAGAAGAGCTATTTGGCTCTTTGACTGCATTTGAGATGAGAAAGTTTGGAAAGAAAGAGGAAAAGATAGAAACAACATTTAAAGCAACAAAGATTCAAGATGATCCAGATAGTGATGGTTCAGATGAGTTGGAAGAAAACTTTACAAGGAAGTTGAAGAAAGGTACTGGTAAGTATAAAGGAATGTTGCCCTTTAAATGTTTTAGTTGTGGTAATATTGGTCATTATGCTTCAAGATGTCCAAATAGAACTATACATAAGAAGAACAAAGATCATAAAGATAGAAAGGATAAGAAATACAAAAGGTTGTACTATGTTAGAGAAGAATCTGGAATCTCTGATTATGAGAATGATGATAGTGAATGCTTGTTCTTAGCCTTGGAGAGTAAATCTATGTCTGCTAACTCTGGAAAATGTGTAAGAAAAAGGGATTCAGAGAACACGAAGGATGAGATGGAAGGTACTTTGGTCACTACCTTTCATCCTAGATAGGATGAAGACTACTAGGTGATTGATAGTGGATGTTCTAATCACATGACCAAAGATAAAAGTAAGTTTGCTAAACTTGAAAAGTATGATGGTGGTTTGGTCATGTTTGGTGATGATTCAGGAGAAAAGATTGTTGGGAAAGGTATAATTAGTTTTGATGGAATACAAAGCACTGATGATGTATAATATGTAAAGGGTCTAAGGCATAACCTTTTGAGTGTTGGACAGATGTGTAGCAAAGGTTTTAAACTTGTGTTTCAAGATAATACCTATGATATCAAAAAAAGATCCAAAGCTATGGTTGCTGCAGGAAGGAGAACTCATGGAAACATCTATCAACTTAAGGGTGTTGATGGTCAGTTCCTTGTATCTCAAGTCAATGAAAGTTGGATGTGGCACCGAAGAATGGGACATGTAAACTTTGATAATCTAGTCAGGATCAGTTCAAGAGATGTTGTCTGAGGTCTACCTAAAATCATAAAGCCTGCTAATACAATTTGCAGAAGTTGTCAGTTAAGGAAACAAACAAGATACAAGTTTCAAAGGAAAAGAGCAAACTACTACTGAAATGGTGGAATTAATTCATACAAATCTATGTGGTGCTACTAGAATAGGAAGCCTAATGGTGATAGGTATTTGATGCTCCTTATTGATGATTATTCTCGAATGACATGGGTTTATTTTCTTAGAGAAAATACTCAGGCTCTGGATAAGTTTAAATTGTTCAAAGAAAGAGTAGAAAATGAATTAAACCTAAGAATCAAATTTTTGAGATCTAATCTAGAGGTGGAGAATTCACTTCTAGTGATTTTAATGCATTTTGTGAAGAGCATGGCCTAAAGAGACACTTTTTTTCTCCAAGAACCCCTCAGCATAATGAAGTGGTTGATAGAAAGAAATGAACTATACAGGAAGCTACAAGAACCATGATGAAAGAAGAAAATGTACCTGTTATGTACTGGAGAGAGGAAATACACATTGTTGTTTATGTTCTTAACAGAGTTCATATCAGAGGCAACAACACAAAAAATCCTTATGATCTTTGGACTGGTAAGGCTCCTACTGTGAAATACTTTAAGGTGTTGGGAAGAAGATGTTACATTAAAAGAGATGATGAAAATCTTGGGAAGTTTGATGCTAGATGTGATGAAGGGATTTTTCTTGGATATTCAACTACCAGCAAAGCATATAAATGATTTAATAAAAGATTGAGGAAGATTTTTGAGAGTGCTAATGTGAAGGTTGATGAGGACATGCACAAACCCATTGAGATAAGTGAAGTTGAACCTGATGATCCTATCTATGGACAAGTACTTGAAGAGAATAAGGAGGAGGAAGAAGAAGAAGAATAGATTGAAGAAGAAGAAGAAACTCTAGAACTTGCTATTGAGACTCCTAAGTATGTCCAAAAGAATCATCCAGAAGAATAGATAATTGGAGATAAGAGTGAAAGTGTGAAGACAATAAGTAATGTAGCAGCTGAGGTAAATTTGTACTTTATAAAATAGAACCCAATTCTATGTGTGAAGCACGTGAAGATGAAAGTTGGGTTAGAGCTATGAAAGAAGAGTTGCATAAAATAGAGAAGAATAAGACATGGGAACTGGCTTCTAGACCTGTGAATAAGAATGTAATTGGTTCAAAGTGGGTGTTCAGGAATAAGTTGAATGAAAATGGTGAAGTTATAAGAAACAAAGCAAGACTTGTATGCAAGGGATACTCAAAAGTTGAAGGCATAGAATTTGAAGAGACATTTTCCCCTGTGGCTAGAATGGAAGCAATTAGGATAAATTTGGCATTTTCTACCCACAAGGATTTCAATGTATATCAAATGGATGTCAAGTTTTCATTTCTGAATGGTGAATTAGAAGAAGTATACATGGAACAACCTGAATGATTTTAGTTATCAGAAAAAATGGATATGGTTTGTAAATTGAAGAAGGAATTGTATGGACTGAAACAAGCTCCCAGAGCATGGCATGCAAGATTGGATAGATACCTAGCACAACAAGGATTTAGTAAAGGCTCTGCTGACAACAATCTCTACTTCAAAGTTCAAGGTAACAAAATGTTCATAGTAGTAGTATATGTTGATGATATCATCTTTGGAGGAAATGAAAGTATGTGTAAGAGATTTGCAAAGGAAATGCAAAAATAATTTGAAATGTCCATGATTGGTGAGTTGAATTCTTTCATGGTCTTCAAGTAAATCAATCTAATAAAGGGATATTCATTTCACAATATAAGTATGTGAAAGAGTTGTTAAAGAATTTTGGAATGGATGACTCCAAACTGGTTAGTACTCTGATGGTGACCGAATGCAAGTTGAGTAAGGATGATGAATCTGCTAAAGTTGATCAGAGCAAATATAGACCTATGATTGGTGGAATGTTGTATCTTACTACTACCAAACCAGATATCATGCATGCAGTTTGTTTAGTTGCAAGATTTCAAGCAGATCCTAAAGAGGCACATGTTACAGCTATAAAGAGGATATTCAGATATCTTAAAGGTACTCTGTATTATGGCTTATGGTATCCTAAGGATGTTGATTTCACTTTAAGTGCTTATACCGATGCAGATTGGGTTGGTTGTGTGGATAACCGAAAGAGTACCAGTGGAGGTGTTTTCTTTCTTGGAGGAAGATTGGTTTCTTGGTTGAGTAAGAAACAAGATTCAATTTCTTTATCCACTGCAGAAGTAGAGTATATTGTTGTAGCATCCTGTTGCACACAGGTTTTGTGGATGAAGCAAACCTTGAAAGATATTGGAGTGGTATGTGATGAGCCTATTCCTATTTTCTATGACAATACAAGTGCTATAAAAATTTCAAAGAATCCAGTAATGCATTTAAGAACAAAACATATATCTATCAGATATCATTTCTTGAGAGAGAAGGTATTGGGGAACAAATTCAGGTTGGAGTATGTGTCAACAAAGGAATATATTGCAGATATTTTCACTAAGGCTCTTCCGAAGGATACTTTTGAGTATCTTAGGGAGAGGTTGGGGTCATTGGCCCTCCGAACTAGGTACATATGGAGGTGCATCAGTCTAGTGGATTCACAGATTCTTCATTTATCTGGACTGGTGAATGGGTCTACTTTGCAGGGGGAGTAGAAATTTTTCATTGTTGCAGTATGAGTTGAATGGGTGCACTCCTAAGGGGGAGTGATCATAGTTTTTTATCTTTTCCATTCATGTCAAAAGGGGAGAGAGAGTCATGTGAAAAATAGTAGAAAAGAAAGAGAAGATATTCTCCTAGAATATTGTGTAGGTTGTTTAAAAGAGAATGTGGTCTTTGATGGTTTTTCACATAATGTGTTGCCATCAATGACAAAGGGGGAGTTTGTTGCAAGTATGAGAACGTTTGGTGGTGTTTTCATTAATATTGTCATTGATGTCAAAATGATTCAGTATGTTGCAGATTGTGCACGTATAGTTGAGACACTATTGAGGTGTTGGAGCTATCCTTATGATGTTGCAGATGTGCTGAAATGATGGGTTACCAAGTGCTTTTGAAAAATTTAATAAAGAGTGAATTCAAAGTTATGTATGCATTCATAATGTGCTCTAGTATGTGCTCCACATTTCTTCTATGTTAATCCTATGCTCGTACAAATTTGAAGGTTTTTTGTTGGTGATCTATTGGTGATATTACTTGATTTGTGGTTGTTTTAACGAAAGGTGAAAGTTGTGTTCACCGGTGAGTGAACTATTTTGGTAGAGTTGGTTATCTATGGACTGGGAGAAATTTTTTTTCTCCGCAATACTCTGCTGTTTTGTTTTAGGTCTTGCATATCTGGAATATGTCTTGTAATAATGTTCTCTATGTTTCGGCAGAGATGTTCAAGTTTTGGTACTCCAGAAGAACAACTTCAAAGTTGTGTGGGATTGCACAATCCGGATGGACTTTCAGAAAGAGTTTTGTGTTTGAAGGTTGTTACACCTGCTGTGAATATATTTTTAAGTATCTAAGATGTGTTCTCATGCATGATGATTTTTTTACATCATATGTGTGTTATCTTCTTGTTGGAAAGCGTGTACTTCAATGTTCATTTGTGTTTTCATTAGGTTTGGCTAACCTGGTGTTTACACTTCATATGAAGAATTTAAAATTTAATTATGGAAGCGTGTGGTTGATCTGAGATGTTGCTTTTGGTCTTGGTTAAGTGTTTAATTGGTCCACTCATTCTTTTCCACCATGGGGATGTTGAGTTGCTGACCTAGTTTGAATTTATGAAATGAAGCATATGTGGCTGACCTTGGAAAATGCTTCTAAGGTTGAATATGGTATAAATGCAAGTCAAGATGTGAAGGATTAGCTGATGATGCAAAGTAACAAAGTAAGCCACAAGCGAAGAGAAAGATTGTGTGAAAGTGAGTTGAGGCAACAATACTTCATTGTGTTAGATTCCTAAAAGCAGTGAGCTGAAGGTTTCTGCAATTTTTTCATCAAGGCTGCAGATATGTTTAAATTGTTGTGGTGGATCTTTCTGTTATCTTTTGTATATGTAGGCAGTGAGCCTCCCTATTGGACAGTGAGTCCTTTTTGTAGGTAGTGAGCCTTTGTATTTGGACAGTGAGTCCCATTCTGGGAAATGAGCCTCTTGTATTTGGTTTTGCTATCACTTTATATTGTGAGTTAATCCTCACCGTGGTTTTTCCCTTATTGGGTTTTCCACGTAAAACCTAGTGTTCATTGTGTTGATTTTACTTTATGTTATCTACATTCCATGTTCATACTTAATAATAAATTAATGTGGTTGTGAAATTGATAAGTGTTGAAGCTTTGTGTTTGAATTTGGTGACAACTGATTCACCCCCCTCTCATTTGTCGTGCACCTTTTAACAGTATTTATACTGGTTTATACCAAAGTTCCCAAAATTACAACACTACAAGCTAACATCAGATCTAGGATAATGAAATCCCACCAAGAATTTGATTTGAAATAGGTCCTGGTTAAAGCAGGACTCATACACCAGGTTGGGTGTATGAGTCCCAGTGTCTTAAACACAAGACACATACTCTAAGAAGTGTTAAGTTCAATGCAATGTTTAAAATGAGGTCTTGAGACCCAAGTGAGACCCATACACCCAAGGTGGCCTATGAGTACCAGATCACTAGATCTAGAACACACAACCTCAAGCATTGAATTATGATTTTTCAATTGTTAAATGTCGAGATTACCTTAAGAAAAATGCATTTAATTAGGCTTTTGGATGCAAAATAGGACCAATTAAGGCATAAAGAAGTCTAGTTTTAGCAAGGAGGGCCGAAACAAGTGTGAAAATGTAAAGGGGTACATTTTCCTACACTACATTTAGCCCCAACTTTAGTGAGAGGAGGAACTTTCTTCAAAATCACACTAAAGTAGACAAAGTCGCATCAAGAGGGGTCCAAGTGTACCAACACTAGTGAGATAAGACGACAACAATCAAGAGGGATGATCAAGCCCCCATGATCAAGATCCTATGGAAAACCAACATAGGCACAAAATAACACACATGTGAATGATGTATGGAGCAACAAAAATATGCAAGCATAGACTGCCAAAGACATAAAGAAGAAATAAAAAGAAAAAGAAGAGTGGAACAAGCCTTGGTTATTTTTCCAACACTATGTGGATCAAGCCTTAGCTGTTTGTCCAAAAAAAAACTTAAGTGGAACATGATGTCCACTATGCAAAAAAAATGCACACTCACAAGGGCTAGTGGAACCTCAGGCCATTCAGTAGGTGAGCCCCTAGAGACACATACGCATGTGGCTAGTATGTGCGCACACACACAAGAAAGTGGCTATGGGAAAGTCATGCCTAAGTTTGACTTCCCATACACTAACCATATGAAAGCTATACCTCCTGATAACTTTGATAAGGATCCACACAACATGAACAACAAGATTCATGAGGAAAAAAAACTTTGTAGGTCAACACTTATGAACAAACATGATGGCTTCACAGGCAAGCAAAGTGTGTTATGCAAGGTGGCCATATAACAGTTATTGTAAATGAAAAATAGTGTAAGGTATGTTCAAAGTGGTTTTTTTTAGTTCATGTAAGGTATTAACTTAGCGAAAATTGTACCTAATGTCTCCAAGAGAGGACCAATCGAAGAATAGAAGATTCACAACTTAGGGGATGTAGTGCGTCACATCAAGCCATTAAGAGGAATATAATATAGTAAGAGAGATCAGGACCTTGAAGGAGATCACACCCAATGTCACCACAAAGGGAAAGAAGCATCACATGAAGTAAGAAGACCACACAATGAAACATGAGTTATAAGTGACTGGAAAATAATAATGTCAATGTATGCTCCCACTTTAAAGAAATTGCTAAACACCATCTTGTGAGCAATTACTTTAAAGTAGTAAATGATAAATGCTAACAATAAAGAGGACATGAGAGCTTATTTGGAAAGCCCTATGCCAAGTCATATGTTTCCAAATGAAGCTACGTCATGAAAATGGGTTGCCCCCAAAATGAAATCCCAAATCACATAAGGGATCCACGAATTCGAAGTCAGTATGTCTTTGCTATAATGTTGTTAGAGAGCTTAGAAATGTCATCATTCCCCAAATACTCATGGAATAGGAAGAATGACACAAAGAGAGAAAAAACAAGGTAAATCTTTTGGGTCAACATGGAAGAGACCTAAATGTCTCGACGCCTTACGTCATCCCCAAAAGGAAAACACAAGACAAAGAAAATATAAAGGATAAACTTTTGGGTCAACATGGAAGAGACCTAAATGTCTCGATGTCTTGCATCATCCCCAAAAGGAAAACAAAAGACAAAGAAAAGATAAAATATTTTATGACATATAGAAGAATGTAGATACAAATAGAGGAATGTCACAAAGAGAGAGATACATCAAACAAAACGGTATGGGGAGATCACATTACACACATGCAATCACACACATAACATGAAAAAAGAAAACAAAGAGAAGACTAGTAAGGCACATGCGAGTCAACCTATAATAGGTCATTTGCATCCCAATATTGTTCATTGTATATGGAAGGTGGACAACTAGCCTAAGGGACAATAAAGAGTGCGGTACTAGGAGCATCACCAAGTTCAACACTCTTCTTAGGAGAACTGTAATTTAAGTTCACAGTAGAGGAAAACAATGAATTCAATTCATTATGCACTTCTTCATCTATTTTAGCAATCTCATCATCATCATCATCTAGGTTAATCACAACAAGAGGTCGAATGATAATGTCTAAAGAAGGTGCTAGTACCTATTGTGGTTGCGATATAGGATCTTTTTGTTATGGTGAGGAGGGAGACTCATCGTGTATTGCTTCACTTGAGTTTGGATGTTGATTTTTCTTGTTTGTTTCTTCATTTAACCTTCGAGCAATAGCACGGCATCTACGCCTAAACTCTCTAGAATTTTTGTTTCTTTTGGTATGACTTTCAAGTTGTGTTTGTGTAGGAGTGGGTTTATCAACAAGAGGTTTCTTTTATTCCCTTAGAGGAGGAACGGAAGGAACCATGGGAGGTTGTTCAACCACTTTCTCTTTAGCTTTGTAATTTTTTTTTATCTTAGGAGGCACAAAGGGATTGCTTTGGTTGTCTCTTGGTCTCTTGTAGGAGACAGGCAAAGGATCTTTCTTGGGTTGGTCTTGGTTAGTTGGAAGGGTTGTTGGTTCAATCATGGTTTCATCAAGGATATGAGGCTCAGTCATGGGTTAAGGCATGTTTTAAAGGGATAATTTTTCTATGTTTTTCCTTAAACTTTTGATAGGATTTGAAAAATAAATCTTCACAAGGTTTAATAGGTTCAATAGGCTCGGGCCAAAATAAATCCAATGAAAAATTTCCATGGGAAGACATAGGATTAAAGTCATTATGGTGCGTAGTAAATGTTTCAATGTAAAAGGAAAACTTTAAGCATTTATGCACAACTAACAGGATGATTTCCATGAAGCATAGCCATGGGTAACCAAGCTTCACACGGAATTGATCTGATGCTGGGATGATGGAGAATAAGACATCTAATTGTTTCAGTCCAACTTTTAAAGGATGATCAAGCCTATTGTACGGAAATAAAAACCATTATGCATTTTTATCCATGCTTTCAGTTTTTCATATGTATCTGTTAGATTAATCATGCATTAGCTAATAATTAATTACTCTTTAATTAATTATTAGTCTAATTTATTCTCATGCACTTAAGCTAAACTTAGGATTGCTTTATTGAGTTAACTAAGTGATTTTTTGTTAACTAGAGTGAGCACCATTTAGGGTTTTGATCCTATAAAGTACTCAACCCTCATTGTAATTATCTCTCGAGCTTTCATATATTTTTGAGTCTCTTGTTTTGGTAGCTTTTTTCTTGTTGAAGAATATTACATATATTGTTTGCAAATCTCTTGCATAAAAGGTGTATTTGTTTGTTGTTTGATCCTGTGGCTCATGGTTTTGTCCTTGTTTCACAATTCTAATATGGTATCAGAGCGTGGAATCAATGAACCCCTTCTCAATTTATGAGGTTTTTTCTTCAACAAGGGTTTGAGGCTCAAATTTAACAAATTTCTATTGGAGACGTTTTCAATTTTTTTCTTCAGAATTATAGCTTCCACTCATTTGTAGGAAAAAGGATTTATGGTTTTTGCAGCTAGGGTCAAAATATCATTTGGGTATCTTTTATATTTTTCATATCTTGAGTAGATCTAAAGAAAATTACTGGCCAAAAAGCACCACGTGTCATTTTTCTATAGGTTGAAGGTCAAAAGAAACTTATTTTTTCATCTTCTGCTTGCTAGATCGAAAAAATATTTTTGGGTTTTATTCTTAGTATTAAAATATTTTTGTTTTTTTGTTACTGTCTATAAATAATGAGTAGAATTTTTAGAAAAAAAATCAGAATTAAAACTTTTTTGCTAGAAAAAATCATTTCCTTCAAGCTAAATTCAACTTTTTTAAAATTCATAACTTTTTCCTTAGTTATTAGATTTTTGTGGTTCAAGTGGCATTGGAAAGTTCATTTTATCCTCTACACAGATCTAAAATCATTTTTAATCATGGAGGCAGATGTGAACATTCATTAGTGCATGCACTATTTCATTTTTTGCATCCTTTTTTGCAGAATAAATGCACTATACCTGGATTTTTTTCCATGCACCTCTAAAATTGGTGGACCTCTATTTTTGGTGGTTTTTTGCTAAATTTGGCAGAGTGCTTTTTTTTCCTAGACTCAACCCCTCTCTATTGGACTTTCCAGTTTTGTACCTCATACTCCAAAGGCCATATCTTGACCATATAGTGGTCTTTTCCAATGTAATTTTTTTTGAAACAGGGTAGAATTTCATGCTCTTTGCAGTGGTGTAGGTATTTTCTAGTTTGGACTTTTGGTTTTTTCTAGAATTCTATTTTCTTAGTGTTGTTGTTGTTTAATTCTCATTTTGGAGGCTTCGACGAGTCATATCTTCTACATCTAGACTCCTTTTTGGGTGCCTTTTTCTTGAAAGTGCATGTTTTTTCATTTACTTTTTTATGGTGCTACCAGTTTCCTCTTTTTCTGTCAGAGAATTGTATTTTCAGCATGTATTCATTTTTTGGACATTATGGGCTCCCATTGTATGCACTTATTATTATGTAAATGCACTAAAATAAAGTGCCTCTCTATTTTACATGATTATTGGGATCTTGCACATCACTTTGTGCCTTATTGTACTTGCACTATGTTATAAAGTGCCATGGGGGGTTTGATGTTTTTCCTTTATTTGCAATCATACCTTTTTCAAGTGAGTGTCCCTTCCACGATAGTAGCTTCATGCGTGTGTGCCTTTTGTTTGCACACCCTTTATATGTGTTGGTACTTTCATGTTCACACGTTCAAATGTTCTTGATTCTTCTTCATGCACTTTATTTTCAACATTCAGTTTCAATGTACCTGTCACACCCCTTGTCAACATTATGGGGGGGTTTCTATTGTTGGTGCTAATGCTTCCTTGGTTTTGCATTGGAGTGAGATATGTATATAGTATTTGTTCCTATGTAATTTCGGATGCAGTGACTGCATTTTGGTGAGATTGATCACTTACCATATGGACACTCTTGCATTCCTATTTGCAACCTTCCATTTTCACTTGATCACTTCTTCAGACTCTTGGTACTTGTGCCCTCCATATCTTTGAGTTCCAAGTGTTTTCCTTTGTTTTCCATCTGATTCGAGTAGTGTCCTTGGGGGCACTCATACAGGTTCTTGTCTTCTTGATCCTAATCATCATCTATTTCAGTGGAGGTTCTTGTTTTAGTATTATAGCAGTCATTCTTCAATAATGTTTGCAACTTCTTAATGCTTTAGTGGTGTTCTTTTGTTCATCATGTGTTCCTATCTTTTGGGACAACTTTGTGTTGGAATCTTCTTCACCTTCACTCTTATTTGGAGGCTTCTTTAGTCCTTCACTTGTATGTCTCTCTTTTGGAGAGGATTTTTCTCCTTTTCTCTAGTTGTGAGAGATCTTTTGCTTGTACATGGGTACCTTACATGGCCTATTTTGTTGGGATCCATCAAGCATTTTTTTAGGGTTTTTAGCTACTCCCTAAGTTCATCTTAAGAGGGGGTGTTAGAGTAATCATGCATTAGCTAAAATTTAATTACTCTTTAATTAATTATTAGTCTAATTTATTCTCATGCACTTAAGCTAAACTTAGGATTGCTTTATTCAGTTAACTAAGTGCTTTTCTGTTAACTGAAGTGAGCACCATTTAGGGTTTTTCTCCTATAAATTAATCAAGCCTCATTGTAATTATCTCTCGAGATTTCGTATATTTTTTAGAGTCTCTTGCTTTGGTAGCTTTTTCTTGTTGAGGAATATTGCATATATTATTTGTAGATCTCTTGCATAGAAGGTGTATCTATTTATTGTTTGATCATGTGGCTTGTGGTTGTGTGCTTGTTTCACAATTGTAACAGTATCTTGATAGAGTTTATGCACAAGTAATAATTATTCATTGATCACATTATCTCCACAGAAGGGATCAATTAATATCCCATTATTGGGCTTGTCATCAATTCAACTGACTATGTAAAGAGAACCATTAGGTTCCTTTTTTATTATATCTTGTGATGAGAAAACAATGTCAAGAGGCATTTTAGTTTGGCCCTTACAAGGTTGAATTTTGTTCAATCCAACCACATTATCCATAGGACTTTTTTCATTAGTATCCATGTTGTCATCATCTGTGTCAACATTCATCACATCATTCTTAGGTTCAATAGCTTTGAAAAATGAAATATTATGATTTGGCATAGGGTTAGTAAAGATTTGCAAGTTTTGGTTGGGAGGGGAAACAAACTTATTACCTTGATCATTGACACCACCAATTTGAATATGATTGGAATCAATGAGGTCTTGCACTATGTGTTTAAGACACTTACAATGTTCTGTATCATGTCTATTTTGATGGTGAAAATGGAAATAGGAATTAGTTCTTGTTGGAAATATATGCCTAAATCATCACAGGCTATAACCTCTATTGGAGCCAAGTCGGTGTGATATTTTTAATGTCTGGTCAACTAGCAGCTTTGAACATTGTGTTTTGTATAGGTCGTTGTGACTTTGCAGGAGTCTTGCCGAACGCTTATTCATTGGAGTCATCAGGGTAACCTATGGTGGCTTAGTAAGAAGTCTTACCGAGTGGAGATCTTTGGCCGACAGGCCATTCTATCGTATATCAGAGAGACTTGGCTGAAAGATTTAAGGTTTCAGTATGAGGTCTTACCGATATGAATGTCTCATCGATAACATTCACTTGGTGTCTTCGAGATAACTCAAAGGTTTCGTTATAAACTCCTGGCGATAGTTGCTTTGTCTCACCGATAGTATACATTAGTATAACATGAGATGGATCAGTAAGAAGTCTTACCGATATGGATGTCTTTCCGAAAGTGTTTAGTTTGAAGTCTTCAGGGAAAGTCTTGGAGTTCGGTATGACTTATATCAATAAGGAATGTCTCACCGACGGTGTACACTCGGGGTAGCACAAAAGATCTCGCTGTGAGGTCTTAATGATGGAAAGAAGCCTTGCTGACTGTTCAGTATGACTTGAGGCTTCAGAGTAACATAAAGAACTCAATAGGATGTCTCGGTGAAAGACAATTGTCTTGCCGATGTGAATACTCATGTCTATGTAACTTATGGACCTCGGTATGAAGTCCTGGTGAAAGTGATGAGTCTCGCCGACTGGTGGATGCTTCAGAACAACATGAAGACTTGGTGGGAGGTCTTGGCGAGAGAAAATTTTTTTGCCGACGATATGACATTTCAATGTGACTTTGAATATCGACATGTGGTCTCACCGAAGAGCGGTAGTCTTGCTGAAAGGAAAACTGAAGTCGATGCAACTTGTGAGCTCAGTAAAACATATTGCCAATAGGATGAACTCTTGGTGATATCAAATGTTGACTGTGTTGGCATCGGGGAGACACGGTCAGTGTCTCACCGATATGCCAACACAGCTTGATTTCCTTTTAACTGTTTGACCATCCTATGTGGAGTCTCGTGGACCAATCAGAGAAGCCGAATGGGAACCATTGGAAGAAAGTTCATTGCGGCAGTTCTAAGAGGAAGCTCAACAGACAGGGAACGACATGAATATAGTTTGTAGTTGCAGATGCTCGATGGTTTGGTTGGTTCGAAGAACAATTGTGTGAATAGTTCAAATTGTATCAGAGTGATTTCTATTCTGTAAAGATTGTAGCTTGAAGGTTCCTGTACAAGATTGGTCATTGTGAAAGCTGCTGTAATCTGGCATTAGAAAGATAAGTCAGAATTATGTATGTAATTATTTGTTATTGTAATACAAAGTGACTTCTCTTGGTGTGGTGAGTTTTTCTCCTATAAGGGTTTTCCCACGTAAATCTGGTGTTCATCTGTATTTGTCTAATTCTCTATTTCTGCTATTTATTTCAAAGTGCATCTTAATTGAACTGTAATTGAAAAATTAAGAGTATATTTGCATTCTTCCCTGAGGTTTTTACGTTAGGAGAGTTTTTTCTGCATCTAGCTTTCCTTAGAAGTGGTATCAGAGCCTGGCCAATTGTGTTATCCTTGTGGGCACGTTGGGTTTTTTGTGTCAATTTTCATTCAGTGGGAGTCTTGTAGAAGTTTGTTAATTCTAATTACAAATTGAGATGGCTAGCATGTCAGGAAAGATTGAAATAGAGAAGTTCAATGGCAGCAATTTTGAGTTGTGGAAACTTAAGATGGAAGATCTATTAGTGGAACATGATCTGTGGCTTGTTGTGTCTGGAACTAAACCTATAGACATGAAGCAAGAAGATTGGGACCTTGCAGATAGAAAGTCTAAGGGGCTGATAAGGCTTTGTTTGGCAGACTCCGTTCTCCTGAATGTGCATGAAGAGAAGACTACCTCTTCCTTGTGGAAGAGACTAGAATCTATTTATCAAGGGAAGTCCTTGGTGAATAAATTGTTCCTAAGGAAGAAGTTATACACTTTGAGAATGCAAGAAGGAGGGTCTGTTGCTAATCATTTGAATGCATTCAACATGCTGATTGCACAGTTAACATCTGTTGGTGTGAAAATTGATGAAGAGGATCGTTGTATGCTGATATTGTGTTCTTTTCCAGATTCATGGGATCACCTGGTGATGGCTATTGGGAGTACAACATCTAGTTTCAAGATGGAAGATGTTGTTGCATCTTTGCTGTCAGAAGAGATGAGAAGGAAATATTTTGAGATGGCGAAGGAGGCCCTTGCTATTAGAGGAAGGTCGAAAGAGAAAGGAAAGAAGAAGGACAAGAAGGCCAGATCGAAATCAGAGGGGAGATCAAAGTCTCCTGGCAAGAATTCCAAGGTGACGTGTTGGAACTGTGGGAAACCTGGTCATGTCCGAAAGGATTGTAAAGAGGAGAAGAAGAAGAAGATGAAGTATTCTTCCAACAATGAGTCTTCTCGTAGTGATGCAGATGCCTTCATTGCAGCCTTGGCTACACAGGCATCAGATGATGTCTAGCTGATTGATTCTGGAGCATCTTTCCACATGACATCTCATATAGATTGGTTCATTAAGTATGAAGAATACAATGGTGGAAAGGTGTACTTGGAAAGTGATTCAACTTTAGATATTGTTGGTCGTGGAAGACTCAGAATCCAGTTCCCTGATGGCAGAGTGAAGGGAATCAATAATGTAATGCATATACTAGGTCTAGCTCGAAACTTACTTTCTGTAAGTATGCTAAATGATATTGGAGTGCAAGTCACGTTCTCTGGAAATGGCTGCAAGATGACTAGAGGCTTAATGGTGCTAGCAAGGGGTGCTCGTATTGGTACCTTATACAAGCTGGATGCACATGTTGTTCAATGTAACAATGTCTCTGTAAAGTCACAGAAGGCTACTCATGGAAGAAAAGAGGGAAATGTTCCTAATTGTGTAAACTCTATGGAAGTTAAACTTCCAGTAGAAAAGACTATTCTCTGGCATCATAGGCTAGGCCACATTGGAGAAAAAGGTTTAAAAACCTTGAAGAATAAAAGCCTAGTTGAGGGGCTTGAAGATTGTAACCTTGAATTCGAATTTTGTGAACACTGTATATATGGAAAGCAGCACCGTGTTTCTTTTTATTTCAGTCCTCATAAATCTTCTGGTTTGCTAGATTATATTCATTCTGATGTATTTGGTCCAGCGAATGTTCCTTCTTTGTCTAAGTCAAGGTACTATGTATCATTCATTGATGATTATTCGAGAAGAACCTTTGTTTATTTTTTGAAAAGTAAAACAAAAGTATTCAGTTGATTTAAGGAATTTAAGAACCTTGTAGAAAATCAGACTGGAAGAAAAATAAAATGCTTAAGGACTAATAATGGCAGTGAATTTTGTTTTGATGGTTTCGAGAGGTATTGTAAAGACCATGGAATTAAAAGACATAAGACTACACCTTATACTCCACAACAAAATGGAGTTCTGAAAGGTTCAATAGGAAAGTGATGGAGATACCATGAAGTATGCTGAGTAGTGCTAGCTTGGAGGAGAAGTTCTGGGCTAAGGCTGTTGCTACTGCATGTTACTTGATTAATCATTCTCCAAATTTTTCTCTTTTTGAGAAAACACCTTTGGAAGCGTGGTATTGTAGAAGCCTTCTCTGAGACATATTCGTGTTTTTGGCTATGAGGCATATGCTCATGTGTCGTATGAGAAAAGATCTAAGTTGGAGAACAAGGCTATCAAATGTATTTTTATTGGCTATAGTGCTGGCATAAAAGGATACAAGCTTTGGAATCCTGATATAAAGAAGGTTGTATCAGTAGAAGTGTAATCTTTCATGAGCTGAAACCTTCTACCTTGGATCTTCAGTTAGAGACAAAGTCGAAAACAATAAGGATGTAGTTGAAATTCCTTCGACACCAGAGAAAGAGGAATTCAAAATTCAAAATGTACCTAAAACTGAGGAGAGCTCAAGTAGTTCTAAAAGTTCTAAAGAAGAAGAAACCTCATCCTCAGCAAGTGAGGAGGTCAACCCATGAAAGAAAACAACCTAATAGGTATGGGTTCTCTTTGATAGATTCTGCTTGTGCCTATGCTTTAATTTCTAGTACTGAAGAGCCTAGGACTGTAAAGGAGGCATTTAAAATGTCTGATTCAGACTCTTGGTTGGAATCCATGAATGAAGAAATGACATCATTAGAAAAGAATGATACTTGGAGTTTGGTGCCTAAAGGCAAAAAGGATGTGGGTTGCAAATGGGTATTTAAAAAGAAGATTGGTCTGGATGGCAGTGTGGAAAAATATAAGGCGAGGTTGGTTGCAAAGGGTTATTCCCAAGCAGAGGGAATTGATTATGGGGAGATTTTCTCTCCTGTAGCTAAGCTGATGTCTATCAGATTTCTTTTGTCACTTGCAGCACCGTATGACTTAGAGGTCAAACAGATGGATGTGAAGACAACATTTCTTCATGGTGATCTTGAAGAAGAAATCTATATGTCCCAGCCTGAGCACTTTGTTGAAAAAGGTAAAGAGAAACTAGTTTGCAAGTTAAAAAAGTCTTTGTATGGGTTAAAGCAATCACCTAGAATGTGGTACCAAAAATTTGATACTTTTGAATTGTCTTTAGGATTTGTGGGATCAAAATCTGATCATTGTGTCTATTACAAAGCTGAAAGTGATCAAGTTCTTATTATTGCTCTCTATGGTGATGATATGTTGTTCATAGGCAATAGTAAGATAATGATTTCTGATCTTAAGTCTCAGTTGTCTGCTAAGTTCAAAATGAAAGATCTTGGTACAACAAGGTATATTCTGGGGATGGAGATAATCGGGGATAGGAATAGTAGAAAGCTCTGGCTCAGTCAGAGTAAGTATATCAAGACTATTCTAGAGAGATTTTGCATGAATGATTGCAAGTAGCTAGTTGTTCCAGTTTTGCATGGAACGAAGCTATCTGTTGAAGACTGTCCAAAATATCCTACTGAGATGGAGGACATGACCAGTGTACCCTATGCTAGTGTTGTTGGCAGTCTTATGTATGCAATGGTCTATACAAGGCCAAGCATTTCCCAAGCAGTGGGAGTTCTTAGTCGGTTTATTGCTAATCCTGGAAGGACACATTGGGATGTTGTGAAAAGAGTTTTCGATATTTGAAGGGCACTTCAAAATATGCTTTGTGTTACCATGGGAACTTGGTTGAATCATAGAGGACTCTCTCAGTATTCGAGGCTATGTGGATTCTAATTGGGTAGGGGACATTGGGCAAGAGGTCCACCGTGGATATACTTTCATGTTGAATGGTGGTGCGTGAGTTGGATGAGTAAGCGCAGTTGTAGTCACTTTGTCCACTACAAAGGCTGAATACATGGCAGCTACACATGCTTGTAAAGAAGCAGTTTGGTTAAAACATTTGTGTTCTAACATTGGTTTTGATGCAGGGAAAATAACTATTTTTTGTGACAGTCAGAGTGCAATTTGGCTAGCAAATAATCCTACTTTCCATGCTAGGACAAAACATATAGATGTACAGTACCACTTTGTACAACATATGGTGGAGGATGGAAAGGTTAGTTTGGAAAAAGTTGATACTCTGGAGAATGTTGCAGATGCATTGATGAAGCCAGTGAGCACAGACAAGTTCAGGTGGTGTGCCAGTTCAATGGGCCTTAGTGCCCATGATTTTTAGTAATTTTTGTTGTGCTCTGGAGGTTCTTGTGTGATCTTCGTCAAGTGGGAGATTGTTGGAAATATATGCCTAAATCATCATAGGCTATAACCTCTATTGGAGCCAAGTCGGTGTGATATTTTTAATTTCTGGCCAACTAGCAACTTTGAAACATTGTGTTTTGTATAGGTCATTGTGACCTTGCAGGAGTCTCGCCGAACACTTATTCATTGGATTCATCGGGGTAACCTATGGTGGCTCGGTAAGAAGTCTTACCGAGTGGAGATATTTGGCTGATAGGCCATTCTATCGTATATCGGAGAGACTTGGCCGAAAGATTTAAGGTTTCGGTATGAGGTCTTACTGATATGAATGTCTCACCGATAACATTCACTTGGTGTCTTCAAGGTAACTCAGAGGTTTCGTTATAAACTCCTAGCGACAGTTGCTTTGTCTCACTGACAGTATACATCAGTATAACATGAGATGGATCAGTAAGAAGTCTTACCGATATGGATGTCTTGCCGATAGTGTTTAGTTTGAAGTCTTCAGGGAAAGTCTCGGAGTTTGGTATGAATTATATTGATAATGAATGTCTCACCGACGATGTACACTCGGGGTAGCACAAAAGATCTCACTGTGAGGTCTTAACGATGGAAAGAAGTCTTGCTGACTGTACGGTATGACTTGAGGCTTCAGAGTAACATAAAGAACTCAATAGGATGTTTCAGCAAAAGATGATTGTCTTTCCGATGTGAATACTCATGTCTATGTGACTTATGGACCTTGGTATGAAGTCTTGGCGAAAGTGATTAGTCTCACCGACTGGTGGATGCTTCAGAACAACATGAAGACTCGATGGGAGGTCTTGGCGAGAGAAATTTTTTTTGCTGATGGTATGAAATTTTGATGCAACTTTGAATATCAGTATGTGGTCTCACCGAAGAGCAATAGTCTTGCTGAAAGGAAAACTGAAGTCGATGCAACTTGTGAGCTTGGTAAAACATCTTGTCGATAGGATGAACTCTTGGCGATATCGAATGCTGACTGTGTTGGCATCGGGGAGACATGGTTAGTGTCTCACCGATATGCCAACACAACTTGATTTCCTTTTGACCGTTTGACCATCCTATGTGGAGTCTCATGGACCAATCAGAGAAGCCGAGTGGGAACCGTTGGAAGATAGTTCTTTGTGGCAGTTCTGAGAGGAAGCTCGACAGACAAGGAATGACATGAATATAGTTTCTAGTTGTAGATGCTCGATGGTTCAGTTGGTTCGAAGAACAATTGTGTGAACAGTTCGAATTGTATTAGAGTGATTTCTATTATGTAAAGATTGTAACTTGAAGGTTCCTGTACAAGATTGGTCATTGTGAAAGCTGTTGTAATTTGGCATCAGAAAGATAAGTCAAAACTTTGTATGTAATTATTTGTTACTGTAATACAAAGTGACTTCTCTTGGAGTGGTGGGATTTTCTCCCATAAGGGTTTTCTCACATAAATCTGGTGTTCATCTATATCTGTCTAATTCTCTGTTTCTGCTATTTATTTCAAAGTGCATCTTAATTGAACTGTAATTGAAAAATTAAGAGTATATCTACATTCTTCCCTGAGGTTTTGATGTTAGGAGAGTTGTTTCCGCATCTAGCTTTCCTTACATTTCTAAAGTTCAGAGGTAATGGATTATTATGATCAAGAGCTTTAAATGGAGGTAAGGAAATCAAGTTCTTCTCTAGAAGCTATAACATGGTGTTACAAAGGGTATTGGGTAAGGGAGTAAATTTTCTTTTCGGATCCCCAAATGTAAAAGGATTTGTCATATTTATAGCAGCCACTTGGGTACCAACACGTTGGGTTGGTTGAGGGGCATTTAGTTGAAGAAAAACTTTATTCTATTTCCTAAAAGGTTGGTAATTATTTTGAGTTGTGGATTCAGAGTTTTCAGGATGGCTAGAGGTGGGTTTTGTTTCAAGACTACTAACTGAGTTTTGATAATCATGAAGAGGAGTACACAAGTGTACAAAGGAATGAAATTTCATCATACCAATTTTATCTTGCATCTTAGTTTGTAAGTTCTCAATGAACATTCATTGAAGGTGAGGATCGCGAATCTTTATGTCAATTTGGGAATAAAGCAATTGGTAGCTTGAAATGAAGTCAATAACCTTTTCATCATCCTTTTGCTTACATCTCATCAAATAAACTAATGTCATATGCACTTGGAAATTGTTGATAAAGGCCTCAAAAAGTTCATTGAATGAACAAATTGAGTTATTCGGTAACGAGGAAAACCATTCTATAGCAGTATCTTTCAAGGACCTAGGGAAAAGTTTAGCCAACAGCTTATCTTCAAGGACGAAATCACTACATAATGTGGTGTAAGTGGAAACATGGTTAGAAGGATCTCCTTTCCCTCCATATTTCTCAAACCTAGGAATCTCTATACCTTGTGGTATTAGCATTCTTAATATCTCCAAGGATAAGGGATTTCTTTTGACATGGTATGAAGGTTGGTCATTTTGATCTTGGTTTATGGTGGAAATTTTTCATTGAAGGGATGAAACATTTTGTAAGAGTTGGTTAAGGATGGCATCATTGGTTGTGTTTTGGGATGGAGGTGAATATGGTGGAGGTGTATATGTCTTCGAGGGGCAAGTGAATGGAATGTTTATGGGAGGTAAAGTGGTAGGAGATATGACGTGAGATGCCACAAAGGTACAAGGATTGTTGAACCAACAATTTTGTTGTGTTCTATGGACTTCTCTTGCACTCTTGGGATCTTTCACCTAAAAGGAGAGATAGAACACTAAAATTGATGTGGCTCACTCAAATAAAGGATTGTATGATATAATTAAGACTAAATGAAATGTTGTAAATGCAACTAAATGATGTAATTGATTGATTATTAATGCAAAACTAATGAAATATGCAATGTTTGAAAACATGGTGAGGTTTGCAAGAATGAACAAGAAACATGCACAAATGAACTCAGAAATGAAAGAGACTAAAAGGAGTGCACCTGGAGACAGATTGTAGATTTGGTAAGATTCAGGAATGCTAGAAAAATCACTATTGATGACAACTGGGACTCATTCGCCACTGATGGTGAATCAGTCCTCCTACTGGTAAAATATCCTAAAATAGATTTCTGACTGTCGGGAATTGGAATCTAAAAAAATCACCTTTTTCAACCTTAAGGTGGGACTCATTCGCCACTGATGGCGAATAAGTCCTCCTCCAAAATTTTGTGAAATCAAAGGTCAATTCTGTAGCTCCAGATCTACACTTGTCTTCTTGTTGGGTTGACAGAGTCAAATCTGCAGAAAATGGACTGTAGGTTGTCTCCAAGCTTGAAATAGGGTTTAGTTGACTTGAAACACTTTGTTGACTTCTTGACCACCTTTCAACAACTAATTGATTAACAAATCTACATACAAAAGTCTGCAAACACACATGCAAAAGGGGAAAAATGGTTAAGAGTTAGGTTATAGGGATTTTCCTTGGTCAAATCCCACTTTGGTAGTCAAACCCTTAATAAAGAAATAAAATGAAATGAAATGAAGAAGGAAATGATGAATAACAACATGCAAATGTCCTAAACTTGCCACGACCTTGTTGAAGAAATCTGAAGATATGTCAATGGCTGCTCCAAAATGATTGATGGATGCTTGATTGAATGATGCAAAGTGCTTGAATTCTTGAATGAGTGAATTAGTGAACTTGATGAATTGGGAGATGTAAAATGAAAAGAAAAACACTTATTTATTCACACTTATGCCCTAATTACCCAATAATACCTCATCACAAGCTGGCATTTAAGGTATTTTTAAAAAAACCTAAAAGAAAATTTGAATTATTTTGATTTTGGAGCCAAGCGGGACTCATTCGCTAGCCATGGTGAATGGGTCCCACCTTGGGCTTGTAAGTGGGTGTCGGGAATTAAGTTACATTTAATGTTGTTTTTTGGGTTTACACTAAAAAATACACTTAATTAAGTCTTGTGAGTGCATAAAGGGGTCATATAAAGCATAAGAAAGGTGTAAATAGTGAAGACAAGCCTAGAAAAACATGAAATCTTGTTATAAGACTTTACAACACTTTAAAATAGGACTTAATAAGTGATTAAAAGGTTATTTTTAGGTGAATTATAATGAAAAGAGTCTAGAGAAGTGTAGAAATGTGTTACAACACTTCACAACACCTTCACAAGACATCATAATTTGAATGTTTAGGACCTAATCTGAATGCATAAGTTACATTGCAACATTAAATAAAAACAAAATAGACCAAGCATCATTAGAGAAAGACCTAAAAGAACATGAAAATGTCAATGATCCATTTTTCTATGGTACATTTATCCCCCACTTTAGTGAGAGGATGAACTTGCTTCAAACTCACACTAAAGTAGCCATGCATATCGAGAAGTAGGTCCAAATGCATTTATTCTAGCAAGATGGAATGAAAACGATCAAGAGGGATGATCAAGCCCCCAGGATGAAGATCCCATGGAAAAATAAACATATAAACAAAGGAACACACATGTGAAAGAGAAAGAGAGAAGGAAGAATCAGATTAAGCTTTGATCATTTATCTAACTAGTTGTTGATAAGATCTAGGTTGTTTGTGAGATAAAGAGAATTTGTACTCACTCTGGGATGATGAAACTCATGGAAATCTGCTAGGTGAGAAGACCGAAAAGGTGAAATACATATGCTAGTTGGTATGCACTCACAAACACATAGGTGGCTATGGGGAAAGTCATGTCGCTGAATGGGCTTCTCGCTCAACCATATCAAAGTTATAGCAAAGCTCCATATGCTTAGAACTCATGAACAAATGCAAAGGTACCACAGGCATGCAAGTTGTGTTATGCAAGGTGGAAAAGATGTAAAAGGTAAAATGCAAAAACATGTTCAAAGGAGTCTTGTTAAATTCATGCAAGGTTTATCACTTAGGGAACATTGTGTCTAATGTCTCCAAGAGAGGACCAATCAAAGAATAATTTTTTTGCAACTTAGGGGATGTAGTGCAATGCAGCAGGCCACCAAGAGGAATGTGATATGTTAGGATAGATCACACTTATGAAGGACATCATACCCAATGTCATCCACAAAGTGACAAACACATCGTATGAAGTGACAAGGCTACACTAGGAACCAAGAATGCAAATGAAATGATGCCAATGTATACCCCCCACTTTAAAGGAAGTGTTACACACTGTTTTGTGAGAAATTAATTTAAAGTAGCGAAGGAAAGAAAATGCAAAAAGAAAACAAGACATGAGATCCAACTTGGAAAGCCTCTATGCCAAGTCATATGTTTCAAAGTAAGGTTGCTTCATGTAAATGAACAAGAAAAAAAAAGAAAGGGAGGTTACCCCCCAAAAAGGAACACACCAAACACATAAGGTATCTATGGATTTGGGGTCAGTATGTTCGTTGCTGAATTTTTTTTACTAAAGAGCTCAGAACTGTCATCATTCTCCAAAGCACATAGAATTGGAAGAATGACACAAAGAGAGAAAAAACAAACAAAAAATAAAGTCCGTTTTGGTTCAAAATGGAAGAGACATAGGGCATCTCAATGCTTTGCATCGTGCCCAAAAGGAAAAAACAAGAAAAAAGGAAATGAAAAGGAAAAAGAAAAGAAATTTTTTTTCGGTCGACATGAAGGAGACATTGCAATCTCAATGCCTTGTGTCATCCCCAAAAGGAAAATACAAGAAAAAGGAAAAGTAAAAAGGAAAAGGAACCGATTGGGTCAACATGGAAGAGACATAGGGCATCTCAACGCTTTGCGTCATCCCCAAAGGGAAGCAAAAAAGAAAAGGACCTTTTGGGTCAACATGGAAGAGACATAAGGTGTCTCAATGCTTTGCATCATCCCCAAAAGGAAAACACAAAACAAAAGCGAAAAAGATAAAGTAGACATATAGAAGAATAGAGGTACAAATAGAGGAAGTTTATAAAGAGTGAGAACATCAAACACACATTACGGGAGAACACGATACACACCTAAAAGCACACCAAAGAAAAGAAAAAGAAAAAAAAGGAAAATGCAAAAAGGCTAGCAAGGCGAATGCAAGTCAACCATCTAACAAGTCATCCACCTCCCAATCATGTTCAATATATTGTGAGGGTAGTTGACTGTCCAAAGGAAGAATTAAAAGTGTCGAACTAGGAGATGTGCCAAGTTCTTCACTTGGTGTAGAAGATTTATCATTTAAGCTCATGGTAGATGAAAATAAAGAGTTTAAATCGGTATGCACTTCTTCATCTATTCTTGTGATCTCCTCATCATCATTATCATCATCAAGATTGATTATGACGAGAGGATGGAGGATAATTTCCAAGGAAGGATGTTTCAGGAGCTGTGGTTGTTGGATCAAATCATTTTGTTGTGAGGGTGGGACTGTACTATCTTGTTGCGGGTCAAGAGGAGGAGGGTGGTCATTTATTGCTTATGTCAAAGGCGGAAGTTGATTTTATTTGTTTTTTTTCATTTTGCATTTGAGGAGCAAGGAGATGACGACAACGCCTATGCTCTCTAGCATCGCGGTTTCTTTTAATTTTATTTTGAAGTTGTTGAGGTGTAAGAGCGGGTTGACCCACCATAGGTTCCTTTTCTTCTTGAGGGGGAAGAACATAAGGAACCAAAGAATATGGGTCAATCACTTTCTCTTTGGCTTTATAAACTTGTTTAATGTGAGGAGGCATGATGAGATTGGTTTCATTTTCTCTTGGAAATTTATATGAGGAAGGGGATGTGTCTATGGTTGGTTGCTCATGAGGTTGTATTGGTTGTTTAGTTTCAGACTCAGGCTGAAGCATGGTCTCATCTAGGATAGGAGAAGTGGAAGTGGATAGGGACATCGAGCGAAGAGACATTTTGACTATTCATTTGGCTTTGAACTTTTCATAAGCTATGAAAAAGAAATCGTTACGAGGGGTGATGGGTTCCATAGGTTCAGGCTAAAAGGCTTCTAAGGAGAAATTACCTTTAGAAGACAATGGATTAAAGCCACTATGGTGTATGGTAAATATCTCATTGTCATGTGAAAACTTCAAACATTTGTGAACAATTGAAAAGACCACTTTCATCAAGCAAAGCCAAGAATAGCCTAGTCGTAGACGAAATTAATCTAATTGTGGAATAATAGAAAATGTTACATCCGAAGTTTTGGGTCCTATTCATAATGGGAGTACGATTGATCTGATTGTAGGGCACACAAAACCAGTATGTTTTTTAATCCATGAAGTTGGCTTATTATAATCGTCTTGATAAAGTTCATGTAATACTAAAAACTCTTCTGTGATCACATTTTCGCCACAAGCGGGATCTATTAATATCCCATTGGTGGGCTTATCATAGATTCGACCGGCTATGTAAAGAGGACCATCGGAAATATTTTTAAGTATATCATGAGAAGAAAAAGTAATATCAAGAGATTTATTGGTTGGGCCCTTACAAGGGATAACGTCTATCCTACCCACAAGTTCATCCATATGATTAACTTGGGTAACATTTGGAGTAGTATCAGGTTGTTCATTATTTGTATCAATGTTCATCACATGAGTGTTTGAAGGTTAACTAACCTTAACAAATGAAACATTGTGTTTAGGAATGGGGTTGGTAAAGACTTGTACATTCTGATTAGGGAGTGCAACAGTCTTATTGCCTTGATCATTGACACCTGTAATGGATAAACGACCCGAATCAATGAGGTCTCGAACTAAGTGTTTGAGACGCTTACATTGTTTAGTGTCATGTCCATTTTTGCGATGAAAATGATAATAATTATTTGGTTTAAAGGTGGGTGGTAAAGGTTTTGTGGGATCAAGGAGTTTAACTATAGGCAAAGTGATCATTTGTTGCTGGAGCAATTGATTCAATGTGTTATGGAGAGTATCGGGTAAGGGGGTAAATTGTCTCTTCAGGTCCCCATAGGTAAAGGGCACCACTACTTTAACAACTACCACTTAACTTGGAATAGGTTGGGTTGGTAGCGGAGAAGGCGGATTGAACTGTAAGAAGCCTTTGTTTGGTTTTCTAAAGTTTTGTGCATTATTTTGGTTGCTTTGCCCAGACTTCTCAGCTCGATTAGAAGTGGACTTTGAATCATGACTAGTAACTCAGTTGTGATAGTCACAAAGGGTTGTGCATAAATGCATGAACGGAGGAAATTTCATCATAGTCAACTTATCCTGAAGATGAGTATGCAAGTTTTTGATAAACATCTTTTGCGGATGTGAATCAAGAATCTTGACATCAATTTGAGCATACAATGACTGATAACGTGAAATGAAATCAATGAATTTTTCATCGGCATTTTGTTTACATCTCATTAAATCAACTATTATATTTTTTGGGAGTCATATGGACTTGGAAATAACTTATAAAGGCATCTAAAAGTTCATTTAATGATCAGATTGAATGATTGGGTAAGTTGGAAAACCACTCCAATGCAGTGTCTTTTAAGGTCCTAGGAAAAATTTTAGCTAATATTTTGTCATCAAGGAGAAAATCATTGCACAAGGCTGCATAAGCATTGACATGATTAGTAGGGTCTCCTTTACCTCTGTACTTCTCAAACCTAGGCATTTCATTTCCTTGTGGAATCTGTGTGCATAAGATCTCGAGGGATAATGGGCTACTACAGACATGATATGTGGGTGGAGCATTTTGACTTTGGCTAATGGTGGATATTTGTTGTTGCATGGATGAAACAGTGTCGAAGAGTTGTGTAATGATGGGATCAGTGTAAGTGGTATGAGGTGGAAGGGAAAATGGTGGAGTGTAATGTTAGGAGAAGTGAAAGGAACACTAAGAGGGGTGAAGGTGGAAGAGGGAACATTTGATTCCACAAAAGAACTAGGAATGCTAGTTGGAATAGTGAAAGAAGGAGTCACATGACTAACCTATTGCATGGTTGTTGTAACTTGAGGAGTGGTATAGGTTGGTATGGATGCTATGGTTGAAGGAGGAGGAATGTGAGATATTCCTCCTTGGCTCACAACAATGTTTGTTGATTGGGATGTGGAAGGAACATGTTTGTTGTATATTTCAACAATTCTCTTCATAACTTGTAAGCCATCATCACTTTCAATCAAATGATGAAGGTTTTCTATGGTAAGTATGGCAGTGGTGGAAATGTTGTCAATGGATAAATATTGTTGTAAATGTGCAAAATCTTCATGAATACTAATGAATTTATCTTGTGGAATGAAACTAGTTTGTGTGTCAACATGCATTGGATGGGAAGGTGAAGTCATATGAGTGGTAGTATCCATACTTAATGCACCATATTCCATACCAGGAGTAGGAGCTCTTGAGATCCCAAGGTCCACAATGAAAGTGCTACTGTGGGAATCCATGAGTCGAGAACTTCGTCTCACTAAAGTATTATCAATGGGGCACCAAACACTCATACAAGTACCACAAAAGATGGGGTGAATGAAAATGCAAACTATGAATGATTAAATGCTAATGAATTTTTTTTTGTAAACTAAAACAAGAAGACAATAACAGGAAACAGAAATGCAAGAAAAACTATGAAAATGCCAGAAATTTCAATGCAAGAAATGCAACTGGATTGATTCGTCTAGGGTGGCAAATGAGTCTAGGTATGAGATTTTTTTGTGTTTTTCTGAAAATTTAAAATGATTTCAATGATTTTCAGATGTAGGATGAGGATGCAAATGCAAATTGTCAGTTTTTGAATGATATGATATGCAAAAATGAAGTTTAGATGAGTCTTTCACCAATGCAATTTGAGAAACCCTAGGATGCAAAAACAAAACAAAACCTAATTGAATGTTGATGGAAATGAAACCTAGGATGCAAGATGCAATGGAAATTAGAAAGATAAAGTGTTCAATATGCAGGTCCACCAAAATGAACTAACAATGTTGTAGGGTCTATGGACTTCTCTTGCACTCTTAGGATTTTTCACCTAAAAGGAGAGAGATAGAACCCCAAAATTGAAGTGGTTCACTCAAATAAAGGATTATATGATGTAATTAAGACTAAATGCAATGTTGTAAATGTAACTAAATGATGTAATTTTCTGATTATTAATGCAAAACTAATGAAATATGCAATGTTTGAAAACACTGTGAGGTTTGCAAGAATGAACAAGAAACATGCACAAATGAACTCAGAAATGAAAGAGACTGAAAGGAGTGCACCTAGAGATAGATTGAAGATTTGGGAAGATTATGGAATACTGGAATTTATCATTGTTAATGACCAGTGGGACTCATTCGCCACTGATGGTGAATCAATCCTCCTACTAGTAAAATATCCTAGAATAAGTTTTCGACTGTTGGGAACTGGAATTTGACAAGATCACCTTTTTTAGCCTTAAGGTGGGACTCATTCGCCACTGATGCAAATCAGTCCTCCTCCAAAATTTTGTGAAATCGAAGGTCAATTCTATAGTTCCAAATCTACAGTTGTCTTCTTGTCGAGTTGACAGAGTCAAATCTGTAGAAAACAGACTATAGGTTGTCTCCAAGCTTGAAATAGGGTTTAGTTGACTTGAAACACTTTGTTGAATTCTTGACCACCTTTCAACACCTAATTGCTTGACAAATCTACATACAAAAGTCTACAAACACACATGCAAAAGGGAAAAAATGGTTAAGGGTTAGGGTATAGGGATTTGCCTTGGTCAAATCCCACTTTGGTAGTCAAACCCTTTATAAAGAAATGCAATGAAATGTAGAAGGAAATGATGAATAACAACAAGCAAATGTCCTAACCTTACCACAACCTTGTTGAAGAAATATGAAGATATGTCGGCTGGTCCAAAATGCTTGATGAATGCTTGATTGAATGATGCAAAGTGCTTGAATGCTTGAATGAGTGAATTAGTGAACTTGATGAATTGGGAAATGTAAAATGAGGAGAAAAACACTTATTTATACACACTTATGCCCTAATTACCCAATAATACCTCATCATAGGCCAACATAAGGTATTTAAAAAAAAATGAAAGAAAATTTGAATTATTTTAATTTTGGAGCCAAGAGGGACTCATTCGCCACCCATGGTGAATGGGTCCCACCTTGGGCTTGTAAGTGGGTGTCGGGTATTAAGTTAAATTTAATGTTGTTTGTCGAGTTTACATTCAAAAATACACTTAATTAAGTCTTGTGAGTGCATAAAGGGGTTATATAAAGCATAAGAAAGGTGTAATTAGTGAAGACAAGCCTAGAAAAGAATGAAATCTTGTTACAAGACTTTACAACACTTTAAAATAGGACTTAAAAAGTGATGAAAATGTCATTTTTAGGTGAATTGTAATGAAAAGAGTCTAAAAAAGTGTAGAAATGTGTTACAACACTTCACAACACCTTCACAAGACATCATAATTTGAATGTTTAGGACCTAATGTGAATGCATAAGTTACATTGCAACATTAAATCAAAGTAAAATAGACCAAGCATTATGAGAGAAAGACCTAAAAGACCATGAAAATGTCAATGATCCATTTATCTATGGTACAATTGCTAGTGGAAATACCTAAGGTAGGAATGACATTACTAGTAGGTTGCATCATTTTGGTAACTTGAGGGTTGGTATAGGTAGGAATAGAGGCAATGGTTGTAGGAGGAGGAATTTGGATTCCTCCTTGACTTTGAGCATTGTTCGAGGTTTGAGCACAACTAGTCGTTGAGGTAAGATGTTTTCCAAAAATCTGAGCTAGGTTACACACAATATTTATTCCTTTTTTGCTTTCAATCATTCAGTGTATGTTATCTATAGTAGGAATAGCAACATTGGAAATGTTTTCAGTACTCACTAGGTTTTGTAGATGTGCTAATTCTTCATGGATTTGGATTAGGTTTTCTTGAGGGACACTAACAACCATTGTTTCAATACTTGTCATACTACTTGAAGGTAAAGAGTTGTTAATGGTATGATCCACACCTAGTGAACTAGTGTCAATACTATGAGTGAAAGAGCTAGATAACCCAAGATCCATGGCGAGTGTGTTATCGCGAGATGACATGAGTCTTGAACTATGTCTCACTGTAGTATTAGTAATATGACACCAAGTTGTAAAGCTCATTCAAAGGACAATCAATGAATGCAAGATAAATGCAATGAACATAAGATAAATGATATGCCTTAATTCCAATTATTATGTTTACAAATTCACTTGAAATGAAACCAAATTAAGCTAGATCTAAGGAAATGAATGAAATAGAAACTCAACAAACTAAAATAGAGATTTGATTATAGCAAACAAAAGCACAAAAATGAAGTTTTTAATGTTGTAAAATGTAGATTCAGACCTAGTATAGGACTAAATTATCCAGATGGGTGAAAGAGTCCCAATTAGGGTTTTTGGAAGATTCAAATACTGAAAAATAGACAACATAGAATTCCTAGAAATATGGTAAAACCACTTGTACAACTTGACTAAATCACCTAAGTGGGTGAATGAGTCCTAGATTAGGGTTTTTAAGTCAAATTCAACAAATTCTAAGTTGATGTTAAGGTTTCTAGTTTCTATGCTCAAATGACTTTTTGCAAGTACAGTTTTTCAATGATGCAAGATGTAGAAATGCAACCTATATGCAGTTTTCCACTAATGCAAGATTTAGGAGTCCTAAATGCAATTCAACTAATGCAAATCTAATGCAAAGTTAACCTAGATCTAGGACTACAATATTCCCCAAATCATAAATGCAAGTGTCCAAAGGTTAGGTTCACCAAAATGAATCGAAGGAAATAGGGTTCCACCTTTTGGGAGATGGAACTAGGTTTAGGACCTATTTAACTCTTAGTTCATTAGGAAACCAAGATTCCTCAACCAAGAGTCCCAATTGAGGGAAGGGGAGAGGGATACTAAGTAGGACTAGTAGTAGGTTTCCTTAGGTGTGATTAAAAGGGGGGTTCACCATTAAAATGAAGCTTCAAAGGAGAAATGTAAACTCTATGCACTAAACCCTAGAAACTTAAAACATGAATCAGATTATTAGACAGAGAAAAATAGGAAAGTATCTAGAGGATAGGAGATGTCTAAACAAGATCTAAAAACCCTAAAATTTTATGTTTTTGAAGTGCATTAGGACTCATACACCAGACTCTGACGATTTTTGTGTATTCTTTGTTACAATATTTACATTGTTGGCTCATTATTTTATGGAGAAGTGAGACATTTAAAAAGCTAAGAATAATGTAATAGATTGTTTGTAACAATATGGTTCCATACAAGGGTTGAGTATTTTTTAATGTATTGGTTGTTTAAAAAATTCAAAAGTAGTTTTCCATATGATTTCAATATTATTTTTAATGTATATTTTAATTTAATATATGTATTTAGAGGGAAGATATAATCTTCAATGATGAGGAAAAATATGAAAGGGAGGGTCTAGTTTTCAATTAGTGGTGAAAATATTACAAATGAGTTTAGATGGAACCCTATAATTTTAAATGGTGTAGTAAAATTTTGGGGGGAAGCTATAGTGTCCAATTATATGGAAAAAAAAGTATAAATAAATTTTAGCCCCCATTTTTGTCCATGGCTAAAAGTGTTTGTTTCATATATAAGGGTTAGTTAAAATTTATCATTAATTACTACTAAGAGACATTATAAGCCTTTTTTGAATGACAGGCCATAGTTTTTAAAATTATTTTGTACTAAAATTAGAATGGTTGTAAGGAATTTCAAATGAAAAAATATAAAAAAATATATAGAAATAGATGGTCCATTATCTTTTAATGAGAAATTAGAATTTAAAAATGTCATTCAAGATGTCATTTATATAAAAGCTTTCCAAGAAAACATTCTCCTCCCAACTGAGAAGAGGCTCCATGTTTCATGGCTATATTTTTAAGCAAGTACTTCTAAAATATTTTAAGAGATTTTATGGTGGCTATTGGTCTCATGTTAAATTCTTGATTGAGGGTGTTAGTTATGATTCAAGTTTAAATAATTATTTAAATCTATTGACACTTGATATATTAGATTGTTGGGTTTTTATTGAATATGGTTGGATGATTTATTGTGATACCCATATAGATAGGAATAATTAAAAGGATTTCGTTGAGAAAGAAGAGGGTCATCAACAAAATTGTTTTGTATAGATATTCTACTATGTTTCAGTTTGTTACATTGGTTTGAAAGAAAAATCCAAATAAATAATTGGTATTAAAGTATTTTTTATTTTATGTATGCTGGAAGGAGATTATTTTTTTTTTCTCACATCTATTTTTTATTTAATATGTCAAGTCAAAATAATATCTCTAATGTACATCTATCTTATAGCCTCTAATATATGTGAATTGTTTTTTTACAGTCCATATATTTGAATTGTTTACAAAATTCTAAAATACAAGTTATTTTATATGGACTAGAAGGGACTCAAATCTAGGATGTATCATGTGCATGTTGGAGTGCTCTTCCATTGAGTTATTGACTCTCTTTGTGATTAGGTATTTTTGTAGGCTCCTTATTATAGTTCAGATGTGATTCATTTCTCCAGTGCTCCCCCTTGAGCCACACTTTGGTGCTCTAGGATCATATTCTAGCTCTGATACCATGTCATTTTCCATGGACTAGCTAGAACTTGAACTCATGATCCGCTATGCGTGTGCTAAGATGCTCTACCACTAAGCTACCAATCCTCTCTATGACTAAGAATTTTTAATAAAATCTAAACTATAATTTGAGTGTAACTTATTTCTTCAAAAAGATATATTTACAAAAAAATATCACGTTTCACTTATAGTCGATTTTTAAATATTGTCATCAATAGTATTAGACTATTAGTTATTGGTTATTTGTTTGACAAACTTGTTTACAACATAGCTTAGAAGTGAGGAAAGCTTATCGTTTAAACTGTGTATTCTTTTTCCTGATGATTGATCATTGAGTGATCCAAAATGTTGACTGAAAAAATACATAGTTTGAATCAGAAGCTCACATCACTACTTCATGGATTGTGGAAAACTCATACCAACTATAGTTTAGATGCATTTTTGTTTAACGTAAGTTGAGTTTTTAATAGGGCCAAAATTTTATTACAAAATAAAACATTTTTACTTTAACAACACACTCTAAGCTTTGACTTACTTTGATGACTTATCTGAAATCACATTTATAGGGAACTAGTGTGATTTCAGGTAAACCACCTAATAGGAAATCAATGTGATTTCAGATAACCACCTAAACAAATCAATATTATATGCAATAACTTCATATTATATGCAATTCTCAAAATTTCTTTCTACTGGAATGAAAAGTCATTCAGGATGTTGCCACAAGAAACAGTCCAACTTGGTACGGCTATAACATTCGTGAGACGCCTTCTAGTATAGCTAGTGGGCTACCGCGTGCTTTTGTTCATGGGCTAGTTAATGCCTGGCAACACTAGAAGATATTCCTGACTGTATCAGGAAATACTTTTGTTCTAGACGTGATAGATGCAAGATGTCGAGCAGAGGATGTAGGGACAATGTGGAAGAGCATGTTTAATAATGTTTTCGAAACTTCATTCGATGAATTTGATATTACCGATGTTCTTAGATAGTGGGGAAAAACTACAATAATCATACCTAACAATTTTTGTAGTCACTTTGTTGCCCTCGAAATGATGGGAGTTATACGTAACCAATAATTCCTTTGTTAATTTAAAAAAAAAACAGATACATTTTTGGAGGGACCAACATCTTTTTCTAACATCTTTTTATTCTCAATCAAAGAAAAAGAAAAATATACAAATAACGAGATGCAATATAACATAATAAATTGTAAGAAAAAATCAACAAGTCTAAATCAATTTGTATAATTATGATATTGCTATCAGGATTCAACCGTGTAGTTTTTCGAGTCAAACTCATTGACTAAAAAAACTATAGAGTTGAATCCCGATAGCAATATCATAATTTGACACGTTGTGGAAAACACCTCCTACTTATCAAATGTACATGTCATGAAAAAGCTTGAAATAGGCAATTGAAAATTTAAAATACAAAGTGGGAGTCTCCAAAAGAAAGACAATACACATATTAGCTAAACATTGATAATATTTAGCTAAAAAGGTAAAAATAATAGCACCAACAAAAATAGTTGCAAGAGAATTATATTTGATATCCAAATTTGTGAATGATTTGTATACTTCGATGTAAACTAGTGGCATAACTTTGTTGATTAATCTAAAGATCCAATTCCAAATAGAGCCTCTCTCCATCACAAATGATGGCCAAACAAAGCAAGGATATCCCTAAAAATTACCAACCATTATTTTTTAGCAAATACGCATTGCCAAACTA
Organism: Sequoia sempervirens; assembly: GCA_007258455.2. Lineage (NCBI taxonomy): Eukaryota > Viridiplantae > Streptophyta > Pinopsida > Cupressales > Cupressaceae > Sequoia > Sequoia sempervirens. The sequence goes on from VDFB02000003.1 coordinate 296,045,687, forward strand.
AGTGCTTCACATTTTCATCTCCATAATGAAAGAAACATTTAATTGATTGCACAACAATATCTTATTCTTTCACCAACCAACAATTTATAGTGCATTAACTTCGAGGGAAGCATTCAAGCATCTAAACTAGCCTTATACTTTCAACTTTAACCACTTGATCTAATGTTTATTATTGAATTTACATTTCCGTTTGATATAGAGATGGGGAACTTGTGATATTTTGGGAAGAAGATTGTAATCATAATCGAATCTTATCAGATTGTATCCTAAAAGACCCTACGGAAATTCTAAGTTGAAATTATGTTCTAGAATTCTAAGTCGGATTTATTTCATTTGTATCAAATGTGCTAATTGCAGAACATTTATCAATTTCAATGTCTTGCAAATAAGGGAATGAAGTCCCTTTTATATGTAGGAGACACGCCTCAAGGAGAGATGTGTCTCATGAGAGGAGTGTCTCCACACAGTGGAGACACGTCAGCTCATGGGACGTGTCCCTTGAGCGCATTAGCTTTCTTAACAACCAAAGTTATTTAGTGTTATCAAAGACTAAGATGTGTGTTTTAACAATCATCTAATATGAATTCCGATTTATCTTGCAAATTTTGATCATCATCTGAAATTCAAATATCTTATTTGATGGTTTTATATTTTAAGAACAGTTTGGTTAAATATAAGTGATGATGATGCATGAATGCAATCATCATTTATATATGACTGAAGCTATCTTAAATCAACACTCCCTCTTAGCTAGGGAGGATATCCAAATCAAATAAGTGGAGATATCACCTTCGCACGTGATATCGAAGATATGATATGTTTTTATAAGATTGTCAAGTCACATGACTTTCTTCATAATCACATCTTTATTATGGTATGTGCACTGACATCAAGTCACATGATGTCTACCATAATAATTCATGGGATATCCATAGATGTATATAGATATCCACCATGATTATCTCTTAAGGATCACAATGATCTTCAAATGACATCAAGTCCCATGATATCCATCAAAGTGTCCAAGAGATACTATCATGACATGTCCATAGATATCAAGTCACATGATATCTATCATGATAGTTCAACTCAACATTGTAGAGTCGACACTTTACAATGTCACATACAAGTGTTCATTATTAGAAAGATCATCACCTTTCAATAATGTACATAGGGGGAGTGGGCCCATATGGTCATGGAGTCACACACATGACAAAAGAGTTTACACATTAAACATCTTTAAATATATTAGTACAACTTCTAAACAATTTTGAATTTCAAACATAATATCAAATTACATTTCAATCATACCAAGCTTCTTCCTGAAGTGTTCAACCTTGATTCGGGAGAGAGGTTTGGTGAGAATGTCTGTTGTTTGATCATTTGTACTAATATACTCCAACTAGATCACATTCTTTTCTACCATGTCTCTTACATAATGGTAGGGGATCTCAATGTGCTTAGATCTATCATGGAATACTGGATTTACAGAGAGTTTGATGCAACTCTGATTATCACAATGAATGATAGTAGGATTCAGGGCTCACCAAAGAGTCCCACAAGCAATTTCCAGAGACATACTACTTCTCTTGCCCCCATAGAGGCTGCAATGTATTCAACTTTTGTCGAGCTTTGAGCTACCGAAGACTATTTTCTACATATCCAAGAGATCATAGCCGATCCCAAACTGAAGCAACATCTTGATGTACTTATCCGATCGGTTACACTTCCAGCCCAATCCGAATCAGAGTATCCATGTAGATCTAATTGATTATTTTTGTAAAGAAGACCATATCCAATAGTGTCTTGAAGATATCTCAATATATGTTTCACAACCATAAGGTGAATTTCCTTTAGCTCACACATGAACTGGCTTAGAGCATTCACTGCATAGCAAATATCAGGTCTGGTGTTAACTAGGTACATCAATGATCCAATCATTTTTCTATATAGAGTGGTATTTGCACACTTAGATTCTGCTGCTACTTCTTTTAGTTTGTGAAGGTTGGTTTCCATAGGTGTAGACATGGGTCTACAATCCAACTTTCCAAACCTCTTCAGAATATCAATAGTATACTTCCCTTGGTTTAGTATGATGCCATCTGATTTCTGCCATACTTCTAAACCTAGGAAGTAGTGTAAGATGCCCAAGTCTTTCATGTCAAACTCTGAAGTTAGATCCTTCTTTCCTTGAGCAATGACGTGATCTTCTCTTGTTATTAGTAGGTCATCAACATATAAAATAATTATTAACATATCACCTTTGATTACCTTAAAGTAAAGATTTGGGTCTGCATCATTCTTGGAGAATCCTAGTCCCAAGAGGTAGCTATCAATTCTTTCATACGAGGCCCTGGGTGCCTATTTAAGTCCATAGAGTGCTTTCTTTAGTCTGCATACATGTGAGTCAGGTTTATGTATCACAAAACCTTCAAGCTATTCTAGATAGACTTCCTCTTCAATGGTTCCATTTAGAAAGGTAGTTTTCACATCCATTTGATGGATCTTCTAGCCTTTAGCTGCTGCAATGGCTATCACTGCTCTCACAGATTTGTAACGGGCAACAGGTGCAAATGTTTCTTCATAATCAATGCCTTCCTTCTGTGAAAAAACTCTTGCCAAAAAATATGCCTTATGTTTTTCTATACTGCCATCAACATGTTTGATTTTGAAGAGCCATTTAGAAGAGACAACAGATTTCTCTTTTGGTCTAGGCACAATATCCCATACATCATTCTTTAGAATGGACTGATACTCTTCCGTCATAGCATCCTTCCATACTTGATGTCTGAAGGCTTTTGAAACATTGGTGGGTTCTGAATTTATGATGTCATTCATTAGAGCAACATAGCTTGAGAACCGTTTGGGTCTTTTACTCTCCCTAAATGTTCCTTTGGGTGTTGCATGATTCTCAGCTTCTTTGATCATCTTTCTAGCCCAAAGTGGCCTCTTCTTGTTGTTGTCATTTGCATTCTCATCTGAAGTAGATTGAAGTTCATTTGGCATTTCCTCAGGATACTCCCTCTGAATCTCAGGAGTAGGTTCCACTTCTAATACCTTAGGGGAATAATTTTCTATTTCACTAGAACTTCTTGCCCTTTTGAATGCAATGTCTTCTTCAAAGATGACATCTCTGCTCAATTCAATTTGATTCTGCCTAGGTATGAATATCTTGTAGGCCTTGGAGGTTTCACTATATCCCATAAATATCCCTTTCTTTCTGGAAGGTTCTAGTTTGAATCTCTTCTCCTTGGGCACATGAATATAGACGGGGCAACCAAAAATCCTAAAGTGACTAATATAAGGTTTTAGACCAGTAAATGCTTCTTCAGGAGTTTTGTTATCTAGGTGAGAATGAGGACATCTATTTTGGATGAAGACAACAGTTCTAGAGGCTTCTGCCCAAAATGAGGTTTCAATGTTCTGGTCAAGCAACATTGCTTTTGCAGCTGCTACAATGGTTCTATTTTTCCTTTCAACAACCCCATTTTGTTGAGGGTTGTAGGCTACTGTAAACTCCCTCTTAATCCCAACATTCATGCAGAATTCCTTAAATATTTCAGAGGTGTATTCTTTCCCATTGTCTATCCTTAAGATTTTTATTTTCTTCCCAGAGAAGTTTTCAGTAAGAGCTTTGAACTCCTTGAACCTTTTAAGGATTTCTATTGACTCTTTACACTTAAGAAAGTAAATACAGGTCTTCCTAGAGAAGTCATCTATAAATATGGCATAGTATAGGAAGCCTACCTTGGAGGGTACAGACATGGGTCCACATAAATCAGAGTGAACCAATTCTAATACATTTTGGGTTTTTCTCAAGCTATTGTGAAAGGATCCCTTTGTATTCTTTCCTAGGGCACAACCTTTACAAGTTCCTTCATGAGTAGGTTTTAACTTAGGTAATCCTGTTACAAGTTTTTCCATGGAAGGTAGGGCACAAAAATGAAGGTTTCCTAATCTTCTATGCCAAATTTCATTTGAATCAGAAGTATCAAGGGTAAGGGCTTGCTTGACTTCAGTGCATAGTTTATAAAGATAACCTTGTCTTACACCTATGTTTAGAGCTTTCTTTATAGTTGAGTTCTTAGGCCATGCCAGAACTTTCCCATCCATAAAGGTAACCCTATATCCATTGTCTTCAAGAGCAGAGATGGATATTAGATTCCTCTTTATTCCAGGTACGAATAAAACTCCAGTGAGTTGAAGGGAGAGACCAAATTTCAATGTGATGGAACAAGTTCCAACCCCTTTTACTTGATGATGTGTTGAGCACTTGAATGTCCTCATCTATAGATTTTTGTTTGTTTTCTTTTGTTGAGAATCTTGTTTCCTCTTGAGGGCAGTCTGTTCTTAGCCTATCAAAGTTGGGGAGTTCAGATCTTGCACTTATTCCTTGAACAAATGGCTCCCATGAGTTTGGTAGGCCTCCTAGTGCAATTAGTGTTAACTCTTTGCTATCAATTTGATATCCAATTGTAGATAATTGATCCCTTAGTTCAATGATCCTCATGAAGTATGCATTAATAGTTTCTCCTTTGTTTATTTGGATATTGTTGATTTGTCTCTTTAATGCAAGAGTCCTACTGGTGTTGTTTATCTCATAGGTGCTCTCAAGGGATTTGAACATTAGATATGTAGTTTCATGTTTTGCTAGAATAGGTACTATGTGGTCCCTAAATGCATCTACTAAGATTTTCATGGCCTTTTCATTATTCTCAATCCATTGAGTTTTCTTAGGATCATTCTCTAGTTCCCTCTTGTTTTCTCTCACAAATGAGTCTAACTTATTTTCTTTGAGAATCATCATGATTATGAATTTCCACGAGGTGAAGTTGTTTGTTCCCTCAAGATGATCTTCAAATCTGATCACACTTGACATTATGAAGAATGAGATGTGAATTCAATTTTTCAAAAATATGAATTTTTTCCTAAGTAATCTGATATCTAGATTTGATTTGGATTCACTCAACTTGGCTCTGATACCATGTAATCGTAATTGAATCTTATCAGATTGTATCCTAAAAGACCCTATGGAAATTCTAAGTTGAAATTTTTTTCTAGAATTCTAAGTCAGATTTATTTCATTTGTATCAAATGTGTTGATTATAGAACATTTATCGATTTCAATGTCTTGCACATAAGGGAATGAAGTCCCTTTTATATGTAGGAGACACACCTCAAGGAGAGACATGTCTCATGAGAGGAGTGTCTCCACAAAGTGGAGACACATCAGCTCATGGGACGTGTCCCTTGAGCGTGTGGGCTTCCTTAACAACCGAAGTCATTTGGTGTTATCAAAGACTAAGATGTGTGTTTTAACAATCATCTAATATGAATTCCGATTTATCTTACAAATTTTGATCATCTAAAATTCGAATATCTTATTTGATGGTTTAATATTTTAAGAACAGTTTGGTTAAATATAAATGATGATGATGCATGAATGCAATCATCATTTATATCTGACCAAAGCTATCTTAAATCAACAAAGACAAAGAAAATTATTTTAATGGGAGAAAAGAGAAATGGTGAGAAGAGAGCTAATTTCACTATTTGAAGAAACTACAAAATAAAGGTGTACATAGTTTAGTAGTCAAATTAGGCAACACTTAGGACTAAACAAAGAGTATGAGTTGATTGGAATAGTTATTTAGATTAAATTTAGCTTTAACATATAGCCAACAAGACTAAAATCCAAATAAGAAAAGTCCTAGGCATCAATCACCAAATTGTTTAAAATCCTTCTTGAACAAATAGTAAGCTTGCTTGGGAAATATTATATCTAGAGGTTCTTTTTGAATTTGGATAATGCATATTCCATCAAACGCAAGAAGAGGTAAAGATAAAGTTCTGTTGAAATGATGTATCCTTCTAGTTTTAAAAATGAGATACTTTTTTCCTTGTTTTCCAAATTGATTGCATAGTAAAAAGGCTCTAATTTAAAAATATGGTGCAAGGAAAAGCTTATCAAGCTATTTAACCTCTTACCATTTCTTTTTAACAACAACATTACCAAGTATATATCTCAACAATATTCTCCTTCATTCTTCTTCTTTATTAATTCTAGTGATCTATTTAGATATTGCAATGTAGGAAAATGTATCCCTTTACATTTTCACACTTGTGTGGGACCTCCCTACTAAAATTTGGCTTCTTTATGCCTTATTTGGCTCTATTTTGCATACAAAAACCTTATTTAATGCATCTTTCTTAGGGTAATCCTAACACATATCTAATAACCAATCATAATTTAATGATATTGGATTGTATGACCCAGATTTAGTGATTTGGGACTCATACGCCACCTTGGGCATATGGGTCCCACCTAAGTTTTGAGGCCTGGTCTTGAAATTTGCATAGAACTTAACATTTCTTGAAATTTTTGTTCCAAGCTTAGCCTACTAGGACTCATACACCCCAAATGGCATATGATTCCTACTTATCTTGGACCTATTTTGAATTCAAATTCTTGGCAGGATTTTATTCTCCTAGATCTGATGTCGGCTTGTAGTGTTGTAATTTCAGGAAATTTGGTATAAACAAGTATAAATACAAGGTTATTTCACATATTTTCTCCTAGAAAGTTTACAAGTGACCTAGCAATTCAAGTATTCAATCATTCTAGAAATTTAAGAACATTCAAGAGAATTCAAGAGTTGATTATCAAGCATTTTGGAGTATTATTCAAGATTCAAGCATCATGTCAAAGTCATCATGCATCATGTTTGTTTTTGAGCTCACATTTGTGATGTAGGTTCTTATGATTCATGCAAGCATTCAAGTCAAAATATATAACATACAATCAAGAGTCAAGATCTACATTCATGCTAGGAATTTCATACAAGATTACAACCTTTATTCCAAGGGGTTGGTGAGTTGCAAAATAGTTTATTTGTTCATTCATCATTCCTTCATTCTATTTGATTTCATTTCAAGGTTTGATTACCAAAACTTGTTTGACCAAGGAAAACCCATATCCATTAACAAAATAACATTTTTCTCTCATTTTGGTGTGTAATTTGCAGATCTAGGTTGAAGATCCATTGAAGAGCAAGATTAGAGAATAGTTTTCAAAGTTTTCAAATTTGTCATCCACACTGCAAGATCACAGAAAGTCATCTACAAAGCAGAATTCAGAGTTTCAAATTCAGATATTTAACAGGAGAGAACCTAAAGGAGGTAACTAGAGGATATCAAAGTTTTATATCAACCTTGATACTGGGAATAAATCACCACTTATAGCATATGAGTCCCAGTATACTAGATTTCAAGCACTTTCTGTAGATCTTGGTTTAGCAGTTCCAGATTTTGATTTTTGCCTGAAACCCTAAATTGGGACTAAATCACCCCTACTGATGTATGAGTCCTAGTGTGCATTAAAATTCATATTTTTGGGAGTGCAGACCTTGTTTTGAGCCTCTTTAGTTTTCCAGGTGCCCCTCTTTCCTTTCTCAGTTCATTATTTCAATTTTCAGTTTCATATCTTAGGTTGCATAGTTAGACTTTCATATCATTTGCATTTCCTTCTTTCCAAGTCTTTGCTTGGTGGTGAACCCCCTTTTGTCTCTAATCACACCCCTAGGAAACCTTATTGCAGATCCCTTTCCCTTGTTCCATCCCTAGATTGATATCTCTAAGGTTTTCTTGAATGAAATATAAGGAAATAGGAGGAAGTTCCTAAACCCTTTTTGTGTTCCATCTCCTAAAAGGTGGAACCCCTATTTCACCTCATTTCATTTTGGTGAACCTATCCTTTAGAACACCTTATTTCTGATTTGGAGTGCATCATAGTCCTAGATCTAGCTCATGTTAAATTTGCATTAGGTCTTGCATTAGTTAATTTGCATCTAGGGTTTCTAAATCTTGCATGCATTAGTGAAAGTGCATATAGGTTGCATTTTTGCATCTTGCATCATTGAAGTTTATTTGAAATATGAAATTGTACATAGTCTAGACTGCATACAAACCAAAAAACCTAACATTCACTCAGAATTTGTTGAAATTATGTCAAAAACCTCATCTAGGACTCATTCACCCCTCTGGGTGATTTAGTCCTGGTGCAGGTTGTTTTACCTAATTTCTAGGAGTTTTATGTTGACTATTTTATAGCATTGAACCCTTGAAAAACCCTAACTGGGACTCATACGGCCCTTTGGGTGATTTAGTCTCATGTTAAATCTGAATCTACATTTTCTTACATTAAAAACCTTGTTTTTGTGCTTCTATTTGTTGTTTCTAGATCTCTATTTCAGTTTATTGAGTTTATATTTCATTCATTCCATTGCATCTAGCTTAATTTGGTTCATTATGTGCATTGCTTAATTTAAAAATTGCATTTACACATTTTCATTCTACATTAGTACATTGCATTTTTTCATGGATATATGCTTTGGTAAGCTTTGGATGTCCTTGAAGTCATTAGTGGATATGTCAAGCTGGGCTTTTGGAAATGACCCTAATGAAATTGAACTCACTCATGCTCACTCAACTCCTAATGCATGTCCTCCTCGTGATGTTGAAATCATTAGAGAAGATGATGACAACATGAACAACTTCATAAATGATTTCCTTAACAACCTTGAGATTAATGCATCTATGGACTATGGAAATGGAATGCACAACTTCCTTTATCCACACCTAAAAGAGGAATGAAGGAAGAGGAATATGATTTCACAAAGTTCACACTCAAGAACAAATCCATGAGATTCCAATGCAAGAGAGATTGAAATTTGTCAAAGGAGATTGTTCTTAAGGCTAGAAAGTGATAAAGATTAACTACTAATGAAAAACTAAGAAAATGCAAGATGTTTGAAAACACGTTGTGATATGCAAAATGACTTAGAAATGCAAACAAACTATAACATAAAATTATGAAATCAAAGGTGTGCACATGGAAATTGGAAAGTGATGGAATGGAGCTCTGGAATCTTGTAGAAGTCACTATTGAAGCCAACTAGGACTCATACGCCAAGTTGGGCGACTTAGTCTTGTTTCGGGAAGATTCTACCAGAACAAGTTTTAGACAAAAGGGTACTCAGAACTGCAAAAGCTCTATTTTTGGGCCTAGCAGTGGGACTCATACACCAAACTGGGTGACTTAGTCCACTTCCACATTTCAAGAAATTCAAGAGTGCAATCTGTAGCTCCCGGTTTGCACTTCTGCTCCTAATAGGTTTCTGGATCCAAAACTACAAAATTTGACCTGTAGGTGTTCTCCAAGCTTCTCTTAGCACTTTGACCACTTTGAATGACTGAAAAATTGTTGGAAACTTCTCCAACCTTTCTCTTTGATAAATCTACACAATAGACCAAACCCTTGAAGTAGAATTATGAAGACATGCAAGTAATGGCTCCAAGGTGCTTGAATGCTCTTCTAGACAAAAATTCCTGAATGCAAAAATCACTTGATTGTTTGATTAGAAAATTAGGAGAATTAGGGAGGATGAAATGAGAGGATAAACCCTATATTTATACACAATTATGCAATATTTCCTAAAAATACCACACCATAGGCTGACCTTAGGTCTTGCAAAATAATAACCTACCAATATTTTGAATTTATTTTAATTTTTGTGCCAAAGGGGACTCATTCACCCCTAGTGGCGAATGGGTTCCACTTAGGCATTTTAAGTGGGTGTTAGAAATTAAATACATATTAAATGATGTTTATCAGGATTATTTTCAAAAATACACTTAAGTAAGGCCTATAAGTGTAAAATGGGGCTAATTAAAGCATAAGAAAGGGTCAAATTATTGATGACAAGCCTAGAAAAGTGTGAAAGTTTGTTACAACACTTTACAACACTTTGAAATAAGACTTGGAAAGTGATAAAAAAGAGGTTATTTAGGTGAAATATATTAATAAGACCCTAGAAAAGTGTGAAAGTGTGTTACAACAATTTACGACACTAGAGTAAGGTACTAGTTGGGTTAGTGCATGGATCTGTGACACAATTTTGGCTCTTAAGATGCCACTTTTTTTCTGAAATTAAAAAAATCTGATTTGCATGAGAAAATGAAGATAGTTACGCTCAAAATTTCAAGATGTAGTAAGAAAAAAATTTGAAGTGCTCCGAGTCTAGTTTCTAAGTTACTATTTTTTTTTGAAATTAATGAAGATTAAGGGTATCAAAAAGGGGGGGCCCAAAATAGGTCCTTTTTTTATAAAAAAAACAACATCGCGCTTGAGAGATCCCCCCTTTTTGATTAACTATTTTTTAGAATTTGAAAAATCCCAATGGTGAGAAATTAGCTAACACCATGTATTTTATCCTCATTCTTTCAGATAATTACTTTAATGAATATATAATATTTTATGAATATTCAAAGTGGACACATCCTGAAAAGCTAAAATTTGAGCGTGCTCCCCCCTAAATTTTTTGAAAACTAATCAAAAATTGATTTATTTTTTTCATCATGTGTAGAATGGAGTCTAGTTTCAAAAAATGTAATTTGTTTCACGTTTCAATGAATGAGTAAAAAATCTATCCTAAAACTAGCACATGTTGGTTTTTGACCAAAAATGGAGGTATTTACAATAGAAGCTATGGATCAAAACCTTAAACTAAATCAAAATGAAAAAAGAATTATATATTTAGATAGCTAAGAGAGATGTCAATGCTATCACAGTTTTTTTATAAACTTGCATTGAAATACATGCAAATGAGATAGGGAGCACAGATGAAAATAGGAGGAAATTTGGCAAATCCTATCAATTAACATGTCCAAAGCAAGTCATTTGGTGAGTGCCAAATTTGGCGCTCGCCAAATGGCACATCACATTTGGCAAGTGCCAAATGTGATGTGTCATTTGGAGAGTGCAAAATGGCCTACTTTGAACAAAACCTAAATTTCCCCTCTTTGGTCAACAACTTTGATAATGCTTAGAGTGCATAGTTTATGATCATAGATGGATAGTTGAGGTTTTACCTTTCATACACTCTCTAACTCATTACCCTAACTGGATAACTCTTTATCCCTCTAAATTTTCTCTCTCTTAGTCCTCACTCCCTTCCACACAACCTAGACTACTCTCTCTTAGTCCAATCCCCTCTCTCAGGTCTCTTGCCCTCCCACCTAGGTACCTAAATAAATCTATCTCACTCCAACCCCCTTTCTCACTCTCTCTCTCTCCCCCTTTGGTTTTTTTGTCTCTCTCACTCCATCTCCCTCTCTTAGGTCATTATATTTCTCTCTCTCAAGTCTCTCCCTCTTACCCCCTCTCTCTCTCTTAGGTCTCTCATTCACTCCCTCTATCTCTCTCCCACTCCCTCTCTCTCACTCACTCTATTTCTCTCCTTGTCTCTTAATCACTCTCTCTCGGGTATCTCCATCCCCCCTCTCTCACACACAGACACACTCCCTCTCTCTCTCCCACTCCCTATCTCTCACTCCATCTATCTCTCTCTCACTCTCTCTCCCTCTCTTAGGTCTCTCCCTCCCACCCCCTTTCCCCCTCTCTCTCTCTCTCAATAATCTCCCTCCCAGCCCCCCTCTCTCTCTCTCACACACACACAAACTCCCACCCCCTCTATCTCTCTCCCACTTTGTCTCTCCCTCTCTCTCAAGTCTCTCCCTCCCATCCCCTCTCCCTTTCTCTCTCTCTCTCTCTCTCTCTCTCTCTCAAGTATCTTCGTCCTACCACATCTCCCTCTCTATCTTTGTCAAGTCTCCCCCTCCTACCCCATCTCCCTCTCATAGTCACTCCCTCTATCTCTCT
>VDFB02000003.1:296057505-296137972 GCA_007258455.2 Sequoia sempervirens
ATGTTTGCACATAAGGTCACTGCCTTGGTGGTCAAAGGAGATTCATAAATAGTTGTCAAGAAATTATGTAACTAGTACACATTTCACAATAGAAGACTGGCAGCCTATCGAAATAGAGTATGGAACCTGATTGAAGATTTCAATGCTTTCAGGATTAGTTTAATCCCTAGAGAAGAGAATCAGATAGACGATTCATTGGCTATTGCTGCAAATACCCTGGAACCCATGCAAGGCTCCAAAATTAAAAGATTATCAGTAGAATTGATGTCCACTCCAATTTTTCTTGATAATATCAAGAAATTTCAAGTTTTTGATGATGATCGACATATTCTTGCTTTTCTAGCAAGTTCAGATGTTTTCGAAGGACAAATCATTGATGAGTCCAACAGGGATCAAGGAGATTGGAAACTTGAAGAATGTGATACATAAGGGGTCATCAATTTAAAAAGCAATAGAATTCCCAAGGGAATGGTGGCCTTGGAAAGAATTTTTGACTCAGACCCAAGGCTATACCTTGCAAGAATAGCACAACAAAGGTAGTGATCAAGTTCCTCACTGAATGCATCACCACTGGGTTTGGGATACCCTTCGCTTTGGTATGTGAGAATGACTCTTCCTTCTCTTTTGCTGAGTTCATTTCATGGGCTTACGATCACAATTTTTTTTTAAAGTATTCTTCAAATTATCACCCACAAGACAATGGAGTTGCAGAATCAACCAATAAGAATCTCTTTGGGGTAATAAAAAAAATTGTTAGAAAACAACCCTAGGGACTGGCATACCCAGCTGAGATTCGCGTTATGGGTAGATAGAACTAGGATTAAGGCTGCTTTAAAGACCTCACCATTCAAGCTGGTATATGGACAAGAGCCTGTGTTCCCTATCCATCTACAAACACCTATCCTTGAGTTCATGCAGAAATTCTACTCTAGTGATGATAGGATAGAAGTAAGATTAGTTGCTTTGTTGAAATTAGAAGAACAGAGAGATGCTGCCTTGCAACAATTCTTTGGACACCAAGATGTTGTCAAGCGATGGTTTGACAAAAGAGCCAAAATCAAGGCTTTCAAGATATCAGACCTTGTGTTGTTATGGGATAAAGCTAGTGAAAATAAGGGCAGTCACCAGAAATTTGACAAGCTCTGGTTGGGTCCCTATCAGATTGCTGAGATCCTAGGAGAAAATGCTTTCCGATTGAGTAGTTTAACTAGGGAACCTGTTCCATTGCCTGTCAATGGATAGTTTCTTAAACACTATTTTGAGTCGTGAAGTTGGTACTTTTGCTAGGTGATACATCTGTGTAAATAGTTTCTGCTTGTAAATAACTCTGTTCTTTATGTGAATAATCTGCTGCTCTTTGTGTAAGTATTTTGCTCTTTTGTTTGTAAATAATTTGCTATTTGTTTGTTTGTCCTTTCTTTCTATCTTTATGTTTCCTTTGTTCTTTTAGTTTCTATTTTGTTTTGTTCTTTGGGGTTTATCTGTTCTTTCCACCTTTAAATAGTGGGTTGTTATTTGAAGCATACTGTGGTTATTAGGAGATAATTGGTTTAGATATTTTCAGGTTTGCTGATTGGGTGATTTTGTCCTAAACTCTTTGTTTTATGCCCATTGTCAACATGAGTTGTGGAAATTCTTGAAAACAAGGTGCAAGGTAAATAACCTTCATTAGCTCCTCTGAATCTGTCATGAATCGTCCAAGATCATCCCCTTTGTAATGGAATATTTGTCTCAAGATGATAGTGTTGTAAGATTTGAGTAAAAAATCTGATCTCCCCAGTGTTGTTATGAGGTCCATGGTAGTTTTCAACCCAGAACAGATGTTGACATATGACATATTGAAAAAAAATTGATTGAATGAAATATCTAAGACTCTATGAGAAAACAAAAAAAAGAAAAGAGAGGACTATTTGAAGAGAAAAGAAGGCTCAATATGAATGGGTGATTCCAGTATCTCTACCGGGGCTATAGACGCTTGGGTGGTAGTAGAGCAATGCTATGAGAAAACTAGAGGTATCTCCGTCAGGGCTATGGATGCCTGACTGGCAGCGGAGCAATTCCGAGGACCTCATTGCACGATAGCTAAAGGGAATCAACTTATGTAGCTCAAATCTTGCACACTGTTGTTCGAAAGATGAAGAAAACTTTATAAAAGAGTGATGTACAATCAATCACACACATAGATTCAGGGGTAGCCAGTGTTGATTTACATTTGAGATTCTAGCTCAGCCTTAATTGCTAAAACTAACCCAACTGGAGTTGTGATGTTCATGAACCAGGAGTTCTGGGTAGCTGAATCCTTCAGTTTCATGAAAATGGTTAAACCATTTTCCCATCCGAGTCACCATTTGTTATGCCTTGCATAACCACCCCATTTTATTCTAGAACAAAATGGGTCCCCCTTTTCTCTTGCTTTTGTTACCTTTGGTTATTTTCTTTACTCTTTGGAGTTCTTCTGTTTCTTCCTGAGTTTTCCTTCTGGTTTTTTCAAATTTTGGTTCTGTCTTAGCTTAAATTGGTTTTCTTCTTGCTGGAAATTGAATGAAATAATCATAAACAATAGTATATTTTATGATAGTGTATTTTATTTGCCTTTGAGAACTAATGGAGGAAATTGTTTTACAAGATTGAATTATTCATTTGAAGATATCTCTTAGGGAAGTCAACTGAAGGAATGCCTTAATCACATTCAACATAAAACTCCTTAGGAAGAAAGTCGCTGAGACCTTTTAGGTGTCTTGCTGACTGGCAAGGTGTATTATTCATTTGGGATCCACCGGTCGCCATGACATCTCGGTCGCTGTAGGGTCTTATATGTCTCTCTGCTAAGGAAGAAGTCTCAACAAAAGGAGGTTTGCATTGTCAAGAGGTCTCATTGACGGATGAACCTCTTGCCGACAATTGCTCACAGGAGCTCTCGGAGAAGGTTTTACATTGGCGAAAGGTCTAGCCGACATGGAAGAAGTCCCACCGAAAAAGGATGTCATCAGGGGATCTTGCTGGGAAAGATTTACCTTCGGCATGATGTTTGGCTGAAGAGGTAGGGTCTCAGTGACTGGGGGATGTGCCACCAAGGGATGTTTCCTTTGGGGTAAAGTTTTGAGTTTCGTTGTGAGGTCTGTGCGACTATGGGGTCTTGTCGAAAGAAGAACGACATCGGGGAGAGTGGTTTGCTTTCAGCATGAAGTCCTGCCGACTATGAAAGGTCTCCCTGAAGCAAAATGAGCCCTCGCCAAAGGGGGTAGGCCTTCAGCATAGCGTCCTGCCGACTTAGGGAGGTCCCACCAAAAGTTTTGAGCTCACCGAAAGGATTTGGGTTCGGGGAGAAGTCTCCCCGACAAGCGGAAGTCTCAGCAGCAGCAAGGGGAGACTTTGGTGTAATGTCCCGTTGACAGACGGGGGTCTCAGTGAAGGATGGTGGTATCGGCAAGAGGTCTCATCGACAGGGTGGAATCTTGCCAAAGTATAATCACATCGGGGAGAGTGGTGTACTTTCGCCATGAGGTCTGGCCGACTACAAAGGCTCTCAGTGACAAGAGAATAATATCGGCGAAGGGTCTCACCGATCTGTTGGAGTCTCACTGAAAGAAAGGGTTTGGGCTCGGCGAGAGTGGGATGATTTTTCTATAGCATCCCAATGACCAAATAAAGTCTTACCGAAATGAAGGAGGCTCGGGCCTAGCTCGGGATGACTAACATGAACTCGTTGAGATGTCTCCCTGACCGATGTTGGTCTTGCTGACTAGCAGTAGCCTTGCCGACGTGTTTTTTCCCTTCGGTGTAGTGGATGTGCTCGATGAAAGGTCCTGTCGATACAGTGAGGTCTCAGCGAAAGGGGCATGATTTTGGGGTAAGGTCTCCCTAAGATGGAATGTGCTCGCCGAGAAAGAGAGGGGCTCAATATAAGGTCTTCTCGACTTCTTTATCTCTTGCCGACAGTGATGGATTTTCCAATGAAAGGAATATCGGTATAACTGAGGAGAACTCGCCATGACCTTTTGCCGATTGAGAGGTCTTGTCAAAAGGAAAAGGAGCTCAAGCCCAAAGAATAAGAATGAGCTCGAAGAAGCTCCGAGCGGATGATTAGGGCATCGGGGTAGCGTCTTGCTGACCCTCTGAGGTCTTGCCAAGTGTGGGTGTGCTCACCAAAGAAAAAAAAGGGCTCGCTAAGAGGTCATGCCAACTAGCGTCTGTCTTGCCGATAGTCTTTGTGGGATTGATACGAGTTTTGTAGCTCGCCAAAAGGTCTCACCGACTGTCACATGTTGCTCCGATAGCTGCTAGAAGAGATATAATCGCATTGGGGAGACACGATTAGTGTCTCACCAACATATGACTTAGTGTGGATCACTTTTGACTGCCCAAGAATCTGGCGTGGTGTTTGTTCGCCCAATCGAAAGGAGCTAAAGGTGAGCCATTGACTGATTGACTACCCCTATGAAGGAGATTGACAGAATGTGAATGACATGAACTTACTCTATGAATGAGCTGATGGATCGGCCCAGGAACGATGGTGTTCGAATCTGAAGGGGAAGGCCTGATGTTCTGCTTCCAGAGGTGGTCAACATGAAGGAAGGCCGAGAGAAAGGAAGAACCACGAAGTCTTAGGGACAGTTAGAGTCTACTGACAGAAAAGGGGCGGATTGGTATTAATGGAAAAATGCTTTAGAGCATTCAAGGTAGCCCTTTAAAGGAGTTGAAAGATAGACATGGATACCAGGAGTAAATGCTACAGCTACAAAAGATTTTAAGGCTTCTCCTGAGGTCAAGCTATCACCGACATGGACAGTGGGGCTTCACATTGAATGCAACATTGACTCTCTTCAGAAAGATCTGAGAGTTGACCCTCTTGAAAGAGATATTTTGTAAACCCTAAAACAGAGGACATCACATTCCTTTTGGTACATTTTCTGTATATATGGCATGTTGGCCTCTTTGTAAAGGGTTGGAAGTTAAGAGTTAGAAGTTAGAAAGAAAAGTCAGTTAGAGGAGATAGAGTAGCATCCTAATTCTTTGTAATGGGAGTTTCTTGTGTCTTCTTAGAGTAGGAGTTAGATTCAGCATAAACAGTAATGTATCTTTCTAGTTTTCTTAGCGTAGATGGAAACAATATGGAGTCTTAGATTCTTTGTACACTAGTGATTGTGCCAGTTTTGTAAATATTGCTTATCTGTTTTACTAATAGTAGAAGCAATCAGATTTTAATCTACTTCACATTATGTTCTTGAATGGTATTTATCTTAAGTTAATCATTTGATTTGAGAATCTTTCAAGGATTGAGGTCTTATTCTATGTTTTATTTAAATGGTAACTTGCAATTTGTTATTTGAATTAGCACTGTGAATGAAGGAGGTTGGGTGTTAATCACAAGTCAATTTTGTTCTACAGTTTTAGTTAGGAATTCCTTGAAAGGTAACAAATCTGGTTAAGTTGGATGAATTATTGTTCTTTTCTGTTCCAAAGCCCTGATCCATCTTTTTCTGTTTCTTTAAAAACCCTAGTTAGAGTAGGTTTAAATTCATGCTTGATCTTAAAACAATCCAGAAGCTCAACACCAGCAGGCCCCTTGAACATTACTGTTACATTGACCATTGAGCAACATCAGCATAGTTGAGAACCAACTATAAAGACCTTAGGGGCTAAGATATCCATGTGTTGTCTTTCTCTTTCAGGAGAAACAGAATAGCAATATTCTGTTTAACTGTTGCTGTGCCATTTGGAGCATCAACAACTTATCAATTTCACAACCACACTAATTTTTTTATTAAGTATGAACATAGAATGCAGATAATAGAAAGAAAAATCAACACAATGAACACCAGATTTTATGTGGAAAACCCAATAAGGGAAAAACCACAATAAGGATTAAATCACAATATAAAGTGATAGAAAAACTAAATACAAGAGGCTCACTACCTAGGGCTCACTACCCAAAATAGGAATCACTATCCAGATACAAAGGATCACTGCCTACAAAAAGGAATCACTGTCCAAATGGGAAGCTCACTACCTATAGATACAAAAGATAACATAAAGATCCACCACAACAATTTATACACATCCACAACCTTGATTAGAAAATTGTAGAAACCTTCAGTTCACTACTTTCAGGAGTCTAACACAATGAAGTACTACTGCCTCAACTCACTTTCACACAATTCTGCTCTTCACTTGTGGCTTACTTCATTACTTTGCATCATCATCCAATCCTTCACATCTCAACTTGAATTTATACCATCTTTAACCTTAGAAGCATTCTCCAAGGTCGGCCACATACACTACATTTCATAAATTTAAACTAGGTTGGCAACTCAACATTCCCGTGGTGGAAAAGAATGAGTGTGGACCAATTAAACACTTAACCAAGACCAAAAGAAACATCTTAGATCAACCACATGCTTCCATAATTAAATTTTAAATTCTTCATATGAAGTGTAAATTCCAGGTCGGCCAAACCTAATGAAAACACAAATGAAAATTGAAGTACATGCTTTCCAACAAGAAGATAACACGTAGATGACATAACACGCTTCATCATGCATTATAACACATCTTAGATACTTCCAGATACATTTTTAGTAGGTGTAACAACATTCAAACAAAAAAATATTTCCAATAGTCCATCCGGACTGTGCAATCCCACACAACTCTGAAGCTCATCTTCCAGAGTACCAAAATTCAAACATCTCTACCAGAACATAGAGAACATTATTACAAGACATATTCCAGATTTGCAAGACCTGAAACAAAACAACAAAGGATTTTAGAGAAAAAACATTTCTCCCAATCCACAGATAACCAACTCTGCCAAAATAGTTCACACATCGGTGAACACAACTTTCACCTTTCGTGAAAACAACAACCACAAATCAGGAGATATCACCAACAAATCACCAAAAAAAAACTTTGAGATCCACACGAGCATATGATCAACATAGAAGAAATATGAAGCACATACTAGAGAACATTCTAAACACATACATAACTCTGACTTCACTCTTTATTAATTTTCTCAAAAGCACTTGGTAACCCATCATTTCAGCACATCTACAACATCATAAGGATAGCTCCAACATCTCAACAGTTTCTCAAATATACATGCACAGTCTACAACAAACTAAACCGTGTTGACATCAATGAAAGTATTAATGACAACACCACCAAACTTGCTCATACTTGCAACAAATACAAGGTTATTTCACATATTTTCTTCTAAAAAGCAATCTAGCAATCTAGCAATTTTCATGAGCAAGTGTGATCTAGTAATTCAAGTACTCAAGAGCATTCAAGAGAAAATCATCAAGCATTTGGAGAAGCATTCAAGATTCAAGCATCATGTAAAATTCATCATGCATCATGGGTGTTTGTGAGCTAACATTTGTGATGTAGGTTTTCATGATTCAAGCAAGCATTCAAAGACATTATCTCATATCAAGATCAAGAGTCAAGATCCACATCCATTGGAGCCATTTCACAAAAGTATGTAGCCTTTATTTCAAGGGTTTGGTGAGTTGTAACATTTCATATTGTTCATTCATCATTCCTTCATGCTATTTCATTTTATTTCAAGGTTTGATTACCAAAACGAGGTTTGACCAAGGCAAGCCCTTATTCCCTAACAAAAAAAATTCCCTCTTCATGTGTGATTAAAGATCTAGGTGATTTGGAGCTTGAAGATCCTTTGAAGATAAAGTTGCAAGATTGAAGAAAGTTATCACAGCTGTCATCTTCACAGAAACTCACCTACAGGGAAGAATTCAGACTTTCAGATTTGGAGATCAGACAAATGAAAGCTACAAAATATTACTAGAGGCTACAAAAGTTTCATTGAAACCCTAATACTAGGACTACATCACCCCTTTGGGCATATGAGTCCTATTTACCCCTTTTCACCAGTTTTTTTAGATCTTGATTTGTCATCTGAAGATTCCAAATTCTGCCCAGATTCCTGTAGCAAGACTAAATCACCTAGTTAGGGGTATGAGTCCCAATGCACTTCAGAAACAAATTTTTTTAGGGTTTTTAGATCTTGTTTAGACATCTCCTATCCTTCGAGTAATTTTCTATTTCTCTTTGTCTAATAATTTGAATTCATGTTTTAAGTTTGTAGGGTTTAGTGCATTAGAGTTTGTTGAAGCTTCATTTTAATGGTGAACCCCCATTTTAATCACACCTAAGGAAACCCCCCATAGTCCTACCTAGTATCCCTCTCCCCTTCCCTCAATTGAGTCTCTTGGTTGAGGGATCTTGGTTTCTTAATGAACTGAGAGTGAAATAGGTCCTAAGCCTTATTCCATCTCCCAAAAGGTGGAACCCTATTTCCTTTAGTTCATTAATGAATATAGTTTAATTAATTTTTGAATTGGTACTAACTGATGCAGGAGCATCCAGTGGTGTAAGGGAAATCTTGCATCACCCAAAAAAATATTTTTTCCTTATTTTCTTTAGTTGTTTTTAGTCCCATGATGGCACTTCAAGGGTGTAAGAGAGTCACAAGTCAAAAAAGGAAAAAAATAATCACTTACTATATTTAGTACAAGTCAGCCTAAACAGGCTTGTATGGAATTAAAAATTTACCCCAAGGAGCATAACTAAAAAATATTTCCGACGATGAAATAATCATCTCAATACCTTGTATGGTTTGGGAGATATTAAAGCTTTTATCTCGAGAAATTTCTCCAGTGCAACTTCAAATTTAAATTTGAAAAACTTAGAAGCCCTAAAATAGCTCAAAAAGTGGACAAAATGATCTCTGATGTTTCAATGTTGTAGATTTTTTTGAAAGATTTCCAACGATATATTATAATAGAAAATTAGACACTCGGATCAAAATTTATGGCCCCACGAAGCTGGCCTACTAAAAAGTGAATTTCATTAAAATATCTTCCTAGGCAAGAAATCAAATGGTGGGAATTTTGACACCAAAACAAAAGGGAAAGTTACACTTTCTAGAACATTCTAGGGCGGTTATTGGGTAATTGTAGAAGGTGGCTCCATTAGTGTAGATTGTGGCTTCGAACAATAGATTGTATTTCTAGAGTTGATTTGGATGTAATGAATCAAGCCCATGAGGTTGTAGCCCTGTAATTTTTGAATTTGTAATTTCATTTCCGAAAAATAATTGAAAGTGAGGTTTTTTCTATCTTGCATTTTCTATGTTGTTATTTTTTATTGTGTTATGTGTGGGGTTTGGGTGGTGTAGCCCTCATCAAGTGGTATTAGAGCAGGTTTTCCTGAGTGTGTAAATAGATCGCCGAATGTGAGGCAGTTTGCACTAGGACTTGTGGTTGTGGGTTTTTGAGAAAAGTGATCAGAATGCCTTTGCGAAGAAATTGTAGTGGTGGAAGAAATGTTATTGTACCAGAAGAGGGTTTTAGAGCCCTGTAGAGACAAGTTCAAGAACTACAAGAGGAGTTGCATTAAGGTTTTGAGCCAAGAAGAGGAGATGAAAGCAAAGAGGGAACTAAGAATGAGGAATAGTTTGAAGAAGAACAAGATGCATAGATCCAGAGCAAGTAAAATTATTTAAGGCTATCTCCAAGATTGGAAAAAGGCCAAAGATTGATGTTTCTACCTTTTCTAGAAATCTTAACCCAAAAGAGTTGATTGATTGGATCAATGATATGGAGGAGTACTTTGAGTATGAGGAGGTGGAAGACCTTGAGAGGATCAAATTTTCAAAGACCAAGCTAAAGGGTCATGTGAATATTTGGTGGAAAGAGGTACAACTAGAATGAAATTGAAGAGGAAAATAGAAAATCACCATATTAGACCAGCTGGTGGAAAAATTAAAAATATAGTTTGTTCATGTGGACTATGAGCTATATTTGTTGAAGAAGATGCAAGGGTTGAAACAAGCAAGAAAATATGTTAAGGAGTATATAGAAAAATTCTACCATGTCCTGATTAGAACAGAGCATTCTGAGGAAAAAAAGTTGTTTGTTACATAAATGGGTTGAAGTCGAGTATTCAAGAAGAGTTGGTTCTGGTAAGAATGTCTAACATTGAAGATGCATATCAATTTTCTTTTAAGGTACAAGAAAAGTTTCAAAATAGAAGGTTTAAAGCAAGCAAACATGTGGGGGTCATGGTGGAAAGACTAGTGGATGGTCATATGGAGGTTGAAATGAAGATCAAAAGAAGGGTGAAGGATCTAGTAGCAGCCAGAACCAAAAAGGAGATAAAACCTACCATCCTCATGATTAAAATAATGGAGACCAAAGAGGAAGAAGAAGATCTAGACGAGGACCGAGAAGATGATGCTTTCGTGGAACCTATTTCCAGTGTAGAGAAGAAGGGCATAGAGCATGTGAGTGTCCTCAACATCAAGGAAGGACAAATAGAAGACCTAAGGGCAATGCACGAGTTGCACATGTAGATGAAGATGTTGAGTCTTCACATTCAGAGGATGCAAAAAGAGGAGAGGTTCTTGTTACTAGAAGAGCCTTGTTGAATGAGGAGAAATAACCAACTCAAAGGAAGAATTTGTTTCGCACTAGATGTAAGTGTGAAGGTAAAGTTTGCAATGTTATTATTGATGGAGGTAGTACTGATAACCTTGTTTCAGAAGACATGGTTAGTAAGTTGCAGTTGGAGAGAAGAAGGCATTTGAATCCATATCAGACTGCTTGGTTATAGAAGGACCATAAAGCTTTGGCAAATGAACAATTTGTCTAGTAAAGTTCAAGATTGAAAATTTCCATGATGAGGTATTGTGTGATATTATTCTTATGAATGTTTGTCATATGTTGTTAGGCATATCGTGGTAGTTTGATCAATGAGTAGTACATGATGGACATGACAACACCTATTCTTTGACAAAGGATGGAGCTTTCATAAGTTGAAGCCCTTGAAAGAGGCAGAGGAAAAGGTATGCAATAATGCCAGAATCTGTTTGGTTGACGAAAGAAATTTTTTAGAAGGTATGAAGCATGAACATATATGTTATGCTTTGATTCCTAGAGTTGATAGAGAAGATCATAAAGAGATACCCATAGAGGTTTCACATTTATTGGATGAGTTTCAAGATATTGTATCTGATAATGTACTTGAGGGTTTACCTCTAATAAGAAATATTAGTCATTAGATGGACCTGATTCCTGGAGCCAGTTTTCTGAATAAGGCAACCCATCAAATGACTCCAGCAAAGAATGAAGAGTTGAATAGACAAGTGCAAGAGTTGTTGTGGAAGGGATTGATTTGAGAGAGTTTGAGTCCATGTGTAGTACCTATAGTATTAGCACTGAAGAAGGATGGAGAATGGAGGATGTGTATAGACTCCCAAGCTATCAACAATATTACAATCAAGTATATATTTCCCTTGTCGAGGATGGATGACATTATGGATTGTTTGAGTGGAGCTGAGTAATTCATAAAGATAGATTTGAAGAGTGGATATCACCAAATATGAATTAGAGAAGGAGATGAATGGAATATAACCTTCAAAACAAAGGAGGGATTATATGAGTGGTTAGTCATTCCTTTTGGGCTAACCATTGCACCCAACACATTTATGCAACTTATGAATGAGGTATTGAAATAATTTTTAGAAAAAAATGTTATTGTTTATTTGGATGATATTTTGATTTTCAATAAGACATTGGAGGAGCACCTGATGCATATCCGAAGAGTTTTTGAGAAGCCAAGGGAGGAGAAGCTACTGATTAATTTGAAGAAATGTAGTTTTGTGAAGAGGGAGTTGGTGTATTTGGGATTTGTTGTCTCAACAGAGGGTCTTAAAATGGATCCAAAGAAGGTGAGAGCTATCATTGAACAACCTACCCCGAGGAGTGTTACAAAGGTAAGATATTTTCATGGTCTAGCAAGTTTTAACAGAAATTTTATTAAGAATTTTAGTAGTATTTATGCACCTCTAACTGAAGCAATGAGAGGGGATAGAAAGGATTTTAAATGGACTATAGGAGCAACAAATATTTTTGATATGTTGAAGAAGAAATTCATAGAGCAACCTATTTTGGCACTTTCGTATTTCAATAAGTTCTTTCAAGTAGATTGTGATGCTAATGGCAGTGCCATAGGATCTATTTTGAGTCAAGAAGGTAAGCTTGTTGCCTATTTTAGTGAGAAGTTGAATGATGCTAAGAAGAAATATTTTTTCTATGATCAAGAGTTTTATACTATAGTTTAGGCTTTGAAGAAATGGAGACACTATTTGTTGCCAAAAGAATTTATATACTGATCAACAAGCTTTGCAATATCTTAATAGTCAAGGAAAGTTGAATCAAAGGCACTTAAAATGGGTTGATTTTTTGCAGAGTTATACTTTTTTTTTTAAGCATAGGAGTGGAAGGCCAAACAGAGGTGCAGATGCCTTGAGTAGAAGTCAAAATTTGTTGATAGAGATGAATATAGAGGTTGTTGGGTTTAATGAACTCAAGAGTTTGTATCCTAAAGATCCAAACTTTGTAGAAGCTTGGAAGGCTTGTTTGGAACCTGTTACATTGGATAGGACAAGATGGTTGGATTTCTTAATCCAAGATGGAGTGTTGTTTAGAGGAAGCCAATTGTGCATTCCAAGGAGTTCTACGAGAGAGAATCTAATCAAGGAGAAGCATAGTGGAGGATTGGCTAGAAATTTTGATCGAGATAAAACCATTGCTCTTGTTAGTGAGAATTATTACTAGTCGTAGTTAAAACAAGATGTGAAGAATTTTGTGCAGAGTTGTAGAGTATGCCACATGTCAAAAGGAACAAGTCAGAATGCTGGATTGTATCAACCATTACATATAATTAAAAGTCCATGGGAGGACATTAGCATGGATTTTGTTCTTGCCTTTCCAAGGAAACAGAGAGGGCATGCAACTTCCATATTTGTGGTGGTGGATAGATTTTAAAAGATGGCACATTTTATTTTGTGTCATAAGACCAGTGATGTTCATGTAGCAGAGTTGTTTTTCAGAGAGGTGGTGATACTACATGGTCTACCAAAGAGTATAATTTCATACAGAGATACCAAAATTGTTTGTTATTTTTGGAGGACATTACGGAAGAAGTTGAAGACAGATTTGAAGCTCAGTTTTGCACACCGTCCACAGACTGATGGAAAAATAGAGGAGGTGAATAGGAGTTTGGGTAACCTACTAAGATGCTTAGTAGGAGATAAGCCCAAGGGATGGGATTTGATTATACCATAGGAAAAAATTTCTTACAACAATTATATCAATAGGAGCACTGGTAAATCACCATTCTAGATTGTGTATGGGAGTAGTCCAAGAACTGCTTGTGAACTGAGAAAGATGGACAAGGGGTAGAAGAGTAGTGCTGAGGACGAATATTTTGCTAAGCACCTAGGGAATTTGAATGAAGAGGTGAAGAACCATATCAATAAGATGAACTCACAGTACCAGGTTAAGGCAGATCAAAAAAGGAGACTTGTATAAGGAGTTCCAGGTAGGAGATGAAGTCATGGTTCATTTTCGAAAGGAGAGGTTTCTAGTTGGTACATACAACAAGTTAAAGATCAAGAAGTTTGGACCATGCAAGATCTTGAAGAAGCATGATTCAAGAAATGCATATGAGGTAGAGTTTTCTGATGAAATTCATATTTCACCTATGTTTAACATTTCAAATTTAACAAAATATCGTGAAGGAGGAATTGATGAAGAAATAATAGAAGCACAATGGAATATTCTAGCACCTAATTTAGAAAGAGAGGAGATAGAAGAAATTTTAGATAGTCATGTGGGATGATCCAACAAAACTGGTTTACAATTCCAATGAGGAAGGAAAATCGCAAAAATGCTCCTATGATTTTTTATTTTTCTTTTTAGGGGTTCACACGAACTGGGGTGTTTGAATGAACCCAAAAGGCGTTTGAATGGACCTTGGTTCAAGCAAACCCTATTAAATGATGGGACCCACTTTTTTGCATTTTTTTATAACGAAGACAATGGAAAATTGAATAGAAGGGGGGGTTTGCTCAAACCAGGGTTAATTTGAACCCTGGTTCTAGCAAACCTCCATGGGGGGTTTGTTCGAACCTGGGTTTATTCGAACCCCTATTTTTTCCCCTTCTCCCCCTCTTGCACCAAATTTTTGTAGAATTTTTCCCTTCGAAGCTCGGGTTGAGGATGAAAATGGAGGAGACTTCACATACCTAACTAGATGATGGCAGTCCTCAGAACGAGCTATCCATTGAATATAATTTTAATATGTTTTGGTTTTATTATGTATTTTATTTTTTATTTTGATTAAACATATGTTTTTTTACCAAAAATCAAGCTCTCTGTTCTACACATGTGGAAAAATAACATATTATCAAAATAAAATTCTAAAAAATATGTTCAAGGTAGGTATTGAGGTCCTTGATCCAATAAACAAAAATGAATTTTGATACATAAACTTTTTTTTATGTTGTATATGGTTTTCCTATGTCTGAATTGTAATTGGTTTGACTTTGAAACTTGATTAAGGAGAAAATATTCAATAAAACACTATGAAAAACCCAGTATTGTTTAGCCACTATAGGTGCCCAAAAGTGAAGATTTAGTTAGAAAAAATCAGTTCAATGTCCAATTTGGCCAAAAATTATAAACCAGTATTGTGGGATCACTTAGACATGGGTAGAAGCACAAGAAACAGGAAATATGTAGAGTTCTTTTTGAAATGGAGAGGAAGGATTGTTGAAGATTCATCATGGTTGTTTGAGGCTGAGGTTAACCATCTTGGTTTCCCTCTAACTTCTGAGAAGTGATAGGGTCACTTTTCAAATTACCCTGGGTGTCTAATGCAGGAGCATCTAGTGGTGTAGGGGAAATATTGCATCACCCAAAAAATTTGTTTTTCTTATTTTCTTTAGTTGTTTTCAGTCCCGTGATGGTACTTAAGGGGCGTAAAACAGTCATAAGTCAAAAAAGGCGAAACTAAATATTTACCCCAAGGAGCAGAACTGAAAAATATTTTTGACAACGAAAGAATCATCTCAATACCTTGTACAATTTGGGAGATATTAGGTTTTTTATTCCTAGAAATTTCTCCAATGTAGCTTCAAATTCAAATTTGAAAACCTTAGAAGCACTAAAACAACTTGAAAAGTGGATGAAATAATCTTCGATGTTTCAACGTTGTAGATATCTTCAAGAGTTTTCCAACAATATATTATAATAGCAAATCAGACACCCAGACCAAAAGTTATGGCCCCATGAAGCTACCGGGCACTAAAAAGTGAATTTCATTAAAATATCTTCCTAGGCAAGAAATCAAACAACAAGACTTTTGGCACCAAAACAAAAGGGAAATTTAAACTTTCTAGAACATTCTAGGGCAGTTATTGTGTAAAAATAAAAGGATTATTTGGAGGTTGTAGAAGGTGGCTCCATTATTGCAGATTGTGGCTCCGAACAATAGATTTTAGTTTCAGAGTTGATTTGGATGTAATGAATCAAGCCCATGAGGCTATTGCCCTGTAATTTCTAAATTTGTAATTTCATTTTCAGAAAATAATTGAAAGTGGGTTGTTTTCTATCTTGCATTTTCTTTGTTGTTATTTACTATTGTGTTATGTGTGGGGTTTGGGTGGTGTATCCCTCATCACTAACAAAATATTTAGACCTATATTTTTCCTTAACACATTTATCTTATCATATACATTAAAATACAAATTTTCTTTTTCATTGAAAGAAGGACATCCATGTGGAGGAGGCACATTTTTTTTGAGTTTTTTCTAACAATTTTTGTTGTTTTTCTAGAGCCTTTAATAGAGGGTATTGCATTTTCAATATGGACTTGTATTCATTATAAAGTTAAAAAATATAGTATTAAATTTAGATATTTAATACTATTATAATTTTTAGAAAAATTACAATAAGGGCTATGTACTTGCAAAATTTGGTATTTTCAAATTCCTTCATTTGATCACCCTAAATGTGAAGTGATTTTTTGTCAACACTTTGATAGGTATGAAGGAGATTTTGCCAAGGATTTGATTTAAGCCTTGAGGGGTTATATCGAGAGGGTTTGATGTAACCTCTTTCAAATGAATCTTCTGTAGGATTAAATGAATACCATGTGAATGTGATGTGTATCTAGGAGAGGTATATTAATGGAGTTTTTAAGATGATGATTACTACCTACTATGTCATTTTTTTGTTTCGCTAGGTGTTTCTATGTGTTGTCATTTTTTATCATCAACGTTTGTGTGTTCATTCCATTTGTATCTTAGTTATTAAGAATTATATGACTACTTATAACCATTTAGACATAGAAGATGATATACATGTGAAACTATGAAGTGAAAATATAAGAGTTAAAACATGAAAAATTGGCTTTTAGTAATTACAAATACTAAAACATGGGGTCCTGTTTGAAGCATAAAACTATGAGTGGTGATGGTTTCTTTGGCAATTAGATAACAAAGAGGGAAGGATGACTAGAGCATGTTTGGATATTAAAGAGAATGATTGTAACATAGGATATTGATTTATGGATGATTATTGCACCAATAAGATAAAATTTTCATTGTCATGCTTATTAAAAAGGAGCTAGGAGTGAAAGTTAAATGAGAGAAAAATGTGTAAAGTAGACACTTTAATCCCTACATTTTGCCCCCACTTTAGCATAAAGTGAGTTGGGTGAATCAAGTATGCTCAAGTAAAATTTAAATTTTTATATTCAATATAGTTGATTTAAAGGATATATAAGCACTTTGTGATTAATGTTATTTTTCTTTTCTTCACTCAAGCACTATGTTTAGATTTGTAAAACATGGTAGAAAAAGTCAACTTATACAATCAAAATTTCATGATGAATATTTTATATTGTTCTAAGAAAATTCAATCTCATCTTATCAAATCTGGTTGGGGCTCATAGACATGTGACATGTTGTTAACCTCCATAAAACCTTGAAATGGATATTGTGAAATTAGAAAGGGGGTCATGTTATATGTAATTATCTTAAAATTATTACTATGTTGGATTTCATGAAGGATACACTTCATGATTGATGTGATTGATGTAGGAACAATGAAGGGTCAATTCAACCAATAAGAAATCTAGGACTTGGGTTACAACACAATATTTTCTAAACTATTGTTTTAAAATAAGATGATGGATATTAAGAAGGTAAAATAGGGGGAGCGCACAAAGTGGTTCTTATCTTGTGAGAAAAATATAGCATAGCTCTCTTCAAAGATTGCCATTGGCTCTCTTCTCAATATTTCTCCTTTTTCCCATTAAAATGTATGTATCTTCGTCTTTCTTCCCAAAATATCACAAGTTCCCTATCTCAATATCAAATGGAAATGTAGATTCAATAATAAATGTTCCATCAAGTGATCAAAGTTGAAAGTCTAAGGCTAGTTTAGATGTTCAAATGCTTACTTGAAAGTTGTTACACTATTAATTGGTAGTTGGTGAAAGATTTTTTTTTTTTTTGTGTAACTGGTTAATTTTTTTTATCATATTGATGAAAATATGAAGCACTTAGTTTGGGAATGCATACTAGATTAAAAAAACAATGGTTAAATATTTTTAGGGATATCCTTACTTTGTTTGGCCATCATTTGAGATGGAAAGATGCTCTTTTTGGAATTGGTTTGAAGAATAATATTATTGTTGATTCTATTAGAAGTTTATCCTTCTTCATTTATGGAAAACTAGATGTATTTCCATATTTTCTCATTCTCGTATTCATCTAGAAACTACAATTACAAGGATTTAATATATTTCTCTAGATTGCTTCACTATCCATCTAGGTATAGGTTATGTCAAAGACCAACGAAGACATTGCTTTTCAATTGAATTAGATTAACCTCCAAGTACAACTTCTTTAGACTAATAAACAAGATTATGCCACTAGTCTTCATCGAACTATACAAATCATTCACAAATCTAGATATTGAATATAATTCTGTTGCAGCTATTTTTATTGATGCTGCTATTTTTAACTATTTTGATCTAAATATTATCAGTGTTAAGCTAATGTGTGTATTGTCCTTTTAGATACTCCCACTTTATATTTTAAATTTTCAATTGACTCTTTCAAGCTTTTTATGACACTGTACAATTTGATTTAGACATCTTACTGCACAATTTATTATAATCATCTTACAATATATTTTTTTTAACATCTCCATGTTTGTATATTTTGCTTTTCCTTTGATCAATACAAAGAACAAAAATATGTTGAAAAAGATGTTGGTCCCTCCGAGAATGTATCCTCCAAGAATGTATCCTTACAAAATAAAAAAACAAAGGAATTATTGGTTATGTGTAACTCCATTTCGAGGCCAACAAAGTGACTACAAAGGTATGATTATTGTAGTTTTTCCCCACTATCTAAGAACATGGGTAATATCAAACTCATCGAATGAAGTTTGGAAAACATTATTAAACATGCTCATCCACATTGTCCCTACATCCTCTGCTCGACACCTTGCATCTATCAATCTGCCTCGTACTGATCTTGTCCGAAAACCCGTGGTACAGGAACCACTGTCTACTTTCTTTTTTGTAAAGCTCCCACGTCTAAAACAAAAGCATTTCCTGTTACAGTCAGGAATTATCATCTAGTGTTGCCATGCATTAACTAGCCAATGCACAAAAGCACGTGGTAGCCCACTAGCTATATTAGAAGGCGTCTCATGCATGTTATAATGAGATCGTGGAAGTGCAAGAAACTTTGAGAATTGCATATAATATGAAGATATTGGAAACAAACACCAGCAGAGTTCTGTAAGTGACAAAGCTAGTACTGGGAAGGTTTTTTCACAGGTATGAGCACCCGGTTTTATATTCTCAGGCCACCCACTCCCTCCATAGAATGTGAATTAAATCCTGCATAGTTCCATGCAGATCGTGTAAACACTATTTTACAAATTGGCCAATGAAAGCTCTTGCTGTTGCATTTTGTTTCACCACAACCTACCTTCATAGGTACTTTTGCTTCGCCGAATGTGCGTCTCCATACTCAAATGTATGATTTGTTTTTTAAATCTTGACTATACAAGCAAGGCAACACATCTAAACTATGTTTTGGGTAATTTGGTTGTTATATCTATTGTTCGCTTAATTTTAGACAAGTTTAAATAACACATTTTAAACTTTGATTGGTGTAGGTGGTTCATTTCAAGTCATACTAATTCTTTATAGTGTGATTTCAGATAAGCCACCTAAGCAAGTTAAATCTTAAAGTATGTTGTTTAAGTCAAAATGTCATTCTTTTATAATAGGGTTTGGGCCCTATTAAAAACTCAACTTACCTTAATAAAAACCACATCTAAACTATAGTTGATATGAGTTTTTCATAATCCATAAAATAGTGATGTAAGCTTCTAGTTCAAACTACATATGTTTTTCAGTTGACATTTTGGATCACACTCAATGATCAATCATCAGAAAGAGGAATGCAAAATTAAAACTAGAAGCTTGCATCACTTCTAAACTATGTTGTAAACAACTATGTCAAACAAATAACCAATAACTAATAGTCTATTACTATTGATGGCAATATTTTAAAATCCGGGCTATAAGTGAAACATGATATTTTTTCTAAATATATCTTCTTGGAAAATAAGTTACACTCAAATTATAATTTAGATTTTATTAAAAAATTCTTAGTCGTAGAGAAGATTGGTAGCTTAGTGGTAGACCTTCCTAGCACACAAATAACAGATCATGAGTTCAAGTTCTAGCTAGTCCATGGAAAATGACATGATATCAAAGCTAGAATATGAGCCTAGAGCACCAAAGTGTGGCTCAAGGGGGAGTGTTGGAGAAATGAATCACATTTGAACCATAAAAGGGACCCTACAAAAATCCCTAATCATAAAAAAGTCAATAACTCAATGGAGAGCATTCCAACATGCACATGATGTGTCCTAGATTTGTGTCCCCGCTAGTCCATATAAAATAACTTATATTTTAGAATTTTAGTAAACAATTCAAATATATAGGCTATAAAAACAATTTAATTCACACATATTAGAGACTACAAGATAAATGTACATTAGAGATGCTATTTTGACTCGACATATTAAATAAAAGAGAGATGTGAGAAAGAAAAATATAATCTCCTTCCATCATACATAAAATAAAAAACTTTAATACCAAATATTTATTTGTATTTTCCTTTCAAACCAATATAAAAAATTGAAACATTGTAGAATATCTATACAAAATAATGTTTTTTGATAATCTTATTCTTTCTCAAAAAACTCCTTATAATTGGTCCTATCTATATGGGTAGATCATAACAAATCATCCAACCATATAGAATAACAACCCAACAACCTAAAAGCAAGTTGAATTCTAGAGAAAATGATGCAAAGGAGAGGGAGCGAGAAGAGGAGAGGAGGGGGAAATTTGAATTCTTGATATGATACAGATAGAGAAGGAGAGAATTCAGAGGATGCAGATGGTTCACTGGTGGGAGGCGACTTGTGCGTGGACAGGTTGTTGATGTTGAGTTGTTGGGTTGTGGTGGCTTCACATTGGCTATTGTTGTTTTCTAGTTGGGTTGAGGTGTTGCAGAGTAGGTTGTTGTCATCCAGTTGGGACATGACAGTTTTGCTTCTTTGTCATGATGGGGTGGAGGCTGTCACTACTCCTCTCCTTTTTGGTTGTTTTCTGGCCTGTGTTTTTGAAGGCTTCTATTGTGGAGTCATTCTTCCTTGGCTTGTGGTGTTTCTTGTCGCTGGCTTGAGTTGTTTGGCCAACGATTCTCTCCAAGTTTTGATTTGGGTTATTATCCTCCTCTGGTCTCTAAGGTTTATTGTTTTGTTGGAGGCTCTTTTCAGGTTTGGCTATGAAGCTGGTTTCAGGTTTGGTTGTGACCTGTTGTTGTCTCCTCCTCTATCTCTTTGGGTTGATGCTTTCTATCTTTCGAGGGTACAAAGTCCTTGGTGCTGGGGAGTTTGGGTTTTGATGGCGGATGAGACTATTGGGTCTTGGTGGCTGGAGATCTTCTTTTGGTCTGTGAAGGTTCAACTTTTTGTGTGGAGGCTGGTTTTTTGAGGCTTTGTTGCCTATGTTTCTGTTTCTGTTTCTCCTTGCTGGTCTAGGTGGTTCTTTATTTCTTTCTTCTTGACTTAGAAGTGTAGGTTCAGTGGTGGTTGGTTCTCCTTTTGGTCTGAGAATCTTTTGTTTATGGAGGGGTTTTTAATCCCTGGGAGGATGTTTTTCTTCTTCTTTGAAAGTGATTATGGGATATTTTTCTACCAATGTTGTGGTGTCTTTTATAATAGTTGGGCTGATTCTATTGTTTATCATGAAGGCCTAGGTGTGTTGGCTTTTCACTCTGATGGTTGAGTTGCTCTCTTATCTTATAATTCTTGAGCTCGTGTTGCGAAAGGATGTTGTGTTTACTTTTTCCACTGATGGGCCTTATTCTTGTTGGATTCTTTGGTTGGGGTCTACTATTGAGGTGGAGGCTGCTCCTTTTGAGGGTGAGCCCTTTCCTATTGAGGTGGAAATGGGAGTTGCAGATTTGGTGAGAAGATTTCCTCTCTCTTACGAGTTTCTATTGAGGTGGAGCTTGTGTGGGCTGGGGAGTTGTCTTTGGTGGAAAGGGTTCTCTTATCATCCTCTCCTATAGAGGGGAGCCCACTCCTTTAGAGGTGGAGTATGGGATGGCTATTCAAGCGGGTTGTTCTGAGCATCTGGTTTGTTGTAGCCTGGTTGTTGTAGGCTGTTATTTTGATCAGTTAGTGGGGTTTTGGGTCTCATTAAAACCTGGTTATTTAGGTTGTAGGTCCCTTCAAAACTTTCTTGTTGTTTGCATCCTAAGTTGTCTTGCTTATTTCTGATGGCTGATGTTGATTTACTATTTTTTCTCTATTAGCAGCTTTCTTGCTTTGGATAGGGTTTTAGATCCATTCAAAATCATATGTATTGAGTTTTGGGGCCCCATCAAAACCTGCTTTTACCATAATAAAAAAAAACCAACAGCCTAATATGTCAACTATCAATAGATTTAAATAATGATTCAAACTTGTATAATAACTAACACCCTCGATCAATAATTTAACATGAGACCAATAACCACCACAAAATATCTTAAAATATTTTAGTAGTACTTGCTTAAAAATTTAGCCAAGCAACAACATGGAACCTCTTCTCAGTTGGTCCAATGTTGGGAGGATAATGATAATTTTGGCAAGCTTTTATATATATGACATCTTGTATGACATTTTTAAATTCTAATTTCTCATTAAAATGTTGAACACAAGTTGTCATTGATCTCAAAGGTGTGTATGATTGTCAAAAGAGATATGATCGGAGGTGACACTATATTTTCAAGAGTTGTACTAGCATACCTATATGTGTTGGTAATTGTACTATTATATCATTTTGATTTCAATAAATATATGTTGCTAGCTATATTGATAAAAGATATTGAGGAGTGTCTGTCTTTAGAAAGTATATTTTAGGACATATATGGAACTACTATCAGAGGTGATCCGAAAGGTTGTACTAAAATGTTTCAGTTCAACGTTTCTCAGTTCTTTTTAAAGGCATTGTTGGCTCTACAATTTGAGAGGAGAGTATATCTACACATGTTTTATCACATTCTAGAGTTTTTAGAGGATGTGTTCCAAATGCAAGAAGTTTGAAGTGCCAGAAGGCTCTTTGTTCCTTTCTATGAACTAGTTGGTGTTCGAGAACTATGTAGTAACGACTAGTAGTGTGCACCATTCAAAGTTAGTGTGAGGAGTCTTGAGATAGGACCTGGTTAATGTTCATGTGGTAGCGCATGACATCATTTTCTTTTAGTGGAAACAAATTTATTTTTGGATCGACTGGTTACAAGCTTCATGGAATTTGAATTTAGGTCCACCTTATGTTATCTTGGTTATTTGTGGACCCCTAACCGACATGGAGTAATGTTTTATGTAATGTCTTGTATATAATCATACATTTGTACAAATGTATAATGTGAAGTATAATTAAAGAGATGGTAGTGAGTGAATATACAAGGAGATGATTGTGCAAGCTAGTGTGCGCCCGTATTAGAAGATCATAAGGAGTGTGGAAAAGGGTCTAAAGTTAGTTCAAAACGCGTATGATATGTTTCGGCTATATTGAAGGTCTACAAACTTTATCATTGTAATTTTGTAGGATTGGTGTTCTACTTATTGAGCTAGTGCTTAGTTCATTATATTGGGGATTGGTGTCTCTTGTAGGTTGATTCCTACTAGTAAAATTGGGGATTGGTGTCTCTGATAGGTTAGTTCCTACTTCATATTGTAAGATTCATTTTCTTTGCGAGGCTAGATTTGGATAATAGATCCAAACAACTATTCTCACTACGGTTTTTCCCATCTTGGGTTTCCACATATATCTGGTGTTCTCTTGTGTGGATGTGTATTCATGATAAGTTCTTGATTAGTAGTAGTGAAGATTCAAGTTTTTTTGTTGAAATATTTATATTGTAATTACGAGTTTTAAATTGATTAGATCGATTGATTCATGCCCCCCTTAGTAGATTGTGTACCCTTTAATTAATATTAGAGTCGGGTCATGGGTTTGAATACCCTTGGGTGATGCTAAGGGGGGATTGTTCGACTAATTTCCAACATCTCCCATCATATTCAAGACATGGACTAATAGCCTCCCATGGATCCATTTATCTTTGGCATTTGTATCGAGCATTGATAGGTCAATCTTTAGGTGCAATGACAAATGTGTTCCAAAAGAAAGTAATGGACCATCTATTTCAATATATATTTTATATTTTTCATCTAAAATTCCTTACAACCTTTCTAATTTTAGTACAAAATAATTATAAAAACTATGAACTCACATTCAGAAAAGGCTTACAATGTCTCGTAGTAGTAATTAATGAGAAATTTTAACTGACCCTCATCTATGAAACAAACACCTTTAGCCATGAAAAAAATGGGTGCTAAACTTTATTTATGATGTTTTTCCATCTAATTGAAAACTACATCTCCCCCCAAAATTTTACTACACCATTGAAAATTATAAGGTTCCATCTAAACTTAATTGTAATATTTTTGCCACTAATTGAAAACTAGACTCTCCCTTTGAAATTTTGCCTCATCATTGAAGATTATATCTTCCCTCTAAATGCATATAGTAAATTACAAAATATAGATTAAAAATAATATGAAATCATATGGAAAATTACTTCTAGATTTTTAAGCAAACAATCCATTACAAAATACTCAACCCTTGTATGGAACCATATTACATTACAAACAAATGATTATATTATTCGTGGATTTTTAAATATCTCACTTCTCAATAAAATCACGAGACAAAAATGCAATTATTGTAACAAAGCATACACAAAAAAAGGGTGTATATATACTAATTATTTTCTAGGTAAGTGTAATCTAACTATAAAAAATAATTTAAAATGAAAAGCATTAATTATATGTGTAGAGTGAATACTAGGTGAATGCAGTTAGGAGAAGTAGAGTAATCAATTTTTTTAGTTGATAATGATTTCCTACTATGTTGTTTATGTGTTTCTAGGCGCTTCAAGTGTTGTCATTTTCCATCATCTAAATTTGCATGTAATTCTATCTTTATCTTAGTCATCATGTAGTATATGACTATTTATGACCATTAAGGGGTATGTGTAGGATCATGATGGGCCAAAAAGTGGCAATATGATGGGTATGTGGCTTATGACTATTTTTTTACCCAAAATTGATGAAAGGAAAAGGGTTTTTAAAGTAGATTCTTAGCTTTCCACTGATATAAATTATGCTTTACTTTGAATTTAATAAGTAATTATTATTCATTTTCTATTCAAATTACGACTAAAGTCCTTATAGATAGGCTGATTGAAAAACATCTATAGCTTTCAAATGGTATCACATTTTTTAATACAAAAAATGTGTCACATTCTATGCTTCACATACTATAGGATTAAAAAAAGAAAATTTGAATTTCATGAAGTTTTGACCAAGTTAAGGTGGTCGACATATGAGTTTTTATATTTTTAAAAAAGTTGTAATAAAAATTCATAATTAATTATTTACTTGGAAAAAATTAGAAAAAATATGCATCATATCGGGGCATGAGTCCTCTACTTATATCTAAAATATTATAAAATAATATTATCATTTTATTATGGTTAGGGTGGTAGACAAACACCTACTTGTTATTTTTTCCCGAATTTAAGTACCAATCGCATTGAAATTTCAAATTTTCACCAAATAGATTTTTTTTTTTTAAACAAAACCTAGTAGTTTAGAAACTACATTTAATTTTCTATAGATTCTATTTTTACATATTTTTGAAATAATATAGATAACTTATTCAAATTTTAATGTCAAGTTGCCTAACTCTGATTTTTCTGAATTTTTTGCCACTTAAGGGCCTATTTTTTCCATGATGATCCTGGACATACCCTAAGACATAGGAAATGATATACATCTGAATTGAAGTGAAAAGATAAGATTTAAAACACACAAAAAAAGATTTTAGTCATTACAAATACTACAACATGGTGTTTGGATAAGTAGGTGTTTGGATGTTAAAGAGCATAATTTTGACATAGGATATGAATTTTGGGATGATTAGTGCACTAATCAATTAAAAAATGTGTTAGGAGCAAAATTTAAATGACAGGGAAAAGTGTAAAGTAGACACTTCCATCTCTACATTTTCCCCCCACTTTAGTATAAAGTAAGCTTAGAGGTGAATCCAATATGCTCAAGTAAAATTAGAGCGTGTGTTTGGTATAACTAATTTAAAGGATATAGAAGCACTCTAAGATTGATGTTATATTTCTTGTCTTCACTTAAGCACCATGTTTAGATTTGTGAAATATTGTAGGAAAAATTAACTTACATAGTGAGAATATCATGATAAATAATTTTATATCATTCTAAGAAATTCAATCCCCTCTTATCGAATCTAGATGTAGGTCATAGATATTGGACCTAGTTATCCTCCATAAAACCTTAAAAGAGATGTTGATTAAGTAGAGAGGGAGTCATTTTATATGCAATAGTCATGAAATTATTACCACGACTTTCATGAAGGATATTTATTTTTGAGTAGGAATAGTGATCCTATAGGTTAACTAGGATTATCTCCTTTTCACATAAACCAAGTAGGGTTTGATGATTGGCTTGCTACCACAACGGAGAACCAACCTCCTAGGTTTATGTTGTCTTGAGTTGCAAAAGAGATAAATTTGATGTGTGTTTTAGCAAGCCAATTTGACATGTAACCCTAGATTCAAATCTATAATTTATCACACAAACAAAACTATTTTTTTTGAAATAGAATGAAGATCTAAATTTAATAGAGACAAAGAGGAACCTGCACTAAAAATTTGAGCTTGAAGTGGCTAGTTAGGGGTGTGGGTGCCCTAGACTAGGTTGCTACTTTTTTAAAATTCAAATGTCTAATTTGTGTATTACAATTTGCTTTGCACTTCACCTAAATCAAAATTTGTTGATGAAATTTTTAGATCTGACTTGCACACATGAAGAGAGGGAAAAGCTTTTGTTGTATAGGGTTTGTTCTTAGTCAAACCTCATCTTAGTATTTCTACCTCCACATACAACAATTGATGATGATCAAGAGGGAATTCCCTAGGTTAGGTAGAGGCAAAAATAACAATAATTGACTGAAATTGATAAATGATAAATGATAATGTTACCTTGATGTGAAAACCCTTAAAGAAGATATGCCACACTACAAGTTAATTGATGGATCCCTTGATTTCTTGATAGACCTACAAAAGGTTAGATCACATACACAATAGATTGATGAAGCTAGCATGTAGAGGATAACTCAATACTTCTCCATAATTGTGTCATAATAACTTCTCATTTATAATTGCCTCCTTATTGATCTCTCTCTAATGTTCAAAATGATAGGAAACTATATTTATATATGCATTTTAATTAATCTTCTTGGGTAGGGGCAGACCTAGGATCATTTTCAAATCATAAAATACCACCAATAAAAGTTTCAATTTTTTAAAAAATTATTTTTTATTCTAGGGCACCCAACACTCGTGCCCAGTTCTTTTTGGCCCAAAATTGTTAGGATGATGAGAATTTAAATATATTTTATTAATTTGGTCCCAAAATGAGTAAACTATTATTATAATTAATGTTCTAAACAAAATAGGGTGTCAAGGTAATGTGAAATTATCAAGGGTGACAATTTTTTATGCTACAAATACACTTCATGATCAATGTGATTGATGTAGGAACAATGAAGGGTTACTTCAAAAATCTAGGACTTAGGTGACAACAAAATACTGTGTACCATTTTTTGGCCTAACTGGGATACTCAAAATCAACATTTTTAAATATTATTTATATTGAACAAATGGTCAATAATTTAAAGATGATGTGAACTAATGAGCTTTGGTATTTTCTATGTAGTTCAATTTATAAACTTTTACTTTTTAAATATATTTATTCCTCTCATTTTTTGTTTTTTTAAATGATTTATTTTTTCTATTTTTTTATTGAGTGACATTTTTCCATATCATATAACTTTCACTACAAATAAAAAATTTCCATGATTTCTTAGAAATAAGCCATTACTCCAATTTCTAGGGAACACATATTTTTCATATCTTTAATCAATATTTTTTATTAATTTTTTAATTTATACTAACAAAATAATTAGACCTATATTTTGCCTTAACACATTTATCTTAGCATACACATTAAAATACAACATTTCTTCTTCATTGAAAGAAGGATGCCCATGTGGATGGAGGTGCATTTTTGGAGATTTTTCTAACATTTTTTGTTGTTTTTTCTAGAGCCTTAAAGAGAGGGAATTGCATTTTCACTATGAACTTGAATTCATCATAAAGTTAAAAATATAGTTTAGAAAAGACATAATGCCATTATAATTTTTAGAAAATTATAGTAAGGACTATATACTTGTAAAATGGTATTTTCAAATTCCTTCATTTGATCACCCAAAAGGTGAAGTGATTTTTTTTGACACTTTGATAGGTGTGAAGGAGACTTTGTGAAGGGTTTAATTTAAGCCTTGAGGGGTTACATCGAGATGATTTGATCTAACCTCCTTCAAATGAATCCTCTCTAAAATTAAATGAATACTACATGAATGTGTATTTAGGAGAAGTATATTAATGGATTTTTTAGATTTTGATTACTACCTACTCTATTGTTTTTTGTGTTGCTAGGTTCTTTTTTGTTGTCATTTGTTATCATCTATGTTTGTGAATTCATTTTGTTGTTATCTTAATCATTAAGCATTATATGAATACTTATAACCATTTAAACATAGGCGAGGATATACATGTGAAGTGAAGTGAAAAGATAAGAGCTTAAACATGAAAAAACAACATTGTCATTATAAATGCTACAACATGGGGTCCTATTTGAAGCATAAAACTATGGGTGGTGATGTTTTCTTAGGAAATTAGATAAAAAAGAGGAAATGATAACTATAACATATTTGGACATTAATTGTGACATAGGATATTAATTTAGGGATGATAATTAGTGTACCAATCAATTAAAATAGTCATTGTCGTGTTTATTAAAAAATGTGCTAGGAGTGAAATTTAAATGAGAGGAAAAAGTGTAAAGTAGACACTTTCATCTCTACATTTCCCCCTACTTTAACATAAAGTGGGCTAGGCGAATCAAGTATGCTTGACAGTAGAATCCAAATTTTGATATGGTATAGTTGATTCAAAGGATATAGAATCACTCTAAGATTAATGTTATTTTTGAACATCTTCACTTAAGAACTATGTTTAGATATGTAAAATATGGTAGAAAAAGTTAACTTACATAGTGAAAATGTCATGATAAATATTTTATATTATTCTAAGAAATTCAATCTCATCTTATCAAATTTGGTTAGCGGTTATAAAGATGTGACCTAGTTAACGTCCATAAAACCTTGAAATAGATGTTGTGAAAGTAGAAATGTGGTTAGTGTTATATGTAATTGTCTTAAAATTATTACTATGTTGGATTTCATGAATGATACACTTCATGACCAATGTGATTGATCTAGATCTAGGAACAATGAAGGGTCAATTCAACCAATAAGAAATCGAGGACTTGAGTTACAACACAATAGTTTCAAACTATATTTTTTTTTAAATATGGTGGATATTAAGAAGGTGAAATAGGGAGAGCACATAAAGTGGTTCTTATCTTGTTAGAAAAATATAGCATAGATCTCTTCAAAGAGTGGCATTGACTTTCTTCTCAATATTTCTCCCTTTTCGCATTAAAACATATGTATCTTTTTCCTTCTTCCCAAAATATCACATGTTCTCAATATCAAATGGAAATGTAAATTCGATAATAAATGTTAAATCAAGCGATCAAAGTTTAAAGTCTAAGGCTAGTTCAAATGCTTAAATTCTTACTTAAAAGTTAAATTACACTATTAATTATTGGTTGGTTACAGATTGAGATGGTTTTTGTGCAATAATTCTATTTTTTTTCATACTAATAAAAATATGAAGCACTTAGTTTGTGAATCCATACTTGATTAAAAAAAAATGGTTTGTTACTTTTAGGGATATCCTTAATTTTTTTAACCATTATTTGACATGCAAAGAGGCTCTTTTTAAAATTGGTTTGAAGAAAAATATTATTGTTGATTCTATTAGAAAGTTTATCCTTCATTTATGGAAAACTAGATGTATTTCCATATTTTCCAATTCTAGTATTCATCTAGAAACTACAATGTAAGGCCTTAACATATTTTTCTAGATTGCTTCACTATCCATCGAGGTATAGGTTATGTCGAAGAACAACAAGGACATTTCTTTTCAATTGAATCAAGTTAACTTCCAATTTTGGCTTCTTTAGATTAATCAACAAGGTTATGTCACTAGTCTACATCCAACTATACAATTCATTCACAAATCTAGATATCAAACATAATTCTCTTGCAACTATTTTTATTAGTGCTGCTATTTTTTACTATTTTTAGTTAGATATTGTCAATGTTTAGCTAGTATGTTAATTGTCCTTCTTTTGGAGACTCCCATAATGTATTTTAAATTTTCAATTGACCCTTTCAAGCTTTTTCATGACAATGTACAATTTGATAAGTAGGAGGTGTTTACCATGTGTCAAATTATGATATTGCTATCAGGATTCAATAATGTCATTTTTGTTGGAATCTGTGCCTCAATTCTTACTGACAAGAAACTCCTTGAAGGCAAAGTTAGTGTGACATCACAGATGTATGGCTGATTAACTATTCTGAAGCTCTAAACTGATCATATTGGCGTGACAGGGTTGATGTCTTGCCGACAAGAATATCGCTATGACTTTCGGCATTTGGCATGACCTTTTGGCGAATGGAGATCCTTGGGTGACAGTTTTGATCTTATCGGGTTAACTCACGAGTGTTAGGGAGAAGTCCCAGTGAATGGTGAAAGTCTCATCGATGACATTTTGGTCATCGGCGAAACTCAAGGCTCTCGGGATAAAGTCTTGGCGATCTGCAGAATGTCTCCGGGTTAACATAAATGTTATCGGGGTAACTCAACAACTTCGATAAGATGTCCTAGCGACATTAAAATGTCTTGTCGATGAAGTAATGCGTTCGACGTAGGTCTTTCCAAATGGTAGTCGTCGGTGTGACTTAGGACTTCGGTATGAAGTCCTGGCAAAGGTGAGTAGTCTCGCTGACTACTGGGCATTTTGGTATGACTTCTTCTGTCGTTGTAACGTCTTGGTGAAGGGCTTAAGTCTTGCCGACTCGGTAAGACTTAGGGAGCTCGGAGAAGGTCTTGGTGAAGATGAAGGGTCTTGCCGATAGGTGAAAGACTTCAGGGTAGCACAAAGCTGTCGACAGAAGGTCTTGGTGAAGACGAAGGGTCTTGCCGATAGGTGAAAGACCTCATGGTAGCACAAGGTTGTCGGCAGAAGGTCTTAGTGAAGACGCGGTGTCTTTCTAATGGAATGTCTGATCACTATGACTTATGCATTCGATATGAGTCTCACCAATAAGGGAAACCTTTGCCGATAGGATTGAATTGGATATCGATGGTTTTGTTATGTCATGTAACTATCGTTACAGCATCTTGCCGACTCGTGGAAGCTATAGCGATATCGATATGAGGACTTTGTGGCATCGGGGAGAAACTGTGAGTGTCTCACCGATATGCCAACAAATTTGAACGTCGTTGACTGTGTGATCATCCTCTGTGGCATCCTGCTGGTCCAATAAGAGGAAGGAGTTTTTTCAAACTAAAGTCAATTGTTTTTTGTAACTGTTGCAGCGCTAGAAAAAACAACATGCAGGGAAAAATCAAGACTTGAATGGAAACTGTCTATGGTTGGCATTGGCGGATAAGGATGCACAAAAGATTTAAAGCAGATTGATTCTATTTTGTATGGATGAACATAATGAGAGAATTGAGTGGTGAAGGGAGAGCATTGTCTGTAACTAGTTGAACAGTGAGAATAAGCTACTGTGACTAACACCAGAA
This sequence comes from Sequoia sempervirens, assembly GCA_007258455.2. Taxonomy (NCBI): domain Eukaryota; kingdom Viridiplantae; phylum Streptophyta; class Pinopsida; order Cupressales; family Cupressaceae; genus Sequoia; species Sequoia sempervirens. The sequence goes on from VDFB02000003.1 coordinate 296,088,914, forward strand.
AGTTGTCTTTCTGATTGTATGTAATTTTGTTACTTAATACAAAGAGATATAGCTTGGTGTGGTGGGTTTTTTCTCGAAAGGGTTTCCCACATAAAATCTGTTGTTTGATTTGTCTTTGTGTATTTTCTCTATTTATGTTATTCCTTCATGTGTGTCTTAATTGGACTATAGTTAGAAAATTAAAAGTACTATCTGCTTACTCCCCTGTGGTTTTGACGTTAGGAAAGTTGTTTCCGCACCTTTGCTTTCCTTACAAGTGGTATCAGAGCCTGGCCAGTTGTGTTGTCCTTGTGAGTGGGTTGGATTTTTTGTGTCAATCCTTTTTCAGTAGGAGTTTTGTAGAGTTCTTTTAATTTAATTACAGATTAAGATGGCGAGCACATCCAGTAGGATAGATATAGAGAAATTCAATGGAAGCAATTTTAAGCTATGGAAACTCAAAATGGAAGATCTGTTAGTAGACTGAGATCTTTGGACTGCTATGTCTGGAACAATGCCTCAAGGCATGAAGCAAGAGGATTGGGACCTTGTAGATAGAAATTCTAAAGGGCTGATAAGGCTCTATTTGGCAGACTCTGTTCTTTTGAACATGCATGAAGAAAAGACTACATCTTCCTTGTGGAAAATATTAACATCTATTTATCAAGGCAAGTCCTTGGTGAACAAGCTGTTCTTGAGGAAGAAGTTGTACTCTTTGAGAATGCAGGAAGGAGGGTCTATTGTTGATCACTTAAATGCTTTCAACATGCTAATTACTCAGCTAACATCTGTTGGTGTGAAGATTGAAGATGAAGATCATTGCATGCTGTTACTGTATTCTTTGCTTGATTCTTGGGATCATCTAGTGATGGCCATTGGGAGTACAACATCCACATTCAAGATGGAAGATGTTGTTGCTTCTCTATTATTAGAAGAAATGAGAAGAAAATCTTCTGAGATGACAAAGGAGGCTCTGGTTGTTAGAGGTAGACCAAAGGAGAAAGGAAAGAAGAAGGACAAGAAGTCCAGATCAAAATCAGAAGGGAGATCTAAGTCTCCTGGCAAGAAGTCAAAGGTAAAGTGCTAGAACTGTGGGCAACCTGGTCATGTCTGAAGGGATTGCAAGGAGGAGAAAAAGAAGAAATCTTCAGGAAATGATTCTTCTCAGAGTGATGCAGATGCCTTCATTACTGCTTTGGCTACATGGGCATTCGATGATGTCTGGTTGATTGATTATGGAGCATCTTTCCACATGACATCTCATAGAGAATGGTTCACGAAGTATGAAGAATACAATGGTGGAAAGGTGTACTTGGCAAGTGATTCATCTTTGGAAATTATTGGTCATGGAAGAGTTAGAATTAAATTCCCTGATGGAAGAGTAAAGGGAATCAATGATGTGATGTATATACTAGGTCTGGCTCGAAATCTACTTTTGTAAGTAAGTTGAATGATATCAGAGTGCAGTTCACATTCTCAGGAAATGGCTGCAAGATGACTAGAGGCTCTATGGTGCTAGCTAGGGGTGCTCGAATTGGTACTATGTACAAGTTGGATGCACAAGCTATTCAATGGAATAGTGTCTCTGCAAAGTCACTTAAGGCTGCTCATGAAGAAAAGAAGGAAAATGTTCTTGATGGTGTAAACTCCATGGAGATTAAACTTCCAGCAGAGAAAACTATGCTCTGGCATCATAGGGTTGGCCACATTGGTGAGAAAGGTCTAAAAACCTTGAAAAATAAAAACCTGGTAGAAGAGCTTGAAGATTGTAACCTTGAATTTGATTTCTGTGAACTATGCATATATGGAAAGCAACACCGTGTTTCATTTTATTCCAGTCCTCACAAAACTTCTAGTTTACTTGATTATATACATTCTAATGTGTTTGGTCTAGTGAATGTTCCTTCTTTTTCTAAATCAAGATACTATGTGTCATTTATTGATGATTATTCAAGAAGAGAATTTGTATATTTTTTGAAAAGCAAATCAGAAGTGTTCAGTTGGTTTAAGGAATTTAAAAACCTTGTAGAAAATTAGACTGGTAGAAAAATAAAATGTTCAAGGATTAACAATGGCGGTGAGTTCTGTTCAGATGAATTCGAAAGGTACTTTAAAGATCATGGGATCAAAATACATAAGAATACACCTTATACTCCACAACAAAATAGAGTTGCTAAAAGGTTGAACAGGACAATAATGGAAAGAGCACGAAGTATGCTGAGTAGTGCTGGCTTGGAGGAGAAGTTTTGGGTTGAAGCAGTTTCTATAGCATGTTACTTGGTAAATCGCTCTCCTAACTCTGCTCTTGTTGAGAAGACACCTTTGGAAGCATGGTCTAGAAAGAAGCCCTCTCTTAGACATTTTCATGTCTTTGGCTATGAAGCATATGCATATGTTCCATTTGAAAGAAGATCCAAGTTGGAAAACAAAGTTGTAAAGTGTATATTTATAGGCTATAGTGCTAGCATAAAAGGATACAAACTTTGGAACCCTAAGACTAAGAAGGTTTTGCACATCAGAAGCATTATCTTTCATGATTTGCAACCTTCTACTTTGGATCTACAGTCAGAGAAGAAATTAGAAAATGAAAAGGATGTAGCAGCAATTCCTCAGACACCAGATAAAGAGGAATTAAAAAATCAAAATGTACCTGATATTGAGGAGAGCTCAAGTAGTTCTGAAAGTTCTGAAGATGATGAAGAACCACCTCATCCTCAGCTTGAGAGGAGGTCAACTTGTGAAAGAAAGCAACCTGAAAGGTATGCATTTTCTTTAATTGAGTCTATGTGTGCCTATGCTTTAATTTCTAGCACTGATGAACCTAAGACTGTGAAAGAGGCATTTAAAATGTCTGATTCAAACTCTTGGTTGGAAGCCATGAATGAAGAAATGGCATCATTAGAAAAGAATGACACCTGGAGTTTGGTTCCATTGCCTAAAGGTAGAAAATCTATAGGCTGCAAATGGATATTCAAAAAGAAAATTTGTCTGAATGGCAATGTAGAAAATAATAAAGCAAGACTGGTTGCAAAAGGTTATTCCCAGGTAGAGGGAATTGACTATGGAGAAATATTTTCTCCTGTAGCTAAGCTGACATCTATTAGATTTTTTTTGTCACTTGCATCAGCATATGATTTAGAGATTGAACAGATGGATGTGAAAACAATGTTTCTTCATGGTGATCTTGAAGAAGAAATTTATATGTCTCATTTAGAGCACTTTGTGGTAAAAGGTAAGGAAAGATTGGTTTGCAAGTTGAAGAAATATCTGTATGGTTTAAAACAGTCTCCTAGAATGTGGTACCAAAAGTTTGACACTTTTGTTTTGTCATTGGGATTTGTAAGATCAAAATGTGATCACTGTGTGTATTACAAAGCTGAAAGTGATCAAATACTAATTATTGCCCTATATGTTGATGACATGTTGTTTATAGGCAATAGTAAGCTAATGATTTCTGATCTTAAGTCTCAGTTGTCTACAAAGTTTGAAATGAAAGATCTTGGTGCAGTAGGGTACATTCTAGGAATGGAAATAACTAGGGATAGAAAGAAAAGAAAGCTTTGGCTCAGTTAGAGTAAATATGTCATGACTGTTCTAGAGAGATTTTGTATGACTGAATGCAAACAACTAGTTGTTCCAGTTACATAGGGAACAAAGCTATTTGCTGAGGATTGTCCAAAATCTTCTTCTGAGATGGAGGACATGACCAGTGTGCCTTATGCAAGTGCAGTTGGCAGTCTCATATATGCTATGGTCTGTACAAGGCCAGACATTGCCCAAGCAGTGGGATTTCTTAGTCATTTTATGGAAAATCCTGGAAGAACACATTGGGATGCTGTGAAGAGAGTGTTTAGATATCTGAAGGGCACTTCAGACTATGCTTTTTGTTACCATGGTAACTTGGTTGAATCATAGAAGACTCTCAGCATTCAAGGTTATGTGGATTTTGATTGAGCATGGGACATTGACAGCAGAAGATCCACCAGTGGATATATTTTCATGATGAATGGTGGTGCAGTGAGTTGGATGAGCAAGCGACAGGCTGTAGTCACTTTGTCTATCACAGAGGCAGAATACATGGCAGCCACACATGCCTGTAAAGAAGCAATCTAGTTAAAACATTATTGTTCTAACATTGGCTTTAATGCAGAAAAGATTACTATCTACTGTGACAGCCAGAGTGCTATATGTTTGGCAAAGAATCCTACTTTCCATACCAGGATGAAACATATAGATGTACAGTATCATTTTGTACGAGATATGGTGGAGGATGGGAAGGTCTCTTTGGAGAAAGTGGATACTCTGGAGAATGTTGCAGATGCATTGACGAAGCCTGTGAGCACAAAAAAGTTTAGTTGGTGTGCTAGTTCGATGGGCTTCTTGGCCCATGAATCTCAGTAGTTTTATGTTGCTCTCGAGGTGTCAGTAAGATCTTCGTCAAGTGGGAGCTTTTTGGAATCTGTGCCTCAATTCTTATTGACACGAAACTCCTTGAAGGAAAAGTCGGTGTGACATCATGAATGTTTGGCCGACTAACTGTTCTGAAGTTCTAAAATGATCATATCGGCGTGACAGGGTTGATGTCTTGCCGACAAGACTATCGCTATGACTTTCGGCATTCAGAATGACCTTTTGGTGAATGGAGATCCTTGGGCAACAGTTTTGATCTTATCAGGTTAACTCATGAGTGTTAGGGAGAAGTCCCAGCGAATGGTGAAAGTCTCACCGACGACATTTTGGTCATCGGCAAAACTCAAGGCTCTTGGGATAAAGTCTTGGCGATCTGTAGAATGTCTCACCGATGTCGGGTTAACATAAAGGTTATCGAGGTAACTCAATAGCTTCGATAAGATGTCCTAGCGACATTAAAATGTCTTGTCAATGAAGTAATGCGTTCGGCATAGGTCTTGTTGAATGGTAGTCATCGGTGTGACTTAGGACTTCGGTATGAAGTCCTGCGAAGGCTAGTAGTCTCACCAACTACTGGGCATTTTGATATGACTTGTTCGGCTGTTGTAATGACTTGGTGAAGGGCTTAAGTCTTGCCAACTTGGTAAGACTTAGGGAGCTCAGAGAAGGTTTTGGCGAAGACGAAGGGTCTTGCTAATAGGTGAAAGACTTCAGGGTAGGACAAAGCTATCGGCAGAAGGTCTTGGCGAAGACGAAGGGTCTTGCCGATAGGTGAAAGACTTCAGGGTAGCACAAGGTTGTCGGCAGATTGTCTTGGCAAAGACGTAGTGTCTTTCCGATGGAATGTCTGATCACTATGACTTATGCATTCGATATGAGTCTCGTCGATAAGGGAAACCTTTGCCGATAGGATCGAATTGGATATCGATGTTTTTGTTATGTCATGTAACTATCATTACAGCATCTTGCCGACTCGTGGAAGCTATAGCGATATTGATATGAGGACTTTGTGGCATCGGGGAGACACTGTGAGTGTCTCACCGATATGCCAACAAAGTTGAACATCGTTGACCGTGTGATCATCCTGTGTGGCATCCTGCTGGTCATATCAGAGGAAGGAGTTTTTTCAAACTGAAGTTGATTATTTTTTGTAACTGTTGCAGCACTGGAAAAAATAGCATGCAGGGAAAAATCAAGACTCGAATGGAAACTGTCTATGGTTGGCATTGACGGATAAGGATGCACAAAAGATTTAAAGCAAATTGATTCTATTTTGTATGGATGAACAAAATGAGAGAATCGAGTGGTTAAGGGAGAGCATTGTTTGTAACTAGTTGAATAGTGAGAATAAGCTACTGTGACTAACACCAGAAAGTTGTCTTTCTAATTGTATGTAATTTTGTTACTGTAATACAAAGAGATACAGCTTGGTGTGGTGGGTTTTTCTCGAAAGGGTTTCCCACGTAAAATCTGTTGTTTGATTTATCTTTGTGTATTTTCTCTATTTTTGTTATTCCTTCATGTGTGTCTTAATTGGACTGTAGTTAGAAAATTAAAAGTACTGCCTGCTTACTCCCCTGTGGTTTTGACGTTAGGAAAGTTGTTTCCGCACCTCTGCTTTCCTTACAATTTTTTGAGTCAATAAGTTTGACTAAAAAATCTAATAGCATAATTGACACACACACACATTATTTAACATGCTCTTCCATATTGTCCCTATATCCTCTATTCGACACCTTGCATCTATCGATCTGCCTAGTAATGATCTTGTCACAAAACTCATGGCATGGGAACCACCACCATCTACTTTCTTTTTTCAAGGCTCTCCACGTCTAAAATGAAAGTATTTCCTGCTACAGTCGGGAATATCTTCTAGTGTTGCCAAGCATTAACCAGCCAATGAACAAGAGCACGCGGTAGCCCACTAGCTATACTAGAATATGTCTCATGAATGTTATAACCATACCAAGTTGGACTGTTTCTTGTGGCAACACATGCATTAACTATGGAGAACTAGTGAAGGATTTGCATTGTGATTAGCAACATCCTGAATGACTTTTCATTCCAGTACTACCATGCCACTAGCAATAGATTTTGTTATAATGAGATCGTGGAAGTGCAAGAAGTTTTGAGAATTGCATATAATATGAAGATATTGGAAAAAAACTCCAGCAGAGCTCTGCAGGTGACAAACCTAGCACTACGAAGGGGTTTTCACAGGTATGATCCACTCGGTATTTGATTCCCAGGTCACCCTCTCCTTCCATAGAGTGTGAATGAGAGCCTGCATAGTTCCATACAGATTAGGTAAACACCATTTTACAAATTGGCCAATGAAATCTCTTGTTGTTGCAACTTACCTTCATAAATCCTTTTGTGTGGCAGAAACTGCACCTCCATATTCAAATGTGTGTTTCGTGTTTCTGAATTTTATTGTGTTGAATCTTTTTTCATCAACATTTTGTATCACACTTTGTGGATGGTAGAAAGCAAGAGGAGAAAGTGGTTTGCAGACTTAGAGCAACTAAAAAGAGAGAGGAGGGAGAGGGAAAGGTTAGAAATTGGTCGAGGTTCAAGGTCAAATCAAGAAAAAGGTTAGCCCCAAAATTGGCAAAAAAAACCACATTAATACTAACCAATGAACAAAGGCAATTGCAACAACCTAAATAAAACTAAACAATAAGAAAGAAAAATTAATAACTATTAACAACCTAGACAAAATAGTTATAATATTTGGTCGTTACTTTTGTGTGTTTGTTGTTCTTATTTTTGGACAAGTTCAAACAACATATTTTAAACTTTGACTTGTTTAGAGTCAAAGCTTAGAGTGTTTTGTTTAAGTCAAAATGTTATTCTTTTGTAATAGGGTTTGGATTATGTTAAAAACTCAACTTACCTTAATAAAAAACACATCTAAACTATAGTTGGTATTGTGAAATGGTGAAATGGAATATAAGGTCAATGTTTAACCTAAACCATTCATTCTACCATAAAACCTTGGGGGACATGAAAGTAACCAGAGTAAACTATTCTATTGTTGTCCTCAAGGGAGAGCCAAATAGCTAGTCAGTAATTTGGCCCCATTTTGATTAGGATGGTTGAATGTGGATGTGATGATGGAGATATTAAATGTTGCAAATTACGTGAATTAGAATAAAGATTCAAATTGTTATAGAATCTAAAAAACTCATAGTAAAAAGATAGAAACATGAAGCAAAATTGAAAAGTGTAGACAAAGAGGAACTTGACATAACGAATTTGGTGCAAAAATGGTTGGATAGGGGCATAGGAGCCCTAGTCCAGAAATGAGGGTTTTGAGGGTTTAAGGACTTTTTAGAGCTTGTACAAATGCATCACAGTTTGAAGCTCTTTGACAATCAAGATCAAATTTTAAAGTTCAATGATTTGTGAGTAATTAGCTTACCCTAATTCAATAAGAGAAAGTGCTTGAATGCTTGTTTTAGAGTTTTGAGGCCTTGAGATCTCTAATCCGCTTGAATCCACTTTAGATTTGTAACCTGAAAGAAAGACAAGGGGAGAAGGCTTGTGCCATATAGGGGCTTATGTCAGTCAAACCCCATTTTGGTATTTCCACCTCCATAAATGATTATGATGACAATAATATAAATTGTGTGATCTATGAAGAGCAAAGACAAATGGATAAAAATGAATGATAAACGACACTACTGTAATTTACCACTTAGATTTATATTCCTTGTTGGATTGAAGTCACTTTCCTCATCACATACAAGGAGAAATTGGAGGATGCTTGGAGATCATGCAAACGTTAGTGCTTATAATAACAAACAAACATAATCATGAAACATCTTATAATGCATGAGCATAGATTTATTGATATGTTGTAGATATGAAACTGGCTAAAAGATTGTTGTAGATATTCTTTTTATTATGTTCTTGAGATTTGAATTAATTGCCTTTAGGATGGTCAAAAGATATTCAAATTTCTTAGAAAGACTTAGATGTTAAAATGGAGGGAAAGATTCATATTATATGAGTTTCAACATATTTTGCATTAACCATTATGACAAGCCCGACAATTGATTTTTAGATTCTAAAACATATTGAAGCTAACAATGACATTATATATTTTTGGGCATGATTAGGAAAGACAGGGGCATGGGTGCCCTATTCCAACCTAATTTTATTTTTTTAATGTTCATTAAATAGATTTCTAGTTTAATTTCTCATATTTAATTCAATTTATAAAAAAAAACAATTGAATGAATAATTTATAGCCCAAAATTGTGTAGGGTGACAATTTACGATGTTATAATTAGACCTCACATTAGTGAAGGTATGAAATTACACGCATACTCACACTAAAGTATAGAGAAGCCAAATATTTTTTTTGTTAGAACATTGAAGGGGTAAGATGATACTAAGGTGGGAGATGCAATAGCCCCCAAAACTCAAGATCCAACCAAACAACATTATCAAGATAAATGGAACACGCACACTTGTAAGACACAACGTAAAAAATACATACTAGTCCAAACATGCATGAAGCAAACACACAACATACACAAAGCATGCATGAGGAAGACACAAAGAAAGCATGAAATATACAAGGAATACACAAAGTAAACATGAAGAATATACAAAGCATACATGAATCAAATATGAAACATGCACATGAAGCATACATGACAAAAAAGTGAAGTAAAACACAACAAACATGAAGTAAGCATGAAACATAAAGCTTATAACAACAAGATTAGTACACACTATCTCAAAATCCAAGTCAGCTAGGCAAAGAGACCTCAAATATGAAAGGTTGTCTCAATATTGAGTGCCATCCATTGAGGGTGCATAACTCTGGCATTAGCTTGCTTTGATGCTATGGGTCATGCACCGTAAAAATATTCCATGGACCACGTGCTAGCAAGTTATGTTATGATAAGTGACCATGGATGTGATAAATAAAGACCTCATAAAGCACACAGGCTAGAAAATTATGTTATGTTAGGTGACTGATAAGGTACATGGATCTATAGGCTAGAAAATTGCATTATAGTAGGTAGCCATGTATTTGATAAATAAAAGTCCAATAAAGTAAACATTTTAGCAAGTTGTGTTATGGTAGGTGGCTCATGAGATACATGCATTCATAGGCTAGCAAGATGTGTTATGATAGGTGGACGTGTATGTGATAAACAAAGGTCCCATAAAGAACATGGACTAGCAAGTTGTGTTATGCTAGGTGGCTCATAAGATACATGGATACAAAGGCTATAAAGCTAAATTATGTTAGGTGGCTATGTAAAATGCACAAATTCATAAGCTAGAAAGCTACACTATGCTAGGTGGCCATGTAAAAAATACACAAATTTATGGGCTAGAAAGCTAGGTTATGCTAGGTGACTATGTATAATGCATAACTATTTGACATCTTGGGGGATAGATTGATAACCATACACTAGTGGGAATTTTTAATAACACCACCAGAGAGTTGTAAATATGGTTGTCATTGCACCAAAAGATTGACCTATTAATGCTTGATACAACTGCCACAGTTAATGAATCCATAAGAGGCGATTAAGCCATGTCACAAAATCAAGCACTACACTGCATAGTACAAGGAGACCAAGGGCACACACCTTGCAACAATCCCCCTAGTGCAAGAAAGGGATTCAAACCCATGACCTAGGCTCTGATACCAATTGTTGCAAAGACAATTGTCATTGCACCAAAAGATTGACATGTTAATGGACGATACAACTACTAGAGTTAATGAATCCATGGGAGGTGATTAATCCATGTCACAAACCTAAGCACTGTGCTACACAACACAAGGAGACCAAGGGTGCACACCTTGCAACACATAGAGGGGGCACCTCAATAATTCAAATCTCACAAGACATAAATGTGTGGATGTATAAAATAGATAGGTGACATGCCCCCTTAAAATGGTGGCATACTTGGTATACCAATATTTAAAGGAAAGGAAAGTGGAACTTGAAAGGATAGAGAGAGATCTTGAATAAGGATATACTATCCCCCAAAAACCATTTATCCTTGCCCCCCAAGTGTGTAGGCAAGGACAATTGTGCTAATGACCATTGTGTTTCTACCATAGATAAATTATGGGTGCATGTAAGATTGTACCACCATGAATGGCAATGGACACATACAAAGAGCTACAAATGCCACATAGCAAAGAGAAACACAATGGGATCTAATTTATTTGTTGAACATCCAAAATACTAAGAGGGGGGTGAATCAGTATTCCATTAAACCATTCACATAAAATCCATCTAATCATTATCACAAATATGACTAAATTACTAGAGGAAGACATGAAATCAAGACAAAGCATCAACACACATGAACACCAGAATTTTTACGTGGAAAACCCAAAATGGGAAAAACCATGGTGAGGATTAGATAACAATATAATATATCCAGATATAGAATATTACAGGCTCACTACCAGGACTCATTGTCCTTGAAAGGCTCACAACCTGAATACAAAAAGAGATGGCTAACCACCAAGATACAAATGTCTACAGCTCACTTCCACAAGTGTGAATTGATGAAGAATGCACCTTCCCTGTGTTGGAGTTTAGTTCTGATGAAGCACAATGCTTGAGTAACTCACTCAACTGCTCATCTATACAATTCACACATATTCATTTTCAACTTTTTCCATGTGAACTTCCTCTCTTTCTCACCACACACACATCCATACCAAAGAATGTATTACATATATACATGTGCATCTATGTTTCTTAATTAGGTCGACCTAATTAGAGAAACCTTAATTCAAAAACTAACTTTGTCAGCATGGACCTAAGATAAATGCCTTTAATATTAATATGTAGTTAGGTCGACCAGAGTTAAACCAAAAATCCAAACATATGTACACTCTATCAAACGTGCAACAAAAAAAATTGTTAACTCATTGAATTATCCCTTGGATGACATCAAACTACTTATCTTTGACACTGTACGATATGATAATTAATTATGAGGAAATGTGGAATCTCCCACAATAGAGTGCAGGAGGAAAAATCAGTGAGGTTTGCAGAACATAATACTATCATTCATATCTCCCAAATGACTTCACATATCATCATGAAACTCCAAGGTAGAATACATCTTGTAGGCTCAAACCTGTATACAAAGTCTTGTAATGATATCTTTTACTGAGATATAATCCAAACCAAAAAACTAATGTATAGAGCCAGCATAGCATTGTTCACAACCAACTGGTAACAATACCTCACAACCCATACACCCTAGTTAGTTGAAACCATTTCAGAGAATGCACCTGATGTTAGGGTAAATCATGTTATCAACTTCTGAGTAGATCATACAACAATAGGATAGTTCAGATCAAAATATCGAATCAATTGGAATTCATAACTGGAGTAGCAAAATACTAGCAATCAACAAAATTCCATTATCTATTGACATCAATGACAACCTATCAATTTACAACATTATTATCTAGAAGGATAATAGTAAATATCTATATCACATAATGGTCCAATAGGTGCATTAGTAATGATTGCATTAGAGTCATGGATTTTTCATTTTTTTTACTTAAGGTATTATTGATGGTGGTTTTAGCACAACCAACTTGCTAAGTAATAATAAATTATTACTCCTCTTGAAATGCATGGATTCCTACTCCAATGATCCCTTTAATCTTGGTCTTGACCATGATGGATAGTTATGTGGTTTGTGTGAACTTTTTCAACAAGGGGCTTGAGTGATCTAGATATTTTCAAAAATGTATTAAAAACACACAACCTTGAATAGAAGCATTCAATTCTTTCAAATATAAAAACAATTACATGTTAGCATAAGACATCAATTATTGTGCTTGTTTTCATTTTCAAAAGGAAATTTGAATTCATCTTCTTCTACAAATTGGCCCCGACTCCCTTCGCTAGCTAGACTAGTCAGGAGGCTAGTGTGTAGGCTATGTCTATAGCTGACTAGTTGGTGATGACATATGCCATGTTGAATGAGGCTTTCAGCCTTGATACTTGGCTAAATGTTAGCACATTCATTGAATTCAATTTATTAAATTTCATTTTTGAAATGTAAGATTAACTAATTTAGTTTAATTATTGTAATGAAATTTTAGGGTCATAGTGTTCATACTATTTGTACCAACCCTCTACCTCCTTATTACTCCATGACATCTATTGCCAAGGTAAGTAACTAGTAAAAGATTATAAATATTACATGTGAATAACATTGTTATATGAATGGTATTATAATATTTAATTTTGGATGTTGAATAGGTTAATATTGGATATTTCATGGAAACACCTCCTAGTGGTGGTGGAGTTCAAACCTTCACTCAGGTAATAAAATAAATAGTTTAACTAATGAATTGTACTTAATAGATTTGTGTAGTTTATATTCATAAATATTGTTGATTACATTGCATTGCACATATTTCAAACTCAAAGCATTACTTTACATTGCATAACTAATAACTAGATGTTGATAGACGACAAAATTTCAATTACAATATAGATTTTTAGAAAGTCAACATAAGAAGTGATGCAATTACTTTACATAGCATAACTAATAACTAGGAGTAGTTTCCAATTGCATTTTCTTGTCATTGCATTCCATGAGACCACATTTTATTGAGGCATTTTTTCAAATAATTCACTGCCTTGTCTATGCTATGGATGCTTGGAAAAAATCTATCAAAGCATAATAGTAAGCAATAGCATAGACAAGGTAATGAGTTGTTTGAAAAAATTCCTCAAAGAAATGTGGTCCCATGGTGATGTCCATCACCATGAGACCACATTTCTTTGAGTCATTTTTTCAAATAGCTCACCACCTTGTCTATGCTACCACATTTTCCATACATGTCTACCAAACAATTTTATCAAACAGTTCACTTCCTTGCTGCTATGGCTAAAATCCTAAAACATGTTCTTTCCCAAAAACTATGGATGCTTGGAAAAAATTTATCAAAGCACAATAGTGAGCAATAGTGTAGAAAAGGTAGCGAGTTTTCTAAAAAAAATGCCTTGAAGAAATGTGGTTTCATGGTGATGGAATTCCATTCCATCACCATGAGACCACATTTCTTTGAGGCAGTTTTTCAAACAAATCACTGCCTTAAGAATAGATAATCCTCTTTAATCAAATAAAATCATTTTAAGGTCTTGGATTTGATCCCGAAATCTAATCCCATCCTCCATCTTCATCCTTAGATCCTATTCTTCCAATCCCCAAGTTGATTTCTAATCCATCATCCTAATTTCCATCCTCATCCAAAATCAATACCAATCTTTCTTCCAATCAATGCTCCAGCATGTCTAACCATCTAATCTATCCTCCATCCAACCTAATATATTCTAATCCTTGACTTCATCCATTACAACCAACCCTAGCCATATCAATGATGATGAGGATAGCCTTTTTGACCAACTCGAATATAATCCCAATGATGACAATGAGAGCATTGTGGATCACCTTGACTCTATTTTCAAAGGACATAATGCTCTAATTTTCCACCAATCCCCTATCCAAAGCTCCCCTCAAGTCCTATTCATATCATCCCCATCCACCATCACTAATTTTATCCTCACCTACTACTTCCATAATTATAAGGATGCCATGCTTAGATTTCTCCTTGGCATTGGTGCTAAGCTTCCATCCTCCCTATCTTCATCCAATTCCAATTCATCCCCTCTTGCTTATCCTTCCCCTTCCTTTGACAATGAAAACCAAGCCTTTAGCCAAAATTCCCCTCCAAATCCTTTTCAAGGTCCTCATCCTCACTCTCAATTTACCAATCCATGGAAGCTTCCACCTCTTATTCCACTTGTTCATATCCCACATCCTTAAAATCTACATCACCCCACCATTACCAAGCAAAGTCATCCCATGTCTCTCATAATAACTGTGCCATAGAAAAATGGCCCCTTGTCATTTTCATGGCCTTTTAGGTCTTGTTTCATCGTGTTTGATCTATTTGGCTTTGATTTTATGTTGCAAAATGGCTTGAACATGCATATTTAGGTACTAAAATTCAAATAATGACATCTTGTGAAGGTGTTGTGAAGCATTGTAAAACATTTCTACATTCTTCTAGACTCTATTAATTACAATTTACCTAAAAATCACCTTTTTACACATCATCAAGTCCTATTTTGAAGTGTTGTAAAGTCTTGTAACAAGATTTCACACTTTTCTAGGCACAACTTCACTATTTATCCCTTTCTTATGACTTATTTGACCCCTTTATGCCCTCATATTCTTTAATTAGGTGTATTTTTTAATGTAAGCCTGATAAACAACATTAAATACAACTTAATTTCTGACACACATTTTCACGGTCACACACGACCGTCTCACGACGTCCAAGGACTGGATCACAAGCACCAGATCCTGAGGGGTCTAGCTCTCATAGACCATTTTGACATTAGATATGATATTGAGATGTATATAAAACTTTGATATATATATGTATATATATATATATATATATATATATAGACATGTGCTTTTGATGTTATGCTGATGTTTCTCTTTATGTGGATGTGTTTAGTTTTTTATAATGATATCATGATGATGTGTTACTAATTGTGTACATTGTCTATCTTGCAGGAGTGATGAGAGACTGGTGAGAGTTCTATCGTCAGGCTACCATAGAGATAGTGCCTACATCCATTGATGAGGAGGAGATGGATCCTAACTACATGCCCCCACCGATTGTGGAGGAAGAGCCAGAGTCACTCAGGCCTTTCACGAGGTTACAAGCAACATACGAGAGTGTGAGGAGGTGACTCCATCAAGCTAAGAGTGTACTATAGTCAGCATGGTCCTCAGCAGAGGTAGAGAGATTGCATGCAAAGCTGGCACAAACATGAGTAGAGAAGCATCAAATGGAAGATGAGCAGCTTGTAGTTGTTGGTCGAGTACAAGGTATGGAGTATGCACTTAGACTCGGTAGTTCACGATCACGGTCACACACAACAGTCTCATGACGTCTAGGGACCGGATCACGAGCACCAGATCTTGAGGGGTCTAGCACTCACAGACCATTTTGACATTGGATATGATATTGAGATGTATATAAAACTTTGATATATATGTATAGACATGTGCTTTTGATGTTATGATGATGTTTCTCTTTATGTGGATGTTAAATGCTATGTGATTAATTAAATGACTTATAGTAAAAGTATTTAATTAATAGCTACATGATTTAATAGGGTTAATGTGATCTAGTGTAAAACATATTTTAGTTTTAGCATAGTTACAATCATTGATAATGAGAAAAGAATATGTTAAATTAAATACACTAATAAGGATCTAACTTAACACTTTGCATTTCTGATTTCAATCACATATTGCATCTTAGTTTACATTTGCATCAACATTCAATTAGGACATTGTTTTGTTTTTGCATTCTAGGACTTTTTCATATTGAATTAGTGAAAATTTCATTTAGATTTCATTTTTGCATTGCATCCTATTGAAAAAACATAAATTTTGCATTCTACATCCTTGGTTGCATTCTGCAGAGCATTAAAATTATTTTAAAATTTCTGAAAAACACAAAAAAATTGCATACTGGTACTCATTCGCCACCCTCGGCTAATCAATCCCTCTGCACTTTTTAAACAACATTTCAAACATCTTTCTAGAATTTTTCTAGCATTACAGTTTCCTGTTCCTACATTCTGTTTTAATTTCCATATTCTCTTTTTTTAATCATTTATTGCATCTTAGTTTATTTGCATCATGGCATTTTCTTTCAATAAGTTTTGGAATTCATTAAAATGACTGGTAGACATGTCCAATTGTGCCTTTGGTTGTGACCCTAATGACATTGAGCTACCTCACGCTCCTTCAAATCCTCATGATTATCCTCCTCGTGATGTAGACATCATTGGAGAAGATGATGTTAACATGAACAAGTTCTACAATGACTGCCTTGATAACTTAGAAGCCAATGCAGCCTTTTATCCCTCCATGAAGTCACAAGATCTTCCTACTATTGCACCTCCTGATCACTTTGCATATTTACATCCTGAAATAAATGATGGACCTAAGGTTCCTCATTCAAGTGGATCTAGTTCCTCTAACCAAACACACTCACACCCCTTTTATGATCACAAAGTCAGAAACACTTCCATAAACCTTGAAGCAACATATGGTAACAGTTTCATTATCTTATGTAAACAAGGTTGTGAAACAAAACATGAACATGACATTCATCAACTTCTTGAACAAAACCCAACATAAGCGAACACAACAGGACTAGGATATCAAGATCCTTCTCATCCTAATAGACATCCTCTTCAACCTAGGAGACTTCAAGATGCTAGTACAGTGATCTTGAATTCTCCTCCTAACTTGAATATTCTCCTTTGACATGAACAACCATTCTCTCCTTCTAATGACAAGGATTTTAGGAACCTCATGGGTCCCCTTCCTCCTATTCATGAACAAGGAGAATATAGCAAACGAAAATGACCATACAAATTGAAGAAGTTAAAGTTTCCTACACATCCTCCACCTGAATATGAAAGGAGACTTCAACTGCTTTTAAACAAAGGTCTTATACTATTACCACCTTCAAATAGATTGGTCATTTTCCCTAATGATTCCCACATACCATATGGAAAATATCATCGTATTATTGGACATCGAATAGAAGCATGTCGGACATTGAATGAGATACTAGACAAGTATCACTTCACTGATACTGACTGCTTTCCTATCATCTCTTAAAACACCATTGCCTTATTATGCCATAGTTGAATGATTTTTCATTCACACTATTGTGTGATCCTCTCCATCATCACCCTTGGCTCATGCTTTTTTTCCCCTTTGTGGACACAAGTAGTTGTTAGCCTTTGACCTTGTAATGCACTTGTCTTGGTCTCTTAACTATGTTATTCATTTTCTGCTTACCTTTTTAAGATTGAGAAACCAATAACTTAGTTAATGGTTGACTTACATTTGCATTACTTGTTCCTTTTTGTTCATATGTGTATTGTGTTCCCTCATATCGTGCATTTGATATCTTTCTCTCCTTTTGTACACTTCTTCTATTTGTACCTTTATTCTTCTATTTGTTGTGCATCCTTGTCATTTTCTCTTTTCATTTTTTTTTTCCTTCTGGGGATGATGCAAATAGTAGAGACACCCTATGTCTCTTCCATGTTGACCCAAAAGGTCCTTGTATTTTTCTATTTTTGCTTTGTGTTTTCCTTTTTGGGGATGACACAAAGTGTAGAGATTCCCTATGTCTCTTCCATCTTGACCCAAAAGGTCCTTGTATTTTTCTCTTTTTGTTTTGTGTTTTCATTTTGGGGATGATGCAAAACATTGAGACCACAATGTCTCATTCATGTGGACCCAAAATATTTTTCATTTTCTTTCACCTTTTTTTTCATTTTCATTTCCTTTTCACTTGTGTTTTCCTTTTGGGGATGATGCAAGACATTAAGACCACAATGTCTCTTCCATGTTGACCCAAAATGAACTTTCTTTTTATTTTTTTCTTCGCTCTCTTTGTGTCATTCTTCTATTTCTATGTGCTTTGGGGAATGATGATAGTTTTGAGCTCTTTCATAAAAGCATCACAACAATGAACATACTGACCCCAAATCCATAGATCCCTTATGTGTTTGATGTGATTTCTTTTCTGGCGAAAACTCCCTTTCTTTGTTTTTTTATTTTCCTTGACATGACGTAGCCTAACTTCGAAACATATGACTTGGCATAGGGATTTCCAAGTTGGTTGTCATGTCTTGTTTTCCTTTTTTATTCTCTTTCCTTCTCTACTTTAAGTAATTTCTCATAGAATGATGTGTAGCAATTAATTTAAAGTGGGGGGCATACATTACCATAATTCATTTGCATTCTTGGTTCACAGAACAATGTGTAGCAATTCCTTTAAAGTGGGGGGCATACATTACCATAATTCATTTGCATTCTTGGTTTCTAGTGTAGCCTTGTTAATTCATATAATGTGTTTGTCACTTTGTGGATGATATTGAGTGTGATGTCCTTCATAAGTGTGATCTATCTTAGCATATTACATTCCTCTTCGTGGTCTGATGTGACACACTACTTCCCCTAAATTGTGAATATTTTATTCTTTGATTGGTCCTCTCTTGGAGACATTAGACACAATGTTCCCTAAGTGACTAACCTTGCATGAAATTAACAAGAATCCTTTGAACATCTTTTACATTTTACATTTTTCATTTTGCATCTTGCCACCTTGCATAATGCAACTTACATGCCTATGGTACCCTTTGATTTTTGTTCATTCATTCTTTTGCTTTGTGGCGCCTTGTTAAAGTTATGAGAAGGTATAACTTTAACATGTTTGAGTGGGAAGCCCACCTAGCGGCATGACTTTTCCCCATAGCCACCTTTGTGTTTGTGAGTGCATACCAACTAGCGTATGTATCTTACCTTTTGGGCTTTCTTACCCCACAGACAACTAGAATTTCCATGGCCCTAGAGTGAGTATACATTCTCTTTTGGCCTAGATCTTATCCACAACTAGTTCGATTGACGATCGAAGCTTCATCTGATTCTCAATACCTATGTGTTCCTTTGTTCTTATTCTTAGTTTTCCATGGGATCTTCATCCTGGGGGCTTGATCATTGTCATTCCATCTTGCTAACGTAAGTACACTTGAACCCTCTTCTCAATGTTCATGGCTACTTTAGTGTGAGTTTGAAGCAGGTTCATCCTCTCACTAAAGTGGGGGCTAAATTTTTTGTAGAAAAATGGCCCCTTGTCATTTTCATGGCCTTTTAGGTCTTGTTTCATGGTGTTTGATCTATTTGGCTTTGATTTTATGTTGTAACGTGGCTTGAACATGCATATTTAGGTACTAAAATTCAAATAATGATGTCTTGTGAAGGTTTTGTGAAGTGTTGTAAAACATTTCTACATTCTTCTAGACTCTATTCATTACAATTTACCTAAAAATCACCTTTGACACATCATCAAGTCCTATTTTGAACTTTTGTAAAGTCTTGTAACAAGATTTCATGCTTTTCTAGGCACAACTTCACTATTTATCCATTTCTTATGACTTATTTGACCCCTTTATGCCCTCATATTCTTTAATTAAATGTATTTTTGAATGTAAGCCCGATAAAAAACATTAAATACAACTTAATTTCTAACACACATTTTTAGGTCCTAGGTGGGTGGGACCCATTCGCCATGGGTGGCGAATGAGTCCCCCTTGGCCCCAAATTCAAAATATTTTAAATTTCCTTTCTGGTTTTTATTTAAAAACACTTGATGTCGCCCTGTGATGAGGTATGAACGGGTAACTAAGGCACAAGATTGTATAAATAAGAAATTTTCACCTCATTTTACATCCTCCAACATACACACATCATAATCAAGCAATCTAAGAATTCAATCATCTTACAACATCTTATCAAGCAATATTCAAGCACTTTGGAGCATCCATTGACATTACTTCATTTTTGCATTATCAAGGGTTTGGTAAGTTGATAGCATTTGCATGTTATTAGTTTGTCATTCTCTTTCATTTCATTATTTTATTACTTGGGTTTGATTACCAAAGTGGGGTTTGACCAAGGAAAACCCCTATTTGCTTACCCTCAACCATTTTCCGCTCTTGCATGTGTGTTTGCAAACCTAGGTATGCAAATTTAACAAGATTTTTGGTGTTGAAAAGTGGAGAACAAGTCAACTAGGTGCTTCAAGTCAACTTATTCATATTTTAAGCTTGGAGAAGGTTTTCTATTTGTTTCCTGCAGAATTGACTTCAGTAACCCGACAATCAATGATTTCCAGATCCAGTGTTGTAGAGTTGTCTCTTGATTTTCCAAAAATTTTGGAGAGGATTGATTCACCACCAGTGGTGAATGAGTCCCACCTTAGGACTAAAAAATTGAGTTTTGTTAGATTCCAAATCCCGATTGTCAGAATCCAGTTTCTGACACTTTTTCAATAGGAGTAGGACTAATTCGCCACCCTGGGTGAATGAGTCCCACTATGAAATTTCAGTAATTCCAGTCAGCATTCCCAACATTCCATATTCATCAAATCTTGCCTAGGTGCACTTTGTTTAATCCCATTTCTTTCCATTCTGCATAATTTCTTCTTTTAGTTCATTGTTTATATATCATAGTGTGTTTTCAAACATACTTTAAATCTTAGTCTTTCATTCATATTCATTCATTTAGATCAATCAATTGCATTTATTTTACTTCATTTAGCTTAGACAACATCACACATAACATTATTTGAATGAACCCTTAGAATTTTTGGGACCTATCTCTCTCCTTTTAGGTGAAAAACCCTAGAAGAGCTAGAGAAGCACATAGGAACCAAAAATCAATGGTTTAATAACTTCCTCCAAGGACTATTTTCAAAGGTGGTTGTTTCTCCATGCAAAAACAAAGTGGTGTAATCTTCCCATATCATGCATCCACCTTTATCACCCTCACATCAAGATAAACCCTAATACCCTAAATATTAAATGAATCCCCTATCAATCCATCTATCCAAGTTGAAGAGTCTATAAAACCTTCCTCCCTCATCACACCATCCATATCAAATGAACTATGTCCATATCCTCATCTAAAGAATGATAACATAGATTCCCCTCCATATAAAGATCAAGGAAATCCTTCTCCTCCATCATATGATCCCCTTCCATCTCATGATCCCATTTCCAATCAAGAACAATATATCCCTTCCATCTCATCTAATGATATCTTTCAATCTCAAGAGCAAGATATCCCTTAATCCCCCTCTCACAATCCCCTCTCCCCTACTTCATCTAATGAAATACTTCTGTGTCGAGATCAAAGTACCTCCTCCACTCCATTGCATGATCGCTCTCAAAATGCGGTCTCAAAGTACACCTTCCACCCCATCTAATGATCCTCTTCCCCTCATGATAAAAAAAACCCTCCCTCTTCATGTCATGATCCCCCTCCATCTCATAACTGAGACCACACTATACCATCCACCTCATCCTCACATAATAGCATAGAGAAGGCAATGATTTTTTTGAAAAATTGCCTCAAATAGATGCGGTCAAATGGTGATGGAATGCCATGAAATTTTTTTTTTCATGGCATTCCATTACCATGAGACCCCATTTCTTTGAGGATTTTTTTTGAACAGTTCACTTCCTTGCTACTATGGATAAAAGCATAAAATAGGCACTTTCAAACAAGCTATGGATAGGTAAAATAGTAAGCATAATAGTAAGAAATATAGAGTTCAATAAGTACTCAAAATTTTGTTGATTATCTCATACATTATAAGCCATGACCTGCATCACTATTCTAGTTTTCATGATTGAATAATTTTTTGTTTTATTTTCAGATGATGGAACCAAAAATACCTCCCGATGTTGATAGTGAAATGGAGCGTGGTGTATCTTCTGCAATAGACAACTCAATGGCTCTCACGGGGCTATGAGGTAGATTAGTAAATTTCAAATTACATTTGTTGTTATAGGTGTTTATTATTGAAAAATCAATTGATTATTGATTCATAGTTTAATTTCTATTTGGACATCTCTGGTTTCTATAGGACTTTAGCATGTTAGATCCTAAGCATGCGGATCTTACACTTGAGGAGAGAGATCATTTGGCGGCGGTAAGTGATTATTTTGTTAAATATATCATTTTTTATAATGTAACTTCTATATATTAATGTATTTACTTGTTATTGTAATAGGTGAATCTTGATCTATAACTAAATAGGAGAAGCATCCCTCAAATTCAAAGTAAATGAGTGTCATATGCCTATATGGAAATTTTGGACATATTTTGTATTGCATATACTTGAAATGTCTATATGGCATTCTTGTAAGCCTATATGGCTATTTGGTTAATACAAATCTTTTTTATTGATGGTGTCCATATTTGTATTATAAATCCATGCTTCAATAGATATTTGTAGATGGTTTACTTCAAATATTTAAAATCCAAGTGTTTTCCATGCACTCTTCTTTTCTATAATTGTAAATATATAATAAAGTTTGAACATTATTCTCTTGTAAGATTATTGAGCATTAAATCAATAATATGAATATAGTAATGCTTCATGCTTCATGTGGTTCATGAAGGAAATTCATGTGTATTCTTGATGCTTGATACTTGATGCTACCATGCTTCATGCTTCATGTGTATGCTTCATGCTTTATATCATTGAGGAAGAAATCTACCATTCCACATGTATGCTTCATGCTACCATTCACTTGTATGCTTCATGCTTCATGTATTACGTAGATAAAGAAAACATCATAAAACTATTGAAAAAAGAAAATTGAAAGTAACAACTAAGTCTCACAAACAAAAAATCAAGGCATGAAAGTATTATTAAAGATCATAAGGGCATTCGATTATTGGAGATTAAGAGACCACATATCAACCTTCCCAACAAAAAAAATCATAGATATTCACCCTATTTCTAAACATGAATTTGAACCCAATAATTAGAATAATACAACTTTAAAAGTTAAAATTACATGCTTACAATAGTCAATAAACAACTTCAAGAGATGTGCATGGCATAAACAAAACCAATTGAAAGTTCAAGAATTACCTTTTCCCCAAGCATATCTGAAAAGTTACAAATAAATCAATTTAGGTTCTCATGAATAGTGATGATACAAATTTGGTTGTGACTTTTCAAAGGTGAAAAGTTGTGACCCTTCGAATAGGAAAGACTACAAAACTTTTATAACAAAGCCCAATGAACATGCCTAGCATAAATTTTCCCACCTGGACATGTTGGCGCTAATTGTTTGGCCCCATGAAGAACAAAACAAAAAGTAGCCTACCTTGCAACTTCACACTACATGCAACTGACCTGTTTTCTATCAACTGAAATATGTTCACCATGAGCAAATGACTTGGAGCTATAAAAAACTGATAGAGTTTTTGTAGAGGGGCCCTACGTGATCCCGTAGCCTCAGAAAAAATGTTTCCAAGTGCCACAATTTTTGAGTAATTGGTCATCGAAGTTTGCTTCCCTTTTGCACTTTGGTCTCTTAAGAGACTTCATTGGTAGAATGTAGCTCAGACTATTTCATTGTGTTTGGGTGCAAAAGAGGACCTTTCCTAGCATAAAACAACCCATATAGATGTGTTGGAATAGTCAGTTTGGTCATATGATGAACATAATGAAAGTTACAACTCTTTCCAACTTTACATTGCATGCAACAGATCCATTTTCCATCAACTAAAATATGTTCACCATGAGAAAATGACTTGGAGATATCAAAAATTAAGAGAGGTTATTGTAGAGGGGCCCTATGTGATCTCATATCCTCAGATGAAATGTTTCCAAATGTCATGGTTTTTGAGTAATCACTTGTCGAAGGTTTCTTCCCTTTTGCACTTTGGTCTCTTAAGATACTTTGTCGATAGAATATGGATCAAACTGTTTCGACGTGTTTGGGTGTGAAAGAGGACCTTTCCTAGAATAAAATCACCCATAAAAATGTGTTGGAATAGTCAGTTTGGTCATATGATGAACAAAACGAAAGTTACAGCACTTTCCAACTTTACACTACATGCAACTGACCTGTTTTCCATCAACGAAAATCTATTCACCACAGGAAAATGACTTTGAGCCATCAGAAACCAAGAGAGGCCATTTTAGAGGGGCCTTACATGATTCTATAGCCTCAAAAGGAATTATCCAAAGTGCCATGATTTTTGAGTAATCGCTCATTGAAGTTTGCTGCCCTTTTGCAATTTGGTCTCTTAAGAGACTTCACCGATAGAATGTGGCACAAACTATTTCAGAATGTTTGGGTGAAAAAGAGGAAATTTCCTACCATAAACCCACCCATACAGATGTGTTGGAACAATCGGTTTGGTTGTATGATGAATAGAATGAAAGTTACACCACTTTCCAACTTTACACTACATACAACTGACCCATTTTCCATCAACTAAAATTTGTTCACCACGGGAAAATTAATTGGAGCTATCAAAAATTGAGAGAGGTTATTGTAGAGGGGCCCTATGTGATCCCATAGCCTTAGAAAAAATATTTCCAAGTTCCACGGTTTCCGAATAATCGCTCATGAAAATTTGCTGCCCTTTTGCACTTAGGTCTCTTAAGAGCCTTCACTGGTAGAATATGGCTCAGACTGTTTTGGCATGTTTGGGTGCAAAAGAGGACCTTTATTAGTATAAAACCACCCATACAAACATGTTGGAATAATAGGTTTAGTCGTATGATGAACACAACAAAAATTACACCACTTTCCAACTTTACACTACATGCAACTAACCCATTTTCCATCAACTGAAATCTGTTCACCATGGGAAAATGAATTAGAGCTATCAAAAACTAAGATATTTCATTGTTGAGGGGCCCTATGTGATCCTATACCCTTAGAATAAATGTTTCCAAGTGACACTATTTCTAAGTAATCACTCATCAAAGTTTGCTGCCCTTTTGCACTTTGGTCTCTTAAGAACCTTCACCGGTAGAATGTAGATCGAACTATTTCAGCATGTTTGGGTGCAAAAGAGGACCTTTCCTAGCATAAAACCACCCATATGGACATGTTGGAATAGTTCGGTCGTATGAGGAACAAAGAGGAATCTACACATGCACCTTCCTCAACTTCTTGAGAGTAGGAAGAATATATTCATTAAATAGATTATGCATCTCATTCAATTTGGTCTACTTCTTTTTCAAGTTTTTATAGAGAAAACTAACCTCCTTTTCGTTGATGATAAAATATTCTTCTTGTCTTTTAATTCCTTTTCTAAGTGGTTAATTTTAGTCTTCAATTTTTTTGCTTCAATTTCAACACTTCCAACTATTGCCTGTGCATCTACAACTATTGTTATCATATTTGGAAGTGTCTTTTTTATTACAAAATGCAAATGTTTCTTTTAAAAAGTTCTCTAAAAAACTTATCTACCTTTATAGATAAGACTTTTAGGTGTCCACCTCATTGATTCTCCTTTTTTACACTTACATTTCATATTTCTTCTTCCATATCATCTATTTCCAATTGTATTTTCTCCACGGAAGTATTAAGTTCAAGAATATTTGACTTCACTTGTTAATTTTTTAGTCTGCCCATAAAGATTGGAATGATTGCAGGATATGCACAAAATGGAAAATGCATGGAAAATGTGGTAGCATAGACAAGGTAATGAACTATTTGAAAAAATGCCTCAAATAAATGTGGTCTCATGGTGATGGACATCACCATGAGACCACATTTCTTTGAGGAATTTTTTCAAACATCTCAATACCTTGCCTATGCTTTTGCTTACTATTATGCTTTGATATATTTTTTCCATGCATCCATAGTTTGGTCAAAAGCACATGTTTTAGGCTTTTAGCCATAGTAGCAAGGGGACCTTGGAATGGGGTATGAAATCTATCAAAACATAAAAGGGGGGATTTTCATGTGTTATGGTTGCAATTTCCTTAGTAGACACATGCAAAATATGGATGCAGAGACAAGGCACATTAACTATTTGAAAAAAATACCTCAATGAGATAGGTACTTGTGGTCAATGTGGATGCATTGACAAGGTATTGAGATTTTTGAAAAAATGCCTCAAATAAATGGGGTCTCATGGTGATATACATCACCATGAGACCCCATTTCTTTGAGGCATTTTATCAAAAAACTTACTACCTTGCCAATGCTACCCCATTTCTTTGAGGCATTTTTTCAAATAGCTCACTACCTTGTCATTGCTATCTTGTAGGAAAACTAATGAAAGGAAAACATGAGAACAATATAGTCAAAGTTAGAGTTTAGATTTATAATGTAAAACAATGCATTTACACATTACTAAATTTAGGATGTTAATTAAAATGGTTAATCATTGAGTACAAATATTCATTCTCACAAAGGTATTGCTAGTGGTTAATCATTGAGTAAAAATATTCATTCTCACAAAGGTATGCCAAAATCAATAGGATGAATGATAGAATGAGGTGATGAATAAAAAATAAATTATTGAAAATTGACTACTTAATCAAGTGTACCAACTCCTATTATGTCAAATAATGAACTCACAACCAATGAATTAATAGTAAAGTCCCCTATCTATAAGTGGGGTTAGAAGGACCATTGTTTGAAATATGGAATAGAAGGTAGTGAGTTGTTTGAAAAAATGCCTCTAAGAAATGGGGTCTCATGGTGATGTACATCATCATGAGACACATTTCTTTTAGGTATTTTTTATTACAATAACATCACTACCTTGTCAATGTGGTAGCATAGACAAGGTAGTGATTTGTTTAAAACAATGCATCAAAGAGCTATGGGTAATCATTTTACATTAGTCTACATTGTTGCAAGAGCTATGAAAATGGGGTAGAGATATGCCATGAATATCTCAAACAAAGATAAAGTTTTGTAATACAAAATAAATAATGCAATGAAGTCATTTCATAACTTTTTTTTTTCCTCTTATTTTGGTTTTTTATTTTAATAAAGTATTTCAATGTAAGAATGTGTAGTGTAGAAAAATGTCATCACTTATATTTTCACACTTAACTTGGGAATGATTAACCTTAGAATTGACCTCATGATGCCTTGATCTATTGTTGTAATATGTTTTCCACGTTCACATTGGATTTAAGGACCTTTTAAGCTAAATAAACCTAATTGTGGCCTTAATTTAATGTTGTAAAGTATATTTATTTACACTTTCACATTGATTTTTGGGCCCTCTTTGCATTTATGACCTTAATATAATCATTAATAGGCCCCTAAGACCCTATCTTATGCATGTCAAGGTATATTTTAACCAAAATCCTGACATAGGTCCATCAAATAAACTTCATTTCTAACACCCCAACACTTTTTCCACCCAAAAAGGCCATATGGGATCCATACACCACCATGGGTGTATGAGTCCTATTGGATCAAAAAATCCACATTGGTTATTTTGAAAATTTCCATTTTGACCCATTATATGCTCCATCTCCATTCCATAATAGTTGACATTAATATAAAATACCAAATAAAGCCCTTGATCATCACAATGAAGTGAGTTCCCTGACTGAAATGTTCCCATAGCAGCACATGACATGTCGCTAAGACAATGCTATATCGAAGAGAGTCTCACCATAGTCTCTTTGATGTGAACAGAAAGGGCTGATGTGAAATATATATGAGACTCCTGAATGTCTAAGAGACATATTCAAATGTCTTCCCGCTAGCCTAAGGAATGATATGTCTAAGAGACTTTGACATGTCGAGGAGAAAATATAACATGCCTCATCAAAAAATAATATCGAGTATTCAACATTCAAGTAATAGAAAAACATGTCTCGGACACTGAGAGATCATCATAAAATAAATTATAAGTTACTAGTAGAATAGCATGAATGAACGACAATGTCAAAGAGACATCGACATATCGAGGAGAAAAAAAAGAAAGTCTCTTTGACATTCAAGAAGGAAAATATCGATGAGAAATAGAGAAATCGAATAGACATTGGACAAGGTCTAATCGACATCCTAACAATGATATGTCAAGGAGACACAAGAGTATAGAGCATACATTATCAAAGGTCTCCCTGACATTTTGGCACAATTTATCAATGAGACTAAGAGGTATCAAAGAGAGGTGACCACATGTCTCCTCAACATAACAAAGTCACATAGACATCAACGTCAAGTATTAGCACTGAAGGAAGAGATAAAGACATGTTGAGGAGACATAGGCTTGTTGGCAAGAGAAATCCACCACTCTTATCAACAAAAGTAGGACCATAAGGGAACAAACGAAGAAGTAAATATAGAAGAGACACTACAATATTGATGAGATAAATCTAAATGTCTCTTAGACATTTCTTAAACGATGATCAAGGATATATCGAAGAGAGATATAAACGTTGTGATTAGAATCTCATTGAAAAAATATGAAATAATTGTCATCAGATTGATTTGATAGATGAAGTCATCAGAGAGAAAACTTCCATTAATATGCAAGTTGAAAGGAAGGGTGGCGTGAGTGCCATTTATGAACCAGAGCCAGCTCAAACGTGTTGAATTTTGATAAATGCGGCCTCTAAGAATTGAAATTCATTGTGCATTGTGGCTAAGCATCCAAAGGATAGAGTTAGATGAAATAAAGCAGCTTAGAATTTCTAGCATCATTCAAGTAAGTACACCTTGGCTCAGCTAAACATAATTTTTTGAATATAGCTTGAAGTACAACACAAGTTAGGGTTAAAATGGAAAAAACCCTAGATGAAACAAGAGCAAAGAGGAAAAAAATTGAAAGTAGGCCCCTCGATCAAGACTTAATAGACCAATGTCTCAGGTCTAGACCAAAAGAAATAAGAATAGCTCAATTAAACCCATCATGTGAGACCCTAGAGGAAAAGCACAATAATTTGGGAGATGTGTGGACTCTGCATAGAGGTTATGATTTGTTCATCTATCACTATAGGAAGAAGTACAAATATAGCCTAGTTTTGAACCCAAGGAATCTAAATCTAGGAAAATTGGTGATGCCAAATGTTTTTGTGAACGTAGAACTAATTAAAGCACTTGCAAAGAATTATAATCCCAAAACAAGGGAAATTCATTTGCATGATGGGTCACAGTTTATGATCATAATACATTATTATATTTGTATGGTCTTCCAATTGGACACTTCCCTAAAGATGAAATTACGACTAAGAGACTTGTTGGAAGAGTATCGATCGATGGATATGAGCTATAAGAGGTGGAAGCTTCCTTTGCATCAAACCCAAAGGTCCAAGAAATCAGCTTATGAGGTTTGCTAGTAATAAAATGCCCCCATTTTCTGTAGACTTTTTTGAAGAATACTATTGGTACACATACTATTCAACTGGCCAAGTATTGGGAGTTGAGGCCCTTTCTAACATGACTATAGCTCCCATGGTTCTGGCTGCAAACATTTAGAGACAAGATGCCAGGCCCTATGACTATGTAGAGTATCTATCTAAGGCCATTAATAGTGCTCTTAATGTTATTAAGAACAATAATAAAGCTATCAAATTCAAACAATATTCACTTCTTATGCATATGATACTGTATGAAGGGAAAGTGATGGGAATATGGGGAGAAGAATTGAGAATAAAAGATCTGGATCGTGATGGTAATTCTAGACTAGTGCGAATGTGGACATCAGTCTGGGATAGTAGGTGTGGGAGATCCCACTTCTTGTACTTTGAAGATAATTTTGTCAAACCCTTGTACAAGCCACTTGGCCATAAATGTGACTATAATCTATCTCCAAAAGTATAGAGGTTTCTCCAACCAAAGGAGAAGGGCCATGATGGAAAGATAAATCACAACTGGGGAGATTGGTATGCATTTTTAGATTGTATTGTCATTAGAGTATATGGATTTGAGGCAACACCATATTTATTGCCTAAGAAAATGCTAGATAGGGTTGCCTATCTTGAGATCATAAGAAAATTCTCTTCTTCAACCTTCATGCATGTGAAGAGCTATGGGAGGAAAACCTTCATGCCTTCCACTCTTTATTTTGGTGACTTCACTATTATTGCTGATACAGGGTATGACTTGGTTGGAAGCAAGTTAAATTATTATGGCTTGCTGGTGGGAAATAAGAGAGCAAAATTTGACCCTTAGCATTTTATATATGATGCCAAAATTTCTTAGAAACTGAAAGGGTATGAGCATGAGTTACTTTTCGATGATGTCATCAGGAACTATGAGGAAATTTAGGTGATTATGAGAACAAATGCATACAATAGAATTGTTATGGCTGATACCTGAAGATTGAACACTAACCCATCTTATGTGGAAGCTTTTCATGAAATTCAAGACCCCATGGAAAGAGTTGAGCAATTGATTTTGCATGAAGAAGAAATAATAAAGGATGTACCTTTGGCAGAATTTGAGAGGAGAAGAAATGTTGGCTCTAGGAGGCAACCAAAAAATATAACACCACTAGGCCATTTGTCACCACATTGTACCCCAAAGGTAAGATTTTTAGTTGACACCCCAATCATGGTTGAAGATGATACTGAAGGGGAAGAAGAGGTCACACAAATCAACACTCCTGTCATTCCCCAATATGAAATTCTACTGGAAAGGAGTGTGATTACCTTTGAATCTTCCAATGAGCTATTTGATGATGTGAGATACCGTGTCAATCAAGAGTTCATTGCAGATGATGCATTTGCCCAAACTTTTGAGTTTCTGTCATCTATGAGTATAAAGGAAAGGTGGTAAGGGAGAGGATGAAGGACATTGACCCTAAGAAGGAAGAATATGCTTTGAAAGAAATTCAACATTAAATTGATAGAGAGATGAAAAACATGGTTGTTGAGAGAGGAAGAGCATTGTTGAAAGAAGTTGCGGTTATGCTCCTTCCAGGATTGGATATCAGTTCAACCATTGTATTTGATAGTTTTCTAAAGAGAAATAATAAAACCTTGCACTTGATAGATGAATCTGGTGACAAGATCTACACTGGATTAGGATATAATCCTGATAACACTACTTTGTAGATATGGGAACTTTACCCATTGGGTAAAAAGCCTTCCCTTGTTGATCATGATCAAATTTTTGGACATTTTTTGATGCAAAGAGTAGGAGAGACAAATCCCATGGAAACTGCTAATTTAAACATGAATGTAGCCAAGTTCAAAAAGGCTCAAATTTAGAAGTTGGTAAGGGATAACAGGGGACTAATAGAAGAAAATGAGAGGTTAAAACAGGAGTTGATCATCTGCAGAGATAGACTGCCTTCTTCTTCAAGGATTTATTCTCCACTGGTTGAACATGAGAGAAACATGTTAGAAGCAATGTCAGCAACTACCTATTGGAAACACAGACATGAGAAAGTGTAGAAGGAGCAAGAAGAGTTAAAGGGAAATCTCAAAACTACTACTTTTGAAATGGCATCAAAAATAGTTTGCATGAGATTTGAAGAAATTTATAAACATGCTAAACAAGTCTGGCATATTCATGACAAAACATATGCAACACTACTGGAAAATACCATATTGAGTGAGAAAATGAAAGAAGCAGAGTCTCACATCATGGAAAAGAAGGAGGATAACTCTACTATGCTACAAGAATACCAAGAGCTCATGAAAGCACATAAGGACTTCCACAACATCCTAACACAGGAGTTAAGTGACTTTAGTCAGCCACTGAGTATGGCCTTACCCAATTTCTTTGAGGAAACAAAATTGAAAGATCAGGATACATGGAAGGACAAAATAGTCCACTATTTACCAGTTGTTCTTGATGCAATCAATGATGAAGATGAAGTGCTTAAGAGAAAACATCAACAACTTGGAAGAATATTCAAATTGGATTATGCCATGAAAGATATTATACATAATGTAGATACTCATGCCAAAAGTGGGTACATGGAGTATTTGTCAAAGATTAACTTGTTCATTGCACAAGCCAAGTAAGAGAGGAGTAACAGGGACTGGGGTTTGATGGTTTTGGGTACACGGTCATGGTGCATGAGCCTTGAATAGGGCTTAGGTGATCACGAGCACTTGCTAGAGATTAACGGACTATAGTGCATCCACCAACAAACTCTTAATATTTTCATGTTTATGCTAATTATGTTTTAGCTATGAATCAATGTGACTTTTTGTAAATGGGCCTAAAGCTTGTTGCTTCCCATACAAATAGGGAAACTAGGGCTCAATATTGATATCATCATCATCGTATCATTCCATTAGAGTAGGCATTAGTAAGAAGATAGATTGCATAATCCACCCATCCATACCATATTAAAATACTTTTTTTATAATGCTTATATTTTAAAGTAATACAATAGAGCAGACTATTTATAAATCATAATTCATTTTCAGTGTTCAATTACTGTCTCGATTTTCATGCTTATCTATTACTTTGTTGTCTCCAAAGTGGTTTGTTCAAGTTATTTAAGTCTGCAAGATTTATCAGAACACATTTGTTGTTACTGTGTGAAGGAGTTGATTGGTTTCTAATTGATGTGAATTAAAATCCTTTCTAATAGTTTACTTTAATTGGTCTCTACCCATGGTTAAAATCCTTTTAAAGAAGTTGTTCTGATTAGTTTCCATTAACTTAAGAATTAAAGATCCTTTCATACTTTCACAGTAACTTGAGGGGATATCACTGGGATTATTAAAGAAGAACACTGTGATAAACAAGACTTGCACATTTGCACAAGGTGCAAACATCTCAAGTGCCTAGTAATTCTAGTTAAGCTAAACAATAGGATTACTTATCTTACAGCTCTGTATCCATTCCAAAATCCCCAATCACTCATCCACTCCATTCACCCAATAGGAGTAGGCATTGGTCATGCTTAGGATATTACATACAACATATAACTCACAATCTTGAATTTTCAATTACTTTCAATAGAAACTAACCATCAAAACTCTGCATCTACTCCACCTTCACATGCCATAGTGAGTAGACTGCTCAATCTAGGAACCATATCCAATTATAAATCTTCCTAATTATTCATGTATACCTATAGACACGTAAATTATCCTGATTAATAATGCATGCTCGATTCCAACCTACTAACACCAGTTCTTCTTTAATCATCCTCTTTGCTAAGTATTTAATTAAATAATCCTTATTTGATTAAATTCATCGAATTCCTCTTTTAATTGAATAAACTAATCTATATTTAATTAAAATCACCATATTCTCTCTTTAATTAAATAAATCAATTTTATTTAATTAATCTCCTAAAGTTCTCTCTTTAATTAAATAAATCAATTTTATTTAATTAATCTCCTAAAGTTCTCTCTTTAATTAAATAAATCATTTTAATTTAATTAATCTTCTAAAGTCATCTCTTTAATTAAATAAATCAATTTTTATTTAATTAATATTCTAAAGTTCCTTCATTTAATTGAATAAATCCAAATGTTTAATTAAATCTCTAATGTTCTTTATCTTCTCATTTAATTTAAATAAATCCAAAATATTTAAGTTGAATGTCACAATCAACTAACCTCCATTAAAATTAATCAAATAATGATTAATGGCAATCTAATAATCCAATTCCTCTAGATTTTTCCACTTGCACATGAAAATACATTTAATTGATTTATTAAATCCCTATTTTCTCTCAACATGGCATAAAAGGAGAATATTCTTCCAAATTTGAAAATATCCCCCCAAAAGGAATTGTCCTATCCAACAAGGCATTAAAAGCCTCTTACATGTCCTTTGCCTTGAGCCAAGTGGCATTTACTTCATTTTCTTCTCCCCCCTAAACATGTCATTTCATCAAATTCAATTTTGAAACTTGCACATTGATCAAAATGTGCTCAACCATCATCCTCTTGAACATGTTGACAACTGGCACTTTATCATTGGATCATCTTTAGTCACACATCCTCCATATCTTTCATTCTTCAGTCCTTATCTCTTATAAATAGAGGAATTCTCTATTTGTTTGGGAGAGCCATAATCAGTGTAAAATCATTATGCTCATTTGAGGAGGAGAATTAGAGCCAAAATTATCATCTTCATCCATTTTTTATCATTTCTTAGCTAGGTTATGCAAGATTTCTCCAAGGAATCATCAAATCATCATCAAGGCATCACAAAGCTTACAAGGGAATTGGAAAGGGCCATTTTCCACATCAAAATGACACTAATTCCCCCATGGGATTGAGAGTTGGATCATCTAAATAGGATTTAATAGTTGCTTTCATTGTGTTCTTCATTTATTTCTTATTTTGGTGTTTCTAATGAATTGTGTGGGGAATCTTAGTTCTAACTTGCATATGGATCTAACATTGTGTTTATTTGCTATGTTTGTGTAGGTCTAGGATTGGGGTTCTACATTTGGTGCTAGGAGTGAAAATCTCAAGTTCTTAACATGTTTTTTAACAAAATTATGTGTTTTTTTTCTATTTTTTGTGTGCCTATAGGAAACTACACTGCTATCAGTCCAGCGGCACCATACAGCGACACTGACCAGTTCAGCGGTGCCATACAATGACACTACAAACTTCAAACTCCACCACTGAGTCTTCCTACTTGGAAATTCAAATTTTCAAACTGCGATGTGGAGCTATTTTTTGACGCCAAAATTTTCCAATTTACAAACTGCGCTGTTGATCAAAACAGAGCTGCAATCACGCTCTTTGTCCTTGTTGCAGAGTGCCACTATTAGTCCTAGCGGTGTCATATAGCACCATTGATCTCTTCAAACTATGATAAATATGCGGGTTGTGCCGCTTGGGTGGGGTAAAAGGTTGATTTTAAGTCATTTTGACATGTGATTTTTTGCTTTGGATCATTTTGAGCTATTGACCTATTTTCTGCCTCTATTTTTCTTGGATTAATCAATTTTTGTAGGTAGAAGCAAGGAAGGAGCAAGAAAGAGTTTGAACTATAATGTCAGTTATCCATTGTATCAAGTTTCTTTAGACACTTTTGGAAGCAATTATAATTCCAAGTCTAAGGACTTTATCTCTTCAAGCTATTTAGGAATCAATAGATTTCTATTTGGGTTTAAAATGAACAAGGAAAAAGGTTTAAAAAGAACTTTAGGAAAATTTACTAGATTTTGTTTAAGGTTAACAATTGAACAATCAAATATCACATTTCTATTGGTGCTTAAAAGGAATTCACTCATTGCTTTGAAAGGATAAAATGAACAAGTGCTTTTATGTTTTGTAATCATTTACCCAAAATAATACCACCCGAAAGACGTATGCGCTTCTCTTGCACCTCACAACGATCTTGAGAATCAAAAGGATTTTGGTGATATTGGGTTGTGTAAGTGATTGCCTACACACTTCAATTTGGATCCTAAAATTGAAAAAATCTTGTGAGTGTGAGTGGAACATATTGTGTGTGTTTGCTCTTTGTTTCTCAACAAAGATTGATCGAACTACAGATGTGTTTTCTCACTTTTGTGTTATCTTAGAGGGCCTGCCTTGTGGGAAAAAGTAATCACCCAAAGGAACGACCCAATCGGGAACACGCTAAAGCCAAGCGACTTCCAATCGGTATATAAGTGTGGATACTTGAGGAAAGGAAATTATCAAGAGGATTATTTCGACGAGAAGGGAAACAATGGTCTCTCGTAGCATGGATGGTCCCCCATGAACAGAATGCCTGCATTAAAACCCTTGTTTAGAAAAGGCCAAAATCCTTGATCTATTTGTTGGTGCAACAATGGTCATTTTGAAGCCGCTCCATGTTTTTATGGCTCTTAGTAGAGATGAAAAGTATTCCATGGGAGTTTCATGGGTATTGATGCTTGGCTAACCCAAGAAGTGTGTGTCATGGAGGAGAGCCAGTGTGGTCAAGCATCTAGTCATCCGCTAAGAGTAGGCATAGTTGGATTTATCCAAGTGGGGATTCAACAAATACAGTCTTTCATATCCATAGGGTTGTACATGTTATTAGAAATGAAACACTTTGCTTGATCGAAAACATTGGGAAAAAAAACATTCAACATTATTATCAAACTTCAAACCCTTTAGGAAGCAAATATCTTTGACAAAATTCATGTGTTATTGCTTTCCCTAGGGATTCTATCCTTAGAGGTTTCTAAACTTTTGAATTTATATCTCAATTTGCTTACTAAAGTCAACCATAAGAAACTTTTTCCTTGATTTCCTTAATTTCCACATAATATACTTTGTGGGATGATAAGAAGTTAAGATATTAGACATTTAGTTTGAAGAAACCTAATCAAGAATTGTTTGTGGTAAAAAGAAGTCACTAAGCAAAGATAAAGAACAATTGAACCCCACACATGTGCTTCATCCAATGATTTCAAAAAAGATCAAAATTCGGAAACCCAAGTTCAAAGCTCTTAGCCCAAAGGATCATCAAAAGAATCTTTCAACGCTCTACGAATTTAGACAAAGATTTATTTTCAACTTTTACAAAAGAGCTTCAAGGAACAACCCCAATTTGTATTCATTTTATTATTGTCAGAATCTGAGACTTTTTCAACAATTTGAGCATCTTGTATGAGAAGTAAAGCATGTTCTTCAAAACCAAGGTCTTGTAAAACAAGAGTCTTTTTAGGTACACATAGGATCAAATAAAAATATTCATCCATCTTTCTAACATCAAACCAAAATCAGCCCACCAACAAATCTTGAAAATCTTGAAACCATCTTTCATGCTAGACTTTTTGGAAAATCCATGAATAAAAATCCTTGAATCAAAACAATAAAACATCTTGTTTATCTAGGTATATGTAGATGTATCCTTCTGCATATCTTAGTTGAATTATCATCAAATCATCTTGTTTGGTTTGGTGTGGGTAGATGCATCCTTCTCCCTACACTTAGTCAAATTGTCATCTTGCAAGCAAGTCTATCCCATAGATAACATCCAACATCTTGGGATATATTTGTTCATTATCCAAAATCAAAACAATCCAAAACCAAATCAAGGTCAAAATCAAAATCCAAGAATCCAAGAATCCAAATCAAAACAAATCCAAGAATCCAAAAAGTCCCAAAAGTCTAGCATCCCCCTCAAGATCTTCTAAGAGTTCAAACATCCATATCATCCATCTTTCATCTCATCATCACACTTTGATCCTTAAATCATCCCAGAGATTCTCTTTTTCTACCTAAAGTTAGATCAATCCAAAGAATTAGACATTCGTCTCCCACATTCTTGAAAATTGATCCCTATTTTATGGTTCAAACAAGATTGCAACACAAGAAGAACTTGGAAGTCAACAAGGAAACATCAACTTCAAGTGACTTGAGCCAAACCGCTCCCCAAATCAATCCAGTTGGACCAAGCAGCCCCTGACTAATCTTCCTCTATCATCATAAACTCATTAAGAGGAAGGTCAAGTAGAGGATATCACCAATAATTCCTTTGGGATGACACATGATGAGATCATCGAAATGGTCCAAAATCTCAAAAATCATAGAATTATCAATATCATGATGAAGTTCCATCCCTCACAATATATGCTTGAATTAGCAAAACAAGGGGCTAAACTCCCTTCCAATTATGATGTGAGCACCATTCTGGAACAACCTCTTGGTATTATTCCCCCAATTTCATCAAAACCCCTAGTTTCATCCACACCCCCAGTCCAAAGCATCACTCAAAGCATATCCCAAATCACGTCATCTATTGCTCCAACCCAACCTATTTTTAACAAGGGGAGCGCATTTCTCAATGCACAACAAACACACCCCCTTATGAATAATCAAGATTTGGATGAAAACACCATATTGGGTCGACCCATCCCCCAAAATCCATTACATCTATATGTCCCCCTCACCTTTCATGATCCTAATGACCCATCATCATCATTTCACGCAACACCTCAAACCTCTCTCCCTATGACCTCACAAGGAGAAGGTGGGCTATTTGGACTAGGGGGCATCTTTGACCCTTCATCTTCACCATTTCCCTAAGGGGGTATGCCACTCACTTTTCTACCACTTCCACCCTTGCCTCCAACATCCACAACACCTCTGGGTTTGGGGTTACCTCTGTTACTACCACTCATTCAAAGAAATCCCCCGATCATCAATCAAAGCATCGTACCGAATCTTCCCATCTTTCCATTGATATCATAAAAAAAAATGGCAACCATCCAAGCAACCCAAGAAATCAATACATCTACCATCCCTCAAAACATGGTTTCTCAAGGACCAAGCACATTGTTCGCATGATCCACTACACAAATCCCCATCATCAATACAACGATGCCTCTCATCACAAACACCACCTCGAATCTACCACCACCTCCACCACCAAACTAAAACATGTCAAACCAATACATCATTGCATTACAAGCCACTCAATAAGCTACCTATCAAAAGGAACTACAACAAATCCAAAATCGACAAGCTACACAGCTAGTTGCTCAACAATCTACTCAAAGCACTCAACCAGCTCAAGCCACATTGCAAGCGCAACAAGCACAATAGGCTGCTCAAGCCCAAGCCTTATTACAATAACAACAAGCTGCCCAAGCTACACAAGCCACATAGGCCACACAAGTTGCACAAGAAACCCAACAAGTGCAAGCACAAGAACAAGCACAAGCACAAGCACAAGCACAATACCTCGCACAACAACAAGCAACCCAACAAGTGTACCAACAAGCACTGAAACAATACCAAGAGAAACAAGAAGTAGCCCGACTAGCAGCCCAACAACAAGCGTTGTTGGCACAACAACAATAGCAAGCCCAGCAACAGGAATTACTAGCACAACAACAGCAAGACCACAAACAAGTGATGTTGGTACAACAACAATTATAGGTGTACTTGGCACAACAAAATGTGCAAACACCATCCATCAACACACCAACGAATCCACCCATCCCACCAACAATTGAACCTCATCAAAACACCTTCATCCCACTCCCTAATCCTCAAGATGATGTATTGGCACAAATCAAATTTATTTCACAACAAGTGCTCGATATTCAATCAGGGAAACCCACAAAACCACCAAAAAGCTTGTGCCCCTATCCATTTGATAGGAGCATTATCATGAAACCATTCCCGAAGGGATTTGAGATCCCAAAATTTGACAAGTATCATGGGACAAGAAACCTTGAAGATCACATTAGGGAGTTCCAAGTGCATTGCATGGAGGTCGCATAAGATGAAACTTACCTAATGTGACTATTCCCTCAGAGCTTGGCAAGTCTCTCCATTGACTGGTTCTCTCATCTCCCAGGAATCAAGAAATTCCATGAAATTGTAGATGCATTTATGAAAAACTATGCCTTCAACATAGGTATGGATGTGAGCCTAGAAGAACTATCAGCCATAAAACAATCCAAGGGAGAGACATTTGCTTCATTCTTACAATGATGGTGATCAAAGGCCAACAAAAGAAAATGGGCCATGCCTGAGGAACAACAAGTGTGCACCATCATTGCAAATCTTGATGGACTCTTGTCCTTCTGTCTCAAGATGCAATGCATCACAACCTATGATCAGTTGATCCCCAAGGAACTCAATATTGAATGAGCCCTTATCTCACAAGGGGGAACACCTTCTTATCAATAAATACGCCCATCTACCCGCTATAATGAAAAACTTTGTACATGGGCGAAATAGAAACTTTACCAACAATGGTGTTGTCGATGCCAAAGTTTTCTTCAGTGCACCTCAAAAAAAAAACACCAACACTCCAACACCAAACCCAAAACATCAATCAAAACAATCGACAAGCTAACACTATGACTCAACAACTGAACAATAAAATAGTCAACAATGTGAATGTTCAAAAGGGACCACCCTAGCGAAATAAAAATTATCCCAAGAGGAAGTACACACCCCTTGGGGAATCAGCTGAATCTATCATGAAAAGACTGGTGCAAGAAAAACTCATCACAATTCCCACCTATGATAACTATCAAGAACCCTTGGTAAAATTGCCATGGTACAATGAAAATCAGCTTTGTGATTTTCAAAAAATCAAGGGACACACAATTGCTAGTTGCACGAGGTTGAAAAACTTGATCCAAGACCTCATTGATGAAAAAATCATAAATGTGGAACAACCAATAGGGAACCAAAATCTTAAGATTTACACGAATCTAATTCCCAACCACAACAAGGGGAACAATAATAATGATAAAGGAAAGGGCACCTTCAAAAATGTGAATCATGTATACAACCATGTCATTGCAACCCTAGATGAGTATTGTACTACTATCACCATCAAAGGAGCCCAAGTTGATTATGGAGTCACCACAAGAGGTGGAAAAGTTACCATCACAGGGTCATCTCAACCAAACAAAACATCCACCTCCAATCCAAGGTTTGTTCCTAATGGATACAATGTCCTCGACCAGTTGAAAAGAACCCTAGCTCAGATCTCCATCATGGAGTTGCTAAAGATTTCACCAGCCCACAAAAAGATCCTAGAAGAAGCCTTGGCCTCATCTTTTGTCCCCACTGATTTTGATGTAGATCAATTCCAAGCTATGGTCACACACCTCACCACACCTCACCTCCTAACATTTTCATAGCAAGATCTTCTGACAAAACCACCTCATAATTGTGCGCTTCATCTGGAGGCTTACGTCCATAAAAACAAGGTCAAGAGGGTCCTGGTAGATGGAGGTGCAGGGTTGAACATATGCACCCTTAAATTAATAAAAATATTGGGCTTCTCCAAAGATGTTGAAAAAGGAAAAGGAATAACTATCAGAGCCTACGATGATCAAGAAAGAGTGTCTCAGGGCACTATCCAACTCCCTGTTCAAGTAGGGATGGCCATCATGGAAACAACTTGTCAAGTTCTCGACCTAGAATTGTCTTATAACATCCTCCTGGGGCATCCATCGATTCATGGGATGCAAGTTGTTGCTTCCACCTTCCATCAGTGTGTAAAATTTCCATACCAAGACCAAGAAGTCACTATCCATGGGGATCCTGAACCCTTTTACTATTGCAAGAATATGGAAGCCAAGTATTACGAAATCCCCCAAGTACCTAAAAACAATGAAGGCCCCTCAACTCCATACATCAACCCGACTACTCTCACCTCCACTTTTGCGACAGAGACACCCACCATCCCTGCCATCTCTGATATCAAGGTCATTATCCAAAGCAATGGGTGTGGGGATTATAAAATAAAGAAAGGTGCTTTTGTGGTTGGAGAGTTACCACAATCTCCTAGGTCCCATGGGCAACCCCAACAAACTGGAACATCATCCCAAACTTTTAGAGTTGACCCCTCTAGGTTTAGGAGTTGGGGAGACCTAGGTCAGGAAATAATAGAAGAGGACTGATCAAACCTTCTATACCAAGACAACAGACCAACAGCTGACCTACCTATGGATGATAGCAGTAAAGGCTTACAAATGATGCTCACCATGGGCTATGATAGAAACCAAAGGCTTGGACAAAATGACAACAGAATTCTAGTACCCATCATTCCTAAGATGCGAATGAGAAATATTGGCCTCAGATGTACCCCTTCGAGTATAACCATATGTGGATGAGTCCCCTAGTTAAAGCAGTCAAGACTCCCTCTCAGCCAACAATAGCCGAACTTTGCTTA
This sequence comes from Sequoia sempervirens, assembly GCA_007258455.2. Lineage (NCBI taxonomy): Eukaryota > Viridiplantae > Streptophyta > Pinopsida > Cupressales > Cupressaceae > Sequoia > Sequoia sempervirens. The sequence continues at coordinate 296,130,304 of VDFB02000003.1, forward strand.
CCCGTATCTACCGGTCGAGTCATAAACAACTTCACATTTGACATAACCGATGTCTATAGTAGTAGTGATGAGGAAGATGCCATAACCAACTTACCTATTCTTTTTGAGGATACCTCTCTCCTTATGATTAGTACCTTATCATTTGAGACAACCAGTGAAACCCATGAAATAAACCTAGTCTACCCCCAGCTCATCAATTACAACCAACGAGGACCACCGATTCTAGACACTTTTGAAAATGATGAGGCACTCTCAGAATTCATGGGATTGCGAGACATGGTGCCATACGAATATCACAAGGCTGGGTTTGACATCATACTAGACACACAAGCCTATTACGAGGAAATGATTAAATCCTCTAGTCCCAAAAGTGAAAATTTGAGAATAATCTCAAGGTCTTTGAGTGAAAACCACACTGTGGCACTCTCTAACCCAAAAATAGTAAAAATAAAGGATGTATCCAATGGTGAAAACCTCTCTAAGGCACCCGAGGATGAAGGATTCAATCTTCTTCTCAGTGCTCTACATTAAGAAAAGTCAATGGTTCTAGCTGAGAAGTGCATCCCAGTCAACTTAGGAATAGAGGAAACTCTGAATATCACATTTTATGATGAATCATTGATGTCAGAAGAACAAGAGATCTTGGATTCTTTCTTAAGGGAGAGAAAGGTAAAATTTGCATGGACCTATGTCAACATGCCTGGGCTTAATCCAGAGATTGTGGTCCACCATCTAGCAGTTTACCCCGAAGCAAAGCCCGTCAGACAAAAGCTCAAAAAAATGCATCCCCAGATAGCTTTGTTGGTTAAAATGGAATTAAAGAAGTTACTTTATGCAGGGTTCATATAGCCGATCGACTATCTAGAGTGGGTATCAAACTTGGTACCTATTTCAAATCCCACTGGGGGCATCCATATCTGCACAGATTTCAGAGACCTAAACAAGGCATGTCCCAAGGATGACTTCCCACTGCCCAATATTGATATGATTGTAGATATGACTATGGGACATGAGATTCTTTCACTAATGGATGGATTCTCTGGGTATAACCAAATCCTATGATAGCAAAAGAAGATAAAAACAAAACAAATTTTACTTGTCCATGGGGGAGATATTGCTGGAACATGATGTCATTTGGCCTAAAGAATGTTGGAGCAACATATCAGAGGGCCATGACAATAATACTTCATTACATCATCCATAAGACTATGGAGGATTATGTCGATGGCATATTAGAAAAATCGAGAAATAGAAGGGACCACATAGCAGCATTGAGTGCCATCTTTGACAGACTTGAGGAATACAAGGTCCGCCTTAATCCAAAGAAGTGTGTCTTTGGCATACAATCAGGGAAGCTGTCAGGATACATTGTGTCTATGAGAGGAATTGAAATAGATCTCACTAAGGTAAAGGAAATCCTAGAGATGGAGGAACCTAATACATTGAAATAGTTGAGAGGCTTACAAGGTAGGCTCCAGTCAAGCCGCCAGTTTATAGCCCAATTAGTGGACAAGTCAATCCCATATTCTCGCCTACTCCACAAGAGGGTAGTGTACAAATGGGATGACAAGTGTGATCATTCCTTCAAAAATATCAAAGAGTATTTTCTCACACCTCGAGTGCTTATGCTACCAATTCCAGGAAAGCCTCTAATCCTCTATATATCAACAACAACAACAACTCTCAATGCTCTCCTAGCTCAGAATGATGAAAACAGAACAATGAGGGCCATCTACTACATCAGCTGAACCATGGTAGGGCATGAGTTAAATTATTCCTTCATCGAAAAGGCTTGTCTCGCAGTGGTGTTTGCCTCACAAAAGTTCAGACACTACATGTTAACACATAAAATCAAACTCATTTCCAAGATCGATCCACTCAAGTACCTAATTTCCAAAGCAATGCTCACAGGAAGGATGGCTAAGTGGGTCATGATCCTATCAGAATATGACATCGAGTATGTAGAGAGAAAGGCCATCAAAGGGCAAGTTATTGCAGACCAATTGGCAGAAGCACCAATATATTCAAAAAATCTGCTAATTTCAGAGTTCCCTAATGAATCCATCTTCAACTTGAGCATAGAAAACCATTGGAAGTTTTACTTTGATGGTTCCTACACACAGCATGGATCAGGAGCTAGAGTCTTCTTCATCACTCCACAGGGAGACTACATACCAAGATCCTACAAATTGGCATTTCCCTGCACAAACAGTATCATAGAATATGAGGCTCTAACCATAGGACTTATAATAGCAGTGTAGTGGCATATCATAGCTCTGAAGGTATATGGAGATTAACAACTCATAATCAACCAAGTGAATGACGAGTATCAGACTAAAGACGACAAGTTAACTCCATACAAAAAATTGGTGGAAAGTGTTAAGGAGTCCTTCATTAAGATCACTGTAGACATCTAAATTTGGACACTTAATTTATCCAAATTCATCCCCTTTCATCTTATTTTCGTTAATTAAGTAATACTACTATTATTTAATTAATATCTTTAATCATGCCATATCCCTAAGGTATTTAATCAATAATACCTTCTCTTTAATCCTCCTTCCATCAATTGAATTAAATAAATATTCCATTTATTTAATTCCCTTTATGTCACATCCTCCATCATTTTTATCTAATCTTAATCCTTCTTCTAATCTCATCATTAGAATGTGCACATGCCTAATCCTTGATTAGGATGTGTCACATCCTCCAACTTTTGCAAGTTGGCCTCTAATATCTCTTAGCCACCTAACCTTCCTCTAACCCCTCATCAGCTTGTCTAATCACCCCCTTTAGTCAACTCTTCCCATCCCCCAAGGAATTTTTAATTCTTTTTGTCTTCCCAAAGTCCTTTGAGGAATTTTTAATTCCACTCTTATCCTTTCAAGGAATATTAAATTCCTTTACTCTTCCCCATGTAATCTTTAACTTGTCACATCAAGTCACATGTGAAATCTAACTCTCTTCTAATCTTCATTAATTAGTCTAATCAAGTACTTGCACAATCCTAATCACTTAATTGAGTCAACCTTATTAAATGCCTTTCTTTTTGACAAGGCATCTCCCTTCCCTATGTGAATTTGTAATTCACATTTAATCCCCCAATGCATTTAAGGAATTTTAAATTCCTTCCCTCTTCCCCATAAGAATATTTGAGGAATTTTTAATTCCTCACATGTCCTCTCACCAACATGGGGACAAGGACCTTCTTTATGAGGAGATCTTGTCCAATCCCAAGGTACTTTGTACCCCCTCCATGTCATGTACTTCTCCTTCCACCTCATGTCCACTTCACCTTTTAGGGCTATATCACATGCCACATGTCAAGATGTGAGGGCTTGTGAGTTCTCAACTCACCTTAGCCCTACATCTTGATATTTGGTGGCTCAATCTTGGCCATCCATTTTCCCTAGAAATTCTCAAAATTCCTATAAATACCCCCCTCTTTTATCTCATTTGGGAGAGATCATTTTGCTAGCCAAACTCTTGCAATTTTATTTCTCAATCTACACTTAGCCATTTTCATGTTTTCATCCATTTGCACTCATCCTCACAACATCATTTAGCTTGCATCTTGTGCCATCCAAGGAACATACACATCAAAGATCGAAGGGCCAACCAAAGGATCGATTCGACGCAAGGTATAGAGTTCCATTTTGTTGCTGTCATCTTGTGTTGTTTCCAACTTAGGCTAATCTTGAAGTGTAGGTTGTTTTGGTGTTTATTTGCACTCTTTCATTTGCTGCTCACTTTCTAACACTTACATTCGACCTATCACACCTCTGGCACACCCGGTGGGACCCACAAATGGGTCTTTTTCTTTCACATTTATTGTTTTTTGCATTTTTTGCAGAGTGGCGGACCTGTCCCTGCAGAGTGGCGGACCTGTCCTTATGCAGTGGCGGATTTGACCTTCTGCTCTTTCTTCCCGGGGTCACCATTTCCACACTATTTGTCTGATTGACTTTGTTCAAAGGCAATTTTTCTTATTTTTCCGTGCTCTTTCCAACGATATATAACACTTGATACTTTTGAGAAGTTGGCTGGGGCACCTTTTTCTTCTCCGGTGGCAGACCTGTCCTGTAGTGGCGGACCTATCCTAATGCAGTGGCAGACCTGTCCTAATGCAGTGGCGGACCTGTCTTGCAGTGGCAGACCTGTCCTAATGTAGTGGTGGACCTGTCCTAACAGAGTGGTGGACCTGTCCTCCCGAAAGTAAAATTTCAAGTTTTTGCCGATTGTCTTTTGGTAAAGTAGGCACATAGCTTAACTAGAGGGGTCAATAAACCTTGTTTGGCGTGCTTGTGGAAGGCTATTTGACGTATCCAATCCCCTTGCGCCATTTGGCGATCCTAGGTGATGAGAAATCGTAGCTTTCTAGGTCCTTTGAGTCACCTCTTTTTCATTTTCTTAGTGGGACCTACTTAGGGATTTCATCACCCCAAGGGACAATTCCAACCACGCGTACCGACGGGGTATATAAAGGGGGGAGAGTGAAAGCTGTACCTCAATCCAACCACACTGTAATTGGCGAGGCATTGGGATGACATGAAGAGTTGGTCCGAGCCTTTAGTATCTCGCTAAGGTTCCCGACTCATGCTTGTAACGGGTTGGTGTTCACGGTTTGGGCCTCACGTACCGTGCGTATATCGAGGACTCCTTAGCAACCATGTTCATCTTAGAGTAGAAGACTTTGTTGGCCATACCCACTTCTACTAAATCTTAGGGTTGTGCTATCTGAATTATCTTTCTCGTGCAAAACCAGTCATTTTCAGTCTAGCCAAATCTGTTTATCAGTGTTTGCTATATTTTGGGTCTTTTGCCTTACCCATCCATCAAAAAATCAAGCTTAAACTTATCCTCTGGCGGACCTGTCCTTCTATTGGCGGACTTGACCCTCCAGTGGCGGACCTGTCCTGCTGTGGCAAACCTGTCTTGCTTTGGCGGACCTGTCCTTCTAGAGTGGCAGACCTGTCCTTACAGAGTGGCGGACCTGTCCTTCTGCTCTTTCTTCCCAGGGTCGCCATTTCCACACTGTTTATCTGATTGACTCTATTCAAAGGCAATTCTTCTCATTTTTTCGTGCTCTTTCCGATGATATGTACCACTTCATACTTTTGAGAAGTTGGTCGGGGCACCTTTTTCTTCACCATCTACCTCCTCGAGGGGGTATACCCTACCATTCTCACCGTTTACTCATTCTGAGTAAACATTCATCCATTTCACACCTCCTTTCATCATTCTGAACCCTCATTCTATCATTCCAATCATCTGTTTACTAATTCCGAGTAAACTTTCATCCATTCAACACATCCTTTCATCATTTTGAACTCTCATTTTATCATTCTGATCATCCGTTTACTAATTCCGAGTAAACTTTCATCCATTCAACACATCCTTTCATCATTCTGAATTCTCATTCTGTCATTCTGATCATCCGTTTACTCGTTCTGAGTAAACGTTCATACATTTCACACATCCTTTCATCATTCTGAGCTCTCGTTCTATCATTCTGATCATCCGTTTACTCGTTCTAAGTAAACATTCATCCATTCAACACATCCTTTCATCATTCTGAACTCTCATTCTATCATTCTGATCATCTGTTTACTCGTTTCGAGTAAACGTTCATCCATTTCACACATCCTTTCATCATTCCAAGCTCTTGTTCTATCATTCTGATCATCCGTTTACTCATTCTGAGTAAACGTTCATCCATTTCACACATCCTTTCATCATTCTGAGCTCTTGTTCTATCATTTTGATCATCTATTTACTTGTTTTGAATAAACATTCATCCATTCAACACATCCTTTCATCATTCTGAACTCTTGTTCTGTCATTCCGAGTAAATGTTCATCCATTTCACACATCCGTTCATCATTCCAAGCTCTTGTTCTATCATTCTGATCATTCGTTTACTCGTTTTGAGTAAACGTTCGTCCATTCAACATGTCCTTTCATCATTCCAAACTCTCATTCTATCATTCTGATCATCTGTTTACTCGTTTTGAGTAAACTTTCATCTATTTAACACCATCCTTTCATCATTCTGAACTCTCGTTCTATCATTCCGATCATCCGTTTACTCGTTCCGAGTAAACGTTCATCCATTTAACATATCCTTTCATCATTCTGAACTCTCGTTCTATCATTTCGATCATCTGTTTACTCGTTCTGAGTAAACATTCATCCATTCAACACATCCTTTCATCATTCTGAACTCTGGTTCTATCATTCTGATCATCCGTTTACTCATTCTGAGTAAACGTTCATCCATTCAACACATCCTTTCATCATTCTAAACTCTCGTTCTGTCATTTCGATCATCCATTTATTCATTTCGAGTAAAAATTCATACATTTCACACCTTTCATCATTCTGAACCCTCGTTCTATCATTTTGATCATTCGTTTACTCGTTCTGAGTAATCGTTCATCTGTCCCGATCAACCATTTGCTCATTTTGAGTATTTGTTCATCCATTTCTATCATCCCTTTTTCCAATCAAATCATCATTTTCCCCACCCAAATCCCCTGGACTTTGTCTCGAGTTATTATCCAAATTGACCAAACACCCATCATCCATAAACCTTCATCCACTCTTGCCTCGCCATCTCAGCCTAGCGTATTCAAGTTTCTCCAAGGACTTATAGCAAAGGAAACATCCCCCACTCCACACATTGTAGTCGTGGAACCATGCCATCCCAACCCATCATCCATGGTCGTTAGTGACAAGACCCTTCTCCATCCAACACCTATCATTGATGATACCATCACATCCTCTGAATCCACTGAGTCCCCATCTCCTACCATCACATCTACCAAATCCATTGAACACCCACCCCCTACTCTGAGAGTCGTCGAACCTATCAACGACATCCAATCCACTTCCTCCACTCCTAGTATCCATCCCCAGGAATATTTTGAATCCTCCATCCTTCCATCTTCCCCACTTGAAGAGTCCCCCCATGATTCCATTAACATGCCTTCCACACAAGATGAGTCATGTCAAGAGTCTAATCCAAAGCATGCTATCATATCCCCTCCTCCAGATCAAGATCCTACCATCCCATCTTGTCTACTGCAAGATCATAGTTCCCCATCCATTCCACCCCATGATCCTCCTGACATTCAAGATTCTACCACTCCATCTCCATCTCCATTGCATGAACCTGCTACCACAAAATTAGATCCTATCATATCAGCTACTCCCTCTCCAGATACAACCCATCCAAATGCTGCTATCCCATCATCTCCTTCTCAGGATCCCCCATCATCGCCTAAAAATGCTATCCCTACACCGCTTGCATATCCCCTTGGTACTCTCACATTCTTCCATGGTGGCCTCCTTGTAGAAGAAAAACACAGTGTATATACCACCCATCATCCCCCACCTAATAATGGACTCGGATCATGTTTTTAGAATAACAAAAATCCAATCATAGATCGAATGCTCAAGAACATGAACTATCAAGGAAAAGGTCTAGGCCTTCACGAGCAAGGTATTTTAGAGCCCATCCAAGTCAAAGAACAAATCTGCATGCAAGGTCTTGGATCTATTCCCCAAAACTCACAATCTAAACACGTTGGTACAACCTCTAAACGTCCTCAACGAGCCTTTTCCAAAAGAAATGTCGGCTCTTCCCATCGCTCCACCAAATCATATG
>VDFB02000003.1:296138072-296218062 GCA_007258455.2 Sequoia sempervirens
GAGCCTTCTCCAAAAGAACTTCTGGCTCTGCCCATCGCTCCGCCAGATCATATGCTGCCATCCCTCCTCCTCTATCGTATCACCTCAAAACAACCGTCTATATTCCTCCTTCATCTGCTCCATCCATTTTGGGTCCTTACATCCCTCCATCCACCATCTCTCGTCCTTCATCTACTCTATCCATCTTGGGTCCATATATCCCAAGATCACCTCCTCCATCTCATCCTTTCCCCCATCCAACACCTATACATGTCATCCATCATAAACATCCCTCTCGCATATCTCATAATCAGGATCAACAAAGGCACATACCCAAACATACCCCATCTACACGTAATCCCCATACCTACCTCCATTGCTCCACATCGCCCATCCCCTCACACCCATCCCATTGCTAGTACGAAAGCACTTTGGATGCCGAGGAAAATGCATCAATCTAAAACACCCACATGAATCTAAAGCTTCCCATGTCCCCTTAAAAGACATGGTAAAGAAAAGAAAAACAAAATCCAAAATCAAAATCAAATCTATAGCTCGCAAAGAGCCACCAAAGCAAAAATCAAAACCATGTGGATCCCAAAGAAAAAAGATGCAATGCCATCAAATGAAAAATCTGTAAGAATATCCAAAGTTGCTAATCCAAAAGCTAATCCTTTTCATCCACCCTCTCCTACATCTATTTTGGGTCCCTATATCCCAAAATACACTATTTCGTCTCCTCCATTATCCCCGCATTCTCCATCCATTAATCCTTTTATCTTTTCACATCCACCACCACATGTGCCAATGTTGGTCCTGAACTCACCACCCCATCACATATCCACCCCATCATTCCATCCATACACTGTCCAACATCCCACCCATTATCCCATGTATCTCCCCCATTAAATCCCTCTAATTCATCCTCTTGCATAATCCATTTCTCCTAATAGGGTTGTACCAACGTCCAATAGTCGGCTCGAACATGAGCTCTTAATACCTCAAATGGAATTTGATGCTTGAGTTATTCCTCCATATCCTTATCGCATGCCTTCTAAAACCACTTATTCACCTCCCTATCCTTATCCATCTCCTTCCGCATACTATCCAAAAATGCCAAAAATCCAAAACAGTTCAAAATCAAAAAATCCAAAAAAAAGTCAAAAACATCAAAAATAAAAAAAAGATCAAAAAATCAAAAAACAAATCAAAATCCAAAAATAGTAAAGAAAAATAAATTCATCCTATGGTGAAAAACACTCTTTGGTGGCACCTTGGATAAGTACCATGATGAAAACTTGGCAAACAGGCGTCATGCGTAAATACCCATCTGCACTTGGGGGTAGCTTCCTTATTTGTGTTCCCTCCATCTGCTATGCTTCCTGCTACGCTTTTGGCTATGCACCCATCTTCTTGCTATACATAATTTTCGTCCATCCCCTCCATCCTATTGAGCTTACACATCCTGTTTGGTATCTCTCATTTATCCCAATCCTTCCATCCTCCGTGTGATCTTCCTGGGGCAAACATATAAGCATGCTTTGGACACCTCTTAGCATATGTTCCCCTCATCCGCACACTATCTTAATCCTCATTCGCACTCATCTATCTTCCTTATCCACCTGTCATGCTACCTTCCATATCCCTTCCTTATCCATGCATCCTATCTTCATCCATCTCACTATTTTATCTTCCCATCCACTTGTCTTCCATCCTTCATTCCTCCCACACATGACATATCTAGAGTGGGGGCATCTATCTTCAGTCCTGATCATCCTGCCAAAGCACCTCTTCTTCCCCCTCTATCCTTATTTCTTATCATATCCCTTATCCCATCCTCATCCTCCTATCCATCCATCAAAACACTCCCTTTCATATCCCCATCTCTGTCTTCCTACCCATCCCTTATGTCTTCCCGTCCTCATCTTCTTATACATCCAAACATTCCTTTTAAACCTCCTTATCATTCTCCATCCATCCTAGCATCTATCCATCTACCTAGCCAATCCCCTCTATTCATCCAATCTCTTCCCCCTCCCCCATCCCTATCTTCATATCCGTCCACCATCACATCCATGTCTCACTATTCCATCCCTACCTATCTCCCCCATCCTTTCCATCTTCCCATCCTCATCTCCTTCTCCTCATCCCATCTTATAATCCCTTGTCATTGGTATCTCGCTATAGCCTACTATCTCATCATTCATTTATCCATCCTATCATCCTCCCAATCCCTCTTTTCATCTCTCGATAACTATCCCATCCTTGAGCGTTGTGATCACCACCATCCTCCAATCCAATCCAACTGGTCTATCTTGTCCCATCGTGTCAGTCTAATCATTTTAACCCCTTATCTAGGGTTATCTCATCATCTTTCATCCATCACTTGTCTTTGGCCTTCTATCGAACTACGTTGCCCCTGCGCTTTCACGTAGGCAAGGTTGATCATTTGATCTGCCCCCGGGGTTCCACCATCGATCTTCATTGTCCACTTTGTCCCTTTATCACCTATCATCAATCTTTCTACTTTGTCCATCTAATCCTTTATCATCTATCATCAATCTTCTTATCTTGTTCCTATTCATCTGTCTCGTCTTTATCATCCATCGAGGTCTCATGTCTTGTGTCAATCTTGTGTCATGTCTCTTGTGTCGTGTCATCAAGCTATGCCCTTATCTAGCTGGTTCTTAACCAACAAGATCCACTTGTATCATCAAATCCAATCAGTTTTGAATATCCTGCGTCATATCAATCTTTTAATTTAGTATCGATCATTGGTCTCAATAGGATGCATCCTTCCTAACAGACCTCATCAATCCCATCCATCCCCTTGATTGATCCTATGGCAAAGGACGTTTGAAATTGATTGTGATCTTTTGACGCTGTTGGATTTTGTTTATCATTTGAGCTCCCTATCATCACTTGTCATGGTCGCCTTGATCCATCATATCATGGTGTACTTTGACTAGTCAACATAGGGGTGTATCTTGATATTTTGTTTGTCTTCTTGGTTGTCCCACGTAGTACCCACCAAGATCCCTGAGGTCTTGTGTTACGCTGGGGCATCCTTGTGTGCTTGTGGTTATCCCAATACCTGGCCCGACCAAGGTCACCATGACTTTGGGGTGTTGGGATAGCCTTCTTGTTTGTTATGTTTGTTTTATGCATTAGACACTGATCCACCTTGGTGTCTTGTGTCTTATGCTATAGCAAAAATCAGTGCTATTTCCTCTTCATCCTCTTGTCTATCAAAATCCACCCATCCATTCATCTTTCATCACACTCCCCTCCCAATATTCCATCACATTGCATCATCTTCTTCAACTCCCCTTACATCCTCTCATCCATTTCGAGAGCCCACTCGTGTTCTCTTGAACCCGCATGTCCTCTCGAGGGGGCATCCTTCATCCCTAACTTTCATCTTTACCCCCATCATCTTTCTTCCTAGTCACTTCTTTGAATGACTGGGGCATCTTTTCCAATCTAACCATCTTCTTCTAGGTTCTATGTTTTTATATTCTTTGAAATGATGCTACTTCATAACACCATCTCAAAGAGGGGCAAAATGTAGACATCTAAATTTGGACCTTAATTTATCCAAATTCATCCCCTTTAGTCTTATTTTAGTTAATTAAAGTAATACTACTATTATTTTAATTAATAATTGCCAAATCCTAAGGTATTTAATCAATATTACCTTATCTCTTTTAATCCTCCTTCCATCAATTGAATTAAATAAATATTCCATTTATTTAATTCCCTTTATGTCACATCCTCCATCATTTTTATCTAATCTTAATCCTTCTTCTAATCTCATCATTAGGATGTGCACATGCCTAATCCTTGATTAGGATGTGTCACATCCTCCAACTTTTGCAAGTTGGCCTCTAATCTCTCTTAGCCACCTAACCTTCCTCAACCCCTCATCAGCTTGTCTAATCACCCCCTTTAGTCAACTCTTCCCATCCCCCAAGGAATTTTTAATTCTTTTTGTCTTCCCAAAGTCCTTTGAGGAATTTTTAATTCCACTCTTATCCTTCCAAGGAATATTAAATTCCTTTACTCTTCCCCATGTGATCTTTGACTTGTCACATCAAGTCACATGTGAAATCTAACTCTCTTATAATCTTCATTAATCAGTCTAATCAAGTACTTGCACAATCCTAATCACTTAATTGAGTCAACCTTATTAAATGCCTTTCTTTTTTGACAAGGCATCTCCCTTCCCTATGTGAATTTTTAATTCACATTTAATCCCCCAATGCATTTAAGGAATTTTAAATTCCTTCCCTCTTCCCCATAAGAATATTTGAGGAATTTTTAATTCCTCACATGTCCTCTCACCCACATGGGGACAAGGACCTCCTTTATGAGGAGATATTGTCCAATCCCAAGGTACTTTGTACCCCCCTCCATGTCATGTACTTCTCCTTCCACCTCATGTTCACTTCACCTTTTAAGGCTTTATCACATGCCACATGTCAAGATGTGAGGGCTTGTGAGTTCTCAACTCACCTTAGCCCTACATATTGATATTTGGTGGCTCAATCTTGGCCATCCATTTCCCCTAGGAATTCTCAAAATTCCTATAAATACCCCCCTCTTTTCTCTCATTTGGGAGAGATCATTTTGCTAGCCAAACTCTTGCAATTTTATTTCTCAATCTACACTTAGCCATTTTCATGTTTTCATCCATTTGCACTCATCCTCACAACATCATTTAGCTTGCATCTTGTGCCATCCAAGGAGCATACACATCAAAGATCGAAGGGCCAACCAAAGGATCGATTCGACGCAAGGTATAGAGTTTCATTTTGTTGCTTTCATCTTGTGTTGTTTCCAACTTAGGCTAATCTTGAGGTGTAGGTTGTTTTGGTGTTTATTTGCACTCTTTCACTTGCTGCTCGTTTTCTAATGCTTACATTCGACCTATCACAATCACATTCAAGCAGATACCTAGAGAAAAAAATAGAGCAGTAGATGCCATGGAAACAATTGGATCCCTATTGGACATCCCTTGCAATGTCCCAAAGCATGGATTCCTAGTAGCTTCTCATGCCTAAATTTGAGGTACCAAAGTTTGAATTTGTGTGCAAAATCGTTGGTCCTGGTGATCCTTGGTACCATGATATATACACTTATCTGAGAATAAGAGTCCTCCCAACTGACATAACCTCAAACCTTAAGAAAACCTTTGTCAAGAAAGCATCTTGTTTCATCATCCTAGGAGATACCCTTTACCGTAGAAGCATCGAAAGAACCCTGTTACATTTCCTAAATGCTAAGGAAGCCTTGACTAGTTTAACCAAGGTACATAACGATATTTATGGTTCACACTCGAGTGAAATGACCTTGACTAAGAAATTGTTAAGGATGGGTTACTATTGGCCAACAATGGAAAGAGAAGCACATGACTATGTGAGAAGGTGTCTACAATGTCAGCAGCATGGGGACCTCATCCATGCACCAACTCAAGAGCTTCATTTGATTGTCAGGCCATGGCCCTTTTCATAGTGGGGGTTCGATAGCATTGGAAAAATCACCCCCACCTCTTCTAATGGACACAAGTTTATCATTACCACCATTGAGTATTTCACCAAGCAGGTGGAAGCCATCCCCATGATATACATCACTAGAAAGTAGATATCTAAGTTCATCCCGAACAACCTAATATGCTGCTATGGTGTCCCACAAGCCATTATCTCAGATAATGGGACACCATTCAAAAATTAGGATGTCTATGACCTATGCGACAAAATCAAAATCCAACATCAGTTCTCCACTTCGTACTATCCCCAAGGCAATGGCCAATCAGAAGCTACCAATAAGACCATTCTGAAAATCCTCAAGAAAACAATCAATGACACAGGTTGTGACTGGCATCTACAACTGAATCTTGTCCTCTAGGCCTATCGAACCAACATCCACACACCTATAGGTGCCACCCCCTTTTCCCTGGTCTACAGATCAAAAGCTATATTACCCATCGAGATCAAGCTCCCGTCACTGAGAATATCATTGTAGAACCTCATCATAGATGATGAATACTAGGTATCAAGACTAAATGAGCTAGAGTTATTGGATGAGCAGTGTATGGATGCCTTAAATCATTTGCAAGTCTATCAAAACTGACTCAAATGAAGCTATAACAAGATTAGGAGTCAGACATTCCAAGTTGGAGAGCTGGTGCTGAAGGAAAATCAGAAGAACGTTCCCAATCCAGATAGCAAGGGTAAGTTCAAACCCAATTGGTTGGGACCATTTGTCATCATAGCAAGTTACATGTCTGGGGCATATCACCTATCAACACCAGAAGGGGAACCCCTATAGGAGCCCATGAACAACTCTCATCTCAAAAAGTTTTATGCCTAAACCTTTCAAGGTATAAAGCTGAAAATACAAAAAAAATAGAAAATGTCCTAAAAAAATGGTCACCTTGATGAAAAATTGGCAAACAGGCGTCTTGGTGACAACAAAAAAATCAAAAAAGAAAAAAATCCAAAAAAATCAGAAAAAGGATTAAAAATAGTAAAGAGAAAAATCGTCCTCTAGTGAAAACCATTTTGGTGGCACTTTGGGCAGGTACCTTGGTGAAAACCTGGCAAACATGTGCCATGTATAAATAAGCACTTTCCATCCACCAGGATCTTCAAGATTGGTTCTACACCATCCATCCATCATACTTCTATCACATTCCATATCTCCATCCATCATTCGTCTGCATTCGCATCATAGTTTGGTCATGTGCTCGTGTCGTGATCCCTCTTAGTACTAGGCCCATTCTCAAGGTCAGTTTGTCCTGCCTTTATCGGAGTAGTCTATTGCATCACACTAGGCGCATGTCCTCATTTGGATTGGATTCGTGTAGATCCTTGAAGTCTTCCTAAAATCAAAAATCCAAAAACATTAGAAAATTAGAAAATCCAAAAACATTCAAAACATATCAAAATCCTAAAATAGGTCAAAAAGTCAGTAAAAAAAGTCAAAAATAGAGTCGTCTTATCAAACTATAGGTCTCTAAGACTTGAACTTAGGCAACGTTGATCTTTGATCTTCCCTCGAGACACTTAGGTCAGTCCTTTAGGAGTCAATCATAATAAAATTGGAAATCTATTTGTCCATATCTCATTAATAATTGAGTCTATGTCAGTTGAACTACGTGGTCTCTACATGCATAACGTAGGCAAGGATAATCTGTTGATTATCCCTTGAGGCCCCTAGGATAGGTCTTTAGGTTAGTCTCTTGGTCAAAATCTCAGAAAACCCCAAAACATTAGAAAATTTGAAAATCAAAACATTTGCAAAATCTTGAAAATACCTAAAATAGCCTCAAAACATCTCAAAAAACATCAAAAACATCCAAATATTTGAAAAAATCCATCCACCCTCATCTCACTTTCACCTGCAATAAACATCACTCATAATAAATCAATCGTCATCCTCGACCTTTGGTGAAATAGTCAGAAACAAGTCTAGTAGGTTAAAAGTGAAAACTCAAACGTCAAAGTCTCAAGTTTAGGTTAGTAAGTAAACAAGTTGGTCAACTCTTTGTGTTAATAGCCTATCATCCAATCAGTCCCAAATTAATAATCTGATAACATCATGTCCTAGGATGCATCCTTCCTACAATGGACATCAACATTAGGCATCACCATAGTTTAGTCTTGGCTAGCGATATGAAGAACATTAGCTTGTTTGTTTGCTTTATCTTTGTCTTTTGAATTATCTTATTGCACTCATTTCAATGGCCTCCTGATAATGTCCCAAATGAAGGGATTTAGAGAGAAAGGAATGGGGCAATTATTATTATATTTTTATCTATTGTGCTTGCTGGATATTCTTGTAATATAACTTGGTCATGTGTGCCTTGCTTGATTTGTAGGGAGGGTGTTTTAGGTGTCTTGTTGACCACATAGGAAGGCTTTCTTTTCTATGTTCTGGTTTGATATATTTGAAATATCTGAATTACATTCTAAATAAGGTTCCATATGCCAGGTGTGAACAAGAGTACTCCTATCTGATTGCCGACTCAAAGTCCATCACACTAGGTGCAACGCCATCCTGGTTCTTTATACCTTGATGCATCATGCCTATGTGTGTTATCAAAAACAAGGTAAGTAGCCCTTTTAAAGTCCCAATTCCTGATAAGCATCATCATTTATCATCATCTCTAATAAAGTCTCATAGATCATGGAATTGTTGGATCCTCTTGTCATCATCTCAATTCTTCTTTCTTCTCTCTGCGCTAACATCATGCTAGGATTAGTTAATCATCATCGCTGATGCATCCATCCTACATCCACAAACCATCACTAGGCTGCATATCATTCACATGCATTTTCATCATTGCATAATAAATATATGCTAGTCTAAGCATCTCATAAACCATACATTTGCATAAAACATCCATTGCATTATCATATAGGAATCATCACATCATCCATGTCATCCATTTCACATGCATTGCATCATCATCTAAGTTGTTTAGGATAATATAGATTGGTTATTCTAAGCATCTTAAAACAATCTCTTTTGCATCATCATCATAACCATCCATACGTCCATCTTGAATCTCTTTGTTGCGAGATCGACCCTCAAATCAAATTTTCTTCTCGATCTCTCGAGGGGGCAATGTACCAATATACTTCTTTCCACTAGGGCATCCAAAAAAATCAGATTTTTTTTTGAATTTTTATCTCTGCAAGTTTATTCTTTGAACCAATGCAACAGGTACATTGCTTCAAAAAGGGGAAAAATGTAGACACATAAATTATCCTAATTAATAATGCATGCTCGATTCTGACCTACTAACACTGGAGTTCTTCTTTAATCATCCTCTTTGCTAAGTATTTAATTAAATATAATCCTTATTTGATTAAATTCATCGAATTCCTCTTTTAATTGAATAAACTAATCTTTATTTAATTAAAATCATCATATTCTCTCTTTAATTAAATAAATCAATTTTATTTAATTAATCTCCTAAAGTTCTTTCTTTAATTAAATAAATCAATTTTATTTAATTAATCTTCTAAAGTCATCTCTTTAATTAAATAAATCAATTTTTATTTAATTAATCTTCTGAAGTTCCTTCATTTAATTGAATAAATCCAAATATTTAATTAAATCTCTAATGTTCTTTATCTTCTCATTTAATTTAAATAAATCCAAAATACTTAAGTTGAATGTCACAATCAACTAACCTCCATTAAAATTAATCAAATAATGATTAATGCTAATCTAATCATCCAATTCCTCTAGATTTTTCCACTTGCACATGAAAATGCATTTAATTGATTTATTAAATCCCTATTTTCTCTCAACATGGCATAAAAGAAGAATATTCTTCCAAATTTGAAAATCTCCCCCCAAAAGGACTTGTCCTCTCCAACAAGGCATTAAAAGCCTCTTACATGTCCTTTGCCTTGAGCCAAGTGGCATTTACTTCATTTTCTTCTCCCCCCAAAACATGTCATTTCATCAAATTCAAATTTCAAACTTGCACATTGATCAAAATGTGCTCAACCTTCATCCTCTCACATGTTGACAAGTGGAACTTTATGATTGGATCATCTTTAGTCCCACATCCTCCATTTCTTTCATTCTTCACACCTTGTCTCTTATAAATAGATGCCTTCTCTATTTATTTGGGAGAGCCACAATCAATGTAAAATCATTATGCTCATTTGAGGAGGAGAATTGGAGCCAAAGTTATCATCTTCATCCATTCTTCATCCATTTTTATCATTTCTTAGCTAGGTTATGTAGGATTTCTCCAAGGAATCATCAAATCATCATCAAGGCATCATAAAGCTTACAAGGGATTGGGAAAGGGCCATTTTCCACATCAAAATGACACCAATTCCCCCATGGGATTGAGAGTTGGATCATCTAAATAGGATTTAATATCTGCTTTCATTGTGTTCTTGATTTATTTCTTATTTTGATGTTTCTAATGAATTTCATGGGGAATCTTAGTTCTAACTTACATATGGATCTAACATTGTGTTTATTTTCTATGTTTGTGTAGGTCTAGGATTGGGGTTCTACATTTGGTGCTAGATCTGGTAGAACCTAAAGTGCAGGAGGTAATCAACCTTGTTTACCTCGTTTGCGGGCCAAAGGTGTATTAAGAGATTGGCACTCTGTTATGGTTTAGAAACCTGCACTTTTGAGACCTAACAAGTCCCCCCTAGGTGGGACCCATACATAAGGTCTGGCATATAAGTCCCATCTAGCCCCTTTTTAGGGTTTTGAGTAGGAAATCTAGGTTTTAAGTTCAAATTTCATGAATGTCAGCCTGTGGGATCTAAAAAATAGGATATTAGATGGATTTCCTATATAAATGAGGTCTCAAATTAGTATTTCATTAAGCATTCATGATATTAAGTCAAGCACTCAAGAGTTAAGCATTCCAAGACTTTACAAGATCATTAAGAGAGCATTCAAGATCATTTCTAAGGCATTCAAAGGCATATTATTCATCATTTATTGTATCAATTCAAGATCCATCATCATGTCAAGGATATCAAGAATCAAGCATGTTATTGAGCTAGTGTTGTGATGTTTCATTCAAGATCCAAGGTCAAGCATTGTTCTACACTTATCTCAAGATCTAGATCTAGATCCTTCATGGTCATTTCATGTTAGATTGTAGATTTACAAGACATCATTCAAGGTATCATTGTTCACATTTCATGTTCCATGTTCCATGTTTCATGTTTCATGTCCTTATTTCATTATCTCATCATTTGGTTTAATTACCTAAAAGGGGTTTGACCTAGGCGAACCCCTATCCTCTAACAAACAATAAATTGTTCTTCTCTTTAATGTGTGATTTCAGATCTAGGTGTCTTGGAGCTCGAAGATCCCTTGAATATTAGGTTACAAGCTTGGAGAAATTTGTTCGATTCATCCCCTCATTTGCAAGGATGCTATCTTCACAAAAAGTCATCTATAGGTATGAAATCAAGGTTTTAGATTCAGTAATAAGATGTGGAAAAAAGAGAAGAGCTTGGAGGGAAGAATTAGATCTCAATCCTCCAAAAAATCACACAGGGACTGATACACCACCTTGGGCGTATGAGTCCCAGTACAACCAATTTTTAGGGTTTTAGGAGATTTAGAATCAACACTTTCATATTCCATTTTTGGCACAAACCCAGTCTGGGACTAAATCACCCAAATTGGCATATGAGTCCCAATCAACATCAAAATAAGTTTTTCCAGCATTTCAATTCCTCATTCAATCCTCTATAGGTTTCTAGGTGCACACTTCTGATTTTGCAGCTTTCTATTTTGATTTGCTTCCATTTCTAGGTCATTTAATTAGGTCTTGTATTTCATTAGTCTTTCCAAGACCTAGCTTGGTGGTGAACCCATTATTTAATCATAAACCATACCCTAGGAAACCCTATTGTAATATCTCTTTCTCTCACCGTAGCATTGAATAGAGATCTCTAGGGTTTCCTTGAATGTGGAGTATAGAAGATTGTTGTCCTATGTCCTAAACCCTAGCGAAGACAATTTTCTATCTTACATTTTTGTGAACCTGACATGAACACCTTTTTTTGTGATTTGGATTGCATCAGCATCCCAAATTTAGCTTGCATTGACTTTGCATTAGGTTTTGCATTAGTTAATTTGCATCTAGGGTTTCAAGATCTTGCATTATTAAAAGTGCATATATCTTATATAGGTTGCATTTTTGCATATTACATCACTGAATTTCATCTGAAAATTGCATTTGCACTTAGCCTAGACATCATCCTAATTAGAAAACACAACATTCACCCAAAATTTTCTGAAATTGGTGCAAAAACCCCAATTCGAGACTCATTCGCTAGTCTGAGCGATTTAGTCCTAGTACACGATATTTTTCCTACTTTTTGGGTATTCTTTGTTGAGCATTTTCTAGCATTTAAACTCCTGAAAAACCCTAACTAGGACTCATACAATCCTCTAGGAGAATTAGGACCCTAGATCATCCCTTAAACTACCCTTTACAACACTAAAAGTCGTCTCTCTACACTTCTATTTTTTGTAGCTATCCATTTCAATTGGACGAGTTTCTGTTACATGTATTTCATTAGATCTAGCTTAATTAGGTTCATTTCATACATTGGAATTTACAACATTTCATTTTCACATTGTTACATAGTATAATCAGTCAATTATCATGTTCAAAATCTAAAAAATTGCATTGTCATTTTGTATGTTTGCTCTATCATTGTTGCATTTCAAATTTGTAGGACAATCATTACATCATGTTTTCATTACAAAAATATTTAGTTATCATACTCCATGTTCTATTTTTAGATATTGTTGATTGTTTTAAGAAAGTTTTGTTAAGTGCATATAAATATGAGGTCCTTTCCCCTCTCTTTTCATTCGTCATTGATCCCTCTCCTAGTATCCCTTCTAAGAGTGAGGTTAGTCCAGTGAAAGAAACCTTGGGTAATCTTGACAATCACATTTTTTATTCTCCTAATATCTCTCATATGTGTGAAGAATATATTTTAGTGTTATAAGAACTAATCGATGAGAGTTTTGAGAACTTGAGTTGTTTCTCTACTCTTACCTCCCCTATTAGGTAAGACCTTACTAAACAAGATGACATAACAATAAGTAATCATGAAAATCACACAACACAACTAGAGACCATTGAAGCCTACCTATATTCATCTCCCAACATCTCCTCTTGTGATGATGATGAGGATATGTTAGTGTTAGATAATCAAACCTTCAAGATCTATGACAACCCTATTTATGTTTGTTCCCCTACTTATCCTATTTTGGATGAAATTTTGGGACCAAGGAGTGAAAACTTGGGAAATCTTGAAATTCACATTTGTCCTTCTCCTAGCATCTCTCCTAGCTGTGAAGAAGATATTCTAGGGTTAGAAGATCAAACCAATGAAACCCATGACAATCTTATGTGTCTCTCTTCCCCTAGGGAAATCATTATTAAACAAGAAAACACCATCATTGATAAGCAAGGAAAGATAACTATTGGTAACTCCCTTACTTACGATGAAGTCATTTTAGGAGAACCAACCTTTGAATGTCATGAACATCTAGTTTGTAGTTCTTCTAAGAACTCTCCTCCTAGGGAGGATATCATAGTGCAAGAAAATGTGAACAATTACACATGTCTTTCAAACACTAAAGCTTCGTTAGATGAATATGATGAAGTAACATTAGACTCCTCTTCAGTAAGAGATCATGAAAATAAAGACAAGTTTGTTGAGGTTATGATGACACAAATTGGATCTCCTTTACTTAGTGAGCCTCCTATGTCACCTCCCATTAGTGAATCACATAAGAAAATACGAGGTTTCTTGAAAGATATGATGCAATCTAATAGTAACAATTTTTTGTAGCAACTGAGTTATAACTTAGTTTCTCAAACATGTAGGAAACCAAAAATCACTGTTACTCCATTACCATTGCTTCAACATATTTTTCCTAGTGTTGAAGACCTTAAAAAGACTCCCACTAATATATCTATATGGAAACTCATTCAACTATCACCTACATACAAGCGTCTATTTCAAGAAATATTGCAAATAAAGCAAGAGGAGATACAATCTTAAATGAAATTGAATAATGTAACATCCTCCTTTGATTGAATATGTAGGTCACACAACCAGAAATCACATTCCCTAAACATGAATTATCCTCACTTGAGATTCAAAACAAAAATGAAACCTTGATGATAAAAGGTGATCATTAATGAAGCCACAGTTAGACACACTCTCATATACAATGGAGCAAGTCTTAATGTTTGTAGCATTGACCTCCTAGACAAAATTGGTGTAGACAAGAGGCTTATCCAACTTAATGATGTTCATATTTATGGTTATGACAATGTTAATATGAAACCATTAGGAATTATCACATTACCTATTGAGGTCAGACCTATAGTGTTTCCTACCCCTATCCATATCATTCCAGAACCCCTTTCATACAACCTTCTCCTAGGGAGACCATGTATTCATGCTATGACAGGAGTCCCATCTACTCTTCACCATCGAATGAAATTTCAATACAACAACAAGATATACACGGTTGAAGCAGATGAATGAAGCTATAAATCATATGATCACAACACTTCCAACTCCCCTAATACACTCATTCAAAAATTAAAATTTGAACCTATACAAATTGATTTCAATCCTAAACTCTTTAGTGATAACTGGGGGTCATTAGATTTTATGCCTCATTTCAATAAAGAATCTGAAATATCACCCTCAAGGTCCAAAGAGTTATATACAAACGATTCATTTTTAGATACAAGTTCTAGTGACGATTGGGGTTAACACCTTCCTTTATGGGAGAGTGTAAAATCTCACAATCTAAACCAAAACAACCTTGTGTTTCATTTTCTCAACTTGGTTCTATGTCAACAACATTACCCCATGGTGGTGATGGGGGCTATGGAATGCCCATCCCTCATGGGGCTCGGATGATGCATAACTTTAAAAAGGATTTGTGTTCTCATGAAGAAGACAATCCTTCTCAGAAGCATAAACCCCCTTTATCTGAATTGAAATATTGTTATGGTATTGGATACAATCTGCCTCCTACACATTGATGCAGTGAACATATGAAGAAAACTGATATACCATACTCTATCAAGAAAATGTCCTTGTGGACTAAAATGATTGCAGGATATGCACAAAATGGAAAATGTATGGAAAATTTTGTAGCATAGACAAGGGAATGAGCTGTTTGAAAAAATGCCTTAAAGAAATGTGGTTTCATGGCGATTTCCATCACCATGAGACCACATTTCTTTGAGGCATTTTTTCAAACAACTCATTGCCTTGTCTAACATGTTTGATAAAATGTTTTGGTAGACATGTATGGAAAATGTGGTAGCATAGACAAGGTAGTGAGCTGTTTGAAAAAAATGCCTCAAATAAATGTGGTCTCATGGTGATGGAATTCCATTCCATCACCATGAGATAGTACATCACCATGAGACCACATTTCTTTGAGGCATTTTTTCAAACAACTCATTGCCTTGTCTAACATGTTTGATAAAATGCTTTGGTAGACATGAATGGAAAATGTGGTACTATAGACAAGGTAGTGAGCTGTTTGAAAAAAATGCCTCAAATAAATGTGGTCTCATGGTGATGGAATGCCATTCCATCACCATGATACCACATTCATTTGAGGCATTTTTTCAAACAACTCATTTCCTTGTCTAACATGTTTGATAAAATGCTTTGGTAGACATGTATAGACAAGGCACATTATCTGTTTGACAAAATGCCTCAATAAGATATGTCCTCATGGACTACAATGATTGCAGGATATGCACAAAATGTATTTTTTGAAAAGATTTTATAAAATTTTGAGAAAATTGAATTTCTAGGTGTAAAACCAAATTCCAAAGCATTTTCCAACATCCCCCATTCCTATACCAAAATGGAAGATTTGGAAAAGGGTATGCACATCCATAAAAAAAGAATGAGAAATGATGTATTATATTACATAGTTATAACTACTCTTGTAGATGTGTATACAAAATGTGGAAGAATACACAAGGTAGGTCAATTGTTTAACAAAATGCCTCAAAGAGATGTGGTTTAAATGTAATTAGCAAGTGTAAAGGATTATGTAGTTTAAAGTGTGCCAAGAGGGGCTAAGGTTATAATGAGAAATAAACAATTTGATGAAAATGGAATATGCATAATAACAAAATCAAAGCATTGTATTAAGAATGTATGATAAGGGATGATAAAGAAACATAATAGAATTAAGGAAAATGTAAAGAAAATATGTAAATACTTGACATACCTAAAAAACAAAGATTTGAATGGAGGAACTACCCAATTATGTAGTCATTTTTGTTCTTGATTCAAAATCCTCAACAATTTGAGTTTTTCACAAGCTTGCTTCCTTTTCAAAGCTCAATTGTATATCACTCAAATAGAATTAATAACAACAATACAAATTGTAAGTGTGAAAAAGTAAATAAGTAAAACAGCTAAACCACTTCTTAATGAAACATTACATCAAGATTTAATTGTGAATTAACTAATTTAAAGCACAAAAACTTGAAAGCATCTCATTGTCTCCTATCTCCAAAGATTTATCAAGTCACAGAAGACTCTAAGATTTGGTAAGAAGTGTGATTGTTTAAAATACCAATCTAGAGAGTGGAGTGATGCTAACTGCAATGATGTAATGATTGAAAATGATTTCTAAATGATATTGATGCTACTATAATCTATTCTGACATGAAAACTGATAAAAGAAAGCTACAATAAAACTATGATGTAGCCGTGATTCTAATTCTACTGATGCAATGCTATTGCTATTCCTATTGCTTGATTATTTGATTGATATTCATGCAGAGAAAGTTTTCATAAAATTGGGATTTTCTCGGATCCTTTTCATGCTTCAGAAGGTTGTATATATAGATTTCACAGCAACACATTTGCACATGGGCAACACAGCAAAGGCTTGGATTCAATCTGGAGAATTGAATGGTGAGAGATTGAGAAGCTTGAGCTGATTATGGGAATGGTTTCTCCCCATGAAAACATTAGGCCAGATGATAGGAAGAATAAGAAGATATGGGATTGAGAGGATTGCCTACAAGTTTGTCTCCACAACTTCCTGTGAATACCAGTTGAATTAAATTGGATATTTGATATCTAATTTGGTAGGTGAGTAAATAGAGGAAATTTTATTTTATGCCTTTATTTGAATAATTGATTATTTTATTCAAATTAGTAAAAAGAGATAAATAATTTAATAAAACAAACTATAGAATTTGTTTATTAAATAAATATAGAAGAGATATGATAATTAAACAACAAAGTATTTAACCTTGATAAATTAATTAAGATTGAAAGATGTGATAATTAAATAACACAAACTATTGAAGTTGTATATTTAATTAAAATTGAAGAATAGGAGAATGAACTATAAATAAATATTTCTATTTATTTAATAGCAGATGAATTTAATTATGAGAATTAAATAAAACAAAGTAAAATTCATTTATTTAATTAAGATGAAAATAATAGAATAAAGATTGAAGAATTTAAGATGAACTATATAAATAAATATTTTTATTTATTTAATAGTAGACAAAATAAAGGTTAATTAATCAAATAAATCATATTTAATTAATTATATTCTCCAGACCATTTTTAGGTGTATACATTTTTCCCCTCTTTGAAGTGATGTGTTTACGCATTGCTTCAAAGAAAATTTTGTGCTACTGCTAGTATTGACGAAAAAAAATTTAGTATGCCCCTGACTTGCCCTAGACATTGATTTTAGCTAATGATGGATATATGCCCCCTCGGGAGATAAATTGATAAATTTTATGATTTTTTATGTTTTAGTAAATTTTGCAAATTTTTATGATTTTTTTTTATTTGATGTAGATTTTCAATTTCAATGATGCAGAATTGATTTATCTCCCGAAAAAGAAGATTGAGCCTGCCAGATTGATTAATTGATGCCTTATGTTTCCTCCTTGTGTTTGATGATTGATAATCACTTCAGCCGATTGTTTGATTTGATGATAGGATGATGATGATTGACCTCATGATAGGTGAGGATCAATGATATATTGATGATTAACCTCATGATAGGTGAGGATCAAAGATAGATTGATCGTGAGATTTGATCACAGTCTCACTAGAGCCGATTAGATTGATAGTTGATTGATTTTTGATTGATTGGTAATATTGCTGATTTGTAATAAGTTATGATCATAAGAGGATTTTAGAGTTCTTCCCAAAGACATGGGACGTGATTCTGCATCTGGTGCAGGCTGATATAGATATCATCAGTCGATGTGGAAAATCTATAATGCAAATGCAAAACTAATATGAATGCAATCTAATTTAACCATGCAAATCTACATAAGCAAGCATTGGCATCTTAACAGTCCATTTATCTTGCTTTTTATCATCATTGAGATTTTAAAATGTTGAAAGTGAGCACAAGCATCGATGGTATGAGTTAGACCATGATGACCTAAGTACTAATTTCATGATTTTTGATATTGCAAGTGAACAAAAGCATCTAGGTATAATTAAACCGAGATGACCTAATCATTTCTTACGTAAATAGACAAGAATCAATCACTTTCCTATCTAAATTTTGAATGTCATCATTGATACTTTGTAGAGCACGTCTCACAACAATTCACATAATAATGATTAACTCACAAACAATAGACAAATAAAATATCATTCTCCTTCCTAGCTTCTCTAGTTCAATACATCATCGAGTTGCTCCAAAGAAATGATAACAAAGATCAAAGTACAACAATTTAACTTTTGCTTAAAGTATTTCAACCATTATTTAGATTAGATCATCCATTTTGATTTTATGATGTTTTTGTGATTTCTAAGATTTTTGACCAAAAACCTAACCTAAAGACCTATCCTAGGGGCCTCAGGGGCTGATCAAAGATTATCCTTGCCTATGTTATACATGCAGAGACCACGTAGTTTGACTGACACAAACTCTATTTTTGACCTTTTTTTTTTTTGGGATTTTTGGTTGGGTATGGATGTCCAATGTGTTTCTGATGGTGATTGATATTCCATGTTGGGTTTTGTTTCGATCATTGTTTTCACTGTGTTTGTCTTTCTACTATTTGTCTATTTGGTTAAGCTTGAGATTTGTTGCCCCCAGTGAGGTCAGGATTTTTCCCCCAAGCTAGGGTGAGAAATGACCACTCGTAATGATATGATAATGGATGTAAAAAAGATGGTGAAAGCAAGGACCATGGCATGAATCTAATATATGGAAAATATGGCTTTAAAATCACAAGTAGCACCTATTTCTAGGTTTTCACTACATGTTTTTATTACACTTTTTCAGTCTTTTTGATTTTTTTGTATTTGTGTAATTTTCTAATTTTTTTTTGTATTTTCTCAGGATATTTAAGATGAAATGAGATGATATGACTGATTGAAGGAACAAGATTCCCCACAATATGGGCAATAGAACCATGGATAAATGATAGATCAAAATGAAAGATTCACTGTAAAACATGTCACACAAGCAACATATCTCTTGTCAAAAGATAATAATGGTTGATTGATTAAGATGCCAGGAATGATTGATTCCATAAGGCATGATGATGATAAGTACATAAAATCACTAATTTCCTCTAAGTATGATAATATTGATGATTTTTGATGATTGATTGACAATAGATATGAGGATTGGATAATGTTTTATAGCTAGGCTCAAATATGATGTGCATGATAAGATTCAAGGTTGCAAAGGGACATGGTGACATGGATTTTGATAAGCTAAGAGATATGGAATGGAAGAAAGAAAGGATAAAAATAATGAATGAGATGATCAAGAGCAACTAGATAAGATACAAACACAAGGCCCAAGTAGTTTTCCCCTATTCCTTATCAAGACCAAGGAAAGGAAGAAATGATGTATTTAATAAGAATGAATATGGATAAGATGAAAGATATGGTATGGAAGATATGGATAAAAGATATATGATGTTCAAGAAGATCCTTAACCTTGTTAAGATCAAAGGTGGAAATGTAAGGAATGACCATAGAAAGGATAATGACCATGAATGATAATATGGATGAAACTTGTCCCTAAGTGTAGAGTGCAAGAGGAATATGGAAGATAGGATATGGATGATAGGGATATGGAGGAACCTGACTTAAGAATCAAGTTTCACAACCAAATATACCTCTAATAAATGATGGAAATGGGAATTAGATTCCTAAATATTGGCAGATTAATGATATGATGGAAGAATCTAAGGACTTATGCAAAGGTTTGGATTAAAGGAGAATGATGGGGGATGAATGTTGGATAATGGATAAGAGGTTGGAAGGCCTGTTGATGGATAGATGGAAGGGTGGTGGAGTGATGGAGGAAAAATGGATTTGGAAGGTGATAGGTTATTAGATGGAAAATTGGAGGAAGCTTTTGAATTAGAAAATTTTGATGCCAATTTAGATTTTATTGCTTATATGAGACTTTTAGGAATCCACATGACTTTTGAATTTGATTTTTTCTTTGTGGGCCTTTGTGGCCTTTGACATTTTTCCTTTTGATTTATGGACCTTTGTGGTCTTTGAAAATCGCCTTTTTGCTTTGATGGGCCTTTGTGGCCTTTTAGATTTTTCTTTTGATTTTGGATCAAATTTTATTTTATTTTTGAATGTCTCTTCGAGGAGACATGTTGATCCTTTGATACATGTGGATTTTGATATAGAAGCTTTTGATATTTGGCACCCAAATTTCTTCCAATAACAATGGGAAGGGTGGATTGAGATGAATGATATGGAGACATTATGGATGAGTTAATGTGGATAGAATTTTGAAAGGGCATCAAGGATGTCTGCCTTTATTGTTCTTGAGAAATAGGATATGGACCTAGGATAGAGGGAAGGTTTGATGGACTAGGATGAAGACCTAGGATAGATGGAATGTTTGGTGGATTAGGATGAGGACCTAAGATAGATGGTAGGTTTGATGGACTAGGACACTTAGGTGTATAACCAAGGTCATGGTGATATGGGTTTCTTTGAATAGAAAGGGGTTCTAGGATACCTTGCTCATGAAGGCCTAATCATTTTCCTTTGTAATTCATACTTTGACACATTCGTTTACCAATGGGATATGTATTGTTTGTGAAACAAGATGCAAGTCCATTTTGGGGAGGATATGATATGGATGAGAGGATAGGTGTTGGAAGTAAACTAGAATAGATAAAGGTGGAGGATCCCAATTTATAGGTGTGGGGTTCATGGATAGCTTGAATAGGTGTGATAGGCTCTTGATATGGGGATGATGGGGTGTTTTGATCTTGACTTGAAAAAGGATTATGAAGTGGTATGAAAGGAATATCTTGATCATGAGAAGGATAAACATCTTCATGGGATGAAAGGGTATCCTTGAATGGAATCATATCTTGATCTTGATGAGGAAGGGAATCATGAGATTTTGTAGAAAGCATGTCTTGATCAGTAGTTGGTAAGACATCACTAGATAGGATCGAAGAACTAACATTCTCTTGTGATGCAATAGAATTATGAGATGGTATGGATTGATTAGATGATGTGGAAGAAGAACTTGGAAGGATATTTGTCTCGTGAGATGGAAGGGAATTAATTTGGATGAAAAGTGAAAGGAGGGGATCATCATAAGATTCTTGAGAAATGGGATCTTGATCAAAGATTGGAAGAATTTGTGGAATTTTGATATCATTGGATGGAGTGGAAATAACATTTTTATCTTGATGTGTAGGGGAGTCTATGCTAGCATGCTTTGGATTGTGAGATTGACATGAATCATTGGATGCTGAAGATATGATAGAAGAGGATGATTGGATGGAATTGTTAAGTTGAGTGAAAGAATCTTGAGGTTTATTTTGGCTTATGGTGGATGGAGATAAATGCATGACATGATAGGATTGCTCAATATCATTTTTGTTTGAGGACTTAGATTTGGGCTTATTGAAATTTTGTAAAAATTCAAAGACATTGAACTTGGATGATTTAGTTTTTGGTGAAGAAGGTCTCATGTTCATTGTTTGGTCAAGAGGATATGGGTAGATGTCTAGCAGCAGATATCTTTCTGTGGTTGTTTCCCTTTGCATATCCCAGATTTGTTGTTGAGAATTTTTCATTTGATGAGCTAAAGCATTCAATTGATCCTCATCTATTTCAGCCATGGTGGTTTGAGTTTTTGTTTCCTTTTCTCTAAGTTTTTGTCTTTGTAACCTTGTTAAAATTGGCATACAATTGTTTGTTTTTCTCCTTAAACTTTGATTTTTCTGTGTTTGTATAAGTGTCAAATGGATTTTAACAAAGTCAAATAGGATGATATATCCTATTGATGAGACTAAGTTAAAAAATCTGTTTATTATGTTTTGTTTCTTGATGGTAGGATGATAACACCTTGATGAAGAAACTTAACCTAATAATCAAGATTTTGTGTTTGATTTGTGGACATTTTTAGAGTTTGCAAGATCTAGGTTCAATTTGAAAAGTTTTGATTTGTATGATCCTATTTAATTCAGGTTTTAAAACTTTGTTGGGACTATGGGAAATGTTTTTGACTGGTAAAAATCTGAGTTTCTAATGTCTGTAATCTGATAGATGCTTCTAACAGCTCTCTATTTTTTGGTTTTTGTGGATGGGCTAATATAGAGGGAAGAAGTGCTAAAACAAACATTGTATGCGCTAAAAGATCTAGTAAAAGCATTGTCAAATAGTGTAGATGCGCTAAAATAGTGGGAAAATACGCTAAAGTTTCTGGTATTTTTGACTAGTAAACTGTGTTTTGACAGATTGTAGATGCGCTATGATATTTGTCAGATGCACTAGAATAGAGTATGTAAGTGCTAAAACAGACACTGTATGCGCTAACCGACAGGGTGTATGTGCTAAGACAAACAATAGATGTGCTAAAGTTTTTGATTTTTTTTTTTTGACACTAATGGATGCTTATGGCAGACTGTTGATGCACTAAAACAGTGGGAAAAAGTGCTAAAACAGACTGTAGATGCGCTATTTAAGGATTTATCAATGTTTTGTCTGGTTTTCTCAGTGAATGGACTGATTTTGGGATAATTTGATAGAGTATTTTTGTTCGTAATTTTTTTATTTTGATAATAATCCTATTGTTTAAATTGTTTCCTCTATTGTATGAACTGATGATCTGGCCTGTTAGAATACTCTATCACTAGTTATGGAATGGATGATGGATGAATAGGTTGACTACGATTATGTTTCTATGAAAGAGCTCTTCTTTGATAGTAGGCTTGTGAATATAAGGGCTCTAAAGTGTAATCATCTGTGTATCCAACAAAAAAATTGTGAAATCTATGGATGAAGATTCTATGGTGAAGTAAGAATTTCCTACTTTGATACAAAAAAAATCTTCTTTCCAACAATTTCTTGTAACTAAGTTGTTTTTTGGGTTTTCTGACTCTTTTAGCAATGGTTTTCTTGAAAAAATTTGTGGACTTCCAGTCCCTAATCATAAGTTTTCATGGAATGACTTGTCAAATTTTTGTGTTCTTTTTTGGATGATCTTTATCTGATTTAGTGATTTAAAGACACAACAAGCAATTTATAGAACAAGTGTTTTTAAGTCCTAAGATCTAAACAATGAGTGTATGTTCAAGGATCAAATAGATCCTTCTTGATTTCCACAGGTTTATTGACAAAAAGACACTTCAAACAGACTTGCTCTTAAGGACAAGTAGGTCATCATTATACTCAATCAACCCATAGCTTAAAATTACATCGACTCACACAGCTGTGTCACCCCCTAGAGGATGCTCGTGTTTTTTTCTTTTTTAGGCATGTACTCAAGGTTAGATTTCTCAATCCCCTGAGAAAATGGTCCTTGGAAATTATATGGTGAGTGTCTTGGGGGTAGATTCTTCCCTTCCCCGACACTGCTAAGTATTACAATGTTTGAAAACTAACAAGTTGGATACTACACTATGGTTCTTAGATAGGGTTTCTATTTGGAGAGGAAATAATAAACTCCCTCAGGAGACCTCCCAACCTTTAGAGCAAAGGCTTTGGGGATGGTTACCTTGCAAACTTCTGGTAAATGAGGATTTATCCAGATTTACTTTTATTTTATAGTGGGTTGGAAAACCTAGCTTTGGTTGTTCCCACTTAGGTCATTCCCATAGGGTGAGTACTTTTTCCCACTACGCCAGGCCTTCTAAAGGTTTTAACAAAGCTTGAAAATGCATAAAACAAAGGATGAGTCTAACGTTTTGATCACCCAGTTAAGGGGAGAGCATATGCCTATCACCACACAAGCACAATAATCAATGGTTCAATTTTAGAGCCCAAACAACAATTTACTATCTATGTGAAGATATTGCTTCACAAAAAGAGATGGTGTTCATTTTTCATTCCCAAATTGAAATATTTGGTGACTACCCTAGATTGATATATTTTAACTTAAGAGAATATCCTAAGATTGATTCATTTTAAATCCAATTGAAAAAATTAAGTTACTAGCTGTGGTCTCATCGAATCTAGATAATAGTTATAGAAGCGCTATAACAGAGTTTAGAAGAGCTTTAGAAATGCTTAGATGCGATGTAGAAATCATTAAAAGTGCTATAGAATTGGGTAGAAGTGTTGTAGAATTAAGCAGAAGCGCTAAAATGAATTTGAACCCGAACTATCAGTCTGTGCTAGAAGCTATTGGTCGAAGTGCTAAAACAGTCTTCAGAAGTGCTATAGTTTTGGTCGAAAGCGCTAAAATAGTCAGAAGCACTATATTTTGGGTCAGATGCACTGTAGAATCTTCTGATCATGCTAGAAGAAAACATGCATGTATCCTATACGAACACTTTTCAACAAAATTGTTAAAAACATGGGGTTAAGCCCCACAGTGGGTGCCAAATTGTAAGTGTGAAAAAGTAAATAAGTAAAACAACTAAAACACTTCTTAATGAAACATTATATCAAGATTTAATTGTTAATTAACTAATTTAAAGCATAGAAAACTTGAAAGCATTTCATTGTCTCCTATCTCCAAAGATTTATCAAGTCATGAAAGGCTCTTAGATTTGGTAAGCAATGTGACTGTTTAAAATGCCAATCTAGAGAATGGAGTGATGCTAACTACAATGATGTAATGATTGATAATAATTTATAAATGATATTGATGCTACTGTAATCTATTCTGACATGAAAACTAATAAAATAAAGCTACAGTAAAACTATGATGCATCTGTGATTCTAATTCTACTAATGCTATGCTATTGCTAAGATGCTATTTCTATTCCTATTGCTTGATTGCTTGATTGCTATACTTGTAGAGTAAGTTTACATAAAATTGGGATTTTATCAGATCCTTTTTATGCTTCAAAAGGATGAATATATAGATTTCACGGCAACACATTTGCACAGGGGAAACACAACAAAGGATTGGATTCAATCTGGAGAATTGAATGGTGAGAGATTGAGAAGCTTGAGCCGATTATGGGAATGGTTTCTCCCCATGAAAGCATCAGGCCAGATGATAGGAAGAATAAGAAGAAATGGGATTGAGAGGATTTCCTACAAGTTTGTCTCCACAGCTTCCCATGAATACCAGTTGAATTAAATTGGATATTTGATATCTAATTTGGTGGGTGAGTAAATAGAGGAAATTTTACTTTATGCCTTTATTTGAATAATTGATGATTTTATTCAAATTAGTAAAAAGAGATAAATAATTTAATAAAACAAACTATAGAATTTGTTTATTAAATAAATATATAAGAGATATGATAATTAAACAACAAAGTATTTAACCTTGTTTAATTAATTAATATTGAAAGATAAGATAATTAAATAACACAAACTATTGAAGTTGTATATTTAATTAAAATTGAAGAATAAGAGAATGAGCTATAAATAAATATTTCTATTTATTTAATAGTAGAGGAATTTAATTATGATAATTAAATAAAATAAAGTAAAATTCATTTATTTAATTAAGATGAAAATAATAGAATAAAGATTGAAGAATTTAAGATGAACTATATAAATAAATATTTCTATTTATTTAATAGCAGATGAAATAAAGGTTAATTAATCAAATAAATCATATTTAATTAATTATATTCTCTAGACCATTTTTAGGTGTATATACAAATCACCAATGTGGGTAAAAGTACAAAGCTGTGTCGCTCTTTATAAAGGCAACGACCAACACTAATCCAACTTTTAAACTTGAATCACGAAAATGTGGCATATATGTTTAGAAGTTTGAAATAATGCAAACTAGTAAAATATGTATTTTTTAGTATATTTTATGTTTTTATTTTAAAAATAAAAAATAAAAAATAATTTTAAACTAGTTTTAATAAATTAGCACTATAATTTAGTTGTTGATAAAATGTTGAAAAATGAAGTTGCATGGGATGTCAAACTTTTTATAGTAAATTTTATTATTTTTCTTTCAAATTTTTTGTGTGTATTTATAACTTTAAACTTTAGTGCATGGATATAATTTTTTCCAATTTTGATAAATATATATTTTTAAATAAATATTAAAATGTGTGTGAATCAAAAATAATTGTTTCCATCGTATGTCAACTTTCATATTAAATATTTATCTAAAATGGAAAAAAAATTATACCATCTTGAAATAGATTCTTTTATCTAGTGCATCATATTTTTTACAATTTTTTTTAATAAGTTTTAGTATTTTTCCTTGGCATGGTAATCAACCCAATATTTTGTGTCAATAACCTACTTTTAGTAAAAATAAACTATAAAATATTAATAATAATTAAACTATTAAAAAATATATATTTTTGAAAACTACACTTATGGATCTACAAAAGGGTATTTTTATAAAAAAAAATGTTATTTACATTAGTAGGAGTTATTGAAACTTCAAGTTTTTAAAATAATTTTATTTTTTTGGTAAATTGGACTCAAAGTGGTGCTCTATATATTTTTAGCCAACAATTTTAGTTGAGAAAGTTGTGCAAGTATCTAATTTAGCTAGAATGAATCTTACTAGATCATATGTTTGACCAAAATTGATTTTTAGTAAGAAATACTTAAATTAAGTTATGTTGATAAGTTGGTTGAAAGTGTGAAGCAACTTTGTGATTTTACCCATGTATAATGTTAAATTTGTACAATTCAATCACAGTTAAAATTGCAACACTACAAAAATTGAGACTTGAATTGATATATATCAGATTCGATGTGAAAACTCTGTTATTTCCTCCTTCCTAAGTTGAAAAACCATAAAAAGGTGGTGGAAAGTTCATGCAAAGGTGGTAGAATGTGAAAAATTTGCATGTGCACTTCCCAACAACATCAAAAAGCTCTTTTTTATCGAAACATGCTCATAACTAGGAGAATAACGAAACATATGGGCCTAGATCATGGGTGTGCTAACTTTTTTACCATTTTTAGAGTAAGCCAAAATACGCTCACATTATAATGTGAGCGCTTTTTGTCTTGATATACAAAATGGCTATATCTCAAGTTCTTCAAAATGTGCTCTTTTTATGAAAATGTTGATTTTCTTAAGGTTTCCTCTCTCTCTCTCTCTCTCTCTCTCTCTCTCTCTCTCTCTCTCCTTAGCCAGATCTAGGTCTCTCACTTAACCCTAAAGCATATCCCTAAACCCTCAACCCTAGATACTATGCCTTAAACCTTAATACCTTAACCCTATACCCTTAAATCCTTAATATCTCAACCCTTAAACCCTAAACCCTAATCTATCTCTCTCTCTCACTCCCTTTATCTCTATCACAGTCCCTCTATCTCACACTCCCTCCCTCCCTCTCTCTCCTTAGCCATCCATCCCTCCTTAGCCATATAGGTCTCTCACTTAACCTTAAATCCTATCTCTAAACTCTCAACCCTAGACGCTATGCCTTAAACCCTAATCCCTCAACCCTTAAACCCTAAACCCTAATCTCTCTCTCTCCCTCTCTCTCACTTACTCCCTCTCTCTCTCTCCGAATCCATCTCTCTCACTCCCTCCCTCTTTCGCTCCCTATCTCTCACACTCCTTTTCTCTCCCTATCTCTTAGGTCTCTCCCTCCCTCCCACCCTCTCTCTAAGGTCTCTTCCTCTAGCACCCTACCTAGATAGTTCTCTCTCTCTCTCTCTATCCCTCCCTCCCTCTCTCTATCTCTCTCTCTATCCCTCCAACCCTACCTAGATAACTCCCTCTCACTCCAACCCCCTCTCTCCCACTCCATACCTATCTCTCCCTCTCTCTCAAGTCTCTCCCTCCCACACCCTCTCCCTCTTTTAGGTCACTCTCTCTCCAACCCCCTCTCTCCCACTCCCTCCCCCCTCTCTCTCTCAAGTCTCTCCATCCAACCCCCTCTCCCTCTCTCAGGTATCTCTCTCCTCCCTTTGTCTCGGTCCACATGTCTCCCACTCCCTCTCTCCCTCTCAAGTCTCCACCCCTCTCTCTCTCCCTCCCTCTCTCTCCCACTCCCTCTCTCTCCCTCCTCTCTCTCCCTCCCTCCCCATCTCTTGGGTCTCTCCATCCACCTCTCTCTCTCAAGTCTCTCTCCTCACAGCACCTCCTTGGGTAACTCTCTCTCTCTCTCTTAAACCATGAGCATCCGTCCCCTCCTTGTCCATCTGGGTCTCTCATACTGAGCCTCAGCCTTAAACCTTAAACCATAGTACCTCAACCTATACCATAAACCTCGTACCTCAACCCCTTAAACCCTAAACCCATAATCTCTCTCCTCACTCCATCTATCTCTCTCCCTCCTCTCTCTCACTATCTCTCAGGTCTCTCCCTCCCACCCCGCTCTCTCTCTCAGGTTTCTCCCGTTGGTACCCTACCTAGATAACTCTCTTTCTCTCCCTCCCTCCCTCCCTCCTTCCCTCCCCCTCTCTCTCTTTATTCCTCCCACCCTACCTAGATAAGTCCCTCTTACTCCAGCCCCTCTCTCCCTCCTCTCTCTCTCTCTCCCACTCCTCTCTCTCTCCCTCTCTCTCAAGTCTCCTCCCACCCTGCCTCTTTGGGGTCTCTCTCCTAGCCTCTCCTCCCTCTCCACTAGGTCTCTCAAGTCTCCCTCCCACCTTCCCCTCTCTTGGGTATCTCTCTCTCACTCCTCATCTCTCTCCCATCCCTCTATCTCCCTCCCTATCTATCCTCTCCTCTCTCTCAAGTCCCACCCCTCTCTCTCTCAAGTCTCTCCCTGGGGCACCTATGTACATAACTAGATAAATCTCTCTCTCTCTCTCTCTCTCTCTCTCTCTCTCTCTCTCTCTCTCTCTCTCTCTCTCTCTCTCTCTCTCTCTCTCTCTCTCTCTCTCTCTCTCTCTCTCTCTACAGTGCCTCCCCCTCTCCCTCTCTAGGTCTCATTCTCTCTCTCACTCCTCATCTCTCTCCCTCCCACCCCACTCTCTCTCTCTCTCACTCCCTCTCTCTCTCTCTCATTCTCTCTCTCTCTCTTTGGGGTCTCTCTCTCTCTATCTACGAGGTCTCTCCCTCCACCCCTCTCTCTTAGGTCTCTCCTCAAGCACCCTACCTAGGTAACTCTCTCTCTCTCTCTCTCTCTCTCTCTCTCTCTCTCTCTCTCTCTCTCTCTCTCCTCTCTCTCCCCTCTCTCCTATCCATCCCACCCTACCTAGATAAGTCCCTCTCACTCCAACCCCCTCTCTCCCACTCCCTCTCAGTCTCTCCCTTTCTCCGTCTCTCTCTCGAGTCCCTCCCTCCCACCCTTTCTCTCTCAGGTCTCTCCCTAAAGCACCCTACCTACATAACTAGACAACTCTCTCTCTCTCTGTCAGTTCTCACCCTCCCACCCCATCTCCCTCTCTTAAAGGTATATCTATCTCACTCCCTCTATCTCTCTCCCACTCCCACTCTCTCTCTCTCTCTCACTCACTCACTCCCTCTATCTCTCTCCCACTCCTCTTTCCCTATCTCTGAAGTCTCTCCCTCCAACCCCCCCTCTCTCTCTTAGGTCTCTCCCTCTGGCACCCTACCTAGGTAACTCTCACTCTCTCCCTCCCACCCTACCTAGATAAGTCACTCTCACTCTAACCCCCTCTCTCCCATTCCCTCTCGTCTCTCTCTCTCCTTCTCTCTCAAGTCTCTCCCTCCCACATCCTCTCCATCTCTCAGGTCTCTCTCACTCTCTCACTCACTCACTCACTCCCTCTATCTCTCTCCCACTCCCTCTCTCTCCCTATCTCTCAAGTCTCTCCCTCTATCACCCTACCTAGATAACTCTCTTTCTCTCTCCCTCTCTCTCTCCCCCACCCCCCTCTCTCTCTCTCCCTCTCTCCCTCTCCCCCTCTCTCTTAGGTCTCTCTCTCCCCCCTCTCTCTCTCTCCCTCTCTCCCTCTATCCCTCACACCCTACCTAGATAAGTCCCTCTCACTCCAACCCTTTCTCTCCCACTCCCTCTCTCTCAGGTATCTCCCTCTCACCCCCTCTCCCTCTCTCCCACTACCTCTCCATGTCTCTTGCTCTCTCTCTCTTAGGTCTCTCGCTCCCTCTCTCCCTCCTACTGTACCTAGACATCTCTCTCTCTCTCTCTCTTAAAATTATCTCTCCCTCTAAATACATACATACATACAAGTATACATACATACTTAGATACATACAAGCATACATACATATGTACATATAATCTTACATATATACATACATACATACATATAGGCATACATACATACAGACATACATACATACATACAATCATGCATACACACATACATGTCATACAAGCATACATACATACATACAAATATATATATATATATATATATTTAATAGACTAGCATTTAACACAAAGAAGGACATAATGTGAGTGCATTATAACATGCTCACATTATGTCTTTCTTAGGAAACTCTGGAGCACAAACGCAAATAAATTATGTCAAAAACATCATATAATGCGAGCGCATTATAACATGCTTGTGTTATTTCTTTCGTTGTGAATCTCCAAGTGCTTGGTATTTTCTTTGGATTACCAACCCAAAGGCTTGGAGTGCCTTCCCAACATCCAAATACATTTTTTTGCATATTCTACAAGATTTCACATAATTGGGTTTGTGCTAACCATCAGGTTTGCACGTGTTTCAAGGTCAAAAAAATTGAACACCTAGGTATTGTTAGGATCTCTCTTAGCTATTTAACAATGTATATTTTTTACATTGTGACAATTTTAAGCCTTTCAACTTTAATTTCTTTTGTTTGTGTCTCCATTTTTTGGTAAAAACCATTGTTTGATATTTTTTTGTTATAAATTAACCGTTCATTGAAATTTCAAATAAATTACATTTTTAGAAACTAGACTCCATTCTACACATATTTAAAAAATGATTTTCAATTATTTTTCAAAATTTACAGGGGTAGCATGACCAAAATTTTGTTTTTCAAGATGTGTCCACTTTGAAAATTAGTAAAAAATCAAATATTCATTAAAAAATTATTAGAAAAATTAGGCATAAACTACATGCTATTAGCTAATTTCTCACATCTTCAAATTTGCGTATGTGATCTTGTCCAAATTGGGCTATGTTGTAGATATTTTCAAATTTGTGTATGTGATCTTCAACGGTTCTAGACTCTCCCTAAATGAATTTGGGGTAGAAATCTTCGAGAATTTTAGGTAATCCATGTAAGGGTCATCCTACATTCAAGGGAGAACTCTCATTTTCTCTAAAATAATCCATTCTAAGTGGTGGGAGAGCAACAATTGTTGTGATCTAGGGTGAGGTAGGACTCACTGATAGGATTTTTAGGTTCAAATATAGTGATATTTCTACAAAATTTGAACCCTCTCCTTTATTTTTTCCCTTATCACTCCTTTGCTTCCGGTTTTGAGATAATGAACTAAAAGATCTTTTTCTGGGTTAGATATGAGAACTCTCTTGTATCTGTTCGAAGAGAAGAAGATAATATTTTCCATCTTGTCTAGATAAAACATGCCCTCCTTCTAGTGCCAATTTTGTTGATGATGGTTTTAGCACAACTAACTTGCTAAGTAATAATAAATTATTACTCTTGAAAAGTAGGGATTCCTACTCCAATGTTCCTTTTAAGCCAGGTCTTGACTGGGATGGATAGATTAGTGTTTTTGTGAGATTGTTAAACAAGAGGCCTGAGTGATTCAAATATGTTGGTGTATAACTCAACATGAGTTATCCTAACATAATCATAGTTAGTAGCTTTCCTCACATGTGAAAAGACCAAGTCTCCTTAGGTGAGTCACTAGCCGATGTGTCAACTCATTTTTGACACATCGCTGCTACATAGAAGGGAGGTTGAACTATTGAGCTAGTCTCATGGGTTCTCATCCGTCACCTTTCCTATTCTTGTGGATTCTTGTTGTAAACTTTGTCTCAAGCTTCACCTATAAATACCTTATTGGTTATAAAGCTAAATATTTGTTCTCAGTACATTGCATTTCTTGTACTTGATTTCTCAATTCGGTGATCTTGGTTTATGCATATTTTTCATATGCTCTCACAAAATATATTGAAAAATGTATTCAAAACATGCAACACTGAATAGATACATTCACTTCTTTCAAATTTAAAAATAATTGCATGTTAGCACAACATATCTATATTAGTATTGTGATCTTTTAGAGATTCTAAGTGTTACAATATAAAGATCAAAAGGTTTAGGGTTGAGAGATATAATTTTATAGAACAAACTTAAATTAAATGGACAAAGGTAAAGCTTTTCCTATTTATCAATTTTGAAATGGTTAGGAAAAATCAAAATAATTGGTACTATAGTAATTAGTATTAACTCAATCACTATTAATACCAATGCAATCTTCAAAGGAAATTCCTAATCTCAAGATTTTGAAGCCGCATTAAATCATATCACCATTGTACATCCTTAAATAATTTAATTATTTGATTAATTATCTTAAACCCCTAAATCCCATTCGATCTCCCTACTAATAAGACAATCAAGTCATACATTCATAATTTAAAATTAAAATAAATATAAGTCACCAAATTCAAAATGAAGTTAATATTTAATCCTAGCCACTCATCTTCAATTATCTTCAATCAAAATTCAAACTAACATTTATTTCCACCATCCATTTAACTAAGTCAATTCTAACCTTTCATCCACCAACCACTTGCATTTAATCTCTCCTCCTCCCAAATTCTCTCCTCCCCCAAATTCAAATTCAATTTTTCTTTCAAACAATCACGACCCTCCATCCTTAACCAATCTCAACCATCCAAACTCTATAAATTAAATAATCCTCTAGCCATTTTTAAGGAAGAGAATTGGAGGCTAAGCAAGATTATGCTACTAAAATTCCTGAACAATTATATTCATCCTCTCCATCAACAAATATCAAACATATCTATAACACCAAGAAAATATTGATAAATGAATTGTGTTTCTCTTGTTTAAATGGCACAGTCTTTTACTTTAATGAAAATGTAACGAGATGTAAAATAAGAGCTTTCCACATGCATTGTCTTATCATTTCAAAGCTAAATCTTAATGTGCACATTTTAACACGCCCATGTTAAATTTTAATAAAATTTTAGTAGAGTGCAGGGTCACATATATTTGCCTGGTTATTATGACTGAAATGTTGTTTCGACTTAGAGACAAGAATGTTTTTATTTTTATTTTTTGTTTTTGGCTCTTATAAAGCAAATAATAAACTTAATCTCCATCAATGGGGTGAATGTAAGTTGATAGCTTATGTCTCTATAAGATTTCGAAACATCATATAGCGCCGCCAATGAAGTTTTGTGTTCTTTTTAAGTCTATTCATCTTGTTATATTTGAAGAGAAAAATTATGAATGGATCCCTAATTCCCCCTGCTTGCACGATAAAAATCTTTTGCATCGTTTCTAATTTTCCTTTGTGAGTTTATGCTGCCATTGTTTCAGTTTACGACGTAAATCTTTTGTACAATCATGGATATGTATGTATTCAGATTTCCATATGAGAGTTGGTTGCCATCTGGTTAAATTTGCTATAAACATTATCGGAACTACTCATCTGCTGTTTGGACGTTGACTCGTAGTATTGCCTGGCTATCTGTATTACCGTTAAGTTTATGGTTGCGTGGATTTGTGGAAAGTTTCTGCTTGAGCTCAATATTTATATTACCATTACCCTGGTCTGGAGAGGCATATATGTAAAGATATTTGTTGGGTTTATTATTTGAATCACTATTAAC
Source organism: Sequoia sempervirens (assembly GCA_007258455.2). Lineage (NCBI taxonomy): Eukaryota > Viridiplantae > Streptophyta > Pinopsida > Cupressales > Cupressaceae > Sequoia > Sequoia sempervirens. The sequence continues at coordinate 296,171,732 of VDFB02000003.1, forward strand.
TACATTTAGGTTAAGGTTCTATGGAGGGGGGTTTCCTTAAAAATTTCAGCATATGCTGTTCAGTTTTTTTAGGAATATTTTAAAGTTCTTGGTCCCATGGATTTAATCTTGCAATTCTTCTTAAAATTTTAATCTCCAAAATTTAAGGAAAGAAGTGCAGTGCTTTGATAAAAAATAACAAATAAATCAAAATTCTCTCATTTAAGAATTTAAAATTTTAGATGAGAGACAAGTGGCATAAAAAAACTCCTAAGTTGTAGGGGCAATTTCAAGCCCCACCCCAATTTTACCCTACCCTACCCTACCCCTACCATCTCTTGCTAAACAATAACCACCCCACCTTCTCCTGCTATAAATACAAATAATTCGTTCCTTTCCTTTCCTCTTTATCTATTTTATTCTCTACTATCCGAATTATTTGTATTTATAGCAGGAGAAGGTGGGGTGGTTATTGTTTAGCAAGAGATGGTAGGGGTAGGGTAGGGTAGGAGTGGTGGTTGGGTGACCTCTTGCTCCATGAAAATGGAAGCCCAAGCCCCCCCATGAGACTATATAGTTATTGTTTTGTTTTTTTCCCATGGGACATCACTCCTACCCTACCCTACCCCTACCATCTCCAGCTAAACAATAACCACCCCACCTTCTCCTGCTATAAATACAAATAATTCGTTCCTTTCCTTTCCTCTTTATCTATTTTATTCTCTACTATCCGAATTATTTGTATTTATAGCAGGAGAAGGTGGGGTGGTTATTGTTTAGCAGGAGATGGTAGGGGTAGGGTAGGGTAGGAGTGGTGGTTGTGTGACCTCTTGCTCCATGAAAATGGAAGCCCAAGCCCCCCCATGAGACTATACAGTTATTGTTTTGTTTTTGTTCCTTGTTGCATCCTGTGATGACTCATCTCCATCACTAGATGCCTTATTCTAAGTTATTGTGTCTAATTTTGTAGGGTTTTAGTCTTTTTTTTTTTTTGCTAATTCATTTTGGGTCTAGAAGATATTATATCAAAGATGAACCATAAAATTGTTAAATTGTTGTGATTGTAAGTTCATATGTAGAAGATGAAAGATCTAAAACCTCTTTCACACATTTCTATTAAAACCTTTTCACACATCTCTATTTACTTAAGGAATGCAATTTTCTTGTGTGCAATTTTTGCTTTATTCAACATTGAAAGCATAATCAAATAGAAATCAAACCCTAAAAACCTAAACTAACAATGAAGCACAATCAAACACAAGAAATATAAACACAAAGTAAACATTACTTACGCCATGGTTGCTTGACTTCCATTGTCCTCCATTTTACTCGAATTTGCTTGATGCCCTCATATATGAGTATGCAAATGGTAGCCTATGTCTATGATAGAAAAATATTGAAGTTGTTGTCTCACTAACAACATGTACTTGTGCATGAACTTCCCCCCTCAAAATGATAATGGCAAACATCTTTTATAGAAAGACATATGGCAATGAATGACCAAGATTAAATGTCAAAAGGATATGTCAATCAATGGCCAAGAATGAAAGTTGATAAGGTTAGGGAAAGGATTAGAAATGAATGGCTGAGATTGAATAAAATAATTCAATCAAGGGTTGAAATTAGACAAGACAAGAAGAGATAAGGACAAGATTGATAGAGAGAAAAAAACACCGAAAAAAGGAGACTAAATAATTCCAAAAATCATTTAGTTTGAGAGAAAATAAATAATTAAATAATGGAAACATTATTTAATTATAGAGGAAAAAGACAAGTTAACAAAAAGTGAGAGAAAAAGGAAAATTAATAAGTCATTAATTTTAAAATAAAATTTAATTAACTTATGGTAAAAAAGGCTAAAATGAATAATTGAATAATTGTCATAATTATTTAATTATAGTAGGAAAGACAATAATAATTAAATAAATAAAATTTATTTAATCATGGAGAGAAAGACATTAGTGATGCAATTAACTAATTAAAAATTATTTAATTAATCAAAAGAGGAAATATCAAGATAGAAATGAATTAATTAAATAATTATAATTATTTAATTAATAGAAGACATGCCATTAGACAATAATTAAATAATTAAAATTATTTAATTATCAAGGATGAAAGGGGATTTTAGAACTCGCAGGCCTAGGACAATTTTTAGTGTCTACATTTTTCCCCTCTTTGATACAATACAATTTATTGTGTTGTATCAAACAAAATCAGTCAAAACATGCCCCGATGTAAATAAGCTGGACTTATGCCCCTTCAATTTTTTTTTGCAAATTTTCAAAAAAATTCAAAAAAATTGAAAATTGTTCTGATAAGGCCAAGGTGGAGGAGAAATAGTAGGATAGGTGATGGGAGAGGCTAAGTGGGTCCTCCAAGAGATGATTGTGATGGGTGAGGAAATGGAGGTGGGATTGGAGGAGGTCGTGCTCGAAGGAGGAGATGGATTGGTAGACAAGAGAATATTTGATCTTTAGGCATGGTTGGATTAGGCTACAACCAGGATTTAGGCATTGGAAATGGAGGTGGGGGCATTGCAAATAGAGATGAATATTCTACAAATAGAGAGAGAGAGACACACAACAAAGATCAGGAGCCAGCAAGCGGACCAACTAGGGATAGATTGCATTGCTACTTGCAGTGGGATGTCAACAGATATGGCCAGAGAGATTGTCTAGTCTAGTAAGAGAGAGAAAAACTACAGGGATTTGTATGAGGCTGAAGTACCACTCGAGAGGAGAGCACCAAGTGCATCAAAGGCCTTGAGTAGTGATAGGTCTCATAGAAGGCGGTCCCATAGTAGATCATAGAGAAATGGTAGAGTTTCAAGGCTGACATGATTAGGACCATATGATAGGCCATGTTTGGAGCACATGTCATTAGGTTCGTCGTGCCGAGAGGATAGACAACCATCACCATGAAGGTCACCTTTTGGGGAGCATGGTAGCTTGAGTTAGAGCATGTTTTGACATTGTATCAGGACATTTTATATTTTTGACCATCGAGCCTATGAGGTCTATTTTTGGGACACATCGTGACATTGTACTATGATACTTTTGAGCGATTTATATGGTATGATTTTGGCGGTGATTTTATATGATATGCATTCTTATGTTATATATATATATGCATTTAGGATGTTATGTGATGGATGATTATGCTTTTATGTTTTTCTATGCATTCTATATGATCATGTGATGATGTTATTATGTTAATGCAATATGGTGGATGACTAACTTATGCTTATATATGATGCTTAGATGCTAGATGGATGTATTTAATTTTATGATATTATGAATGTTATGTGGCTGCATTATGATATATGCTTAAGGAATTATGGATGTCATGTAATGTTATGATATGACAAGATTATTCTTATTATGACTCATGTAATGCAATGTGATATGTTATGAAATGATGTTATGTAATGTGATATGTTATGATTATGTAGTGCAATGTGAATGTAATGACATGCTAATGTGTAATGACCTAAAGATTCTATGTGATGAAATTATAATGTCATATGGATGCAATCTATGTTTTTGTATTTTCTCATGCAATATAAATAAACTAGTATAGATGATGCCTATTATGATAATGATATCTATAATTCCTCCTAACATGATTATGTATGTAGGATATTTTGTGTGTGTCACAAAACGCTGTCAAGATGCAGATAGAAGGAATGTTAGCATGGAAAAAAAACTAAAAAAATATGGAAACTAGCATGGAATTACTAGAGACAACTTAAAGATGTATATTTTGCTATGCAAGGCTTTGCATTTAATCATCATCACTGGGAGGTAGAATATGACAAATAGAAAAAAAACACCATGGTATGATATAGACCATGGTGTGCAAGGTCATCCACTTGCAAAACAGATAGTTGTAGACAAGGAATATCCTAACTCACACTAAGGGAAAAGTTTCCCTAGTTTTTTGTTAGAACAAATTGTAGACAACAATCAAAGAAAAGATGAGCCATGAGACATCATCGCTCCTCTAAATCCTTCATGGGACATCCTCGAGGTAGCTAGTAGTGTGAACCCACAGAAAAATACAAAAGATAAGACAAAATAGACCAACAAAGTCAAGAGCCATTTTAGATTGTTTGACATCATGTGTTTGTCGATTGACTAATTGTTTGATGGGACGATTGTTTAACAGTTCCTAGTTTCAAGAGAGAAGCATGTCATATAAGATATCAAGTTTGGTTTCAATCATGTGGCCACTTGTATAATGAAAATCTAGTTTAGGAAGGACACATCCTGTTTAGGACAAATGTTTGACTGATTGATTGTTTGATATTGATTTGATGTTTTGACAATTGACTGATTTGACTTGAAGATTAGTTGGCTTTCTTGCTTTGTTGATTCATGATTTTTGTTGAAGTTTTGATGACTGTTTATATCCAATGACAATGTCTGACTTATTGTTATTAATTCGATGAACCTTAAAGGATTGACCCAGGGGGCCTCGAGGGCACATTGACAGATGGCCTTGCCTATGTAACAATGTGTAGAGACCTCTTAGTTTGACATGACTGGACTTTGTTTTTATTGATGAAGGAATAAATCATGATTTGAATTTATTCAAAAAACCCTAAGGCACTAACCTAATGCCTCAAGGCTCATCGATGATGGCCTTTCCTACATGAAGTTACAAAGGCAATGCAGTTCGACTAGACGTGGACTAACATAACTAGCTTTGACTATGTTTTTGGTATTTTCGCAAGTTATTTGGATATTTTTGTGTTTTCGACATGTTTTGATTTTTTTTATTAGATTTTGAGGTTTTATGTTTTTTTGGATTTTGTCGTTTTACGATTTTTTGTCTTTTTTGTTTATGATTTTTTTTATCTTTTTGGGAATATTTGATTTTTTGTCTTTTTTGATATAGTAACCTCCAATAGCAAGCATAGGATCTAGTGAAGACATAGGTCAAGTGTATGCCCCCAGTTGGGTATAAGACCAATGTATTAGGGGTGGAATGACATAGGCACCATGGCAAGTAGATATGGTAGGCAAAGAGACACATAATGTTAAACATTATTATGGAAGGCGCGAAGATAATGGAAGATAGATTTATTATGAATGAAGGGTGACTATAAAGATCATGAAAAATGCATGTGAATGATGCCTACAATCATGTGAGAAAGCATGCACAAGGATCCAAGGAAAACATGATCTTGCCTCTAGTCAAGCTAAAAACCAATTGACAGACCTGTGATGATGATGATAATGTGACGACAAGGCTAGAATGTTTTGGATGATGCACTAGGATGCATAGCAAGATTGTATGGATTAGATTTGCTACATTTGGAATGAATTGGTTAGGACTAGATGGGATGATGGGTGGCATCCATGTTGGAGGTGACTAGATAACACATAATCATCCCAAGTGGACATAGGCATCCCAATTTGGAATATTTGACCTATGACAGATTCTATGATGCATCATAAGGCATCTTGTTGCATGGAGAAAGCTGGCACCCAAATTGGGTTATGACAGGCTATAAGAGAATCAAGTATTCTTGGTTAGTTATGATAGATTCTCTTATAGTTGTAAGTGCTATTAGTTATGACAAATTCTATGATAGCTGTAAGATGTGTAAGGAATCTTTTATATCTTATTTTTAGCATATTCTAGGTGACCAAGCTTGAGGAAGGAATATTTGCATGTTATGACAACTGTAAGAGGTGTAAGGAAATATGTTAAATGTGTCCAAATGCATGTTATGGCATGGACAATTGTGCCTAAATTGGAAAGAAAATGGAAGGGGGATGTACCCACTTATTCTCCTTAGGTCATTCAATAATGTCCTAGGAACCCTAATTGGATTGACTATCAACCTCACAAGGTGAGTCAATTCTCAACAAGGAAGACCTAGGAGGGGGTTCTTTAAGCTTTAAGTGGATCACCACCAAGCGAAATCTTGGAAAATATAAGTAAATATTCAACTCACAAAACCAAGTAATGAAAGCTAAATGAAGGACGCAAATGATGAAATTAAGCAACAGGAAGTTATGATGTATGTACCTGGGAAGTCTAGAGATGTGACAAGGATTATGGAAATGCAAAGAAGCTGTCAAAATATGATATAGAGGACTAAGACACCCTTACTATCTTATTAGTCCCTCTATTATTTTTCAGGGTAGATGCAAAATATTTGGATGCCACAACAGGATCAGAAAGAATCTCTACAAAATTCCACTTGGAGGACTAAGACACCCTTGCTACCATCTTAGTCCTAATCTGAATGTGATCTTGAGACTCAATGTATGCACTTCCTTCTTCTCTGATCTCAGATTCTAAAACTTTTGAATCTAGCCTATAGGTGAGTTTTCATGAAGATGACAACTTTGCAATGCAACTTTGCAACTTTACAACTTTGCAACTTTTCAGTTCAAATGATCTTCAAGTCTTCAACCTAAATATGCAATCACAAACACACAAGAGGGGGAAAACTTGTTGATTACATTAGTAAATGGGGGTTTTCCTTGGTCAAACCCATTTGTTGGTAATTAAACCTTGAAATGAAATGAAATCAATGAGGGAAATGATGAATGAACAAATTGCTATGTTGCAAAGTTCACCAAATCCTAGTTGTGAAATATGTAAACTTGTGTGAGATGCTAGCTTGAGTGTGGATCTTGAATCAAAGGAATGCTTGATAGATACTGACTTGAATCGCTTGCTTGAATTAAAATCCTACATCACAAATGTTAGCTCAAAAATACAATGATGCAAGAATATCTTTGATATGATACTTGAATATTGATGATGGATCTAAATAAATGATGAACTACTCTTCAATAATCTTGTGGACTCAATTATACCAAGATGAATGCTCTCACAAAAGTCTTGATGTGAAATGAGTGAAGGAACCTTGTATTTATACTTATCCATGCTTACTACCCTAAAATTACAAGAGGCTAAATCTAGCTAAGATTTGAAATCATTAATTAAAGGAGGATAAATCCCGCAAACATTTGAAATTGAATCTTGAAAATAACCCAAGCGGGACCAAGACGTTGTAGGTTGCGTCTTAGTCCCAAGGCTTGAAACTCGGGGAACATATTCCAAAAAGGGACTTTTTAAGGTGCTTTCAAAATCAGGGTCTCAAGACCTATGGAGGACAAAGATGCCTTAGGTGGCCTCTTAGTCCCGACCCAAAAATTAGGGACACAAAGATAGAATCATTAAATTATCATTTATCCATTGATGTTTGTTAAGATCTTAGCCAGAAAAAGATATAGTTTATTAGGCTTGTGGATGCAAAATAAGACAAATTTAGACATAAATAGGAATAAACAAAGCAAGATAGGCCCAAACAAGTGTGAAAATGCAAGGGTATGCATTTTCCTACACTACATTTAGCCCCCACTTTAGTGAGAGGATGAACTTGCTTCAAAATCACACTAAATTAGCCAACCACTCAATCAAGAGGGTTCAAATGTACAAATTCTAGTAAGATAGGATGATAATAATCAAGAGGGATGATCAAGCCCCCAGGATCAAGATCCTATGGAAAACCAACATAAGCACAAAGGAACACACTTGTGGATGATATATGAAGCCATAACCAGATCACAAACATACACCATCAAAGATAGAGAAAGGAAAAGGGAAAAATAAAAAGCAATGGATCAAGCTTCAACTAGCCATTTGATGCGTTGTGGATTGGGTATAGGTTGTTTGTCCAAAAGAGGTTTACAAGTGGAACGTGCTATCCACTATGTAAACAAAACACATGCTCACAAGCACTAGTGAAGCTTGTTGTCCACTAGGTGAGCCCCAAGAGGTCCATATCAAAGTCATACCCCCATGACTATGATAAGGAAAAAAAGAAAAATCACACTCACAAAGGGCTAGTGAAGCTAACTGTTCACTAGGTGAGCCCCTAGGGGACCATATCAAAGCCATACCTCCATGGCTTTAATAAGGTATAGAAATGCAAGACAATAAGAAAGAGGGATATTCAAAGGGATTTTACTTAGTTCATGTAAGGTATCTTCTTAGGGAACATTGTGCCTAATGTCTCCAAGATAGGACAAGTCAAAGAAATATCACACTCTCAGAGGAAATCAAACCCAATGAAACTGCCAAGAAAGGAACGCATTGTAGGAAGAAACAAAATTGCATAATGAAACATGAGTGTCGATGTATGCACCTAGTGTAAAGAATTTGCTAACACCATTGTTGTGAGAAATTGCTTTAAAGAAGAAGAAGACATGATAGCTTACTTGGAAAACCCTTTGCCAAGTCATATGTTTCCAATAAGCTACTTCATGAGAAGGGAAGGGGGTTTCCCCCAAAATGTATAGCTCAGTACATCACATGTGAGCCAACTTAAGGCATGTCGTCAAAATCCCAAGCTTGCTCTTATATATATACAGGAAAGGTGGTCAACTAGGCAAAAGAGACAATGACAGGTGACATACGAGGACAAGGCTATCTAATCCCTTGCCCCCACTTAGTGCAGGACAAGGATGAGCTCAAATGATTGATGAGAAACATGCTTGAGTGAAAATCAATATCAATTAGAGGAATTAGGTGCCAACACATAAGGAAGAGCATCAAACTCCTTAAGATTTTGGATTTTATTACTCAAATATTTACATTCATTAGTAGAATGACCATGAACTCTATGATATGCACAAAATGAATGTTTGTAGTAGAATTTATTTTGTGTTCTTGGAGGGAGGGAAATCAAACGATCTTGGAGGAGTCTCAACAAGATACTTTCTTGATCAAAAATAGGAGATGTTGCTTTGTTTTGCAACAAAGATATCTCTTGCTTAGTACAAGGTGTCATACCTACAAAAGACTCTTTAGATTGTGAGATATGGTTCTCTCCTTTACAAGAGGGTGTAAAATCTAATGAATCCAAATCATTAGTGTTTTGCAAGATGAAATTTACATTGAGGATTTGTTTGTTTGTTTCATTTCTTGCAAAGGATAACAATCAAGAACACTAGTGTCTATTAATTTAGGATGCACTTTTGTCAAAGTTGGCTTGATGAATCCTTTGTGAGAGTGTTGATATTGATTTGAAGGCTTGTTTGATGAGTTGATTTCTATAAGAGGAAAATAACCAAAACCATGAGTTATTTCTTGTGTGTTAGGATCTATAGGGACAAATATACCTTGTTCTCTAGCACCACATCCTTTTCCATTGTATCCAAGTTGTTTCATAAGTTTGTAACCTCTTCCATAAAATTTTTTCATTTCTTTTGGATTAAGTGGTTGTTGATAATCAGTTTCATCAAAGTTTGTTATAATTTGTTGTCATGTGTTCTAAAGTGGTTGAGGTAGATGCTTTCAAAGGGCCTTCTAAATTTTTTGTTGACATTACTGCTTTTTCTTTTCCCTTGTCTAAATCTTTATTTATGATCTTTTATTCACCCATGAATGCCGGTTCAAAGTCTAAGGAACCCCAATCATCTTCTATTAGCTTCATGACTTCCTCAATGTGTTTTTCTTTGTCTTTTTATTGCGTGTGTTCTACTTGTGTAGTTGGTGTCAATGTTGCTAAAGGATTCTCCTTGTTTCTTTCAATGTTTAAACAACTATTTGGGTTAAGGTCTACTTCAAGCATGTACACTTTGTTGTTGTATATGTATTTCATTTTATGATGAAGATTACAAGGCACCCCATTCATTCCATGAATCCACAGTCTGCCTAAAAGGAGATTAAATATGAAATATAATGAGGCATGACATGGATCGGTGTTTCTAATGTGGCCTTTCCAGCTATGATAGGCAATGTGATCACACCAACTGGTCATTTTCTTATATTGTCAAATCCTTTGATAGATAAATAATTAGGTTGAATTTTTTATTTATCTATGTTGAGCTTATCCAAAAGGGTCACATTACACACACTAAGGGTTGAGTCGTTGTCAACAAGGGTTCATTTTGTCCCTGTGGTATTGTATTGAGCTATGATCATGAAAGCATCATGTTTTTTTGCACTTCCAAAGGAGGGAGCTCACTTTGGTGGAAGATAATGTTAGCATTTATTACTTGAATCATGGCTGCTATGTCATTCAATTGCACATTAGAAGGGATAGGAATTTATTGTAAGGAAGTTTGAAGCATAGTGTGATAGTTAGGTGAATTCTAAATCAAGTCCCAGAGGGATATCTTTGCAGGAGTATTCTTAAGTTGTTCAACAAGATCCTACTCCTTTCAACTTTGTGAAGGAAAATGAGGGGGACCTGGTAAGATAGGGTTAGACAATGGGAGGGATGTTGAAGGTGTTTGTATTGGTTGTAGATTGTTCCTAGTGTTGTATGTATGACCAAAGGTATTGTAACTCAGTTGCTGCGAAACATTGTTCTTGGGTGGTTTGAGGATAAGGACAGGTTTGTTTTGAACTTGTGGTTTGTGAGAGGGTGGATAAACGATTAGTTTAGGCTCGAGAGAGTACTCCAAGGAGTATATAATGTGCATAACCTAAAAATATTTATCCTTATTTTCATGATCTCTTAGTGAAGGGGAGTCTAAGGTTACTTCATCAGCTTCATCAATAAGGAATTAATATTGTCAATGTTCTCATTGTCTTCTACCATTATATATGCCCTTGTAGGAGATGTTTTAAGAGAACTACAAACCAAATGTTCTTGTCATTGAAATGTTGGTTCTTCTAAGATGAATTCATCACATCTAAGGGAGTTATCAATGGTTGAATTATCATGAACTCATCAAAAGTGGGGATATTAGGAGTAGGCTCTATTTAATTGATATGATTGTTCATGACTTTATCCTTTTTCTCTAAGGTCTTATTCTCTTGTGCTATACCATCTACCCTAGTAGGAGATATTTTAGGGGAGTAATAAAAAAGATGCTCACCACATTACACGATTGGGTTTTGTACAATAGATTCAACACAACTAGGGGAGGCATCAAGAGAAGGAGAACCATGCTTTCCAATGATTGAATCTTTTCATTCAAATAGATCTTGCCAAATGGTAGGAGCATTAGGAAAGGGAGAAACAATATTTTCATGAATTTCAAGTATATCTTCTAACACAAAACTATCATCTTCATTACTATGAAGGATATTAGGAGAAGTTACAACATGATTAAATTATGGTTATTTGCAATTATATCCCTATGCTCTATAGTGTCTTCCCAAGTGGGAGAAGTAGGATTGTCAAATCTCTCAATTAAATTAGATCTCTTAACACTAACATATCCCCTTCACAAATGTCATTTTCATGGTCGTTCATGATTGTAGCATTCTTGCAAGTAGGGGAAGTGTTGGGAGAGTAATGTAGTTAAGTAAAGTGGCGGTAATTATTTCATATTCTATTGTTATACTATCTTCCCAAGGGGAATGAGGAGAAGGGAAAACCAGACCTTCATGATTCTCAACGCTTGCATCGTCTTTCACCAAGATACCTTCATCACTAAAAGGAGAAGTATTGAGACAAGAACAAATATGATCATCATGAACTCCTAGGCTTATATCTTCTTCTATCACATCATTCCCACAAGTAGGATAGATAAGAGGGGGTGTACATTTAAGGAAAGCATTGAAATTTCCACTCTCTTGCACTAAGAGAATCTTATAACTAGAGAGTGTATTGAATGAATGACTAGAATGTTTATTGACTAATTTTTTCTTTGCAAACTTGGAAAAGAAGGATACTCACATTTGTGAAAATTAATCTATGCAAACTCAAAATGGAATGTAAAGGCCTAAAATGAAATGTGTATATGTAATTTTCAGATTTCAAGCAAGGTAATTTATTGATTACACTATGAAATGAAATGTTGTGAATACAAATTTGGAATGAAGCAATGCAATTAAATGGACCACTTTAAGATAGATTTAGTAAAATGCATGAAACAAAAGGTCAGCCCACTGAAACATATAACCAGTGGCAGCAAACAGAAGCATAAAAAAGTAAATTTAAACCTTGAAAACTGGAAAGTCAAATTCAATAGGGACTAAGACACCAGTAAGGGCATCTTGGTTCTACTGGTGAAATTATAAGGTTCCAAGGACTGGAACAAACAAGAAATAACACATAGAGGGTTCTAAGCCCGAAACCCATAGAGGGACTAAGTCATCAGGAAGGGTATTTTAGTCCCAGTAGAGGTTTTTGTTAGAGAAACAACAAATTCTGAGTTGTTTATAGTTTTCCCAAGTTTCCTACCTAGGGACATGATGTTTAGAAATATAAAACTATGTAAATGAATGCAAGAAGAAGTAACTAATGACAAGCAATTAGATGCAAAATTGAGTGCATTTTTTTCAATTTTGAATGCAATAACAATGTTCTTAGATGTGCAATTAGAATGAGTAACAATGTACTTTTTGAGTTTTTCAATGAGATGATTTGATGCAAGAAAGCATAAAATGCAACCTATATGCATTTTCACTAATGAAAATGTGAGAAACCCTAGATGCACTTTCACTAATGCAAGATGCAATGCAAGAATGAATGCAACCTAGATCTAGGACTTTAATGGACTGCAAATCAGAAAATGAATGCTCAAGAACGTCGGGTTCACTAAAATGAACTGGAAAGAAAATGGGAGGGGGGATGTGCCCACTTATTCTCCTTAGGTCATTCAATAATGTCCTAGGAACCCTAATTGGATTTACTATCAACCTTACAAGGTGATTCAATTCTCAACACGAAAGACCTAGGAGGGGACCGTTCTTTAATCTTTAAGGGGTTCACCACCAAGCAAAAGCTTGGAAAAGACAAGTAAACATTCAACTCACAAAACCAAGTAATGCAAGCTAAATGAAGGATGCAAATGATGAAATTAAGCAACATGAAGTTATGATGTATGTACCTAGGAAGTCTCAAAATGTGAAAAGGATTTTGGAAATGTAAAGATGTCAAAATATGCTATGGAGGACTAAGATGACCGTACTGTCTTATTATTCCTGCTGCTATTTCTGGGGGGCAGATGCAGAATCTTTGGATGCTAGAACATGATATGAAATAATTTCTACAAAATTCCACTTGGAGGACTAAGACTCCCTTTCTACCATCTTAGTCCTAATCTGAATGTCTGAAATCTCTAAATGTGATCCTGAGGTTCAATGTCTGTACTTCCTTCTTCTCTGACCTCAGGTTGTAAAATTTTTGGATTTGGCCTATAGGTGAGTTTCTATGAAGATGACAACTTTGCAACTTTGCAACTTTTCACTTCAAATGATCTTCAAGTCTTCAACCTAAATCTACAATCACAAACACAAAAGAGGGAAAATAAACTTGTTCATTTTTAGTAAATGGGGGTTTGCCTTGGTCAAACCCCTTTTTTGGTAATTAAACCTTGAAATGAAATAAAATATAGGAGGAAAATGATGTATGAACAAAGTGCTATGTTGCAACTCACCAAACCCTAGATGTGAAATTTGCAAACTTGTGTGAGATGGCTAGCTTAAATGTGGATCTCAAATCAAAGGAATGCTTGATAGATATTGCATTGAATTACTTGCTTGAATAAAAAACCTATATCACAAATTTTAGCTCAAAAACACACATGATGCAAGAAGATCTTTGATATGATACTTGAATCTTGATGATGGCTCCAAATGCTTGATGGATTGCTCTTTAATTTTTTTGCCAACTCAATTATACTATGATGAATGCCTCACAAAAGTCTTGATGTGAAATAAGTGAAGGAACCTTGTATTTATACTTATCCATGCTTAATATCCTGAAATTACACCACAACAAGCTGACATATGAAATCATTGATTAAATGAGGCTAAATCTCCCCAAGATTTGAAATTGAATCCCAAAAAGAACTCAAGGTGGACTAAGACTCCCTAGGTATCATCTTAGTCCCAAGGTTTGTTCAACTCGGGGCACAGACTCCAAAAAGGGACCTTTTTAGGTGCTTTCAAAATCAAGGTCCCAAGACTACGGAGGAAAAAGATGCCCTAGGTGGCATCTTAGTCCTGACCCAAAAATTAGGGATACACAAACATAATCATTAAATTATTTTTTATCCATTGATATTTTTCAGGATTATCCAAAAAAATATATAGTTTATTAGGCTTGTGGATGCAAAATAGGACCATTTAAGACATAAATAGGAATAAACAAAGCAAGGCAGGCCCAAACAAGTGTGAAAATGCAAGGGTATACATTTTCGTACACTACAATTCCATGTGGATTTGGACACCGCTCTCCTTCTAGATGCTTCTTGAAGCCTGTATCTCTCTATATATTGAGTGCCTTGCATTGTAGAATGTATAGTTTGTTTGCAAGTAATGAATTGTTACCAGTATCACTCTAGAATAGGTGTTTGTTTTGAAGAACTTGTTGAAGAAGCTTTGTACTTGGACATATTTTGTATTCACTATTTGATGTGATAGAGAAATACTGTGCTTTTGGAGGGTGGGTTTTTTTACCTGAAATGGTTTTCCCCATGTATATTTGGTGTCAGTGTTATATGTGTTGTTATTCTTTTCATTTATTCTCTATGTGATTCTCTTATTATAACTGCATAATATGTTTAAAAGAAAATTTTGTAACTCTCCTCTACTTAGATTAGTGTAGAAAGTTGTTTTTGCTCACCTGACTTCCTTTTAGTTGGTATTAGATCCTAGCCAACCTTGATTCCTTTATTGGGTTAGAATTGTTTTTTGTGTTGATCTTTATTTTCATGGAAGTGTTGTGAAGTGCATTTCGTGACCTTATTGCATGAAAGAGATTATAGGAACATCTGGGAGGATTGAGATGGAGAAGTTTAACGGTTGTAATTTTGAACTTTGGAAGCTCAAAATGGAAGAAATGCTCATAGACTGTGATCTATGGGCTACTATTTATGGAACCAAATAGTCAGGAATGAAACACGAAGATTGGGATATCATGGTGTAAGAGAGGGGGACCAACCATGTCAAGGCCCTAGGTCATGCGAAGAGCTGAGAGCAAAGGGATGCCCTAACTTACCTCACTCTAAAGGGATGTTTTGGGAATAGGGATCGAGAATGATGAGGACTATAATGTACTTCAATCACTCTTTAGACTTGAACTTTAGTTTGGGCTAGTCAAGCTAGTTTATGGAGACAGTACTATGCCTCAGATAGCTCTTTGTCGGAGGACAACAACACAATTCTAGGACATCAGTGCAGTGCGCTGGTGTGTCTTAGGTGTGCTAGTGTCCGTACAGTCATAAAATAGTGATATTACAAACTACTCAAAAACTAACTAACCAACCTAGCTAGTTGGTTATGACAGGAAAAATAGGATAATAAGGTAGGAAAGATACAAACAAATATGATAAAGTAGGTAGATAAAGGCTAATGTAATAAAGATAATCTCACAAAATGCACATTCACCAAGTAGCTCCACACATTCTTTCTCCTACACACAAGGGGAAAATTGTTGGGTTTGTATAGGGGCCTTCCTTAGTTAAATCCCCATTTTGGTGTTTCCACCTCAACGGACAACCAAATAGCAACAAGATAGAAATATGCGATAAAGAAGTAAAGAAAGTAGAGATTGCATTACATATTACTTGTAAAATAGTAAAGAGCTACTCAACCAAATAAAAAAGGAGACGAGTGAAATGTTACCACCTCCACCAAGAGCTCACTAGCCAATGGAAGAGAATATGGACTTAGAAAGGAGAGTCTCACAAGACCCCAAGCCCACACTACTAATGGCTTGCTTTACACTTTCTTTACGGAGTTGACAAAGTGTTGTTGTTGCAATGGAGTGTTGAAGTGATACTTGAGAATGGAGAGAATGTTGGAAAAATGCTTGAGAGTGAGAGAAAGATGGATTGAATGCTTAGAGGTCTAAGAGAAGTGAGAATGAGTGAATTTGAAGGAGAAGGAAGAATATACCATTTTTGGGGTCGGTTGGTCGAAGAGGGACATTACAAATCAACCCCAATCAAAAGTGTAATGCCTCTTCCAACTTTAGACAAAGGAATCCATCAGGGATGTAAGCGCATTGCATGGACCTCTGTGTGCTGCGCGAGGGTCCCCAAAAAATATTCTCCTACCAACACAAAGGAAAGATGCCAAGTGGAAGGAAGACAGCTAGTTTATGTAGAATTTTTCCTTCAAATTTGGTTTTCTAAGGTGAGGTTGTGTAAAAGTGGAATTTGTGTGAGGGGTGAAAATTCGCTCCTATACATTTTTCCCCCACTTTAGCGAGCATGAATACTGATAAGTGCTTTGGTAAAGTAGATCAAAGAGTTAGTAGGGTTATAAATTTATACTTGAACCATCAAGGAAGCATACCACAATCTAGTGAGCTCGAAAGTGCAAGGTAGGAAAAGGACTCCATAGCCCCATAGAACTATGAAGTTGTAGAATGAAAGCATCTTACAGGCCCACAAACCCACAAGGAGGAAACCCCCAAGATCTATCACATGAAGGAAGCCCCCAAAATTAAGCACCTCACAGGCCTGTAGACTTGTAAGGAAGGTGTCCTCCAAGATCTCTCACATGAAGGAAACCTAGAAAAAGAACCCTACAGGCCCATAGACCTATAGGGAAGGTGTCCTCCAAGATCTCTCACATGAAGGAAACCTTAGAAAAAGTGCCTTATAGACCCGCAGACCTGCAAGGGAGTGACCCCCAAGATCTCTCATATGGAGGAAGCTTAGAGGAAGAACCTTATAGGACCACATACCTTAAAGGAAGGTTTCCTTCAATATCTATCACATGGAGGAAACCTAGAAAAGGAGACTCCATAGAATTGAAAGTGACTTTATAGGCGCACCTATAAAGTGACATCTTTACTCATAGATAGAACATGACCGAAAGTGACCATGTAGGAAAGTAAGCAGGTAGTCATGTAGACCGTCAACAAGTTGGAAAAATTTCAAAGGGGTCCCTTAGGAACCTGGTGTGAAGAAAGGGGTCCACTTAAGGGATGTGCTATTTGAAAGTGCAAAAGAAATGTTTTTTCTCAAATCGATTCAAGACCAAGGAATCCTTTTGAAAGATGTTAAATTCATCAAGGAATTCAAAAGGAAGAAGATTCCCCCTTGCAAGGGGAAGGTCAAATTTTCTTCCTCCTCGAAGGAAAGTTCTCAAATTATTTCTTTGTGAACCCATGATGAAGGAAACATGTTTTGTTAGGGGTCCAAGTTGAGAATGTGATTCTTTGAAATTTTTTGCAAAGATTCTCAAGAAAAGATTCATTGGTAATAAATACATTTTCTAAAAATAAAAGTAATTGCATTGTAACACATGAAAGGTACAACTCAAGCAAAGAAGAGAGAAAGATAAGAAAAGAGTGAAAAAGAGATGATCACAAACAAAGGGCACAGGGGTGATCTGACATTTCAGGGTCAGAGCTGCTCATAAATATATATATATATATAAGTAAATTAATAGTAAATAAAATGAACTGTCATCAACCCCCTACTATATCATACCATGTGAAGAATTCATGAGAAGACAAAAGAAAAAATTGGGTCAACATGGAAGGGAAGCTTAAATTTCCCCAATGCTTTGCATCATCCCCAATTTACCATGAATCAATCACAAACATGGAAGAATGATGATAGAAATAGAAGAAGGTTCACGAAAAAAAAGCCATTCTTGTATCCAAGCACCAACAAGGGTGACAAGGGTCATCTAGGAACACATAGCATGATCACAGGGGAACACATCACAACACACACACACACATCTAATCTAAAGATAAAGAAGAGGTCTCCCCCTAACACTCATTGACCAAGAGGTCATCCGCTTCCCACTCTAGATCATCATAAGGGGGAGGAGGACGAGCTTGAAATGGTGGAATATTAAGGGGAGGAGCTTTTGACCCTCCCACAATAAGGGCTAAGGAAGAAGGTCATACAAAGTCTCATCCACTCAGCTCTTGTGGAGCTATGGTCAATGATTTTGTGAAAGTCATTGGCAAGGGTGGAACTTCATCTAGAGAGTTAAACATGCACTTTGCTAGAACTCCATGTCATACCTCAACAAATAGAGAGGGTTGTGCTCAAGGTTCACTACTAGGCTCACCGAGTGACTCAAGAGCGGTGACAAACTTGGTGGAAGCCGTGGTTGGTTTCATTACTAGGATGGAACAAGCTAGCACAAGACCACCTTTTGGAGAAGGTGGGCTCCTCTTATGCCCTCCATTGTTGGAAGGGCTATCCCCCATCTTCTAATTTTTTGGGGAATATGAACTCCCCACATATGAGGTAAGAGGTGCAGAGGAGGAGGAGGAGGAGAAAACCATGATAGATACCACTGAAGTATTCAGCATATCCACGGGCTTTGAGAAAGGAGGGACCTCCAGAAGGGACATCAACAAGGGTAGTTCCACCTGAAGGAGTGATAAACACCTACACCTTTTTGGGGTTAGGAAAATTTTTACTCATAATGGAAGTTGAAAGTGAGATTGAACTAGATTGAACAGAAGCAGGGGGTGGAAAGAGGAGGGCACATTAGGAGACCCTCAGACAGGGGTGGTTGACTCCTCTTCCTTCTTCTACAAACTGGCCTGTTGAACTGCGAGAGCCTTTTTTTGATGCTTGCACTCATGTGCAAGGTAGTTTCTATGGATCTTCGAGCTAGATACCAAAGGTTATGAAGGAGTGGAAGACTCCTACTTAGCCATGGGAGTGTCCACCATAGCTATTTCCAATAGTGGGATAGGCTCCTGAACAGGAGCAAGAGGAGCAAGTTGAGAAACAATAGGGGGAGTTAGCTCTAGTGCCTTAGCAGTGGGCCTCTTTCCATTCACTGTTTTTGGAGCAGGAGTGGTAAGAGGCCATAGAGGTCGGGACATAGAGGATTAACCTTGGGGACCTTTTCTTTCTCTATACAAGTAGTACCAAGGTTTGGGTGCTTATTAGGGAGGTCTGATATCCTGATCTTAGGCTTATGCCAAATAGGTATCATCAGACTCAGTAGATAAAATCTAGGCATATTCATCCAAAACTCTTCTCTAGAAAGAGTGGGAGAGCCATCCCGGGAATGGGGTAGCTTTGCTTTTCCTTTTTGAGAAGGGGAGATAATTGGCTATTGTGCTACTGAGAGGGTCAATTTTAGCTATCCCTTGCCCTCAGTCTTACACTTCACATAGTTTTTGTAAAGTAGGTCCATTCTTGGAGGGAGCAGACTAACTGGGGCAGGACAAAAATGATCCAATGAGTAATCCCCACAAGACACCAACGACTGGTCTCTAATGTCATGCACTACATGCACAACACCTTTGTGGGAGAACTTCAAACATTTATGAATGATGGAGGTGATTCCATTCATGGAAGCCAACCAAGGTATTCCTAACTTCATCTTGAATGAATATGATTCCGAAATAACATCAAAGATTGTGTCTATAGCCCTAGGTCCTACTAGGACGGGTAGAGTTATCGAGTCATACATTTTTAGATAAAGACTATCGTGCGTACAAATGGTAGATTTTGTTTCTTTGTACTCCTTTCTATGCAATAAATTAAGCCACAATTTTTCTTCTATAATGACATTCACTCAGCTCATGGGGTTGACTAAGACCCCTTTCATAATGTTGCCATTGAGGTGAGTGGGAATGTAGAGGGGATAGGGCTTGTTTAAGGGTAAATCCTGTGACATGAATGTCACATCCGAGGAGCTGAGTGTAGGTTGCATGGTAGGAGTAATTGTAACCATGTTAACATACAACTTAGGTTGAGTGGTAGAATCAAAGGGATCGATAATTATGTTGCCAGAGTGTGACAGAAGTGGGTCCATATATATCTGCAACTCACTATTCATTTTCACCACCATTTTTTTTGTATTTTGTATCTCATGATGTAGGCACATACAATGTTCGGTATCATGTCTTTAACTCGATGGTACTGACAAAATGTATTTAGATCGTACCAACTATGGAAAGGTTCCTTGAGAGGTTT
The DNA here is from genome assembly GCA_007258455.2 of Sequoia sempervirens. Classification (NCBI taxonomy): domain Eukaryota; kingdom Viridiplantae; phylum Streptophyta; class Pinopsida; order Cupressales; family Cupressaceae; genus Sequoia; species Sequoia sempervirens. The sequence goes on from VDFB02000003.1 coordinate 296,191,561, forward strand.
GGTGTTCTCTAAGGTTATGATATTATACTTTAGCAACTTCTGCAAGATGGAAGAATAAGATTTTGCTAATTTTGTGAACTTTCTATTACATCTGAGGTCATTATCATTCATAGTGGCCACTACATTTACAACAAACTTTCCTTTTCTAAAGATCAATATATTGGAATTTCCTTCTAAATAGGAGTGTGAGGAGGATCCACTTATTTGAACTACCATTTGTTGATAGTCTCGTAATGTAGCACACAAATACGCGAAAGAAGGGTGTTTCATAACAGAAAATTTCTCCTGCCAAGGTCTATGCAAGTTCCCTATGAACACCTTCTACACATCAGAATCGGGTAGCAAATATGAGATTTGTGAAAAGAGCACCTGGTATTGTGCTATAAAATCAGTAATCTTTTCGTTATCACCTTGTTTGCATCAGATGATATCCAAAAAGGTCATCTTCGGTCTGATGTCACTACTGAATTTGACTCCATTTTTTGACGAATGTTCATAGGTATTTCGACAAACATTTGTTGGAAAATTGACAAATTGACGAAAAAAAATCATCGCTATTTTTTTGTCAAAATAATGGTGCAAATTCGTTGGTCATCGGCATCATAAAATGTCTCAGATGTTCGTTAAAATATCGATGAAAACTTCATGTATCCATCGACGAATTACAACCAAAATGCAATTGCAATGGCTCTTCTGAAGCGTCAAAACGACACCAAAAGTTCGTCACTGTAGACACCTAAAATTGGTCTGGAGAATCTAATTAATTGAATACGACTTATTTGATTAATTAATCTTAAATTCTTCTACTTAATAAATAAATACAAATATTTATTTATATTAAGTTCATTTATTAATTCTTCTATTCTTCTCTCTAATTAAATAAACAAAATTAAAAACTTTGTTTTATTTAATTATTATCATTATTACTTCTATCTTAAAATTAAATACACAATTTAAATAATTTGTGTTATTTAAAATCACATTTCTTCTTAATTAAATAAAGATTGCTAAAAATATTTTATTTAATTATCATTCTCCTTTTAATTTAATAAAACAAACCCTATAGTTTGATTTATTAAATTATTTATTCCTCATTTTGCTAAATTTAAATAAATTAAAAATATTCAAATTTATGCATAAAATTTATGCACTATTCACTCACCAATAAAATTAATTTCTCAAAATTCAAATTAATGAAACTGCCATTCATGGGAAAAGCTTCAGGGACAAACCTGCAAGAAATTCTCTCAACAACCTTCCACCCACCTTCCCTCTTATCTTGCTTGGTGTTTTCATTGGGAGAAACCATTCTCCATGATCAGCTCCTTCTTCTCATCCCATGCCTTTGGATTCTCCAGAGGAAATCATAGCCCCTCATCCCGGTTTCCTGTGCAATTGTGCTGCCGTGAAAGCTATAAATACAGCTCTTGGTCTACAAGAAAAGGATCCCAACTTATGCAATTTTACTCTGCAGGTTTTCCAGATCATCCGACATTCAATCCAGCATCCATCCTGCATTTTAATTATGGCAATTTACAGTAGTTTCATTCTTAGAAGCTTTACTGTAGAATCATTCTAGTTGCATATTTAATCATATTAGAATAGATTAGTTCATTTCTCATTCTCTAAGTGTCATTTCAATAGTTTAATTAGCTTACAAATCTAAGAGCTAAGTAGATTAGAGAAATCTTTAGAGTTAGAGAGCAATATGATAGATTTCTGTAGATTTGTAGTTTAAATTCATTTAAATTTCTTAATCTTAGATGCAATATCTTATTTAGAAGCGTAGATGCATAGTTTAGATTGTTTTCCCCATTCTATCGCTTACAAATTGGCGCCCACTGTGGGGCTATACCCCATATTTTGCTAACTTTTTGAAAATTGTGTCCTACAGGTATTGACGTGAAAGTTTTCGCGGGATCGTGAGTTTTTGCAACACGCCAGGTTACTGTTCCAGCGCGCCGGGTTCCTATTCCAGCGCGCCCGGTTACTATTCCAGCGCGCCTGGTTACTGTTACAGTGCGCCGGGTTCCTGTTCCAGCGCGCCACCTTTTTGTCTTTGAAGTCATTTATTTTATCTGGATCCGACGTGTCCGCGGCTAGATTCTATTTCTGTCTTTTTGTTTGGTTAAAATTTACCAATCCTAGGATAGAAATAGTTAAAATTTACCAATCCTAGGATAGAAATGGTTAAAATTTACCAATCCTAGGATAGAAATGGATAAAAATTGATCAATCCTAGGATAGAAACATCACATTTATTTTGTGGTTTAAAAATTGAACATCATGCTTATTATGGAGCAACATCTCCATATAGAGTAAATCACTTGTCTTTTGGGTTTTAAAAAGAACAACATTTTTGCTGTGATTGGGTGATAGGTTTATGCTCTCCTCTTAACTAGGTGCATCAGAATACCAGACTCACCATTTACTTTATGCAATTTTAAGCTTTCTTAAAACCTTTAGATAGGCCTGCCGTAGTGGGAAAAAGTACTCACCCTACGGGAACGACCTGAGTGGGGACAGCCAAAAGCCATGGTATTCCAACCCACTTAAACATTTATGTGAATTTGGGGAAACCCTCTTTCAACGGAAGTGTGCAGGATAACCATCCCAAAAATCTTTGTTTTAAGGATTGGGAGGTCTCTCGAGGGAGTTTATCCATTTTTCGCTCCGAACAGAAACCCTATCTAAGAACCTAGAAATAGAAGCACGCCTATCAGTTTCTAAACATTGTAATACTCGATGGTGCAGGGGCAGGGAAGAATCTACCCTCAAGCACTCACCATATAATTGCCAAGGACTATTTTCTCAGGGGATCCGGTATCCACTTATGTCACTCTAAGTACGCACCTGGAAAAGACAAAAACACGGGCGCCCTCTAGGGGGTGACATGGCTGTGTGAGTTGACGCAATTCCAAGCTGTGGGTCGTTCGAGTATATAACGATGACCTTTTATCTCTAGGAGTGAGTCTATCTAAAGTGTTTTATCTTGTTATCAAACCAGTGAAAACCAAGAAGAATCATTGATTCTTGAGAACATACACTATTTGTTTAGATTCTAGGATTTTTAAAAGACAACCATTCTATTCTTGATTGCTGTGTTTTCTATCATTAAACTCAGATAAGATCATCACAAAAGAAAATCCCTAAAATCAAAGCACTTGTGGATTTCTCATGATTCGAGATTGGGTATCCACCAAGTTTGTCAAGAAATCTCTTGCCAAACGAATCCGAAAACCAAAGAAAACACTTGCATACAAACAAATCCTAAGAAAACAACGATTTATGTATCAAAGCAGGAAAGTTCTACTCCAACATAGGACTTTTATTCATAGGTATCACGATTTCTCTAGAGGTTATACAGACGACTACGCTGTAGCTCCCTTAGATTCACAAGCATATTTCCAAAGAAGAGCTCTTAGGAAACACCACAATCACAATCAGAGAATTCATCCAGAATACATCCCACAACCAACCATCCAATATGATACCAGACCAAGTGAGTTTCATAGAATAAGATAGTTTTTTTTTTCTGTCTTAAACACCTTAAGTCTCTGTTTTAGCACACCTGGTCTCTATTTCAGTGCGTCTGGTCTCTATTTTAGCGCGCCTAGTCTCTGTTTCAGCGCGCTTGGTCTCTGTTTCAGCGCTTTGTAGCTCTGTTTCAGTGCGCCCGTTCTCTATTTCAGCGCACTCGGTCTCTGTTTTAGCGCGCCATAAAACTAGAAAAATAGAGAGTTAATTGGATATTTTGTCGGTTTACCCATATCAATAACAAGGTTTTCATCAGTCCAAAACATTTTTTTTTTTCACAGTCCAGAACACTTAAGTCACACAAAAGTAAAGCTTTACCCCTACACCTAGATCTTGCAGCATCTTGCATAGTGTCATTATCACCAAAATCTGAGATTTTCTATCAAAGTTTCCCTATCAAGGATTTTATCATCCTTCCATCATGATACTAGATAAGACTAAATCAGATTTTAAATCAACAACCTTGACACTTATCCAATCAAATCCAAGATCAAAGTCTAGAGTAAAACTTTAAACGTTTGTATGCCTATTTTCACATGAGCAGCATATCAAAAACAACAAGAACAAGAAAATGAAAGAATAGCAGCCATGGCTGAAGAAAACCCTTGGGGATGATATAGCAACACTGATCCTCTTATTAACTCACATGAGAAAGAAATAACTGCAGAGGAAATCGAGAAAGTTCAACAAGACCCTCATTTCCATAAATTTATGGAAAAGATGCTAGAGCAAGACATGGAAAAGTACCTTCTACTATTAGCTGACAAAGGTGCTAAGCTTCCTAAAGACTTTGATGTCAATCAACTCAAGGAAACAACCACACCTAACTCAACTAGTATAGAAAATCCAAATCAAATAGATGCTTTGACAAAACAAATCCAACAGTTACAATTACAGTTCCAAAATATCCAACAAGGGCCAACAAAGAGATATCTATTACAAGACATTTTCCCTTATCCATTTGACTCAAGCATTAACATGATACCATTTCCAAGGTATTGTGAGTACCCAACATACAACAAATACAATGGGAGAACTGATCCGTTTGACCACGTACGGGAATTTCGAGCTATGAGCATAGAGTTCGCACACGAGGACTCTTACTTACTACGATTATTTCCAAGAAGCTTAGGAAACACTTGCATGGAGTGGTTTTCTAAATTAGAACCTGGGATTCAATCCTTTGAGGAACTAATCAATAGGTTCATAACACACTTCTCATTCAACATCCAACATGGGGTAACCTTAAAAGAACTTACAACACCAAACAAGCAAAGGGTGAAAAGTTTCTTTCCTTTCTCCAACGATGGAGAAGGCTATTTTCTAAATACCCTAGATCTATTCCTGAAGAGGAGAAGATAGAGATGTTCATTGATAACTTAGTAGATGACATGAATTACAGATTGGACTTACAATGTCCATCCACATTTGAACAAGTTATCGAAAAGGGGCTCAAAATTGAAGAGGCTCTAATCAAAAGAGGAACAATCAAACATTTCACTGAAGGTTCAAACAATAACCATTCCTCTAACAACAACAACGAAAAGCCAAGATTTTGGCAAAAGAACAAGAATACTAATACCATGATCGATACACACACACCTAAACCAGTATTCACCTTGACACCAACCACTACAAACAAACAAAACAATGGTTTTAATGTCAAACAAAGTAGTGATCAAGGAAATAATCAAAACAGTGGAGAAACAAAAGTCCAATCATTCCAATGACCCTCCAATAAACAAAAATTCACACCGTTAGGACAATCATTGGAATCAGTCCTCAAAGAACTTTTAAACGAAAAACTCATTCAAGTGCAAGAGGCTAGAAATTGGGACCCTCAAGTCAAACCATCATGGTGGAATGACTTACATTACTGTCACTATCATCAAAATAAAGGTCACATGACTGAAAATTGTTGGCAATTAAAACATGTAGTACAAGATCTCATAGATCAAAAGAAAGTATTTGTAGAGGGCCCTCAAACAAACAAAGATCATACAACATTCAAAAATCCTCTACCCAATTATCAGAAGGGAGAATCTTCTTCCGCAAACACCAAAGGTAAAAATGTTGGTTATGTTTATGACGCAACAATCCTTTGTTTTTTTGCTGCCAAGGAGGATGAAGAGTTATACAACCAAATCAATCAGAACAATGACATTACATCTACCAATTTGGTACAACATATGGACAAATCTGAAAACCAAATCAATGTAGTCACACTCAAAGGGAAACAAGAGTACCAACCGGTTAATGCCACAACAAGGGCACAATCCAAAGTTATATTGAAAGGAGCATCAACATCATCCCCATCAGTGGATCCTCCCTCCAATCAATATAATATCATCGATCAATTGCAGAAAATACCGGCACAAATATCAATCTTGGAACTTTTGAAGATTTCCCCATCACACAAAGAGGTTCTTGAACAAGCTCTTGTATCAACTACAGTACCTAACAATTTGGATGTGTGTCAATTCCAAGCTATGGTGGGACATATATCTACACATCATTGCCTTTCATTTTCTGAACATGATGATGTATCACTCACCCATCCGCATAATTCCGCCCTTCACATTGAAGTCCTTATCCATAAACATCGTGTAAAGCGTGTCCTGATAGATGGAGGGGCTGGTTTAAATATTTGTACCTTAAAGCTGATTCGTGCACTAGGATACTCAGATGAAGCCATTGAAACAAGAAGAAAAATCACAATCAAAGCATATGATGAAGAAGAAAGGTCCTCTAAAGGGTTGATCATATTACCCATTCAAGTTGGGCCTATTGTCCAAAAAGTGGTTTGCCAAGTCTTAGATAGAGAACTAACATACAAAATACTGTTGGGATGCCCTTGGATCCATGATATGCAAGCAATACCTTCTACCTATCATCAATGCCTAAAATTTCTCGTCAATGGACAAGAGGTAACAATCACAGCAGACTACAATGACACCCAAGCTTGTCATACATTGAAGACATCTCAGGATACATTCATACCTAACAATAGAGAAGTTGGCACATCAGATAGTGAGCAACAATAGAGCTTCATTTCAAAGTGGCTTCCAAAACAACAAAAATCACAAGAGATAAGGGTGGCACAATCTAACCCTTCAAATGTTGAAGAACAATTGTCTCCACTCTCACATCAATTCACCAAGGAAGTACAGATAAGTGACAAAGGAATAAGTGAATATGGTGTTGGACACTCATTTCATCTATCACAAGTGTTACCCTCCTTACAAACATATGGACAGCCATCTACAAACACCCACACTTCAGAACAATCTACAACAGCATTAGATGGCAAATTTATAAAAGCTGGGAGCTTAGATGAAGAATCAGAAGATAAGGCCATACTAAATTGGCTTTATAAGGATGGGGAGACCTCTACTTCTACAAGTAACATCATAGAGACAAATCAATATGGAAAAGGAAAAACTATTCTGGAGAAGATGGGATATTCAGGACAGGGACCCCTCGAGTTAAGGAAACAAGGCATAACAGAACCAATCCAACCTCTTACGCTCCAACATAAGGATAAAATAGGACTAGGATATGTAGCAGAACAAGGATCTCTTGATCAAGGAAAACAAAGTGTGACAGAACCAATCCAAGTCCTCACAATTTAGTAGAATGGCAAAACTGGACTGGGATACACAGAAAAAGCAAGAGCAGAAATCACCAATAAAACTGTGGAGCGTATTCTTCAAATAAGAGATAACTTTGAAATAGATTCAAATGAGTATGAGTGGGACAACTTATCAGATGTTTCCTATGAAGATATTCATATTGACATTATCGAAAAGTATACCCCCAAACACGAGGAAGGTCAAAGCTCAAGCTTTAATCCTATTGTCTATGAAACACAAAATTTCGATGACTCAAGTGAAGATGAACGGACATCAATTGAGATAAATGATGTGGAAGAAAATACCTTTGTAGGCCTTGACATAACCACAAACAACCTAGATGACATTTTCATCTAAGCTTTCACAATCGCTGACCTCAACCCATCTAATGATTCGTTGCCTTTACTACATCCCGAGCTTATCGAATGGGAACCCCAACACCCTATTGACCTCCCTGTTTTTGACAATGATTCCGCCATTATCAACTACCTTTGCTGTGAGGAATCCGATACTTGTTCTACCAATACTTCTTTTAACAATGCTTTTAGGTAGGAGGATGTCAAGCCTTCCAGTTGCAAAAATATGAAAGAAAAAAATGGATCTGATGGTGAAAACCATTCTATGGCAGTATTTGATCCTAAAATAGTAAAAACAAAGAAGGCATCCGATGGCGAAAACCTCATTGAGGTACCAAAGGATGGAAGGTTTGACATCCTCCCACAACATTACCATGAAAGATCATCAGTATTGATAGAACCCACACAGTCTATTAATATTGGCACAGCAGAGAAAGCAAGAATCCTACACCTGGCCGCATCCATGACAGATACAGAAAAGCCAGATTTTATCAAATTCTTTGAAGAACGATGCATCAATTTTGCTTGGTCATACTCTGACATGCCAGGCTTGGACATAGATCTCATTATGCATCACTTATCCTTACCAGCTGGCACTAAACCAGTAAAACAGATGCTGAGAAAAATGCATCCACATGTCACATTATTAGTAAAAAATGATTTGAAGAAACTACTAGATGCTGGATTCATCAGATCTATTGATTATGCAGAATGGATATCCAACATTGTACCTGTTTCAAAGCTAGATAACACCATTAGAATATGTACTGATTTCTGGGATTTAAATAAGGCATGTCCAAAGGATGATTTTCCTTTACCAAACATAGACATGATTGTATATCTCACAGCCGGCCATCAAATGCTATCACTCATGGATGGATTTTCAGGATACAATCAAATCAAGATAGCTCCTAAAGACCAAGAGAAGACAACATTTACATGTCCATGGGGCACCTTTTGCTGGAACGTCATGCCTTTTGGGTTAGAGAATGTAGGAGCTACATACCAGCGAGCTATGACAACAATCTTCCATGACATGATGCACACCTTCATGGAGGACTATGTGGACGACATCTTAGTCAAGTCTTACACCAGGGAAGGACATCTAGAGATATTGGCCAAAATATTTGACAGGTTGGAAAGAATCAAAGTCAGATTGAATCCTAAGAAATGTGCCTTTGGAGTAACATCAGCAAAACTCGTAGGATACATAGTTTCTACAAACAGAATTGAAGTAGATCCAGCAAAAGTCAAAGCCATCATAGAAATGCCACCTCCTAAGAATATCAGTACATTAAGATCTCTACAAGGCCGACTACAGTCCATCAGAAGATTCATCTCTCAACTAGTAGATCGGTGTCATCCATTCAACCATCTTTTGCATAAAAATGTTCCTTTTAAATGGGATGAACAGTGTGAGAGTACTTTCAATCAAATCAAGCATTATCTGATGACACCACCAATCTTGGTACCACCCAGTGAAGACAAGCCATTGTTGCTATATATCGCAACAACGGATATTTCTTTAAGAGCCTTGCTAGCACAAGAGGATAAAGAAGGAAAGGAATAGGCAATATACTATATCAGCAGGACACTCAATGGACATGAAGTAAACTACACCTTCATTAAAAAATCATGCTTAGCTGTAGTATTTGCAACACAAAAATTGCGACATTATATGCTCACTCACACTATCAAGCTTGTTGCAAAAATTGATCCTCTCAAGTATTTACTGAGCAAAGCAGCTTTAACAGGAAGGTTGGCAAAGTGGGTCATTCTCCTCAGTGAGTTTGATATTTAGTATGTTGAAAGGCGAGCTATCAAAGGACAAGTCATCACCGATCAATTAGTAGAATCTCCATTATCAGACAGTCATCCTATGACTATGGAATTTCTTGATGCAGATATCCTCAACATTACAACACAACCATGGAAACTCTACTTCGATGGATCCTACACACAACATGGATCAGGAGCAAGAATTCTATTTGTCACACCTCTTGGGCACACAATCCCACGATCATACAGGCTTACCTTCTGTTGCACTAAAAATATGGCAGAATATGAAGCTTTGATCCTTGGAATTAAAGTGGCTATTGAATGGAAAATCATAGAACTACAGGTGTATGGAGACTCCCAGTTAATCATCTACCAAGTCAACAATGATTACCAAACTAAGGATGACACACTGATTTTATACAAGAGGCTGGTGGATGACCTACGAAAATACTTCATAGAAATCAAATTTGAGTAGATACCAAGATCAGAGAACAAAGTAGCAGACGCCATGGCCACAATACCATCTCTTCTACAAATGCCTAAAATGCAAGATCGTTATCGATTTATTGTAGAACAAGTATCAAATCCTGCATACGCAAATCCCAAATCCCAAACTATAAGCCTTTTGGATAGTGCCCAATCTTCCATTTATGGAGACATTTATACTTACCTGAAAGATAATATCTTACCGCCAGATCTTTCTTGCAACCAAAAGCACAACTTCATATGCCAATCTGCCAAACATACCATTATTGCTGACACCCTTTACCGTCGAGGCCTAGATGGTACTCTTTTACGTTGTTGAGAACATGACAAATCCGCTTCCGCTTTACACGATGTCCATGAAGGAATTTGTGGTACACATTCAAGTGGATTATCTTTAGCCAAGAAACTCCTTCGTTTGGGGTATTACTGGCCACACATGGAGCAAGAATCTTATCAGTTTGTCAAAAGATGTTCAAAATGCCAGATCCATGGCAATCTTATACATGCACCAGCATAGGAGCTACATCCATTTGTAACTACATGGCCTTTCTATCAGTGGGGATTAGACCTGGTAGGGAAAATTCACCCATCTTTATCTAATGGACACAAGTTCATTATCACAGCAACCGAATATTTTACAAAATGGGTGGAGGCGGTTCCCTTAACCACAATCACTGGAAAGCAAATATCATCTTTCATACTTAATTATCTCATTTGTAGATATGGGATACCCTAGTCAATCATTACAGATAATGGCAGGCCTTTCAAAAACCAAGACATCCAAGAGCTGTGTGAAAAGTTCCACATCCAACATCGCTTTTCAACCTCGTATTACCCTCAAGGTAATGGACAGGCAGAAGCTTCAAACAAAACAATCCTAAAGATTCTCAAGAAGACTGTAAATGAAGTGGGACGTGATTGGCGTTCAACTTAACCCTGCTCTTTGGGCTTACAGGACTAGCATCAGAACACCAACAGGAGCTACACCATATGCTCTTGTTTATGGATCAGAGGCAATATTACCTATTGAGGTAGAAATTCCATCCCTTCGAGTTTCACTGAAGGGACTCATTTCAGATGAAGATTATAGGATCTCTAGACTTCAAGAATTAGAGCTACTAGATGAACGTCGACAACAAGCTGTCAATCATTTGACAGCCTATCAACAAAGAATGTCTAGGAACTATAATCATAGGGTTAAGCCTAGAGTCTTCCAGATCGGAGACTTGGTCCTACGGGAAAACCCTAGAAATCAAGCAGACAGAGAAAAGAAGGGAAAGTTTGAACCTAACTGGATAGGACCTTATGTCATCATATCAGTCTATGGATCAGGAGCATACCGACTGTCTACACCAGAAGGAGACATGTTGGAGGAACCCATGAACAGCATTCATCTCAGGCGATTCTACACTTAATGATATCTAGTGCACGGTGAATAAAGTTGTCTTGATGAAAACCTGGCAAACAGGCATCATGATGACATAAAAGGGAAAAATAAACCAAAAAAAGGAAAAAATAATAAAAATGCAAAAGAAAAGGAAAGAGGACACAATAAAAAAAAGTGATGAAAACCTGGCAAACAGGCGTTACTTGTGATTTTCACCAAACTCCTCTATCTACTAGGTACAGTGTTGTTACGATTGTTTCCTTTCATATCATTTTCATCTATCATTTGGGATAATCATTATCACTATACATATCATAGTGGAGATACCATGCTTTACCCTGGCTTGGGGGCAACATCCTAGTGTTATCTGGTACAAGTAGACTTTTAGCTTACATGGAAAGGAAGTCAAACATGACAACATCAAGTGGCAATCTACCAAAATCCAAAAAAATCAGAAAATCCAAAATCCAAAATCCAAAAACATCAGAAAATCCAAAATCCAAAAACATCAGAAAATCGAAAACACAAAAATAGAGTCTACATCAGTCAAAAGTGGAGTCTGTGTCAGTCGAACTACATGGTCTCTGCGTGTATAACGTAGGAAAGAATAATCTGTGATCAGTCCCCGAGACCCCTAGGATAGGTCTTTTAGGTCACATCATTTAGTTAAATGTTTGGGAATATCATGCACACATCAGCACACACATCTCAACACTGATGATCTAATCTGAATAATGATTTGAAAATACATTAAGTAGAGTTTGAATTATTGTGCTTTTCATTTTATCATTTGACTATCATTTCTTTGGAGCGACTCAATGATGTATTGAACTAGAGAAGTAAGGAAGAAGAATGATACCTTTTCTTTGTTTGTTGTTTGTGAGTTAGTCATTCTTATTTTGTGAATTGTCGCGGGAAGTGCTCTACCACGTATCATGGATGACATTCGAATTCACTTAAGAAAATGATTAATCCTTGTTTGTTTACGCAAGAAATGCTCAGTTCATCATTGGTCTATCTCATACCATGATGCTTGTGTTCGCTTGCAATATCAAAAAGCATGAAAGAAATACTCAGGTCATCATTGGTCTATCTCATATCATTGATGCTTGTATTCACTTTCAACATTTTAAAATAAAGCTCAGTGATGATACAAAGCAGAATAAATGATTATTGAAATGACACTTAGGTTTGCATTGATAAAATAGGCATTTGCATGGTTAACATAGATTGCATTCATAATAAAACATCTGCAGAGTACTAGTGACACAAGTTACAAAGATTCATTCACAAATGATGTTATCTTTTCTTATTAAAGATTGAGTATACTTGACACATACAATTTTTCTAAATGGCATGCATATCAAATCATTTCTTCATCTCATCATAAATTTCACAATGAACATCTCATTTCATGGCATCATATACACATTATGTTACATCATTCATTTCCATTTCATTAGATACATCAATACATCCATCGACATTTCATTTACATATCTTTCATATATCATCTATTGGCAATTCATTCATTTATATTTACATCTCATCATTCATTAAACATCATCTACTCATCTATCATTAAATTTGCAATTCATTCATATATCACATATCACATATTCATTTATCACATTTCATTTACATTTCATCTCATAAATATGACATCACATTTTCATCATACATCATTTACATTTACATCATCACATTCTCATCATCACATGTTCATCATACATCATTGCATTCCATCTCATCTAACACACATCATTACATTTTACATTTCATTTATCCATCATCCATTTACATTTACATTCATCATTACATTTTCATCATACATCATTGCATTCCATCTCATTTATCATACACCATTTACAATTCATTACATCATTCATTTATCACATTCATTTACATTTCCATACATCATTACATTTCATTTACATTTCCATACATCATTCATTAACACAAATTTTATCTATCATACATTACATCTCATTAAGAAAAGAAATACATCATCAATATCATATCACATCATCATTAATGCATCCATACAAGCTACATAAAACAAATCATCATAAAACAAATGCATCCATCACATCAATCATATAGAATGCATCATAAGATCAATGCATCCATCACATAAATCATGTAAACACATATCATAAAACAATCGGACCGCTGCACATATATATCTCATCAAGTGTCAAGTATACAATGAAGTCTGAAAAGAATGAAAATAACATCAAGTCAAAAATGGTTGTATATATCTCTCAAGGAGTACACAACTGATATCAAGTAGTACTCCCACCAGAAGGAGCAGGTCTCGCACCAGTATCGGTACCACCACCAGACATCCCAGGATCTCTCGGACCTCTCGGAATAGGCTGTGTCACACCTCTGCTCACTGTCCTCGACTGAGTCCTCTCTGAGCCAGACTAAGCATAACTGACTCTCTGCTCTGGGGGGCAAAGCTCATGGTAACGGCTCCTGTAGAACTCAATCTTGGCACTGGCCCGCATGGACTCTCACATGTAGTCGGCCACAGAAGTCCCATCTGCCACTCTCTGCAACCTCTCTGCAGTCGCCTGTGTTGTCTTTGCTGTCCGTCTAATGGTATCTCGCTCTGCAGTCAAGGCTGTGATCTGTGCCTGGGCAGTGGACAACTGTGCTCGTAAACCTGTCAATTGAGCCTGTGCAGTCGCTGCTGCCTGTAGGGCCCCATCTCTCTCACTAATCAGAGATGTAATCTGAGTCTAAGCAGTAGCTAGCTGTGCCTGCGTCTGACCCTGCATCTGTGCTAATAACCCCTGCACCTGTGCTAGTTGTCCCTGAAATGTTTGCACCTGCACCTATAAACCCGCGACCTCTGATGGATTTGCCAACGAGGAAACAACAGCCTGCCTCTTACGAGGTGCACTGGAGGATGGCTCTGATGTACCTGCTACACTCGGTCTCCCCCCATCTCCGCCATCATCATCACTGCTATCCTCGCTGCTACCAGAACTCTCATCGCTGTCAGTCTCTGAGCTGCTCTCCACATCCACATCAACATCCTCCTCTCTCCCCCATCACTGACCAACCTGAACACCCCCTGCTGGTGCTACTACTGGTGCTGCCGCTGGTACAAGTGCTGGCTCATCTGGAATAGTGATCTGTGGAGGAGGGTGCAGAGCCAGATACTCTCTGTACTCGGGAGTAATGGGTGCCTCGACAATGTCCTGTCGAACATCCCATGCTGATGGTTGTAAAGCACGGTAACCCTCAACAAGTGCCCCATAAGGCAAACTGGGACCCCAATCAGGAACATCTATCCGACGTCGGCCATAATGTGCTACACCCTGTGGCATGCACTGAACAATCCCATATTGTCTATACACACGATGAAATAGGAATCGCTCCAAGACCCTGGGGCTCTTCCCGATCAAATACATCGAATCAGACAAGAACCCCAACTCAATATCATCATCGTCCTAGTCATCACAGTCTAAGTACGGAAGCCAAGTCACTGCCTCTATATCATCAACAATCTGCCTCCAATACTCAAGCTTACCCATCATATGCTGGGTAGGCCTGCCTCTATACCGAAATACATATGGCCTCGTCGCTGGTCTGGCCAACACTGGCACGGGACGTGTAACAGCAATATGCTCCCATGCCCATACTTGGAGAAGGGTAGCTCCCGCCGATAAACTGCTGCCACCAAGATACACGATCCAATGCAAATCATGATATAACTGGGCAAGCATGCACATGCCCCATGCATATCTCGTCCTATGGACCACCAGCCCCTCTAGCACTCGACCCCATCCAAGAGATAGACCCTTTGACCTCTTATTAGGACAAAGGAATCCACCAATGAAATCGGCCAAAACCGAAGGAAGCATAGCATATGACTCATACATATCTACCTAGGGAATCCACTCTCCTGCAACGTGGGGATCCTGAAAGACTCTCTGCATGGCCTCTACCCCACCAACCTCCTCTGAATCATGAACCACAATCTCTCCAACAAAAGGAATACGAAGAATACGCCATACATCCTCTGGCATCACGGTCATCTCACTAGTAGGTAAGTGAAAGGTGTTGTGGTCACTATGCCACTGCTCCGCCAAAGCTGTCAATAGACCCCTATTGAGTCTAATATGGGGCATGTCAAGTAATGTCGCCAAATCACAAGCAGCAATATGCTGTCTCTTGTCTGGTGTAAGTCGCGATATCATATCAAAAGGCCAGGGGAACTGCTCTCTCACCTGGATAACATCTAAATGCTCCTGTTATCATACAAAAAAAACATTTTAATCAGAATATCAAAAGATCATCAAAATTTTCAAAAAATTGTGCTTTTTCCTATAAACCTATCAAATCGTCAAGGAACCCTCATCTATCAATTGGGTTCAATCATTCGAAATGCATAATTAGTCCTCGCCTATCATGAGGGTAATTATTATCAATCAATGAATCTCGCTCATCAAGAGATCGACTACCATTTATTTTAGTTAACATCAAGCTAAACTAGATGGAATCACCAACAAATCGACGAAAATCAAAATGCACAATGTTACATCAATCTATACCCAAAGCGCTACAAAATCAACCTAATGCGCTAAAAAGTCTGGTGTGCTACAGATTTGATCCTGTGCGCTAAAATTTCTGG
This sequence comes from Sequoia sempervirens, assembly GCA_007258455.2. NCBI lineage: Eukaryota > Viridiplantae > Streptophyta > Pinopsida > Cupressales > Cupressaceae > Sequoia > Sequoia sempervirens. The sequence continues at coordinate 296,207,386 of VDFB02000003.1, forward strand.
CGCGCTACAAAATTACATGGACGTGCTGCAGATTTAACCCTGCACGCTAAAACTTTTGACGTGCTACAAAAATTCACGGATGCGCTACAGAATTTCACCTACACGCTAAAACTATGACGTGCTACAAAAATTCACAGACGCGCTACACCGTGTTCACCGCGCGCTAAAACAACAAAAACGTGCAAAAATACATCAAAATTAAGGGTGCAAATTACGAGGAAGGTTTGGAGTACATACCGGAGGACCATAATCGGCCGGACGCTGGTGACGGTGCACACGCTCGAGTCAGTGGGTGTGGTAAGGGATCAACTTCCTACCTCTGAATACTCTAAGGGTCTCTATCACAAGGTTGTCAAAGTCAAATGCACAAATGACTTTTGAGAATGACCTTTTGAGTATTTATAGGCTATTTTTGGGGGATTTTTATGGGATTTATTTATTTTTCCTTCTGAGGAATTAATTCTTATCTATCACAGGGGCATTTAACGACAATCTAGTCGGGAGATAAATTGTTTCTTCACCAATTCATCAACAAACTATTATAAAAATTCAAAAATTTTGAAAAATCATAAAAATCCAAAACTCATCAATTTATCTCCCGAGGGGGCATATATCACTATCATTTCGAAATTCAACATCTGGGGCAAGTCTGGGGCATGCTTTAAAAACCTTTCGTGAATACTGGCAGTTGAAGCAAAATCATTCTTTGAAGCACTGCGTAAACACATCACTTCAAAGAGGGGCAAAATGTAGACACCTAAAATTGGTTTGGAGAATCTAATTAATTGAATACGACTTATTTGATTAATTAATCTTAAATTCTTCTACTTAATAAATAAATACAAATATTTATTTATATTAAGTTCATTTATTAATTCTTCTATTTTTCTCTCCTAATTAAATAAACAAAATTAAAAACTTTGTTTTATTTAATTATTATCATTTTCATCATATTATTTCTCTCTTAATTAAATAAACAAAATTAAAATTTTTGTTTTATTTAATTATTATCATTATTACTTCTATTTAAAATTAAATACACAATTTAAATAATTTGTGTTATTTAAAATCACATTTCTTCTTAATTAAATAAAGATTGCTAAAAATCTTTTATTTAATTATCATTCTCCTTTTAATTTAATAAAACAAACCCTATAGTTTGATTTATTAAATTATTTATTCCTCCTTTTGCTAAATTTAAATAAATTAAAAATATTTAAATTTATGCATAAAATTTATGCTATTCACTCACCAATAAAATTAATTTCTCAAAATTCAAATTAATGGCACTGCCATTCACGGGAAAAGCTTCAGGGACAAACTGCAAGAAATTCTCTCAACAACCTTCCACCCACCTTCCCTCTTATCTTGCCTGGTGTTTTCATGGGGAGAAACCATTCTCCATGATCAGCTCCTTCTTCTCATCCCATGCCTTTGGATTCTCCAGAGGAAATCACAGCCCCTCATCCCGGTTTCCTGTGCAATTATGCTGCTGTGAAAGCTATAAATACAGCTCTTGGGCTACAAGAAAAGGATCCCAACTTATGCAATTTTACTCTGCAGGTTTTCCAGATCATCCGACATTCATCCAGCATCTCCAACATTCAACATTCAATCCAGCATCCATCCTGTATTTTAATTATGGCAATTTATAGTAGTTTCATTCTTAGAAGCTTTACTGTAGAATCATTCTAGTTGCATATTTAATCATATTAGAATAGATTAGTTCATTTCTCATTCTCTAAGTGTCATTTCAATAGTTTAATTAGCTTACAAATCTGAGAGCTAAGTAGATTAGAGAAATCTTTAGAGTTAGAGAGCAGTAGGATAGATTTCTGTAGATTTGTAGTTTAAATTCATTTAAATTTCTTAATCTTAGATGCAATATCTTATTTAGAAGCGTAGATGCATAGTTTAGATTATTTTCCCCATTCTACCGCTTACAGTCACCATTTTGATGAAATGGGCAAGGAGTAGCATCAAAAAAACACCAGAAGTTCTTTGCCATTTCAACGAAATGGGCAATGAGAAGCATCGAAACAACACCAAAAGTTCATCACCATTTTGATGAAATGGGCAAGGAGGAGCATCAAAACAACACCAGTAGTTCATTTCCATTTCGATGAAATGGGCAAGGAGCAGCGTTGAAACAACACTAGAAGTTTGTCGCCATTTTGACGAAATGGGCAAGGAGTAGCGTTGAAACAACACCAAAAGTTTGTCACCATTTCGACTAAATGGGAAAGGAGTTACGATGAATCTTTCATTGCAGCTATTGCAACTTCGTCAAACCTTTTCAGTGATTTGTCAATGGCCTTCATCGAAATTGCGATGAAACAATGCAATTTTGAAAAAAAAATCTGTTGAAATGTACCATTACGGAGACTCTTGGTGATGACCACTGAAGCCAACCTATCGGCAAGATATTAATCATCGGCACAGGATAGAAAACTCACTCTGATATTCCATGTCTTGCCAATGACTTTCGTTGGCAAGATGGATCTAATGTCACAATGATTTGACCTCTTCAGGAGTTTTGAACACTGTTGGTTATTAGCAAGACATTTTGAGGGTCTTGTCGATTAAACAAGTTTCTAAGAGCAAGTAAACAAATGGAATGTATTAATTTTCTTATTTTGGGGTTCTTTAAATCATAGAATAGATACAATCTTCTTATGTATAATGTACTTATATTCAGATTTGAATTCAAGAGCAATTGACATTGCACATTCCATTTTACTTGCACAGAGTATTCTATAAGCAATATATTGATAATTCCAAATGATTTATGTGTTGTACAACTCTACCTATCATCACATTTTTTTTCCCCCCTAGAGAATCCTACAAAGACAAGTTTACAATACCAAGTCAAATAATATGAAAAAGACTTACTTCCATACAAATTAAATGATTATTCTCACAATGGCAATTGTCTAATTATAGCAACAATTCCATGAAAGGTTATCCATGCTTCATAAGAGATGATTGATTATACATACAGACTACAAGATGCATAGAAAAAGTATTACACTTGAGAACAACCAAGGGCTAACAAGGGAAGGAGTTAAGAAACGTCTGGATTGAAGAAAAAATGTGTAGGGAAAATGTTGCGTAGTGTCAAGAAAATAGAGCTTGTGGAACATATTCTTGACCTAATCAAGCTCTTGAACAACTTTAAAAAAATTAAAATACTAACATATACATGAGACATGTAATGAAATTCCAATATCTGCTATCTTTTTCATTAATGCAGAGGTATTTAAAGGAGAAATAGTTCTAATTGTAGCACTATTCATAGTCTAGTAAATTATGTTCGTAATATGTGTTCAATGGACCTCAGTTTTATCATTATACTGCCCATCTAATACCATATTTTATTCCAGGGTTCAACTATCTCAGATCTAAAGAAGCACCTTCAATTAACCATTTAAAGTCCTATAAAATAAGGTAAGACTTTTACTTGAGAAATATTAGGTACACTTGTTGGATTAAAGTTCTTGCAATCATCAAGATTTATTGGCACATAGACACAACCTACAACATATGAAGTAATGGATGACTACAAGTTAGTGAAATGGTCCTTAATATGTGACTGGTTTGCAAATTGATTGGTAGAAAATAAGGTTACAAATAGATCTACATGATAAATTATGAGGACAATCTACAGTAATCATCAAAATAGATGAAAAGTGCAAAGGAAAGAGTCGAGCTACATATCTAGAGCCTAAAAAAAACACATGTAGAAACATAAAAAAGAACAAACCATTTTTGAATGGATACAAAAATGGTGCCCCTTTAACCGTGATTCATATGCTTTTCACACAGCGGGACATTAAAGATATTTAGTCTTCCTCTATGAAATTAACTGCTAAAATAAACCCGAAACCAATATTATATACCTCCGTAGCTCTAATAGAGGGGTAGTGTAAGAAAAAATTCCTCAATGCAATGCTGAAAAATATCAATGTGTGTGTAGAGTTTTGTATTACTCAAAATATCATTTCACTGCCTAAGGAAAAATACCAAAGTGATGTTTTAAATTTCAATCTTCACATAGGCTCCCTTATTGCTACACATGCATATACAAGCATTATTCAAGCTTTAAAATATTCAAATATTAAGGATTTAATTAGCTTTAAGATGAGAAGTTGTTTAGACACAATCCATCATCTTTTACATATCTTTATTCACTCCTAGCGCTTCAGATAAAGTTGTGTAAATGAGACAAAAATGTGAATCTTTTATGACAAAGAAAATTCTTAAAAGGAGGGGGGAGAGAGCAAAGGGTAGGGGGAAATATAATGCTTGAATTTATAGCAAAGTATAACATTTTGATCATTATAACAAATGAAATGAATCTTAATTTTGAAGCATTAATATCATTTACAACATTTATGATCAAGAATGAATGTAAGTAGAGAAATTTTTGCATACCTGTAGATGGTAAAAAATTTCATGGTTAAATGGAAGCCTCCCATCAACAAGAAGATCCAAATATCTATGTATCTATCTCAATCGAGCCTCTAAGCCCTTCAAAGCTGTCAATTTTTCCACTAACCTGTTATGCACAAAAGTCAAATTTTAGAGTTATGTCACCACTAAAAATAGAAGAAATAGAGCTTTGAAACCAAGTCCACACACAATACAATGTGTTATTCATACAAATCCATAAAAAAAAACTAAACTAAGAACATTGGAATGGAAACAACTTCAAATTATGATGTAGAGAATGGATTCAGGGTATAAAGAATCATTTTTCTGCCACCATAGTGAAAAGTTAGCACTTTCTTTCATCTTTGCATATTGGTTTGATGCTTCAAATGATTCATTTCTTATATTAAAAAGTGCATTACCTTATTGAGCTTCTCTTTGTTTTGAGAATAGTTTAATATTCTCTACTTAATAGGGCCAACCACGTTATAGTGGAAGCTCATTTGGCCCCTCCCCCCCTCACATCACTCTCAATTCCCCATACCCAATCATATAACATTAATCATTCATTCATCCATTAATAACATATAACATTCATTCATCCATTAATAGCATATAACATTCATTCATTAACATATAGCATTCATTAATTAACATATTCACATTCATTCATTAACATATAATATTCATTCTTTCAGTTTTTACTTATTAAAATATAGTTTGTCATGATATGATTACAATCACTTCTTTTTGTTTCTTTTTAAAGCTAAAAATCTAAGTGGAGTATACGTTTTCTAAATCATCTATCCCCCTTTAGTTCTTCCTTTTGCTCGTGATCTTAATGTACCCCTACTTATACACTCATAACTTGGACACGACTGCAATAACAAAGAAATGTTAAGTTGATATGTTTTATTATTATTGTTACAAATATTTCATTAATTAAAAGAGCATTAGAGTGGTTCTCTTTACCTAATGGGTCCACATGATGCTCCTAAACTTCTCTTATAGACTCATGCTCAACATACAAACACCCTCTAAATCTTGATCTATGATTTGAAACGAAAGGTTACATTAATTAATACACCAATTGTAATTAAATATGTTTAAAAGAACTTTAGAGTGGTCCTCTTTACCTAATGGGGCCACATCATGTTCCTGATCTTCTCTAGCCTGCTCATGCTCAATATGTTGATCACGCTCTACTTGCTCTAAAAGTTGAAACATGAAGGTTACATTAATTAATACCAATTGCGAATTAAGCTTATGTTAAAGAACTTTAGGTGGTTCTTTTTTACACGATGGGACACATCATGTTCGATCTTCTCTGCCACTGATCATGCTCAATATGTTGATCACGCTCTACATGCTCTAAATGCAGGATGCACACCATGACCTTCATTGCGGGTTGGCTCCACTCTCTGAGGATGCATTCCAATGTCATGTGCAGTATTATCATTGCTTGAATGTTTAAAACAAATAGGCATGTAATTACTTTATGGTGGAAATTAATATTGAATAGATTGCACAAGTATTCAATTTTAAGTAAACTTTATTGAGTTTATTTACCTACATGTCAGATGTAGTGGAAGATTATGTTTTCCCAGTCAAGACTCTTAGGCGTTCAGCCACAGCTCCATAGCCTTGCTGGAAGGCAATCTTCAGGTCATCTTCTGTGGAAACTTTGTTGAATTCAGAGCCCTACATTTTTGCATAAGATCATGAATTTTGCTTCTATGGTGTGATAAAACCAAAATTGTTTTCAATTTATTATTTGGATACAATATTTCATTTATTGATACTTACAATTCGTGCAGCTAATTTCATATAACCACCAGAGCCAAGTTTGTGTTGTTTGTGTTTTTATAGTCTTGCCTTTATTGCCTTCGATGTGTTGGGTAGCCTATGAAAAGTTTGAAATATGTTAGATTATGTAAAAAGAAAAAGTAATCAGTATATATTACATTTTTGATAGTATCACATACCTTCCTTGGCTTGGTGGTGTCTTTCCATTTTTCTTTTCAGCCTTCTCCTTTCCATCTGACACGAGGTCCTTCCACTCCCTCTCTGGAATCATGAGGGGATGCTTGTACTTTTTGTTCTTCTCTAAATGTGATGTATATTGGTCCCTCACATACTTTAGATATATTTTATCACCGAAGAGCACAACCAAATGGTTAATGAGCTCATCTTTTAAATCTTGATTTTGGGCATTCCACCATGCACGTATCGTGGGCCTGAAGAGCTCCAATGTAATATCACTTAGATGTTTATAAAAAACATCATTTCCTACAAAATGATCATGGGATCAATAGTCTAAAAAGAGTGATCAATAAGTAAATTTCAATTGGATTATATATAATTATAATTAAAACATTTGAAAGTACCTGGGACCTTCTCTATCTTTATGGGAATGAAATCCTAGGTCACCACAAATGTGATCGGAAATGTTCTTGTACTAGTAATACGGGAAGATCCAAGAAATGATGCTAAAATATCATCAGTACTAGTGGCCTCTACATCCCTAGGTACATGTCCTGATACATGTTTTGGCATGTGTTCGTTGCCAGAGGGTGCACTAAGGGATGCCTGCATGGTATGTGTTGCTAAAATTTTAGATGACAGTATAGGCATGAATGATGGGGTTAGATGATGTGATGTATGCACAGGAAGATCAGGATGGACACTTGTACCAACCCCTACTCCTCGAGAAGCACTTGCAGTACCCTGATCATGGCCAGGAGCATCATGAGGATGCAAAAAATCCTATAAAAACAACACATATTTTAGTTCATGACATAAAAGAGTACAAAATATAAAACTATGAATGAACTTATGTTATAATTAAAGACCTCATGACAACTTACTTGCAAGTTTTGTGATCTCTCAGTCAATATTTTAACCCTCTCTTATCTCATCTATTTGAGGCACTATGGATAACAACTTAAGGATTTCTTCATTGCATTTTTTTTGGGTCTTCCTTATCATATCAAGAGGGTTTGTTGAATAAGCGATGTCATCATCACATAATATTGACTGCACCTCCCTATGGATGCTCTCGTCTACTGGTGGTGCCTTTCCCCGATCAGTCGACTGCAACAAGAATATTAAAAACATTATCAAAATTAACCCAATAAACTTATCAAAACAACATAATAATAAAAAATTTTGCTCATATCTAATTTGCACAATTACAATGAGGTAAACCTGTTGGGTAGAAGTTCCTGAAGATAAATCATGATTTGTGCTCTGGGCCAGAGGCTTCTCCATATGATCAATGTCCCGCTGTGACAAAAATTAAATATAAAAAACAATTACCGAAATGAAACCAATAGACTTACAAAAAAAAAACATAAGAATAAAATGGTATATTGGAGTCATTAATTGGAGGTTAGGTAAAATGGTACATAGTATGTACCACTCCCATAGTAATTGTGTTTGTAACTAAGCGATTCAAATTATAATTGATTAGTAACTCTTCCCCTATAGTTATTTATTTTATCGCACATACGAATACAAGGTTTCCCTCGCGTGCCTCAAATATGCAATTGGGTTGCTTTTTTTTTACGCAGGTTGTGTACTATTTATAAACCCTGCAATATTCCCTGATGCTTTTGGCCTTCCATCAATGTACATAGCCACTCCTTTATTTTGATCCTTATCTTTTAGCTGTATATAATTTGATGATAGTGCATACCTACGCATACTTCATCTATATCGAACCAGTTGCATCCAATCCTTTTAACTATAACAGGGTCCAACATACTCCATCAATTTAGTAACTTTGTCGTAATAGACCTTTATGTCATCCATGCAAAATAGGCACAAACCATGTAATGACGATGGTGCTATGCGATATATCCTCTCGTTGAAAAAAAAATCAGTGTTTATTGGAGGAAGTTCCTTGGGTACCCATTGTTTCCGTAGATGTTTGTACCTCAAGGGCACCTTGACATTGCCTATGCTCTCATCATCATAAGAATATGACCCCCCTTCAGCAAGAAAAAATTCCATGCATTTACAAAATTTTCTTCTAATCTTTTGACCTCTAGTTGATCTCCCTCTTTTAGACATACTACATGTCTTGCTTTCCTCTTCTCTTCCCAAATTTCCCTCGCTCGAGGAAGACAGTTCTAACAAATAGCTATTTGGTGGTACCTACACTCATAAAGATGTTGGATGAAGTTCTTTCATGGTGATGTGATCCAAAGGTGACATTATGATTAATCTATCATTTCATCGCTAGAATTTCACAGGTTATAAGGTAATCAAGTCTTGATATATTGCAAGTTATTGTTACTACCATCCAAATGTGTCCATCACAAATCAAATCTACTTAATGTTTTAACTCCCAAACTTTGTAACAAGTGTTAAATGTGGCTATGGTCCACCAATTACACAACCAAGGCCTCAAATGTATTCTCTAATTGTAATAAAAGAAATTTTTCTCTTCATTCAAGTAAATAAACTTGAATGGAAACACCACCAAGTGGTTTATTGGACACCTACATGACTAAAAATAGCAGCAAATTTATATTTAATTTCCATATGTCTAAGTGGTTAATGGGGAGGGAGTGTGTACTAGGCCTGGTTAAGTCATCATAAGTTTATACTTTGGCAATAATTTTTTTTTAAGTCATCTTAAATCTTCCTATGTCTAATTGCTAGGAAACTTTTGGTATGTTTTAAGGTAGGATTATTGATGAAAGAGCCCAAAGAGCCTTTCTCCATGGTATCCAAGTACACATAGCAGCAGTCTCTCTTATATGGCTGAACGTGATTTAAAGAACTTAGCTAGAAATTATTTATTTAACCTAAGGTTTTCTCATAATGCCATCATTGGAAAAGTATGATCAAATTCTTCTATTATGAAGAATTGGTCTATGAGCCTCTAGTAATCACTATAAATGTTTGTAATAATAAAATGATTGATTGCATCAGGTAGGAGAGAATCAACTTTGAGTTCTTCAAAGATTATATTCCTCTATTCATAATTTTTAAGGGTTGTGTGTGGAGGAGGTTATCACTACCAAGAAGGGAGGAGACCTTTCCTTGTATTCTTTTATAATTTTCATTATTCTTATTTATTTTACACTTACATTTACAAATACACATACATATGCATTTACTGTTTTCATTTATTTCTCATGCAGTTTAATAGTTTGATCGATTTCATATTATATGTGTTGAAGACTTTAAAATTTCAATTACATTAATTTATGGATATGTTGTATCTATAACACTACAAAACCATATGCTCTTTGCATTTACACTTGCATTTAGAAATACACATTTATATACATAGATATAGATTTCTTTAATGATATGTTGCATTTATTTTAGGAGAGCATCAGTGGTGCATTTACGGAGCCAATGCGGGATCATGATGGGCCAAAAGGTAGCGGCATGATGGGTATGTGGCTGATGACTTTTTTTTACCCAAAATTGATGAAACAAAAAGGGTTTTTAAAGAAAATTCTCAGCTTTCCAAAAATATAAATTATGTTTTACTTTGAATTTAATAAGTAAGTATTATTCATTTTCTATTCAAATTACGATTGAAGTCCTGATTGATAGACTGATTGAAAAACATCTATAGCTTTCAACTGATATCACATTTTTTGAATCTAAAACATGTGTCATATTCTATGCTTCACATACTATAGGATTAAAAAAATAAAAATTGAATTTCATGAAGTTTTGACCAAGTTAAGGTGGTCAGACATAAGCATATTTTATATTTTTTAAAAGTTGTAATAAAAAAAATCATAATTAATTATTTACTTGGAAAAAAATTACAAAAAAAAAGCATCACAACGGGACATGAGTCATATACTTATAACTAAAATATTATAAAAAATAATTATCATTTTATTGTGGTTAGGGTGGTTATACATACACCTACTTCTTATTTTTTCCCTGAAATTTAAGTACTACTGCAATGAAATTTCAAATTTTCACCAAATAGATTTCCTTTTTTTTAAGCAAACCTAGTGGTTTAGAAACTACATTCAATTTTCTACAGATTTTTATTCTTACATATTTTTGAAATAATATAGATAACTTATTTAAATTTTTACGTCAAGTTTCCTAACTCTGATTTTTTTATTTTTTTGCCACTTAAGGGCCTATTTTTCCCATGATGATCTTGCACATACCTTACATTTACATTTAAAAATACATATACATACATACATACATATATATATATGTGTGTGTGTGTGTGTGTGTGATTTATATTCAGTG
>VDFB02000003.1:296218162-296234055 GCA_007258455.2 Sequoia sempervirens
TGGGCCCTCTCCCCTAATAATTTTTTTTATTTTGCAGAGGGACAAGTTCGCATGGCTTTAGATCAATCATCGTGTGATCTCAGTCATAACCCACCATCCCGTGATGACCCCACCACACTGTCTTTTTTGATCACGATATCATGGGCAAGGGCCACATGTCTCATCTGGTGAAGCCGAAGGAATGATAAATACTTTGATGTTTCTTTAATACATTATGTCACGGGTTACTAAAGCAGTTATAAGATGCACGTGTTTTAAATCAATGGAGATGTTATAATCTCAGTAGAAAGGTGCTCAATGGTTAATAACAAGGCTGGAAACTATCTTGAAAGAACAGGATTGCCGATGGTTGAGATCCATGGTTTCCCACCATTGCATGATCAAAAGTTGTGAGGTCTTTATTGATTGCGATATCATGGGCGGGCACCACATGGATCTCCTTGGCAATGAGTAGTATGGTGGGCCCCTTATTGCCATGATGGAGACTACGTCAGTTTTCTTTGAAGGTAGTCGTCTGATGATCGACCAAGGCAAAGGATCAACAGCTATTTTTTGAATCTCTGCATCATATGTGATTTGAGTCATTTGTGCAATGCGTGAGTAAGCTTTAATGGCGGCCATGACATCTACTGCCATGGTTTGATCAAAATAAAGCAACTATTATTCTACTTTTGGTATCACCTGCTTGGTCAGTCATCGACCCCTTAAGTCACCTCTTGAGAAATTTGACGTCATTTCACCGGCCCCATTATCCCGAAGAACTGGTCATCGTTTTCCCACCACATTATGTCTTCTCCTAAAGTTGGGTTTTAATTTTAATCTGGTGATGTAAGCCTAAGACATTAACCCCAGTGGTCATGTCACCAACGGCTTAGCCAAAGCCTTTCATGAAATACTAACTGTGCAATGTGTAGGTTTTTCAGATTCAAAGATATGGGAGAAGATCTTGATCATACCCCACCATCTAGTAGACCTAAGGTGTTGGCAATCATGAAGGGTGATCTGTGGATTCTCATGCAGCTCAAGTTAAATGGTGACAGTACATACACCACCAAATTTCCATGTTTGCACATGCATTTTTACTAAGCATTGATGAAGGTGGCCATTACCTCGCACAATAAATACAAGAGGAATTAACTGCTAATTGTGTCATTCTTGTAGCAGTTACAACACTTTCTGGGCTGAGTCTAATCAAGTTTGAGTGCTTGTTTGACAAGAGAAAATGAGTAAGTCAGTAAGGAGGTTTTTTCATTTGAGCTCACAAAAGCTTGGTCCTACTATTCAGGAAGGTGCTTTGGTTGACAAGCCCAGGCTTGTGCCCACTAGATGCAGTAGAAGGTTGCAATTCCAGGATGTTGTTGTTCAACTGGTAGATGACAAAGGAAAGTAGTCGATGTGCTCTATTACTAGTGTCGGTAGGAAAATAAGGTATGGGAATGGCTCCTTTGGATTCCAACACTCTCCCATTGACCTTATGAGCAACACTTCTGATGGTGTAACCGAGACTAACTTTGACTACTGTCGGTATTTACCTCTCTTGAATCATGGTCTTCCCTTTGATGAGGAAGTGATATCTGTGGTGCTATTGGCATTTAAAACCCCAAGTGGAAGGACTAGAACCGTATTGGGCAAGGACAAGAAAGAAGAGGAGGCTGAGGTTTCCTCTCCTCCTCTAGCAACAACTAGAAGCAGACATGTATACTGGGGTCTGAGTGTTGGTAAGGGCAGGGTGGCGGGTAAATAAAAAGTTGTGTGGGATGTAAAATTTTGTGATGATGTTGTTGTTGGTGGTGTTGGTTCTACGTGTGTGGCACATTTTGATGTCAATTGTGTGCCTTTGTGGCAATTTGGTTGCCTTTTTTTTTACGTGGATAGTGACAAAGGGGATTTTTATGACAATTTGCATTCCCTTTTCTGATGGTAGTTACAACTTTATCTTTCCCCAGTCACACTATGTTTTGCAAATTCAAATTGTGGGAAGTTTTGAAATGAAAGTCAAATGCAATGGAGATTTTGTTCAAATGAAATTTTTTGGTGAAATTACATTTGAGCCTGAAGCTTGTTGCTCACTTGTCATATAAAAGGGAATTCAAGGCTCATTTGTAGGGAGAGAACTGATGAAAGCTCTAGCTAGGTTTTGAGTTGAATATATGGGTAGAAAGATAGGAATAGAATAGATAGCATGTTTTGAATTTTGGATGAATATATGCAAATTATCTTAAATTGTATGTAGATATGACTTAAAAGCATGAATAAACGTATAATTCTAATATATTTTCCCTCCTTATGTGGATTTGAGTGAATTTTGAATGAAATGTTAATGATGTTGTCATTCTTCTTTTGAGAATTTGTTCAATTGTGTGTCTATGTTTTTGCTTTGATTCAAGAAAATCAATTAAATTCTTAAATGGAGTCATAAGTTTACAATTATTTACAAAGGATTTGATAAGTAGTCATATTAATAACATTTTGTTTCCACAGTCCATGATAGATGTGAGCAATATTTCTGGATTAACTGTGTGCAATTTTTTTGATGTAAAAAAAATTGCACACAGTTAATCCAGAAATATTGCTCACATCTATCATGAACTGTGGAAACAAAATGTTATTAATTGACACCCTTCATGGGAGGGAATTACATTTCAAATCAAAGTAGTAATATATCAGAGAATTGAGCTCCATAATGCAAGGTATTATATGAGTAGTCCATTCTATTAAATTCTTGGGTCATTTCTGGTAACGGTAAATGGGTAACTAAATATTTAACTGAGGAAGAATAAAAGAATCATATGTAAATGAGTCACTCATTCACTCCTATCTCTCTCCCCTAAACCCTTAAACCCTCTACCTTCTACCCTTAACCCTCCCTTTATCTCTCTCTCTCTCTCTCAAGTCTCTCCCTCCTAGTACCACTCCCTCTCTGAGGTCTCTTTCTCACTCACTCACTCACTCTATCTCAAGTCTCTCCCTCCTACCCCTTCTCCCTCTCTTAGGTCTTTCTCTCCCCACCCACTCCCTCTATCTCTCTCCCCTCCACCCTTAACCCTAAACCCTTAAACCATCTCCTAACCCTTAACCCTCCCTCCCTCTATCTCTCTCCCACTCCCTCCCTCTCTCTCTCTCAAGTATCTTCAATATCCTATCCCCTCTCTCTCTCTCTCTTAGGTCTCTCTCTCACTCACTCCCTCTATCTCTCTCCACTTAACCTAAACCCTAAACCCTAAACCCTTAAACCCTCTACCTGTACCCTTAGCTCTCGTGCTCTCTATCTCTCTCCCACTCCCTCCCTCTCTCTCTCTCATTAAATCCCTCTATCTCTCTCCCTCTATCCATAACCCTAAAATATTAACCCTTAAACCCCAAGCCCTTAAACCCTCTACCCTCTACCCTCTCTCTCTCTCAAGTCTCTCCCTCCTACCCCCTCTCCTCTCTTAGGTCTCTCACTCACTCTCTATCTCTCTCCTCCCTGCTTTAACCCTAAACCTAAAACCCTTAACCCTTAAACTCCTTAAACCCTCTATTTCTATCTCTCTCCCCTAGTACTCCCTCCCCCTCTATCAAGTCTCACCCTCCTACAACCTCTCCTCCTTCAGGTCTCTCTCTCTCACTCACTCCTATCTTTGTCCCCTACTCTTAACCCTCTACCTTCTACCATCTACTCCTCTCTCTCTCAGGTCTCTCCCTCCTCCCCCTCTCCCTCTCTTAGGTCTTTCTATCTCTCACTCAATCCTCTATGTGTCTCCCTCTACCCTTAAACCCTAAACCCTAAACCCTTAACCCTAAACCCTAAACCCTTAACCATTAAACTCTAAACCCTTAAACCCTCTACCCTTATCTCTCTCTGTCTCACCTCCTACCCCTCTCCCTCTTAGGTCTCTCTCTCTCTCTCTTATCTCCCTCCTCTACCCTTAACCCTCTACCTTCTACCTTCTACCCTTTACCCTCTACTCTTTATCTCTCTCCCACTCCCCTCTCTCTCTCTCACTGAATCCCTATATCTCTCTCCCCTCTACCCATAACCCTAAACCCTTAACCCTTAAATCCCAAACCCTTAAACCCTCAACCCTCTCTTTCTCTCTCAAGTCTCTCCCTCCTACTCCATCTCCATCTCTTAGGTCTCTCTCTCTCACTCGCTCTCTCTATCTCTCTCCCCTCTACCCTTAACCCTTAAACCCTCTATCCTTTATCTCTCTCCCAGTACTGCCTCTCTCTCTCTACCCTCTACACTTAACACTCTACCCTCTATCTCTCTCCCACTCCCTCCCTCCCTCCCTCTCTCACTCAAGTATCACCCTCCTACCCCCTCTCCATCTCTCAAGTCTCTCTCTCTCACTCGCTCTTAGCTCCCTCCCCTCTACCCTTAACCCTCTATCTCTCTCCCACTCCCTCCGTCTCTCTCTCACTGAATCCCTCTATCTCTCTTCCTTCTACCTGTTGGTTGTTTTTACTGTAACCAGGTTGGTCTTCTAATTTACCTATGGAATTTCCAATTCCAATCAAGGGAAGCTCGAAGGACTTAGACCAACTGACAAGGATTTTAAAGACCTCCTATACTTTGGGTTCTGCAAGACCTAGGAGGGTGATCCTTAATGCGTTTACAACCTTTGCACCATTATTGTAAACAACATTAACAACAATAGATAATATCATTTAATAGCTCAACATAATAGTATAATATTGAATAGAATTGGTTTTTCATCAGTAATATCAACTATTTAGAGCATGAGATAACTACAACACGTTCCATAGTGTAAAATAGTCATTGATTTGCAATTTGTAGCAAGTGCTAGGTAAAGACAAATAAAATATTGAACCATACAAATTAGTACAACTTACATTAGTGCCATATATCCATTGAGGGAGCCAAATTCATAAGCATCTAAGGGTTTATGATAGATTTAACACATAACATATAAGATCCTTAAGAACATTGCTTTACAATTTCATCATGTATTCTAACCCAATACTACTTATCAAATCCTTATACAGAACATATCCACCTACAATCCCCATTTAAGATGTTTTGAATGCTTTGTGATACCAAAAGCAGAAGAATAGTTTCTTTATTATGATCAAACCATGGTAGTAGATGTCATGGTTGCCATTAAAGCTTACTCGTGCGTTGCACGAATGACTCAAATCGTATATGATGCAGATTCAAATATTAGTTGTCGATCCTTCACCTTGGTTAGATCATCAGATGGATACCTTCAAAGAAAACTGATATAGTCTCCATCATAGCAATACGGAGCCCACCATATTACTTGTTTCCAAGGAGATCCATGTGGCACTCACCTGTGATATCACAATCAATAAAGACCTCACAAATTTTGATCACGCGATGGCGGGAAATTGTGGATCTCAACCATTGGCAATCCTATTCATTCAAGATAGTCACCAGCCTTGTTATTAACCATCGAGCACCTTTCTACCAAGATTATAACATCTCCATTGATTTAAAACACATGCATCTTATAATTTCTTTAGTAACCCATGACATAATGTATTAAAGATGCATCAAAGTATTTATCATTCCTTTGGCTTCATTGGATGAGACATGTGGTACTCACCCGTGATATCATGATCAATAAAGACGGTGTGGTGGGGTCATCGCGGGATGGCGAGGAACAACTAAGATCACATGACGATTGATCTATGACCATGTGAACTTGTCCCTCTGTAAAATAAAAAAAATTATTAGGGGAGAGGGCCCAGTAGTCGTGCTAGGTCCAATAGTTGCACACTCAATCATGATGATAATATCCAATCTTACCACATATTTACACTATATATTGTAAATAAACAGTCCAAATGTAAATAAAGAAAAAACCAAATGTTGATAAAAAATGGACCCATACTTGAACACATGAGAACCTCTAAATGTTATATGAAAAAAACATAAATACATTCATGAAGAAGTGAAATAAGTATTTTTTTGTTTCAAATAAAATATCATAACTCTCCATTATAAGTATATCATTTAAAAAATAAAATTCTCATTTAATAAAATAAGACACTCATTTAAACAAGTATTGTTATCATAGTGAAAAAATATTGTTCTTATGTGTACAAAAATTGGGGTAGCAATGTACAAAAATTGGATAATTTCATATTAATAGTTTGTCCTATCACAAATATAAAAGGTGAGCACAAAAAATAACATGTATTTTCCCATTAAATGTGAAGGATTTAAAAAAAAAAATCGTGTTCAACTATTGGTCTTGTTAGCTCTCAAAAATGCAGGTTGAATGCCTCAAGGGTTTTCCAATCTCTTGATACACTTTAGGGTAACAGACAAGGTCAAGAGAACTCAACCTTCTACTCTTCAGGTGCTGCAAAACCTGGGTGGGTGTACCTCTCTGAATAATGCAGATGGGAGTGAACAATTAAAATCCAACTTGAAAACAATAACAATATTATGATTTGAATCCTAAAATAAATGTTCAATTAATAGATGTAAAGAAAATTGAATAAGTTCAAATGGTGAAGTGCAGAGACCAGTGCCTTTTTGGGTATGCGGAGTAAACTAAGATCAAGATGAGCAACACTTTTTTGAGAAAATTCAAATTATCTGGCACATATTATTCTTACAACTTGTATAAACATGCAAGAATGTGATTACTAAGCTCTACTTGAATAATCCAATCGAATCTCTCTGATTACTATGATTAGCTAAAAGGATTTAGTCTTTTCTTGAAAGAACCAATTAATCAATCACACAAGTGCAGGAAGTGTGCACTGATAAATTGCATACAAACTAGTCATATCAATTTAAACAATCAGAAAGAATCCATCTTGGAGACAACTTAGCAATTCTTCTATTAATCTCAATAGATAACTGATACCAGACATGTGCAGCAACATCAATTGACTTTCATAAATACCTCCAATTTGAAAACATACATCATAGTCTCTGATCTGATGAATCTATAGTATTGTATCCATCAGAAAATGCCTACTATATTGAATAACTGATAACTGGTCAAAAATCTCGCCCCCTTTTACAATTGCAAAAATGCCTATTTATACACAAGCATTTGAAGCAGATATCTTATTGAGATCACATGTCAACCCAACACAAAATTTAGGCTCCAATTGAGTTGGCAAGCAATGGTCATCCAAGTAGAAACATGTTGGCCCAGCAATTTTTATTTTTGTTGTTCACCCGCGAATAGTTGACAAGACACAGCGCATTGTCCTACCAAAGGTAATTCAAACACTATCATCCCGTGTGTATTCGTCTTTTTCTGTGACCTTTGATTTCTCCTGCCGACGAGCCCTCTTGTCTTATGTATGTCACTGAGACATTTCAAACTCGGGGAGAAGTCCCCTAGAATTTATCGGGCTATACTGAAAGCTTTAGATTCACACTATGTCACCAAGAGAGTTTTGATCTCACACCGACATCCCTTTGTTTTCCATCGACAAGACTGAAGGTCACTCGCCGAGACCTTACGGCGATCGCCCCAACCTATACCAAAGATTTCCATCACATTATTTCTCGGTTGCCGAGACATTTCAACACCTACGCTAACAAGGATCCACTATTGCCACAACCTCCAACCTTCGGCAAGATGTCTCGTAGAGAAAGGTGTTATACCAAAACAACTAAGCTCATACCTGTTCACCAAGACAACACAAAACTCTCACTGAAATCCATCCTTATACCTGTTGGGAAGACCCGACGGGCTCGCCAAGACCATACTCCGAAGCACAAGTCCCACCGAAGTGTTTTTTTTAGCCATCGATCGATAAGACAATGTGAAGTCGCTATGACTTCCCACCAAAGACCCTAACATATGCCAATAGATGTATTTTGTTCCCCCCAATCAGCGGGACAAGAAGACCTCACTGAGACATAATGTCGATACTGCCTAGCTGCGTCGATAGACTTCCACATGCACAAGTCGGGGAGACACGTTGAATTCGGTGAGACCCTACCCCGATAGCCATAACACATGCCAATAGATGTATCTGTTGTCACCAACACAATATGAACAATATGCCGATAAGTAACCATGAACAAATACCAGTCACTATGACAAAACAAAGGTCCTGCTGAATGCCACCTGCAAACAAACTTCAATAGATGTGACATTGAATGAGTCTTTCCGATAGGAAACACAGACTCATGCAAGCGGAAAATGCAGAATTGATTAGGGAGATAGGAATGAACCTATGCCGATATGGATCCAAAAATGAAAAAATGCACAACTTGATTGATTCAATGGGACAATATGGCAGACAATAGATGAAAAATGCATACGGTAGGACCAAATCAAGATATTTATGAATAAAACTCATGTAAAAACACCAGATTTTTATAGTTCCAATAGTGGCTCCATCTGGGGATGAATGATAGTAAGATCATTGCAAGGATCCAAAATCATGGGTGAGCAGACCAGACACAAAATGAATAACCAGTGAGCAGTAATGGAATGAATGGCAATGGAAATGAATGCAAAATCAATGCAAGATGGAGATGAATGGAAAATGAGATTGGAATGGAGATGGATGAAAACCTAAACTACTATGCATGGAAAATAATTTTTAAGAGGATACACAAGAGTTGTCCATGCACTGGAAACCCTCAATCCTCTATGTTGCTCAAGAGAAAAAAAGCTTCAAGAATTTCCCATGAACTGACAATTCCTGGTCTTCACCAGCCATGTTCTATAGATAATATGAGTTTGCACCCTTCTTTCCAACAACAACAAAAGGTCCGACCTAAAGAGATTCAAATTTACCATGCTTGCCTTTCTCCTGACACCTTGCATTCCACATCAACACCAAATCATTTTCTTCAAACTTTCTATTCCTTGCATTCTTGTCAAATAGATATTTCATCTATGCCTATAACTTCATGTTTTGACTTTGGGCCTCTCTCCTTACTTCATCAAGTTCAACAAATTGCTCCATTCTGTCTTCCATGGGTTCAAGAACTTCCAGATCTTCTTGTAAGACAAACTTATAGACTGGTAATAAATTTTGTAGAGGCATCCTAGCCTATGCTCCATACACTAATTCAAATGAAGATTTTCCAATTGCCTTTTTCATAGTGATCCTATCAGCCCAGACAACCAGTTTTAACATTGAATCCCAAGCCTTCTTGTTCTGTCCTAACACTCTCCTTATAATCTTCAAAAGACTCTTATTGTTGGATTCTGCTTAACCATTGGCTTGTGGATGATAAGAGGCTACATAAGAAATAGTAATACCATACTTATCACAAAAGATTATGAATTCATCTGACCTAAAGCACATCCCATTTTCTGTGATTATCCTCAATGGTGTACCAAATCTGGTGATAATGTTGTCCATCAGGAAATTTGTCACAACTTTACTCGTAGCCTACTTGGTTGGGATTTCCTCCACCCACTTCATAAAATAATCAGTGGCAACTAGTATCCATCTATGTCCTCCACTTGACTTCTCCTATATTTCTTCAATGAAGTCAATTCCCCATTGATGAAAAGGGGCATCAGCCTGCAAAGGTCGAAGTGGCAAAGTACCCTGATACTTCAATCTTCTAGAATTTTTTTGGCAAGCTTCACATTTTCTCACATGTGTAAAAGAATCATTAAATACCTTTGGCCAAAAATACCCAGCCCTGAGAATTTTGTGTGCAGTTATCTTTGATGAATAATGACCTCCACAAACTCCTTCATGCATTTCCTTCAAAACATGCTTGGCTTTTGACTCATCCAAACATAACAATAATATGTCATCCCTATTTTTCCAAAAAAGATCGCCATCCATAAAAATATATTTGGATGCCTGCAACTTCAAAGTTATCCTCTGGCTATCACTCAATCCATCTAGGCACTTCATTTATTTAAGATAATGCATAACACCATTATACCAATGAGTGTGCTCAATGCTTGCAATTGCAATTCCTTCTTCTACATTACATACTTGGCTTGCTTCAATATTTGATTATGCCATCAGCTTAGCCAGGCCTTGACCTCTTTCCAACTTAGTGATTTGTATCTCCACGTCAAATTCTTGAATCCTGTTGATCCATCTGCATCTTTTCCCTATAACTTTAGATTGTGTCAAAATATCCTTGACAGTAGCATGAGGGACATAAGCAATCACCTTTGCTCCAACAAGATATGGTCAGAATGCCCTTGTGGATTTTACCAATGCAAACACTTGTTTTTTCATTATATCATACTTCAGCTCAAACCCTTGTAAAGACTTACTAAAGAAAGACACAGGTTGTTCATAACCATCCTCATTCTTTTGTAACATAATAGCAACAATAGTGTGCATTGAAGCAAATGAAAATATTTGAGAGGGCTTTGCAAAGTTTGGAGATTTAAGAATAGGAGCCTCTTTGATAGCCTTTTTGATAGACATAAAAGCATCTAAAGCTTCAGCAGTCCAGTCCATTTTTTGTCCTTTCCTCAACATTTTTGATATGGGCTTAATGATCTCAGCAAAATTAGAAACAAATCTCCTAACAAAATTAATTTGTCCAAAGAATGACTGTATTGCCTTGACAGTTTTGGGAATAGAAATTTTATCAATAGCTTCAACCCTTTTAGGATCTATTCTAATTACCTCTTTTGAAACAATATGCCCCAAGAGCTTACCTTCTGTGACTGCAAAATGACACTTCTTTGGATTTAAACTAATACTGTATTCAAGAGCTTTAATAAATACCTTTTCCAGATGTTGCACATGATCTTCAGTCCTTTTTGAATAAGCAGTTAGGTCATCTTGATACACCACCATGATAGCATTAATCAAATCAGGAAATGCTACATCCATAGCCAGTTGAAAAGTGGCTCCAACATTAGTGAGACCAAATGGCATTCTTATGTATACATATGTTCCCCAAGGAGTTGTGAATGTTGTCTTGTATTGCTCAGATTCCTTGACTTTAACCTAATTATATCTAGAAAACCCATCCATCATGGATAGCAACTCACACCTTATCACCTTATGCAATATAGCCTCCTTATTGGGTAAAGGATAATTATCTTTGAGAGATGCCATATTTAAATTTCTGAAGTCCACACATAATCTGATATCACCATTCTTCTTTCTCACAAGAACCAAATTTGAAACCCACGTTGAATGTCTGATTGGTTTGATAATTCCTCCATCTCTGAGCTTTATCAATTCCTCTTGCATTTTAGGTTCCAGCGTTAGATTTATGGGCCTTTTCTTCTATTTGAAAGGCTTGGTGTCTGGCTTTAGTGGTATTTCATGTTGAAATAAATCTTCTCTGTATGCTTTCAAATCCTCATAAAACCAAGAAAAAACATGCTTGTATTTTCTCAGCAACTCTATCAACATTCTTTTAATTGTAGGGCTAATCCTCCTTCCAATGTATACCTTTCTTGGTGCTATCTTAGTCCCTAAGTTGACTTCTTCAATATCTTCTCTTCTAACTCACGTTTGTTTCATTAGAGATCTATCATTTCCATCATACAGCCTCTCCAATGCCACTAGACCCTTGGGCAGTTTATTTGTTTTGAGCTACAATATTTCCTTTCCGAACATTGTTTGCTTCCCATCCACTTCTTCAACAAAAGCATTGAAGTCAATTTCCTGGGTCTCATACTGATCTATACAATTGAGGAATTTCAAAAGATCAGTATCATCATTGAAAACTTGCCAATTATAGATATTATCAGGCACAACAAGCCTTGTCTTAAACTCAATCTGTGATACCTAGCCAATGTGATGTCATCTCTTTTTAGTGCCACATTTGCTAAAAAATCAGCCATTATATTATTTGATTTGTCGATCCATTCAATTAAGAAAGCATCAAACAATTCAATTGTATCCCATAGAACATTCCTATATTGTTTTAGTCTTTTGTGCTTTGCTGCATATTTTGATTTGATTTGTGAAACAACCAACTCAAAATCGCCCAAAATAGCCAGTAACTTAATCTTTTGTTTCACAGCTATGTTCAAGCCTATCAATAAAGCTTCATACTCTGCCACATTGTTTGTACATTCAAATGCTAACAGAAATGAATATTTAAAAGTAATACCTTCAGGTGAAACAAATAAAATCCTAGTGCCATTACCTTCTTGGCTACATGCTCCATTAAAATAAATCTTCCATACTTCATTATAGCTTTGTGCCACATGCTTTTCAATTGGATGACTATTGGTTAATTCTGGTTGAACTGGTTCAATTTTAAAACTTCCAAGATCAACATCACAAAAATAATTAATCTAGTCTTGAGTTACACATTCAACAAGCTGATGCATTCTTGGTTCTCTATACAATTTGACATCCTGACCATTCACCAGAATAGTAGCATAAGATAAATCAAACTTGACATTTCCTCCAATTGCTGCTGTCCACTATCTTGACAGAAGCATCCCAATCCGAGGAGGAGTATCAATCACTGTTATATCTATATTATAAGCCACATGTGGATAAGTAGCTAGTTTGACTTCAACTCCTCTCATAATGCCTACCATAGGTACAGGTCTGTTATCCATTGCATAGCACTTCCCTTCACATGTATCAACCTACATACCTAGCTACTTCATAACACCTATTGGCATAATGTTTATAGCAGCACCAGAATCTATCATGCAATTCCTCAGCAACTTATTATTTATAAGCAATGTGGTGAAAAAAGGACCCACTTGTGGGTAGGTTGTTAAAACATCACCCAAACAGACCTCTAAAATATTTATCTTTTCCTGCCTATTGACTTCTTCAGAATTCATATGTTTTTCATTCCCATTTGTAATCAATTGAACAATATTATCTCTGTACTCCTTAATTTTCATGAATTCAAGTAGTGGAATAGACATTTTTACCTGGGATAATGCTTGTGCGAAGTCAAAAGAGGATTTTTTCGTCTTAATAGTCTTCTTTAGTTCTGTCACTTCTCTTTTACTTTCTTCTTTTTTCTTTTTACTAAGCAGATCAGACTTTTGCATTTCCTTGTGTAATTCTACAACTTTTTGCTCTTGGACATGCTTCTTTTCAATTTTATCATCCTACTTGTTCTTTGGATTTTTTACAATTTCTTGTGTTGCCTTCTGATCTTTTACAAAAATTCCCCCAGGAACTCCATCTAGCTCATTCTCTTTTCTATTTCTCAACCAATATTTACTCCTTGCATCCTCAACTGCTACAATAGTTATTTTCTCCATTTCATCTTTAGTGAGTCTCCTTACATTGCATTGAACAGGCGTTTCAACAAGATGTGGCTCTATGTAGTCTTCATGAGAATCATAAAAGATCTGTTGTTTAGCCATATGGACATTATACTTCTAATTAGAAATGTCATAATCATAGCCTTCATCCTCTAAAGATGAATATCCTCCCTTAGCACGGTAAAAAGTATCTAAAGTCAAGTAAATTTTGTGATCTTCTTCATTATTCTCCATCAACATTCCCTCTTCTTGCATCCTTTGAGCTACAACACAATAGTTTGGAGAATGTGGCTAATTACAAACTTCACAAAAGTAATTATTACTCACCATGAAAGTTCCCTTTTTGCTCAATGGATCAGGGGTCTCTTTATTTGTTGGCCTGGCTATTATAGGTTTCCCATCTTTCTAGTCTGTATTGTAAGGCATATCATGTAACCTTGGCCTTTCATTTATGTTCTTATTTCTATATGTATTCTCTTGTCTGTATTGATAATTATTTTGCTGAGGAGGCCTTAGGTTGTCTCTTTTATTAGTTACACTAGCAACTTTCCTATTATTTTCAATTGTCAATGCAATCTTCTACACTTCAACCAAATCTCTTGGGGATCTACTTCTCAGCTCATACCCTATCTTAGGATCAAATGCATTTAAATAAATACTCAATACAATAGAGTTTGGAAACCTTGATCTAGGAGGGAATTTAATATGCAACTTGTTGAATTTTCGGTTGAAATCATAAATTGAATCATTTTGATTTTTTTGAATCCTCACCAATTCATGAAGAGCTACATCTAGAGCATTTTGATTCCCATATTACTCTAATAATTTATTTTAAAATGCTTGGAGAGAATTAATTGAATACACTGGCAAGCTTTTAAACCAATCCTTAACATCTTCAATAAGTGACATCATAAACAACCTCATGTGCAAATCATCATGTGGCATACCTATGTCTTGAATAGACATATTGAAATTGCTTAGATGGACTTTAGCAGTGACTGCATTGCTCCCTGTAAACTTGGGAATCAAACCTCTCTAGCTACTATCCATAGGGTAAGGGCATAGATGGAACCCTGCTAAATCAAACTGCCTAATCATTGTTGCATATTGGTGAGGGGGAGGGATAGGTGGATATTGGTACTGATGCATAGGATTATTGTATTATGCATTATGCTGAGGGGTATGATGCTGACCAAGAGGTGGATGCACATTTGTATGCTGTGTGGGAATATGAGGTAGCTGACTTGGCTGCCTATAGTGATTTCCTATCTGATTGTGAGGAGCACTTTGTTGATTGGAGGGCCCTGCACCATGATCACCCTGCTTATGAGGTGGGATATACTTTGGGCCACCAGCCATCTGATCAGTAATTTGGGCTTTCTGCAATTTAGCCTCTAGTTCCTTTATCCTCTTCTCTTTTAGTTCCAACTGTGCTTTTACTTCATCAAAAATCAAGAGCTCATGGTTTCTTTTAGGAGTTTCATGATTACCCTCCATCCTCTAATCTTATTCATGTTGAATTCTGATTCATTCAGCCTCTTGTTCAGCTTCAAACTCAGCCTACTTCCTAGCTTCAAATTCAGTCTATTTCTAAGAATTGTGAAAAGGAAAAGGATTTCTTTGATCTTCGGGAGTACAAAGTTCTACACTTGAATCATCTCTTCATGTATCATATCCATTATATGTCTCACAATGTGCTCTTGGTGCTTTACCTTTGTTTGTTATGGACATGTCCTCACCTTTTTATTTTCCCTTATTAGCTCTGTCATCTTTATGTGTCCACTTACTGCTACTAGAAAGAGCTCAATATGATCTCCCCTGTACTGAGATCTTCTTCCATTCATGATGAACAACTACAAAATTTTTGTCAGAGTCACCACTCACTTTTATCAAAAAATGAGAAAACAGTTTGACAGTTTATGTTTCTTATTCCCAGCGGAGTTTGTACATAGTTCCTGACTCTATGAAAGACCTTGATTCTGAATGCATTCCCCAGTACAGTACCCCTTTTGTTAGCTCTCAAAAACATAGGCTAAATTCCTCAAGGGATTGCCAATCTCTTGATACACTTTAGGGTAACAGACAAGGTCAAGAGAACTCAACCTTCTACTCTTCAGGTGCTGCAAAACCTGGGTGGGTGTACCTTTCTGAATAATGTAGACTTAACTTGTAATCAATCTTCTTATAACAACTTGTTCACAATGGCAGATGGGAGTGAACAATTAAAATACAACTTGAAAATAGTAACAATATTCTGATCTGAATCCTAAAATAAATGTCCAATTAATAGATGTAAAGAAAATTGAATAAGTTCAAATGGTGATGTGCAAAGACCAGTGCCTTGTTGGGTATGCAGAGTCAAATGAGATCAAGATGAGCAACACTTTTCTGAGAAAATTCAAATTATCTGGCACATATTATGCTTACAACTTGTATAAACATGCAAGAATGTGATTACTAAGCTCTACTTGAATAATCCAATTGAATCTCTTTGATTATTGTGATTAACTAAAAGGATTTAGTCTTTTCTTGAAAGAACCAATTAATCGATCACACAAGTGCAACATGTGTGCACTAATAAATTGCATACAAACTAGTCATATCAATTTAAGCAATTAGAAAGAATCCATCTTGGAGACAACTTAGCAATTCTTCTATTAATCTCAATAGATAACTGATACTAGATATGTGCAACAACATCAATTGACTTTCATAAATACCTCCAATTTGAAAACATACATCATAGTCTCT
>VDFB02000003.1:296234155-296337667 GCA_007258455.2 Sequoia sempervirens
AATGTCTTAATCTTTTTGGTATTGCAACCTCACTAATCTGTAAGAGTTATGGTTTATGTTTCTACGAAGGCCTAGGGTTGTACCCTAGTCATTCTCTTACCAATGCTTCTGTTGGTATTAAAAAACAACCTTAAATCTTGGGTAAGAAAATTAGTTGTCTTGACAGCGTTGTGGTATGATCTTGGATTGTATCCTAGAGTGTGTGGAGAGTTTCTTGTGTTTGATCATTAAGGTATGTAAACTTGATTAGGGAAATATATCCTATATAGCATGGGTCTTGCTTTAATACTTTCCATAATGGTTATTAGCAGATCACATTATTATAGTTTGTGGTAACCCAATATTGCATTCAAGTATGTAACAAACTTGGTTTGTAGTTTAAGCTATACACTTTTAAGTAACATTCATAAGGTTTAGAAAATATTGATCACTCTCTATAATAGCCCATTAAACATGGGTTGTGCTTGAATGAACTACATAATTGATATAACACAACCACTCTTCATATCAACTAGAGTTGTAGGTTCTTTATTGCAGCAAGAGGTAATCACTCTTGGAACATGCTATAATTATATTGTAACCTGTTAAACTTGAGACAACCTGAATGCACCCAATGATGATTAACACCTACATTATACAACCTGAATTAACTACATTATATGAGTGCCTCCATTTCTATCACAACATAGCCACATTAAACTTGGGTCACAAATGAATGCATCATGTATTTGTTATAGCACAATTGTGCCACATTACCAATAGAGTTATGGATCACATAATTACAGTCACAAGAATTTGTTCCTTGGTTGTGATCTTATGGTGATTCCACAAAACAAAATCTGGACATGAAATTCTCAAAACCCTAAACCTCTAAAAATGAAATCTGATGAGATGTTGCTTTAAAATATGATTTTCAAATCTAGAACTACAAATTTGACTTCACAACTGAATTATACAAAAATACAATGACTACCCTCAACCTGGCGATATCTTCTTGATTTTTTTCTGATTTTTCCCAAGAAAATCATCCTTAGTTCTCCACAAACTATCTCAAGTAGAGAAAAACACTGTTGTAATAAATCAACGGACTCACTTTTCTTTATGTCGGCCACAATCTTATTTTTTCTTATTTTTTCATGTTTGTCAAAATTTTGACGAAACTGATAGTCAAAATTTCAATGAAACCTAGGTTCGTCAAAATTTTGACGAACGTTGGGGATAAACTTTTAAAAAATTGAAAATTACACATCAAATTTTACAAGCACTTGACGATACATCAAATTATACATATTTTGTTAGAAATTTTCTTTAGATTTTGAAGTCAAATGAGTTAGTGTGTTGGCTTGGAATTGTCAGAGAAACTGATTTACAAGTTGATCGAATGAGAAGGTGGAATTGTCGGGTAAGGAATAGTACCATTCAAGTGTTGTATCCTTAAGAGATTGAGGGAATAATTTTTCCATCAATGCATCTTGATGGGAGAAATTGGTACACAAGGTGTTAAAGGTGGACATGTGTTTGTGGGTCCCCTTTACTGCCATATTTTTTGAATTTGGGAATCTCCATTCCTTGAGGGAAGGGAGTGTTTAAAATTGCTACTGATAATGGGCTATGTTGGAAAAAGGGTTGAAAGATAGGTTGGCCAGAGGCTTGGGAGAGACTCGCCAGTTGGCTTTGCATCTTACCCATATTCTAAAGAAGAGTATTTAGAATAGGGTCTTGGGATGACAAAGGTCTAGTGGAACTTCCTCTAGAACCATCACCGGAGCCACCTCTAGAACCACTGGTGTGACCACCACCAGAACCACCACTAGAACCAATGCCACTAGTAGGCCTCCACTAGAGCCACCTCTGCTTCTGAAGCCACCACCACAGCCTCCACCGAAACCACCTCCGCCAGTACCACTTCCACCATTGAATTCACCACCACTACCAAATCCCCCACCACTCAATTTTCCAAAACCTCCACCATTAGAGGTGACAGGAGGGGTGAAACTAAAACCAAAGGGTTTTTTTTTCCTTGATAGTTTTGGATCCCTCAGAGGAAGAATGGATTTTTATCGATGGGACTATGTTAGCCATGTACACAGACGTGGGGGCATCAAAATTCCTAGCTATCTCTCATGGTCCTCGAAAGTGGACACTTTTATAATGTTAGGATTGTTTGGAGGAGCACATGCTTTAGTCAGACTAGAGAGACTAGCCAGGAGTTATACACCTATTTAGTCCTTTCCCACCATATACTTTATTTTTCTAATAACCCTAGCAGCCCTAGCCATCTCTGGGTCTTTTTCTAGGTGATTCTCCAAGTCACCTAGTCCTTTGCTAAGGATAGAGATATATTTTGAAGGAATGTGAACAACCTCATTCTCATCTACTGATGATGGTATATGAGATGTAAGAGGAGTGGGGACGTGATCAGTATCATCGGAGATCCCTGCCTTGCCCTTGAAAACTACTCCTGAGTAGCAAGACCAATGATGGATCCAACAAAAAGGCCTGTAGAGAAACTAGTAGCGACCTTCATCCTCTCCAATGGAAGGTGTCACAAACTTCTCCTAACAACGTACCCAAAATTTGTGGACTGGGTTGTGATGCTCATAAACCTTAACAACACTCAAGTGTTCAATGATCACAAGGTACCAAGAAAAAGTCTCAATACCGATGAATGGATAGGTATTAGTTCCTGTCAAGTTCACAAAAAATGTAAGAGAGGGGGACCAACCATGTCAAGGCCCCAGGTCACGAAGAGTTGAGAGTGGAGGGTTGCCCTAACTTACCTCACTCTAAAGGATGTTTTGGGAAAAGGATTGAGAATGATGAGGACTATAATGTAATTCAATCACTCTTCATGATCCAGGGGATATTTTCATTAAAAATTGAAGTGTCTCCAATACTCCAGATTTAATCACCATCAGAAAGATCTCGATGTCCTAATTCTAGTGCAACTTGAACAGAGCAAAAAGGAGCCCGCTTGCACAAGTTATGGCCTGTCAAACCTTGGGTCAAACTACCATCAGGGGTCATTTAGGAAGTGAAAAAAATGATCATCTTAGAAAATGATAGAAGTGGCATCAAGTCGAAGGGCTCGTTGAGACGATTTCGGCAATGTTCGTTTCGTCGAAATCTGACATCGTATGCACAAGTAATGGGCGGTCAAAGTTTCTGTTGACTTGAAGGTATAGTGATGACATCAACATTTGTACATGATGATGTCAGCACTGTGCAAATCAAAGGTGGACCAATCCAAGGTTGACACGTGTCATTCGTATGATGACATCAACATCCATGTGGCAGCACAGTCATTGGTCCAGTCAGCAATCCATAGCACAGTTGGCAGTGACATGTCAGACAGATGGTCCAATTAGAGCTTGCCACGTGGCACCTCCTGGTGTGACACGTGGCTCAGTTTCTTCCCTCCACTTTGGTCAGCAAGTTTGTTTAGTTGGTAAAAGGTTTATTATGGGGCTTGACCCCGTGACCTATTGCAGGCGAGCCACCAACTCCACCATTGCACCATCGCTCCTTCCCTTGCTAATAATAGAATGCAACTTTCTTTTGTTAAAGATTCTGGTGGATGTGGAGACAAAAATGGAGGCCGACAGGTTTGGAACCTATAACCACCGGCCTAGCAAAATATAGCATTGTCGTTAGACCACTGAAATCTTGTTTAACTATAGATGGAGTCTGGTTTATTTTGTTGCATGTTTTGGCTGAGGCCTTAACAAAATAGGCTATTTTTATTGTAAACCCCCTAACCATTTAAACTAAAAGTGGTCTAGAAGACAAATAAGCCAATCTACAAATTTTTAATAGGGGGCTTATGTTGTTTTTTGTAATTAAGAAGGGTTTTAGCCTTATTAGGTTAATTTTATGTATAAAAGGGGGAAATGTATGCTCTTAGGAAGCATGGATATTTTTCAAGTCTAGGTGTTTGGAGGAACAGGGAGATCTTTTTGTGGAGATTTTTGAGCCATTTTCATATGACGGAGCATTGTTATGCTACCGAAGTGCTAGGAGAATGGTCTTGGTACATTTGTAATCCTTTTTTTGGAGATTAATCAGATCAGTCTCACTCTATTGGAGCGGACCCGAAGACGTAGTCACGATTGTGGTGAACTCCGTTATCAGATTGTTTGAACTTTTTCTCTCCTTCTCTCTCATGTTCTAATTTTCACCCAAAGTTTCAAGTTTCTAATGCATAGTTTCTATAATGTATGCATGAATTATATTTCCATTAAGTTGTTATAATTAAGCATTCAGATTCGCAATTAGTCTAGATCCTATACAGATCAAGTGGTATCAGAGCTTTTGGTGGCTAGTATTGCATATTTTTTTTGAATGCTAACAAGATCCAGGATTCAGAAGGGTGAAGGAAAGCTTGAAGAATTTGATCCTAAGATCAGGAAGCGAAGAAGTTTTTTGAAGATGTCAGTGTCTGGAATGGAGGTTCCTGAAGAAATTAGTGAGCAAGAGTTTCATAGAGCATTCCTTGAGATGAAGGCTAAGGTGGACATACTTTTACAAGAGAGACAAGAGTGGAAGGAACTTGAAGGAGGTTCATTGAAGCAAGATGCTCGTAAAGACAAGAAAGGGAAACATCATGGATATGGTGACAAACAACCAGATCCACCCTCTTCTCCTTCTCCTCCCTCTTCTCCTCCTTATCCATCTTCTCCTCATTCTATTTCTTTTAATCCTTTCAAGAGTGGGTATAAGCCTAAGATCAAATTGGATGTAAAATTTGACTTACCAAAGTATTATGGTGAATTAGATGCTGAAAAATTGGATGATTGGATTCAACAAGTTGAAGTCTATTGTAGAGTCCAAAACCTATTAGATGATGTTGATAGGATCCAATTAGCTACTCTTCGGTTAGGAGGGATAGCTTTAACCTGGTGGGAGAGTAAGACTAAGGCAGAAATTTCACAACATGGTAGAGTCAGTTTAACTTGAGCAGAGTTTGTTAATGCTCTTAAGAAGCAGTTTTATCCCCTAGGACATATGCAATAGTTAATGATGGATTGGAAAAAATTTAGGCAAGGGAAAGGTCAAACTGTCCAAGAGTACACCCATGAATTCAAAAAGAAGGCTATTGCATTAAATGTACCTTTGTACACCCAGGATACCTTGTTAAAGTTCATAGGAGGTCTACATTCATATCTTAGACATTCCATTTTGGTTTTGAATCCTTGTAATTTGGATGAAGTGTCTGTTCAAGCTACACATCTAGAGTCAAGAGGAAAGGGTTCATTTATTGATAATGATAACTCTAAGACATTAAATTTCCACAGTCCATAATAATGAGAGAGATTTTTTCTGGATTTGACTGTGTGTTGTTTTTTCAATGCAAAAAAACAACACACAGTCAAATCCAGAAAAATCTCTTTCAATGATATCTCTGTTAAGAAATCTTCTAAAGTTGCAAAGACAAGGAAAGGAAAGAAGGTAGCTACAGTCAAGAAGGATGACAAGCTTTCTTGCTCTCATTGTGAAAGGAAGGGTCATGATGAAGATCATTGTTGGAAGTTGCATCCGGAATTGAAGCCTAAGTGGGCTCAGAGACAAAATTAGTATATTGTACATTCTCATAGGATTAAGACTGATCGTTCTTTTACAAACATAGGGCAATTAAAGAGGGTGATTAATGCAAGTAAAGATTTAACTCTTATATCTGTCAGCACAGGTGGTTCTAGATAGGAACTTGGAGTAGCTAACCAAGGTCAAATGTCGCAGGATGCACCCACAATACAACATGAGGGAATGATGATTGAAAGCATTGATGGTCCCTTGGGTAAAAATGTTTCTATTGTGAAGGATTGATATGTTGTTGATTTGTTCTCTTTCATCTCTGCATTATTGTTCAGCTTGATGCTAGTTAATTTTTGTTGGTTAGTGGCTACGACAGTTGATGTAGATGCTTATGGAAGTGATAGAATGATGTTTATGCTCAACAATATTGTTGCAGTCTTCATTGTGTTTGTGAGCTAGGTATTCAGATGTATAGATGATATAGGACAAGTGGGGAGGCCAAATCCTCACTTGATGTTTGAATAAATGCCACTTTTGGAGGTCCAAGTTCTCCAGTGGAGAGGCATGATCTGTGGGATATTTTTCATTGAAAATTGAAGTGTCTCCAATACTCTAGATTTCAACACCATCAAAAAGATCTTGATGTCCTGATTCTAGTGCAACTTGAATGGAGCAAAAAGGAGCCCGTTTGCACAAGTTATGGCCAGTCAAACCTTGGGTCAAACTGCCATTAGGGGTCATTCAGGAAGCAAAAAAATGATCATCTCAAAAAATGACAGAGTGGCGTCAAGTCGAAGGGCTCATCGAGATGATTATGGTAATGTTCATTTCATCGACATCTGACATTGTATACATAAGTAATGGGCGGTCAAAGTTTCTATTGACTTGAAGGTACAATGATGACATCAACATCCGTACATGATGATGTCAGCTCTGTGCAAATCAAAGGTGGACCAATCCAATGTTGACATGTGTGATCTGTATGATGACATCAACATCCATGTGGTAGCACAGTCATCAATCCAGTCAGCAGTCTGTAGCACAGTTGGTAGTGACATGTCAGATAGATGGTCCAATTAGAGCTCACCACGTGGCACCCTCCTGGTGCAACACATGGCTTAGTTTCTTCCCTCCACTTTGGTCGGTGATTTTTTTTAGTTGGTAAAAGGTTTGTTATGGGGCTCGACCCTGTGACCTATTGCAGGTGAGCCACCAACTCCATCGTTGCACTGTCGCTCCTTCACTTGCTAATAATAGAATGCAACTTTCTTTTGTTAAAGATTTCGGCGGATGTGGAGACAAAAATGGAGGCCGACGGGTTTGGAACCTGTAACCACCTACCTAGCAAAATATAGCATTGCTGTTAGACCACCAAAATCTTGTTTAACTATCGATGGAGTTTGGTTTATTTTGTTGCATGTTTTGGCCAAGGCCTTAACAAAATAGGCTATTTTTATTATAAACCCCCTAACCATTTAAACTAAAAGTGGTCTAAAAGAGAAATAAGCCAATCTAAAAATTGTTAATAGGGGGCTTATGTTGTTTTTTGTAATTAAGAAGGGTTTTAGCCTTATTAGGCTAATTTTATGTATAAAAGGGGGAAATGTATGCTCTTAGGGAGCATGGATATTTTTCAAGTCTAGGTGTTTGGAGGAACAAGGAGATCTTTTTGTGGATATTTTTGATCCATTTTCGTACGAAGGAGTATTGTTATGCTGCCGAAGTGCTAGGAGAATGGTCTTGGTACATTTGTAATCCTTTTTTTGGAGATTAATCAGATCAGTCTCACTCTATTGGAGCGGACCCGAAGATGTAGTCACGATTGTGGCGAACTCTGTTATTAGATTGTTTGCACTTTTTCTCTCCTTCTCTCTCATGTTTTGATTTTCACCCAAATTTTTAAGTTTCTAATGCATAGTTTCTATAATGTATGTATGAATTATATTTCCATTAAGTTGTTATAATTAAGC
Source organism: Sequoia sempervirens (assembly GCA_007258455.2). Taxonomy (NCBI): domain Eukaryota; kingdom Viridiplantae; phylum Streptophyta; class Pinopsida; order Cupressales; family Cupressaceae; genus Sequoia; species Sequoia sempervirens. The sequence continues at coordinate 296,241,658 of VDFB02000003.1, forward strand.
ATTCAGATTCGCAATTAGTCTAGATCCTATACAGATCACTTCAGACCTAAACTTTAGTTTGGGCTAGGTGAGCTAGTTTTTGGAGTTGCTATTGTGCCTCAGACAAATCTCTATCCAAGGATAACAGTGTAGTTCTAGGATGTTAGCGTGGTGAGCTAGCATCTGTCAAATGCGTTGGTGTCTGTATGGTCAGAAAAATCGTGAACATGGTACAAACTACTTAAAAAATAACTAGTCAGCCTAGCTAGTTGGTTTCGATGGGAAATCAGGATAATAAGGTAGGATAGATACAAACAAAGATGATAAAGCAGGTTGATAAAGGCTAAAGTAATAAAGATAATCTCACAAAAATGCATGTTCACTAGCTAGCTCCACATGCTCTTTCACCTACATGAAAGAAGGAAGGAGAAAATTATTGGGGCTATATAGGGGCCTACCTCAGTCAGACCCTCATTTTGGTGTTTCCACCTCCATGGATAGCCAAATAAAAACGAGATAGAAATATTCAATAAAGAAGTAAAGAAAGTAGAGATTGCAATAAACACTACAAAACAAGAAAGAGCTACTCAACCAAATCACAAAGGAGAGGAGCGAAAAATTACCACCTCCACCAAGAGCTCATTAGCCAATGGAGGAGAATATAGACTTGGAAAGGAGAGTCTCATAAGACCGCAATCCCATGCTGATAATGGCTTGCTTCACTCTTGGTTTGTGGAGTTGACAGAGTGTTGAAGTGTTGCTTGAGAATGGAGAGAATGCTGGAAAATGCTTGAGAGTGTGGGAGAAAGATGGATTGAATGCTTAGAGGTCAAAGTGAAGTGAGAATGAGTGAGTTTGAAGGAGAAGAATGAAGAATCTACCATTTTTAGGGTCAGTTGGTTGAAGAGGGATGTTACAAATCCACACCAATCAAAAGTCTAATGCCTTTGCCAACTTTAGACATAGGAATCCATCAGGGACATAAGCGCACCATGTGGATGTCTGTGCATCTTGCGAGTGTCCCTGAAAAATATTCTCCTATCGACACAAAGGATAGATGCCAAGTGTAAAGAAGGCAGCCAATTGATGTGGAATTTTTCCTTCGAAATTTGGTTTTCTAAGGTGAGGTTGTGTAGAAGGGAAATTTGTGTGAGGGGTACAAATTTGCTCCTATACACATGGATACGAAAGCCAAGGGTCTTATTAGACTTGTATGAACCCAAATCCTAATGCTTGCAAAATAATAAGAACAAACACATTAGATGGTGAAATGCAAGCAAGAACAAAGATTCCCCATGAAATCCATTTACAAAACTTAAATTAGGAAAATAGATGAAGAACACAATAAGAAAAAAATAAAATAGAGATTGAATCCTAATTAAACTAGAAAATTCATGATCCCATGGGGGAATTGGTGCCAATTTGATGTCGAAATTAGCCCTTTCCCAATTCCTATGATGCAAGCTTGATGAATGTTGATGAATGATCCAATTTGATGAAGGATGGTGAGTGCTCCAATGGAAAAATCTGCATAACCTAGCTAAGATTTAATGATAATGGATGGAATTTGCTAAATATTTGAGCATAGTAAGTTTACTTAAATTATGGATGATAAAATTAGGAATGAAGCCTCTTATTTATAGAATGCCAAGATGGATGAATGTCCAAAATAGAAAAATGTGGGACTAATATTCATCCAATGGAAAGATGCCACTTGTCAACCTATGAGTGGATGGAGGATGTGCAAGTTTTAAGGATTGTGCCAATACATGCATATTTTTGAATTTTGAATTTGTTGAAATGACATGCAAGAGGGAAGAAAGAATGCATTGAATGCCACTTGGCTCAAGAAAAAGGACATGTAAGAGAGTAAATTTCTTGTTGGATGTACATGTCCACTTGGATTTTGAATTCAAACTTGAAGAATATTCCCAAAAGATGCCTTGTTGAGGAAAATAGAGATTTAATAAATCAATTAAAATTATTTTCATGTGCAAGTGGTAAAAGCTAGAGGATGGGACATGAGAGGAGATTAAATTAATCAAAGTTAATTAATTTAGTGAAGGGGGTTAAATGATGTGACCTATTTGACTTAAATTTGTGGATTTATTTAAATCAAATATAAGAGGAATGTGATAAGAGATTAATTAAATAAAGATTTTGATTTATTTAATTAAAAGAGATGATGTTAGATTAAACTAAATAAGGTTTGAATTTATTTAATTTAATAGATAGAATTTAGAGATTTAATCAAATAAATTTAATTATTTAATTAAATAAGATAATTAGATTAAGATGATTAATTTAATTATCGAGAAGAGGTGACTTAATTAGATAACTAATTTATTTAATTAAGAGAGGAATATTGATGAATTTAATCAGATAAGGGTATTAGATTAAATGGTTAGACCAAAGGATGATTCAGGTGAAACGATGTTAGTGGTCAAGATCATATGCACAATGTCAATCAATACATTTTACGTGTCTACATTTTGCCCCTCTTTGGAGCAATGCACTTGTTGCGTTGGTTCAAAGAATAAACAATCTCGATCAAAGCCAAAAAAAATCATTTTTTAAATCTTGCCCCACTGCTGCCGGTGAAAGAAAACATGCCAATATATTTCCCCCTTAAGAGATTGGATGAAAATTTCAATTTTTGGGTGATCTCACGAAAAAAGAGGACAAGGTGTCCAACAGGTCCAAAAAGGCTCCAAGAGGCCAAAAACATGTCTAAACACAATAAAACGATGTAAAAAAGGCCTCAACTAGACAAAAACAGGCTCAAGGGTCCAAAACCCTAGCAAGATAGCCAATCAGGGTGAAAAAACCCTAATTTTCAAGCTTAAAAAGGCTCCGAGGGGTCACTTTCAATTCATTTTCACACACATCCATCTAGCAACCTTGAGATTTGAGCTCTGACCTCCTAACAATATGGCACAATGATAGCTCCCGATGCATATTTCTAACTGAGTCCGGACATACCAGTGGCCACCTGGCATTGGGGCATCAGTAAGTGATCCTTACTTAAGCTTTATTTTTTGTTTTTAGCGTTCATTTATTGCTTTCAAAGTTAGTCTTCCTGCAGTGGTGCTATATAGCACCACTCAAAAATAAAATTGTGCCTCTTGGCATCAGATTGCACCTCGGCAATGGAGTTTGGTGTTTGAAAATAAATTCCAAACTCCGACGATGAGATCATGGCCAACGGGGTCATTTCCAAAGTGCGACGCAATAGTGCACCAATGACAAGAATCATTTTAAACTGTGCCCCTCAGAAGGAAAGTGCACCGTGGTGATGCACTTTTGACATTTTGTGCCCTAGCATCATAGTTTGATAAAAATAAAACTGTAACACCTTCACAGATAGCGACACTGAAGTGGTTTCTTGGATGCCCAACAAAAATATTTTTCAAACTTTTTAACATGATGACCCTTCTTGATGCAGGATGCGGTGAGGGAGCTCTATTCTTGAGAGCACAGGTCATGGGATCTCTTTGGTTACTTGCGGGACCTCAGTGACAAAGATCAGGATTGACTACGAGACATGGGGTTGTGGTACATTGCCTACACAACATCCATTTGCACCCACCTTGGGATGATGTCAGCGCTTGCCGAGAGATGGCACAATGAGACCTCTTCTTTCCACCTTCCCACTGGAAAGGCTACCATCACCTTGGAGGACGTTTGGCACATCTTGAGATTGATGATTCATGGTTGGCATGTTATTTTTGATATAGATGAGGGGCAAAATTCCTATCACATAGTCCTTGCCATAGAGGACATTGTCATTTGCAAGGGGCAAATTGAGCTTGAGCATCATAGGGATTTGGCCCCTCCCTTTCGCTTGGTTGTTGCAATGATTATTTCAAGTCTCATTGCCCCATATCGATGAGGCCAGTACTTCAGTCCCAGTTGGGGACTTTGCTAGGAGTGCATGGTGATGCATGATAGGCCTACTCATTTTGCTTTGGGGCTGGTTCTTCTTGCATCACTGTACAGAGATCTTCATGATTACGTCTACCTAGATGGAAGAGCACTTGGAGCAGGCATCACACTCCTCCATGTATGGGTGTGGGAGCACATTGTTGTCCTTCAGTTGTGGGTTGTTGCAATTTCGATGGGGCCTGATGATCCCCTTGTATGGTGCTACAGAGGTGGTGTGTCCTTCACACACACCAGTGAGCACAAGATTCCCTATTGGAGGAGGGTCCTAGATGAGATGCAAGTGTTTATATGGCATCTGTGCCTTGGTTGGCCTAGATGGGTCGATGATGCAAATCAAATTTTCTATGCCCACCAGGACTACTTCATGTAGGGGTGAGAGCACACAATGATAGAGAGATATCTTCCCAGGCGCGTTCGACGCTAGTTTGGTGAGCCTCAGGATTTACCAGATGATGATTATGTGGTCGTATTTTCCCACACCATGTTACAGGTTTTATGGGGGTGATACATTCCTACTTTTGAGGCTGTGGACAACTTTAGACATTTGGTGGCTCGACCATGGGCTTATGATTAGGGGCCTACAGATCTAGGCATCACACAAGCATACAGGGATTGGTTCCAGCCTCCCCTATGTTTAACAGTTCTAGGAGCAGTCCCCAATCGATGAAGGGTGAGAAGTAGAGGGGGTGGATGAGGATGGAGGGATGGTGCATGACAGGAGCATTCAACCAGGCCCCTAGTTTAGCTAGCTCAGCTAGGTCAGGCTGACATGCAGATGCAAGATCAACAGCAGGTGTCAACAAGTGCACCACCATAGGCTGAGTGCGAGGATCATCCTTAGGTACAACCTCCACAAGCACAACCAACAGGGTAGGTGGATCCCCAAGATACATTGATTGCATAGTTGCAGGCCCAGGTGCAGACTTTGATAGGGGAGAGAGATCAGGTGCAGACCGAGAGAGATCAGATCAGGGCCAAGAGGGACCAGGCCATACTATAGAGACAAGCCACAAAGCTATAGGCAACCATAGAGATGGGCTAGCAATAGTAGTTGGAGAGCATGAAAGCCTCCTCTTAGAGCACAGTGTCCATTAGGTCCTATAGGGAGTCCGTTCGGGAGGCAGATTACTATCGTATGCACTATCATCAGGCTATACCCAAAGCAACACGGGTCTTGAAGTACTCACAATGGACCAGCCACAGACTAGCAGAGGGTCACAGTGATAGAGGTGAGGGTAGCACACATGAGGGTTAGGTCTCCTTTTGATCGAGATGATAATTTTTGTGTCCTATGGGCTCCTTTTTGATAGCCCGATGGGCCTTTTTGTACTTATTGACATACATGTACAGTGATCCGATTATTTTGTACTATGACAGTTATTCGATGATGATATATATATGAGATGATGATTTTGATGTGATGTGATGTGTATCATTTATTTATGCATGGATGGATGATTCTACTTCTATATGTTGTGCAATGATGTTATGGTGTTATATGATGTATTTATGGATGCCTTTATTTCCGATGATATATGCATTATGTAATGATTATGACTAATAGATCTATATTATGTTATTGACTTATGATATGCAGATATATTTATGTGATATGTGATGATGTTGTAGTCTATATGATGTTTTGAAATGATATGATATGTAATATGCAATATGCAAAATGATATGGAAATGATCTATGGTTTATACACGAAATGATGTGAATCATGCTTATATATGAAATGATTATGGATGGATGTACACTTTGCATGTGATGGATTTTTATGTTTCTATTTATGGTTATAATGATGTGGAAAGAAAAGTGATTGTGATGTTATTTATAAGATGATATGGATGATTAATGGATGATATAATGCAATGATTGTGTTTTATATGATGTGTATTGATGATACAAATAAGATGGTTTTAAGATGCTTAGAATAACAAATATTATCCTAAACATGTTAAATGTATGTGATGCATTTACTATGATGTGATGTAATATATAAAATGATATGTTAATGCAAAGTGGTATGATGATGCTTAATGTAAAATGAATGTAATTTGGGAGATGACTTTATAATGTTATGCGAATATGTATGCAATGGATTATCTATAATGCTTATGTACCTATTATGTATGATTATGCAGTGGGTGATAATGTGAAATGGTTATGAACTGTTTATGCAAATGGATGTTATGCAATGATTTATGTGATGTAATGTAATGAGAAAGGGATGTGCAAATTCATGGAAAATGCTTATAATACCATGTTTATATGATGATGAAAATGCAATGCATGTGTTTCCTATATGATATGTTTATGCAATATGCTAATGATTTATGGACGTAGGATCAATGATGATGATGATGATAATGATGATCAACTATCATAGTACCTTGTTAGTGCGACGAGCAAGAAGGAATGAAAGAGAAGAAGTCATTTCAACAAGACACAAGATGATGAATATGAAAATGATGATGATTACTTGTAGAGGAGGTAGGATTTTCAAAGGGCCAATTTCCTTATGTTTGATGACACACGTGGTACGATGCATCAAGGTATAGAGAACTAGGATGGAGTTGTACCTATTGTGATGGACTTTGACTTGAAAAATAGATAGGAGTATCCTTGTTCACACCTAACATACGGAAACCTTGATAGGATGTGTATCTAAGGGTTAAATTTAGGTTAGATTAGATGTTAGAAAATCAATAAAGAATAATAAACCCAAAGAACTATGAAGTACAAAGGAAATTAAAAGAAAGAGTGATTATACCTATTCTTTGAATCTTCCATGATTACCTCCATAGCACCTCCTAGCTTGCAGGATATGATTGATACCCTCAGATTGAGTGTGTGAGCATTTCAATTATGACATTGTCCTATGCAAGTTTTGAAGGATTTAAAATAAATGCCTATGCCTATGCCTATGACAAAATGATTCTCAAATACTAAATAACTCTAATATGAATGCACCAGAATAATAAAATCTAAGTGTGTAATCTCAAAATGTGAGCAAAATAGCATTTTATAGAAAATCCCATTTTGAATGGATGGACGAGATTGACTTTTGACAGAGACCTAAAATCAGAGGACAAAATTTAATCTGACAATCCCTAATAAAGGTTAGGGAAAAATCATTAAGTGAGTGGTCGAGATGTCATCTGAGAAAATCAAATCAGCGGTGGAGAATAAATGAGATAATTAATTAGAAAAATAAAGATTTTTGAAAATCAAGAAGATAAAGACTGCCTGATTTGTGAGATTCAAAAAATCAAGAAGATAAGAGTTGAATTGAAGATCAGATTTGGAAAATCAATAATTTGGTTAATTACTTGATTTTTGGAAGAAAGTTACCAATCTAAATTAAATCAACTCAAAATATGGATTTTTTTAGATAATAAATAATTTATTTTTAGATTATTTACTAAAATGAATTGTAAGTCAAGAATGTGATATCATTTTAAATAATTAACTTATTTAAAATGAGAGAAATGTTAATTTTGACAATTAAATAATTAAAAATGATTATAATTTATTTATTTAATAATCATGAAGAATACAAGAGACATGAATTAATTAAATAATAATGTATTATTTAATTAATAGCTGAATGTGGACCAAGGACATAATTAAATGTTATAATTATGCTAGGATTGAAGTGATTAAAATAGAGCTTGCAGGCCTAGGTCAGTTTTAAGTGTCTACAGGATGCACTTTAGAGGTTTCAAACACCTCAGACCAAAACACAAAAAGGTATAACCAATCAATGCAATAGTCAACAAGTTGCCCAAAACTTCCTCCATACATACCTAACAAATCAAGTATTCGCCAAGGTTATATTACAAGAACGTCCAACAAGCATAACAGACAAGATATAATGATCATTGCCCCATTCCTATTTCTCTAAATCCTCTGTTCGGATATCATCGAGAAGTCCTTGGAATGAGCACAATAAGATAAGTCAAAAGATAAAGATAAAGTAAACAAACAAGTTGATGTTCTTCAATACTGTTAACCAAAAGGGGATGTGTTTTTAAGGATAAGAACCAAAACTATTGCGAAAAGATAATGCCCATTGTAGGAAGGATACATCCTAGGACATGTTAGTGGATGGTGGCACATCATTTCGTTTATCCGAAGTGTTCTTTCAAATGATTGATATGGGACCAAATGGATGATAGGTTATCGACACAAAGAGTTGACCAACTTGTTTACATACTGACTTAGACCTAAGACTTGACATTTTGATTTTTCACTTTTCACATGCTAGACTTGTTTATGATTATCTTACCAAAGATTGAGGATGACGATCATTTATTATGAGTGATATTGTGGGTGAAAGCGAGATGAGACAGATAGATTTTTTCAAATATTTGGATGTTTTTGGAGTTTTGCAATGTTTTGAGGCTGTTTTTGGTATTTTAAATTTTCAACTATTTTGATTTTTTTCCAATGTTTTGGGGTTTCTGAGATTCTGACCAAGATAATAACCTAAAGACCTATCCTAGGGGCCTCGAGGACTAATCAATAGATTAGCCTTGCCTACGTTATACATGTAGAGACCACATAGTTTGATTGACGATTTGACCAATTTACAAATGACGATATACATGGTGAGATGTCAGTTTATTATGACAGACTCCTAAAGGACTAACCTAAGTTTCTTGGGGGATGATCAAAGATCAACCTTGCCTACGTTCAAGGCTTAGAGACCCGTAGTTTGACAAGATAACTTTGTTTTTTAATTTTTTGACTGAATTTTTGACCTGTTTTGGGATTTTGATATGTTTTGATGTTTTTGGATTTTGTGATGTTTTGATGTTTTTGGATTTTTTGATGTTTTGATGTTTTTGGATTTTCTAATGTTTTGATGTTTGTGGATTTTCTGATGTTTTGATGTTTTTAGATTTTTTGATGTTTAGGACTTTAAGAATATACATGAATCTGATCCAATGAGAACATGCCCCCAATGTGATGCAATAGACTACTTCGATAAAGGCAAGAAAAACTAACCTTGAGGCTGGGCCAAGTAGTACTAGGAGGGATCATGATACAAACACAGGACCAAGCTATGATGTGGATGCGGGTGGATGAGTGATGGATGAAGATTTGAATGCGGTGGATGATGGAAACATAATAGATGGGTGATGCAGAACAAGCCGTAGAGTTCCTAGTGGATGGAAGGTGCTTATTTACACAAGGCACCTATTTTCCAAGTTTTCGCCAAGGTACTTATCCAAAGTGCCACCGAAGTGGTTTTCACTAGAGGACAATTTTTCTCTTTAATGTTTTTAATCATTTTTCTAATTTTTTTGAATTTTTTTTTCTTTTTTATTTTTTTGTTGTCACCAAGATGCTTGTTTGCCAGGTTTTCACCAAAGTAACCATTTTTTCAAGACATTTTTTGATTTTTTTGATTTTTTGGTTCTATACCTTGAAAGATTTAGGCATAAAACTTTTTGAGATGAGAGCTATTCATGGGCTCTTACAGAGGTTCCCCTTTAGGTGTTGATAACTAATACGCCCTTGACTTATAACTTGCTATAATGACAAATGGTCCCAACCAATTGGGTTCAAATTTTTCTTTGCTACCTGGATTTGGTATATTCTTCTAATTCTCCTTTAATACCAGTTCTCTGACTTGGAAAGTCCTAATTTTGATTTTCTTATTATAGCTCCTTTTGAGTCTATTTTGATAGACTTGCAAATGATTCAAAGCATTTGTACGTCACTCATCCAGTAGCTCGAGCTCATTCAATCTTGATACTTAGTACTCTTCATCTGTGATGAGGTTTTGTAGTGATATCCTGAGTGATGGGAGGTTGATCTGAATGGGGAGTACTGCTTCTAATCCATAGACTAGGGAAAAAGGGGTGGAGCCAGTGGGTGTGTAGATTCTAGTTCGATAGGCCCATAGGGCTTAAGCTACTAATGCCAGTCATGACTTGCATCATTGATTATTTTCTTGAGGATTTTCAAAATGGTTTTGTTTGTAGCTTCCACTTGGCCATTTCCTTGGGGATAGTATGGGGTAGAGAAGCAATGTTGGATTTTGAATTTTTTGCATAAGTCATGAACCTTCTGATTCTTAAATGGTGTCCCATTATCTAAGATAATGGCTTGTGGAACACCATAGCAGAAAATGAGATAGTTCAGGATGAATTTTGATATCTGTTTCCTAGTTATATACGTCATGGGTATGGCTTCCACCCACTTAGTAAAGTACTCTATGGCGGTTATGATGAATTTGTGGCCATTAGATGAAGTGGGAGTGATTTTTCCAATGAGATCAAGTCTCCACTGTGAAAAGGGCCATGGTGTGACAATGGGATGAATCTCTTGAGCTAGAGCATGGATGAGGTCCCCATGCTACTAACATTGTAGACACCTTCTAACATAGTCATGTGCTTCTCTTTCCATTGTGGGTCAATAATACCCCATCCTCAATAATTTATTGGCTATAGTCATTCCACTCAAGTATGAACCACAAATACCGTTATGTACTTCAGTTAGAGCGGTCAATGCCTCCTCAGTGTTTAAGTAGCGTAGTATGGTTCCTTGTATGCTTCTACGATATAGGGTATCTCCTAGGATGACAAATCGGGATGCCTTTTTTTACAAAGGTTCATTTTAGGTTTGAGGCTAAGTCAGTGGGTATGACTCCTATTCGAAGGTATGTATAAATGTCATGGTACCAAGGATCACTAGGACCAATGATTTTGCACACATATTTCGATTTTGGTACCTCAAATGTAGGCATAAGAATTGCACTATTAGGAATTCATATTTTAGAATGTTGTGGGGGATATCCAGTAAGTATCCAATTGTTTCCATGGCATCTTCTGCTCTATTGTTGGCTCTAGGAATCTGCTCAAATGTTATCTTGATGAAGGATTCTTTGAGAGTCTCCACCAATTTCTTGTATGGAGTGAGCTTGTTGTCTTTGGTTTGGTATTCATCGTTCACTTGGTTTATTATCAATTGAGAGTCTCTATATACTTTGAGAGCTATAATGTTCCACTGCACTGCTATTTTGAGACCTATGTTAAAGCCTCATATTCTGCAATGTTATTGGTGTAGGGAAATGTCAGTTTGTAGGACTTTGTTATGCAATCCCCTTGTGGGGTGATAAAGAAGACACCGGCTCCTGATCCATGTTGTGTGTATGAGCCATCAAAGTAAAGTTTCCAGTGGTTGGCTATGCTGAGATTGAAAATAGATTCGTTTGGAAACTCTGAGATGAGAGGATTCTCTAAATAGATTGGTGCTTCTACAAGTTGATCTATGATGACTTGGCCTTTGATTTCTTTCCACTCCACATAGTCAATGTTGTATGCTGATAGTATCATCACCCATTTGGCCATTCTTCCTGTGAGCATTGCTTTTGACAATAAGTACTTGAGAGGGTCAATTTTGGTGATGAGTTTTATTTTTTGTGCCAACATGTAATGTCTAAATTTCTGTGATGCAAACACTACTGCTAGGCATGCTTTCTCTATGAATGAGTAGTTTAGCTCATAACCAACCATTGTTCTACTAATGTAATAGATGGCCTTTCTGTTCCATTTTTGTCATGCTGAGCTAAGAGAGCTCCAAGGGCTACTGATGTTGCTAATACGTAGATAATTAATGGTTTTGTTGGGATTGGTGGCATTAAGACCAGCAGTGTCAGTAGATATTCTTTTATTTTATTGAATGCCTCTTCACACTTGGTATCCCATTTGTACGCTAATCCCTTGTGAAGTAGGTGAGAGTATGGGTTTTTTTTGTCTGCTAACTATGCTATGAATCTTTGAATGGATTGGAGCCTACTTTGGAGACCTCTCAATTGCTTTAATGTTTTTGGTTCCTCCATTTCAAGGATTGCTTTTACCTTTGCTGGATCTACCTCGATACCTCTTAGTGACACTATATATCCTAGCAGCTTTCCTGATTGTACGTCGAAGATGCACTTCTTTGGGTTTAATCTGACCTTGTACTCCTCCAGCCTGTCAAAAATGGCACTTAGGGCTGCTATGTGATCTTTTCTCTTTCTAGACTTGGATAGAATGTCATCAACATAATATTCAACCGTCTTATCAATCATGTCATGGAATATCAATGTCATGGCCCTTTGGTATGTTGCTCGTGCATTCTTTAAGCTGAATGGCATCATATTCCAATAGTAAGTCCCCCATGGACAAGTGAAAGCCATCTTATGTTGGTCCTCTTTAGCTATCATGATCTGATTGTATCCTGAGAATCCATCCATTTGTGACAACATTTCATGTCTAGCTATCATATCTATGATCATGTCAATGTTTGGAAGTGGGAAGTCATCTTTCAGACATGCTTTATTCAAGTCTATGAAGTCTATGCAGATTCTGATGCCCCCATCAGGTTTTGAGACAGGTACCAAGTTTGACACCCATTTTAGATGATCTATCAGTCGGATGAATCCCACATCTAATAGCTTTTTTAGCTCCATTTTGACTAATAAGGCAATATGAGGGTGCATTTTACGAAGCTTTTGTTTAACAGACTTTGCTTTTGGATATGCTGCTAAGTGGTGAACCATGATTTCTGGATCAAGTCCTATCATTTCAACATAGCTCCATGCGAAGTTTATGTCTCTCTCTTAGGAAGGCTGCTAGGAGCTCTTATTCCTCTAATAGTAATGACTCCACATAGAATGTGATGTGTAGGGTTTCCCCTGTTCCTAGATTGACCAGATTGCATCTTTCTACTAGGACTGCTGATTTTTCTTGATGAAGAGCTCTAAAAGGAAGATTGAATCCTTCATCCTCGGGCACCTCAAAGAGGTTTTCACCATTGGATGCATCCTTTCTTTTTACTTTTTTCTGGTCGGAGAGTGCCACAATGTGGTTTTCACTCAAAGACTTAGATATTACTCTTAATTTTTCACTTTTGCAACTAAGGGATTCAATCATTTCCCTATAATAGCCATGTGTATCTAGCTCAATTATGAACTCTGCCTTGTGATCCCCACATGGAATGTTATCTCACAGTTCCATGAATTTTGAGAGCACTTCATCATTTTTGAATGTATCAAGAATTGGTACTCCTCGTTGGTCGTAGTCGATGAGTTGGGGATATACTAGGCGAATTTAATGATTTTGGTGGTCTGATTCAAAATATAGGGTGCTAATCATGTGAAGAGTGGTATCCTCAAATAGCCTAGATAAGTTGGTCATGGGATCCTCATCATCACTACTACTATAGACGTCACTTATGTCAAATGTGAGGTTATCTATGACACGACCTGTAGATACTAGTAAGCGTAGTTCTATTGCGGTTGGTTGAGGAGGATTATTAACCCTTATAACTAGAGGAATTTGGCCACGTATGGTTATACTTAGAGGGGTACATCCAAGACCAAGATTTTTTATTACTCACATCTCTGGAATGATAGGTATTATAAGCCCATAGTCATTTTTCCCAAGTCTTTGATTTCTATCATAACCCATTAAGAGCATCATTTAAAGACCCTTACTTTTGTCATCCATTGGTAAATCAGCTACTGGTCTCTCATCTTGATATAGCATATGAGATGGATCTACCTCAATAACTTCTTGGCCAAGATCTCCCCAACTTGTAAAGTTGGGATAGTCTTCAGGAGATGTTTGGGATGTGGAGGCTTCATTTATTTACAGATGTCCTCATGATCTAGGAGATTGTGGTAACTCTCCTACCATAAAAGTATTTTTAAGGATCATGTAGTTTCCACAACCGTTATCTTAGATGATGACCTTAATGTCAGAGATGGTAGGAATGGCAGGAGTGACGGGTGTCTCTTTCATAGAAGTGGATGTGAGAGTGGCAGGATCAATGTATGGTGTAGATGGACCCTCATCATTTTTTGGTACTTGGGGGATTTTATAGTACTTTTCTTCAAGGATTTTGCAAAAGGAGAAGGGTTCAGGATCTCCATGGATGGTAACTTCTTGTCCTTCATGTGTAAATTTAACACATTGATGGAAAGTTGACGCTACTGCCTTCATTGCATGAATCCATGGATGTCCTAGGAGGATGTTATATGGAAAGTCGAGGTCCAAGACCTGACAAGTGATTTCCATAATAGATGGCCCTACTTGAATAGGGATTTTGATTGTGCCCTGGGACACTCTTTCTTGATCATCATATGATCTTATTGTGATACCCTTTCTTTTGTCAATAGAATCTTCTGAGATTTTTAATTGTTTGATGAGCTTGAGAGAACAAATATTCAAGCTCGCATCTCCATCCACCAAGACCCTTTTGAATTTTCTCTTATGTACTATGAATTCTAAGTGGAGCGCATGATTGTGAGATGGTTGAGTGGGGAAATCCTAGTTGGAGAATGTGAGGAGATTTTGCGTAATGATATTTCTGACCAAAGCTTGGAATTGTTCTACATCAAGATCTACGAGGATAGTGGATGAAGCCAACGCTTCCTCAAAGATTTTCTTATGGGTAGATGAGATTTTTAGTAACTCCATGATGGAGATTTGTGATGGCATTCTTTTGAACTAATCTAGGACATTGTAGCCATTGGGGATAGATCTAGATGTAGGGACTCTGTTTGGCTGGGATGATCTTGTGATGGTAACTTTGTCACCTCTTATGGTGACTCCACAATCGGCATGGGCACCTTTGATGGTGATGATTGTGTAGTGTTCATCTAGGGAGGTGATGACAGTTTCATACACATGATTCAAATTTGTGTGGGTGCCTTTCCCCTTATTATTGTTATTATTTCCTTTATTGCCATGGTTAGGCATCAGATTTGTGTATATCTTAAGGTCTTGATTTCCTGTTGGTTGTTTCACGTTTATAATTCTTTGATAGATGAGATATTGAATTATGTTTTTTAGCCTCATACAACTATTTTTGGTATTCCCTTTGATTTTATGGAAGTCACAAAGTTTATTCTCATTATACCAAGGAGGTTTCACATCCGGTTCTTCGCAATTTGTTGTGCAATTTTTGTACACACACCCCGTTGAAAGTAGGGACCCTCTTTTGCTTTTGCTTTTGGTTTTTGGCCCTTTTATTTTGAGGATTTACCTTGCCTTGGGATAAGCTTAAAATGTTTATCTTGCTTTCCTAAGTGATTCCCCTAAGTTGCACTTTGAAAATCTAAATTCTAAACGAAGTTCAGGTTTTTACCCTAGTTCAGGATTTTCTGCTCTATCCAGATTTTCCTAGATTTCATTCAAAGTCCAGCGAAGAAAATTACCACTGTAGTTCAGGAAATCTGGGACTTCGTGGAATTTCACCTAGACTAGATTTTTCTGAAATTCTATTTTGCCTTTGGGTTTCCGAGTTTCTTCAGCTTATCTTATCGACTGCATTTATGACCACTCGTACGAATTATGAGGGATGTATTTAATCAATTTTTGGGGATTTTCTTTCCATTATGCTTTATCATTTGCATTCTATTGAGTTGGGGTGTTTGATGTTGTGGTGTTTTCCTAAATTTGGCATTCATTATGGAGGCAGCTAAGAGGTACTATGAGGAGGAGACTGTTAAGTCACAACAGGTTATAAATTCTTGGCTTGAGAAGCCAAAGTCTCATTTCTCAAAACTGCCTAAGTAGTTGCACAGGGCAAAGTTTAAGCAAGAAGTCTATGATGCCATCACATTGCTTAGCCAGGTGGTAGGCCTAAAGAGTGCAGGTATGTTCAAGAATTTGATGTTCCATTTCATTGTGAGGATGGAGCAAGAAAATATTAATTATCATTGGGTAGGTGTTATAAGTAGGGTGATTCATGAACAAATGTGTAATATGCTACAGACTAAGACATTCACCATGACTTCCTATTTAGTGTATGCACTTGCAAGATTCCATCCCTATAAATGATTGAGCACAAGAGGAGTATTTGGATAGGATCTAATCTATGAATTTTATCCTCAACTACACTTAGGAAGCCCACGTTACAAGAGGGTGAATGATGCATTCACCATGCACATCACTAGATTGCTCCAAGGTGCAGAGCATGTAAGAATATCAAATGATGCTAAGGAACTAATCAAAAGGTATGGGGCATGGTTCATATAGTTTCCCACCTTCTCCTACATAAGAATTGATGGTTGTCAAAGGGCTCCATCCAGGCTTCCAAGGTATCCCATAGACCATGTTATACTTCTAGAGGTCATGAGAAAAATATGTGACTGAGATGCCATTGTAAAGAAAGATAAGCATAAAAATGGATTTGGTGGAGATTTTCCTCTGAAGATAGGTACTAGCGAGGTATGCCCTTCAATTAATTCAGCCTATACTTTTCAGGAGGAAATGATCATGCACTCTTGGGTTGTCTTACCATTCCAAAAGGCTAGGTTTTGATATCACTGGTGAAGCACAAAAGAAAGTTAGTAGGGAATACCACCATAGAGATGACATAGAAGACTACTAGGCCAATAGCAAGGATGAGTTTCAGGTAAGAAAGAATAAATTATCTAGACTCCTAGTTGATGTGTTTGAATTTATAGTGTGAAAATGGTTCCTGATCAGGTGGAAGATGATGGAGACATAATCCAAAGTCATGACTATGAGTCAATCAAGGATAGACCAATTGGAGAAGTAGATTGGCTGGAAGAAGATAAAATTGAATTGGAGCAAATCATGACCCCTGTGACGAAATACACCAAGTTGTGGCTCAAGCACAAGGTGTGCGAGGTTGAGAGTGAAGTTTTTCCATGTACCTATAATCTGATGGGGGATCTAAAATCCCATTCCACTTCCAAGGAGTTGGCTGAGGAAGATCCTAAGGGCAAGACCAAGCTGGATTCTCCCTTTAAGATTAAGATCAAAGGTTCACAAGGAGAAGAGCAAGAGAAATAGAGGAAACCTAAAGAAAAGAAGAGGACTCCTACTTCAAAGACAAAAAAATCTGTAGAGGAAGGACCTGGTGAAGGAGAAGAAAAGGATGGTGCCCCAACACCTAAAATAAGGAAAACAACAAGGGGTTTAAGAAAGAAGGGTGGACCTTCCAAGGAGAAAGGTGAAACTAATCCTTCAATAGTGGTAAATGTAGAAAATTTTGGAGAGAAGATGCAAGGATACACAAGGAGATCAAGAACTCCTTATCCCAAGCATGATGTGCCAAAGAAGGATATTCCTCCAACAAACTTTGCTACAGAAGAACATAAAGAGGCTTCTCCACTCCATGAGCCACATGGTGCATCAGAACAACCAACAGATGTGGAGCACCTATCAAGTGAAGGGGGAGAATTTCAGGAAGGTGAGCTTCATAGTACAGCTGTAGAAATTGATAAAATCCTACAGACTCCCTTGGTAACTTATGAGGATTCTCCTACTAGAAGTGAAGAAGACAAACCTCCCCAGAAATAGGGATCACCTATTAGGATTCCATTACCAGTGCATGAAGAAGAGGAGTATGGAAAAGAAGAGAATGATAAATATGAAGAGTTTCTTGAGAATAAGGAAGATACACCCAAGGTTCAACAGGATGAAGTGGGACAAAGTGAAATAAAATCATAGTCTACTATTCTAGGTTGGGTTGATAAAGAAATAAAGAGAAAACAAATTGTTGTGGATGATACCCCTCCCAATTGGGATGAGCTACTAGAAAAAATAGGAAAAGGTAAAGAAAAGAAGAAGGATAGGGTCATCTCCAAGATCGAAAGGGATGAAGCAAACAAGAAAGTGGTCCACATTGCTACTCCTGCCATAGAAAATAATAGAGATGAGGTTACTAGGAGTGATTACAACATGTAGACTATCAATTTAGGACCCACCTCCATGGACTAGGATATGAAAGAATATGAGAGTTCAAGTGATGTGATCTTGGTAAGATTGAGGAAAGAAGCACAAGATAAAAAAGAGCTGAAGAAAGAGAATGAAAGACTTAAGAAATATTTGGAAGATCTGATGAAACCCCTGCAATCCATTAGTTCCTCATCTTCTACTACAAGTTTCCTGCCCCAAGAAAACTATATCTGAGCTGGAAAGAATGAAGGCCACTACTCTTGCCATAGCAAATTGGTTACAAGGGGTTCCGACTAAAGGAGATGATGCTAGATCAAAGAAATCATTTCAACCAGAGGAGATGCAATGAGGGAAATATATTGGTTGAAAGATGTATTGGCTCAAGATAAAGAGGACGTAGATCTCCTATTGTAGAAGACAAAGACCATCATGGAGTACACTAAGGATAAGTTGGTGAATGATGGAATTCTCCCTTCCTCCAGAGCTATGGAACCTTGGGAATGGTTTGAAGCTTTGCAAATAAGGCAGAAGGTTTTGACAAAGATATATAAGTAGAGGAGGAAAATGGAGGATTCCCTGACTGATATCCATGATAGATACATTTCTTTCTTTGAGGTGATGACAAGGAGAAGGAAGTTCACACCAAAGAATTTGAGCTATGAATAGTTGAAGAAATGGTGGTGGGATGTATATTCTCTAGTCATTGAGGATCCAGTTAATGATCACCAGTTTGATGATGTGGCCACTTATATTGTAGTCATTGATAGATATCAAACCAATAGGGTTGAATGGGATAAGTCAGTGGAGCAATCAAGGGAAAATATTAAATCCATTGAAAGAAGAATTTAGGTTTTACCTTTGCCACCTATAGCCAACTTGGACAAAGTACTTTTGATGGTGCATGAAAGGATGTATTGAAATAAAGACAAAGGGGAAGGTAGTTAATGCAAGGATACATCAAAATTTCTGCTTCCCTATTATTTTGCATGCATTGGACCAAATTCTATTGGAGTTCCTAGGCTGACCTGGATGGAGTTCATGCATTTAATGCATATTGTATTTTATTTTGAATTCCTCTTGGCCTACTTGTTTTGTGGACATTTATTATTATTGTAAATTCTAATTAGGCTAACATGCCTTGGGGGTTTCTATAAATATGGCATTCTACCTCATTTGTAAGGGCTAGATAGATAGATAGATAGTTTTGATGCTAGAGCGAATTAAGTAGTAGAGCAAGAGTTAGAATTTAATTCATTTTCAAGAAAGTGTTGTAACAGAATACTGAAATTGTTTCTACTTTGGGTGATTCAAAACAATTGGAGACATTGTGCTTTTGGTGAATTTTCTTATGTTGATTTATCTTGCATGGTTCTTGTGATTCTATCTTTGGAATTGCTTAAGTAATTTGATAAATTCATTAGGTTTAATGTTAGATAAATTGATAGTGTTTATGATTTTGTATTTGAAGTGTTGCAACAATCTCTAGTCCATACTTTTCACAACCAACTGATTGTTAGTTGCTTTGCAAAGTTAGCCTGTACTTTTATATTCATCGTGCTTACTTCAATTGTGAAGCTTTACTCATTTCGATTGCAATAGGGTTGTTTTGAATGAATGTTCATGATCTAAAAATATTTAACACCTTAGAATATTGCACTATTTTTATAAGATTGCAGATCCATCTAGGTCAAGTAGAAATCATTTTCTGAGGTATTGGTCCATTTCAAGTGTTTTCCATTTGCATTGTTAATCTTAGAGTTAGTGTTAAATATAGAAGTCTCTTTGGAACCCTTATCTTTTGTTATTTATTTTATCATTTGGGTTAGATTTAGGATTGAAGTATCATCATATTGCTAGATTTGATAAATTAAAGATTCAGTATCTACTTGTAGTAAGGTCCCATTGTGATTACCAACATTTTCACATTTATCACTGAGTTGTTTATGCATTGTCAAGGCCTAGTGTTGGAGACCTTGGGGTTATCTCTTGAGACTTGCTGATAGAGATTTACCTTTCAAGAGAGATAGGATTTCCATATTCTGTCTAAGTTGTTGTGCATAAAACACCATCAAGAAATTGGCGCTAGAAGGAGGGCCTGAATAAGCACAGTGGATCAATTTTTGTTTGCCATCTCTCTTGAAAGATTTAGAAGAAGAACCAGATCTACTCTAGTGGAGGAGGAATTTCAAGAGTTACCAATCCCTACTAGGTCAAGAAGGGCCAACAGAAGGGGAGAATCATCATCCGCCCAGCCATCTCCATCATCCCCATCTACATCAATTTCATTTGAGTCTAAGTTTGAGGACATTCCATTCAACATCCTCAACCAACCATAAATCAGCTATTACCACCCCCACCTCCACCAATGGATTTCCTAGCTAATAACCCATCTCCATTGAGTTTCACTAATTACAATGTCATGCCCAAGAACCCTAAACATTTTTGTTCAAAGTTCCATGTTAATGATCCCAATAGAATTACTAAGGAACACATCAGGATCTTTCAGACTGGTCTTACGGATAGAGGAATCAATCATGAGGATGTAGCATGTAGACTCTTTCCTTATTCCTTGGGAGAGGATGCATTCTATTGGTACAATCATTTACTTGTTGGGTCTATCTAGAATTGGACTGAATTAGAGACTGCATTCTTGTAGAAGTTTAGGATTCCCATTAGTCCCAATGAGCTCTATCTTCAGTTCACTAATGTTAAGAGATAAGTTCATGAGCCTATAGGGTTCTTTAACAACAAGTTTCATCATTCCTATACCCGACTGTAGACCCCTTATGTTGTTGATGAACCCACGACTTTAGAAGTCTATTATGAGGGACTTGACAGTTTGACAACTACTTTCATGAAATGGAGAAACAACTCTCCTAATACCCTACTTGATGCATATGTTGAGGTTGTGAAGGTTAGCACTACTTTTAGGAAATATTTTTTTGGGCCTTTACTGTCATTAGGACCCACTGCTCACCCTGGACAAGTCTTATCTATCAACCGGGCTCTCGCTAATCACACTCCCATCATGAATCCAATACTTCAGTTGCATTTGGTCCCTCACCTAGGACGTCTTGTGAGTCAAGTTCCACCCACAATCAGCTACCCCGAACAAAATGTAAATCAACCTCTTCATCCATAGCCTCAAGATATTTTTCCCACGTATCTGTGGAATTCTGAAGTGTTAAACCAATCACGGAATGCCAATACTGTAGTAGGATATCCCCAAAATAATGTGAATCAGCCTCCATATAGAAATCCTAACAAGGAAAGACTGGATGAATTGACTGAACAAGTGAAGAAGCTAAATATGGAGGTAACTTATTTAAGAAACTAGAATATTCAGTTGCAAGCTGCTCAGAGAAATATGCAATCCAATCATAACAGGGAAAGTCGAGAAAATCAATAAGGAAAACATTTTGATAGGGGGCAACATCCTGAAAGAGGATATAAAAATGAAAGAGGATATAACAATGACAGAGGGTATAATAATGATAGAGGATAGAATTATGATAAAGGACAATCCTCAGGCTAGAACTTTGATAGAGGGCAAGTTGGTGGACAAGGGTTCGACAAGAGATAGCCACCTAGATAGAATAGGACTTGGAATACAAAGCCTAACAATGAAGGAGTCCCTACCCCATTGGATCAACTAGTCAATCAACCATTCAATCAAGAGAAGCCTCCAAATGGTGTATATTTAGTTGAGGCTACTTTATCAGGATGGTGTAGGCTCCATAAAATTAGTCAACATTCTGAGTTAGATTGTCAAGAGTTTTAGATGACAGCTTCAATTTTCAGTATGAAGTGAAGAATAATGCAGGTAGTTAGGAAATAGTGCCATTTACTCCCTATGATTCATTAGTGTTGGTACTGAATCATGCTCCTTTTCCTCAAAGCAAAGAAAATGTACTTGAAGAAGAATAGGACCAGCTGAAGGAAGAGACAAACCAAGTGTGCAATGGAGATGAGATTACACAGTTGTTCAATGAGAATCTAGTGAATGAAAATCGCCCCATGGATGAAGAAGAAGCTTATGTTGAAGAGGTACAAACCTTCCAAAGGCCTGTTAAGAAGTATGATCTAAGGGACCTACCACACAGACATCCATAGGCTGGAGGCACCTTCACCAACTCCATTCCACCAAACAACTTCACTACACCTCCAGATCCTATTGCCAGCAATAATCCACCACATCCTCAGGTGTCTAGGAAATATTTATCTAAAGATCAGGGACATATGGACATGTCAAAAGAGAGAGGTGTTGATGCAAACAAAGACAAGGTGGTGGAATACCCAAAGGAGACCACTACTAATTTGAGTGAGGAACAACTGGCCATCTATGTTCAAGAAGAACTCAAGAAGCTAAAGGTAAGTCTCTTTGCATTTGAGTTATTGAGAATTCCAACCATCAAGAATGCAATTCTAGGAGCTTATAATGCAAATTTCATATCACAAGATAAATCAGTTAGTGAAAGTGTCAATAAAGTATCTAGTTCTCAAACGGTAGGAAGGCAAGATCAAACTCATACACAAGTCCATGTACCTCCTGGAGATAAGGGAAAAGAGAAGGAAAAAACTCAAGTTGTTCAAGTGGATACTCCCTTAACTCTATTTCAAGGGAAAATAGACAATCCTCCATTCCTTATGTCTGTTCGTATATTTGGTAAGAACTTACACAATTGCTTGTTAGATTCAGGTGCTTCTACAAATGTAATGTCTTTTGGTGTCTGTAGAGCTTTGGGTATTACTCCTGATGATTCCCAAAAGAAAGTTACTCAACTAGATAGGATTGAAGTTAATGTTGCAAGGGAGTTAAACATGATTCATATGCAGGTTGCTTCTGACCCTAGAATTCAGCAGGCTATTAATATGCAGGTGGAGGATATACCTAATGCTTATGGCCTAGTTTTGGGAAGAGACTTTACCAGGGCCTTGAATGGAAATGTATCAACTGATCACTCTCACATGTGGCTTCCCTAGAAGGGAGTGCCAAATCAGATCAGGATTGAACGAGAACCCAGGATGAAATACATGATTACAGAATATCAAAATACCTCCAATGAACTTTTGATATCTGAGGTGAGCAAGGGAAATTATTTACTGTGTGATTGAAAAATAACATGCATAAATAAATTTGAAATAAATATTCAAACACACCAATAGGACATTATATCAAAACAAAATATAAAAATTAAAGAAATGCAAACTCAATATTTTGTTTCCATTGTCGTCCTATTGTCCTCTATCTTCAGTATTTTTGTCGATTCTAGCTTTTGCTCTTAGATTTGTAGGCTAGGCTCAACAAAATGTCTTCCTAAAGAACGAGATTTAAATTTGATGTATGATGCAAGATTAAACTATGATAATGAATTGAACTAATAAGCTTGAAGTAAACATGATGCTATGACAAATGAATACTAAATGAATTAAATGCATGAACTCTAATTAATTGCCTATTACTAATGCTTGGATTCACACAGGTATTTATAGAGTTTTTTGAATGATTTTGATTGGCTGTCTTGATTGACGGTTGTGATAATTCCTGGCAGATCGAATGGATGAAGAAGGATGAAACTGAAGAGAAAATAGAAGAAAACCTGAAAACAAGATTTTTTCCATTTTACGAAAGAGAAGAAGATAAGAAGATAAGAAATCATCTTTCTTTAAAAGAATAAAAGAAAGATTTAAAAGCTAATAAATAATGAAATTTAAAATTCAATTATTTATTTGTGGATGAAATTCAGTTTTTTCGTAATTAAATGAAATATTCAATTAAGTTTTTAAAGCAGAAGAAAGTTTGTGATAAGAAGAAAGCTTTAATCAAGATTTTTGAAAAAAGCAGAAGATCTCATAATTAAATAAAATATTTAATTATGATATGAGAAGAAAATAGAAGATAATAAAATATCTAGTTGTGATTTAGAAAGAAAGCATAAGATCCTTTAATTAAATAAGATTTATTTAATTAAATCACATTTATGAAATTAATTAAATGAAATATTTAATTAATTAGAAGAAAAATTAAAATAGAAGAAAGAGATATATTTAAACTTAATTAAATCAAAAGATTTAATTTAAATTCAAATAGTGATAATTAATTTAAATAAATAAAAATGTATTTATTTGATTAATTAAGTGGACATATGAAAATAATTAAATAAAATAAATTTATTTAATTATGTAGGAAGAATAAGATGAATGAACAATATAATTAAATTAATTAAATTTAATCATATGTAGAGGATTTTAGAAAACTAATTAAATAATAAATATTTAATTAATTGCCAGGATTATAGACATGACCATTTTTATGCATAAACATTTTGCCCCTCTTTGAAGTGATGTGTGAAATGCATTGTTTCAAAGAAAATAAAAAAAATTGCCCCTGATATGTTTTTGATTTTTTGATGTCGATGATGCCCCCTCGGGAGGTTAATCACGGAAGATGAGGTTGATAGTGATAGGGGAATAGTGATTTAGCTTCCAATAGATGTTGATTATGAAGGCCCAATGAAAAATAATATGCCATTAATTCCCACCCGAAAAGACCCTTATAAGGTAAAAGGGGTAAAATGAAGTGTCATTTTCACCCTGCTGCTATAGTAAAAAGTGAGCTCTAATAGTGACTTGGCAAGATGGAGATCCCAGTGCACAGGAATAGATTCGAGCGAGCACGCCGATACCAGAGACCAGTTGCGTATGGACCACCGGTGAGTGATTCCAACCATTTATGTTGTCAAATTTTGCATTTTAGATCACTTTTTGAATTGTGTTAAATCAGACTGCATTTTTTTCACACGTTTTAGCGCATATAGAAAAAGTTTTAGTGCATTCAACAAATCCTTTAGCACATATAGGAAATTCCGTAGCGCATATAGGAATAGGGTAAAAACTGATCCTTTAGCGCATAAGATAGATAGAGTTGTGCATCTAGGGCAAAATTGGCTAGGTAGATCATGTAGCGCATCTAGGGCACAGAATTGTGCATATAGGAATAGGGTCCAAAATTGATAGAGTTGCGCATATGGGATTTAGAGTAGCGCATCCACGGGATAGAATAGTGCATTTGGAGTTTTAGCGCATCGAGGAAACAGTTTAGCGCATATGAGAAAAACTTTAGCGCATCTGGGTTTTAGCGCATATGGGCAACAGAATTGCACATTTAGGAAATTTTCCTTGGAACGCTTGTTTGATGAAAAATGATGATTTAAATTGCTTCCTTAGTCAATAGATAGATGAATTGTAATACCATCATGTATATATGATAGAAAATCTGATAGAGAACTAATAACTTTGCTTCCACAATAGAAAACAAAGAGTAGATAGCTGATAACTTTGTGACGAACAACAAGAGTAAAATGATTGACTGATTGATTTGTGTTTGATAACTTTGCTTCTTGCGATAGAAAAACAAAGAGTAAATGTGTGATAAATTTGCATTCTACGATAGAAAACAAATAGTAAAATGAAGATAAAAATTCGCATTCACGATTGAAATACAAAGAGAAAATGATATGTTGTGTTGATAAATTTGCATTCCTGAAAAGAAAACAAATAGTATATGATTATAGAGTAACTTGCTTTGATATTTAGATAGATTGATGTTGCACATGATATGGGTCATTGATTGGATTTGCTTTGATGTGTCCTTTGTGATGGTCAAACAAAATAGGAGGCTTTTAAAAGCCTCCAAGTTAGAGAGCGGTTCCCACTATGCTGGGAGTGGATAGGAGAGCTTACTCCTGCTGAGTTACAGTTGATATCAGATTGTGGGTTGGGACCTTTGTTGGTCATGCTGTGAGGTATTCAGGCCAACAGGGGTTATTGACCGCTTTGACAGAGAGATGGCATTCGGAGCATAACACCTTTCACTTGTCGATGGGTGAGATGAGTGTGATGCCCGAGGATGTATACAGGATTCTTGGGATCCCGGTTGTTGGTGCCCTTGTGGTTTATGACCACAAGGAGATTGGTGGTACCGCAGCGCTACATCAGATTTGTGGAAATCTAAGCATATATGGTTATTGGATAGACTGGGAGGATTTTAGCAGGTATCCTACTCTAGTTGCTGTGTTGGCTACATTTGTTAGAGGCTTCCTTGGACCGGACCATTGGTCGAAGGGATTCGCAGTTGGTTGGGGGAGGATGTTGGAGTGGATGATTACACAGCCACAGAGGTTTTCCTGGGGGAGTTGTGTATTGGCCAACCTGTACCATGATCTCCATCAGATTATATATAGAGGATCTACAAGTTTGGCGAGTGGAGTGACGCTGCTACAAATCTGGGCGTGGGAGCACATTGCAGTCATGAGACCACTTTGCACGAGAGATAGACTAGTGGAGAGGCCCTATGTATATGCATATTCTGGTGCAGTTGTCTAGCAGAAGCTAGGAAAGGTAGAGTATTGGTGATAGGTTTTGGATGATATTGATGTAGTGGTATGGAGACCATACACAGATTGTGAGGCATGGGCGACATATCATTTAGAGATGCCTTTTGTCTACAGACCACGATATCTGATAGGGCGGACGCCCTTTATTATTGAGAGATTTTTGGCATTACGGGTCCTTAAACAGTTTGGATTCACACAGGGGATGCCCCAGGGTGTTGCTCATTATGGGCGGCGTAAGGGGGATCTAGGATGGGGACCGTGTATTGGATACCAGGCAGCTTATACAAAGTATTCCACCTTACAGCCCGAGGTATGGACCGACAGGCCAGAGGTACAAGATGCAAGGATGATGGATGATTATGCATAGTATTTTCATACGCATCCATTTCCGCGGTTTATAGTGCCAGATGAGCCTCAGGCGATTGGGGTAGCACCACAACCAGGAGCTGGGATACAGGGAGATGTGGCTAGTGGGGAGCAGGCTATGGGTGGAGGAGAGGAGGAGGGAGAAGAGAGTGAGGAGAGCAGAGATGGAGGGGAGGAGGACAGCTCGGATGATGGGGATGATGGGGATGATGGGGATGAGGAGAGGCAAGAGAGGTTGGACAGTCTAGGCAGAGCACAGATTCTTCGGCAAGCCAGATCTGGTGTCAAACCTTGAACAGTGATTCGGGTGTCATCCTCTTCTCAGCAGGCACAGATAGATGCCTTGTAGGGCCATGTGCAAAATTTTTAGGGACATCAGGCATAGCTGCAGAGCCAGCTAGCTTAGGCTCAGAGTATCATAGTGCAGTTACAGGCACAGCTTGCACAGGCCCAGATACAGGCACAGGTATAGGCACAGGCATAGGCACAGGCATAGGTATAGGTACAGATGCCCGCCCCTGATTCTCAGGTGGTACAGTTAGTAGCAAAGAGGGATTCTCTTAGACGACGGGCACTGGAGGTCGAGGGCGTGGCTCAGAGGCTTATGGGTACCGTAGAGAGTACCTCATTATGGGAGGCCATTGCAGAGGGATTTGAGGCAGCCAGAGAGGCTGAGTATTACAGAGTTTGATATGAGGAGCTATGCCCTCCTGAGCGGTGAGAGCCTTATCCCTGGTCACATAGTAGGACCAGGACCTATTCACAGACATCGACACATGGTAGAGAGGTTACAGGGCCTCGACGGGATCCTAATGCAAGTACGAGTGGCAGACCGCCTCCTTCCAGACCAGCTCCTTCAGGGGCATCCACCAGCTAGTGATTTAGGACCGATTGATTATGTATATGGAGTTTTGATCATATCTTATGTATTATGTTTTGAACCCTTTAGCTTCATTGGACATTTGACACTTGTATTATTTTGATGAGCGATGATATGCAAGGGCGATGTTTTTGATGATGATATGTTTATGCATTTATGATGTGATATGAGAATGGTAATGATAACAATAATGGTAAATGATAGTGATGGAATGATAATGAATAATAAATGATATGGTAATGATAAAATTGATAAAGATAATGATGAAAATGAAAGAATATGATAATGAAAATGATGAGGATAATGGTAAAATGAAAATGATAAGGATAAAGTGATAATGATATATGAGAATGATGAAAATGGTAATGAACGAGATGAATGGAAAATGGGAATGATAATGATAACAATAAAGGATAAATGATATATGATAAAAATGATAATGAGAATGATAATGATAATGATAAAGGGTAAATGATAAAAATGATAATGAATGAATGGCAAGTGAGAATGATAATGATAACAATAAAGGATAAATGATAATGATAAAAATGAATGAATGAGAAATGAGAATGATAATGAATGATAATGGATGATGAAATATAAATGATAAAATGATAATGAAGGATAAATGATGAGGATGAAAAGAGAATAAATGAGATGTCCAAATGTCCTCCACAAAGAGTTCAAAACTACATGACAACCGTTAATGCCTTCATTCATCCTTTCAAAACACTGATGTGAATCCAATATGCAGATATGTGCAATGATCTAACAAATATGCAACTAAATGAAACTAACCAGTTTGTTGAGCCTGTTATAAGCCTTCTTGAATCATCATAGAGCATTTTAAAATGTTGGAAGTATGTACAAGCATCAGAGGGGAAGTTAGCACCAATGATGACCAGAGTACAACTTTCATGATTTTTGATATAGCAAGCGAACACAAGCATCGAGGTATAATTGATCCGAGATGACCTGAGCATTTCTTACATAAATAGACAAAGATTAACCACCTTTCTGATGCAAATTTGCAACTGTCATCAATGATATTGCTTTGGTCGTCATGTCCTGTGACATATTTGCATCAGATTGACCGTTAATCTCAAGACAACAAACAAAAAAATCATTCTCGTTCCTTGCCACTCTAGTTTAGTACATCATCGAGTGTGCTCTAGAGTAATGATATCAAAAATCAAAAAACTATTTGTCAAACATGTAATACTGTTATGTCATACATTATTCAGATTTTTGGATCATCCAATAGACAATGATATGGTATCTGCTGAAAATTTGTTTCATGATAAGGCTCAGTGATCGGATAAAATTGTGGCATGAGTTTGTTGTTTGTTCTTATGATCAAATCCTATGACAAGGTTCAACTGTCTTAGTATGCTTTGAAAGTTAAGTGCCCCCAATTGAGTTTTTTCCCCATTTATTGACACAACCGATGAAAAGAAATGTACAACAATCAAGCCATGGTAAGACGTGTTATCACTCTAGGAAAAATGACGGCAGGATGATGCGATTATAACCCTAAGATGCAGAAAAGGATGTGAAAAAAAAGGAAAGCTAAAAAGCCAAAGTGCAAAATAGGAACTAATAGATGGAGAGGTACAGATAGCGTCTGTTTTCCAGATTTTCACTTTCTGTATTTATTGCATTTTTCTGATTTCTTTTTTATTTTTTTTGTATTTTTCTGTCAATAGACTGCCTGTTTGCCAGGTTTTCACCCTATGACATTTTTTTATTTTTTTGTATTTTTCTGTTTATGACATTTTTTATTTATTTTTGTATTTTTTGTTTTTGAATTTTTTCGGACTTTTTCTGTTGTTTTTGTATTTCTTTAGGACTTTTTCTGCTGTTTTTGGATTTTTTTCAGGACTTTTTCTGCTTCTTTTGGATTTCTTCAGGACTTTTTCTGCTGTTTTTGGATTTCTTTAGGACTTTTTCTGCTGCTTTTTGGATTTTTTTTAGGACTTTTTCTGCTGTTTTTAGATTTTTTTAGGACTTTTTTTGCTGTTTTTGGATTTCTTCAGGACTTTTTGTGACTTAAACATAATATTTCTTAAGATGCATACTATTGATGGGTTCATCAAACAGGTCTCCTTCTGGCGTTGATAACTTGTATGCTCCCAAACCATAGACTGCAATAACCACGTAAGGGCCTAGGCAATTTGGTTCAAACTTTCCTTTCTTTTCCCTATCTTGTTGATTTCGTGGATTTTCTTTTAGGACTAGATCCCCTACCTAAAAGGTACGTGGCTTTAGTTTGTGATTATAGCTGTGAGACATCATCTGTTGGTATGCTTTCAAATGGTCAGCTGCTCTCTGTCTCTTTTCATCTAAGAGTTCTAACTCTTGTAGGCGGGAGACTCTGTATTCATCATCTGTTATGAGACCTTTCAGTGATACTCTTAGTGATGGTATTTCAACCTCTAAAGGCAATATGGCTTCTGCTCCATAGACAAGTGCAAAGGGTCTTGCTCCTGTTGGCGTGCGGATACTAGTTCTGTAAGCCCACAAGGCAAGATTGAGTTGAACATGCCAATCTTTTCTTGAATCATTTACGGTCTTCTTCAAAATCTTTAGTATAGTCTTGTTTGAGGCCTCTGCTTGGCCATTCCCTTGTGGATAGTAAGGCGTTGAATATCTGTGTTGAATATGGAATCTTTCACAAAGTTCATCAACATCCTGATTCTTGAAAGGTCGACCATTATCTGTAATAATAGCATTAAGAATACCATATCGACAAATAATGTAGTTGAGTATGAAGGATGAAATCTATTTTCCAGTGACTTTAGAGAGAGGTACTGCCTCAATCCACTTAGTGAAATATTCTATCACCGTGATGATGAACTTATGCCCATTTGAGGATGAAGGATGAATTTTCTCTACTAGATCTAACCCCCATTGAGAAAATGGCTAGGTTGTTGTGAATGAGTGAAGTTCTTGTGCAGGAGCATGAATAAGATTCCCATGAATCTGACATTTTGAGCAAGTTTTAACAAAAGTGAATGATTCCCTCTCCATTGTAGGCCAGTAGTAACCCATTCTAATCAATTTCTTAGATAAGGTTAGTCCACTCGAATTAGTACCACAAATGCCCCCATGAACTTCTTGTAAAGCTTTGTTGGATTCGTCACATTCAAGACATCGAATTAAAGTACCATCAAGACCATGGCGATAAAGGGTATCAGCGATAAGGGTATATCGAGAGGATTGTCGGATAAAGTTACGTTTTTGGTTGTGGGATAAGTTAGGTGGTAAAGTGTCATCTTTTAGGTAGGCATAAATCTTACCATACCAGGGTGAATCGGATCCTACTAGGTGGCAGATAATTTGGCTTTCAGGTGTGTCATAGGCAGGTGTAAATAATTGTTCTACTAGAAATTCATAGCGAGTCTATTTTTCTAGGAGTTGTATCAATGAGGTGATCGTAGCCATAGCGTCAGCTGCTTTGTTATCAATCCTTGGAATTTGTGTGAACTGAATGCTTACAAAATATTTCTTGAAGTCATTGACCATCTTCTTATATGGCAACAATTTGTCATCTTTAGTCTGATAGTCATCATTGATTTGGTTAATGACTAACTATGAGTCACCATAAACTTGTAGCTCGGTAATTCTCCATTCCAATGCTATTTTTAGTCCAGTGATTAGTGATTCATATTCGGCCATGTTATTGGTGCATGGAAACATTAGCCTATATGACTAAGGAATGGTATGTCCTTGAGGGGTGACAAAGAGAATGCCTACCCCTGATCCATGTTGAGTAAAAGAACCATCGAAGTATAAGGACCATAGTTGCTTAGAGTCTGCCATGAAAACATTAGCATCTGGAAACTCAATGTGTAAGGGGTGCTCAGTTTGTAGAGAAGCGTTTACTAGTTGATCAGCAATAACTTGTCCTTTGATTGCTTTGCGATCAATGTAGTGGATGTCAAATTCACTCAAAATCATGACCCATTTTGCTAACCTTCCTGTTAGTGATGCTTTACTTAGTAGATACTTGAGTGGATCAATTTTTGAAACAAGATTGATTGTATGAGTTAGCATGTAATGTCAGAATTTCTATGAAGCAAAGACTACTGCTAAACAAGCCTTCTCAATGAAAGTGTATTTAAGTTCATGACTAGTTAGTGTTCTGCTGATGTAATAGATTGCACGTTCTTTCCCTTCATGGTCTTCTTGTGCTAATAATGCCCCCAAGGATGTCTCGGTTGCAGCAATATATAGGATCAATGGTTTGTCTGGATTTGGTGGTACGAGAACTGGTGGGTTCATCAGGTACTACTTGATTTGTTGAAATGCCATTTCGCATTTGTCATCCCATCTAAAAGAAACATTCTTATGCATAAGGTGTGTAAATGGTAGACTTTTGTCGGCCAATTGCGTAATGAATCTTCTGATGGACTGAAGTTGTCCTTGTAATGATCTCAATTGACTAATGTTCTTTGGGGGAGGCATCTCCATGATTTCTTGAATTTTAGCAGGATCTACTTCAATTCCCTTTTCTGAAACAATATAACCAAAAAGTTTTCCCGATGTGACCCCAAAAACACATTTCTTAGGATTTAGGCGAACTTTGAATTTTTCCAATCTAGTAAATATTTTTGACAGTATCTCCAAATGTCCTTCTCTAGTATATGATTTTTCTAATATGTCATCTACATAATCTTCCATGAATGTGTGCATCATGTCATGAAAGATCGTAGTCATAGCTCTTTGATAAGTAGCTCCAGCATTCTTTAGACTGAAAGGCATGAAATTCCAACAGTATGTTCCCCACGGACAAGTGAAAGCTGTTTTCTCTTGGTCTTCTAGTGCAATCTTGATTTGGTTGTAACTAGAGAAACCATCCATTAATGAATACATGGCATGGCCAGCTATCAAATCAACTATAGTGTTGATGCTTGGAAGCAGAAAGTCATCCTTTGGGCAAGCTTTGTTAAGATCTCTAAAATCAGTGCATACTCTTACGCGTTTGTCTGGCTTTGCTACTGGTACAATATTGGAGATCCATTCTGCATAGGCAATTGATCTTATAAAGCCTGCATCGAGGAGCTTCTTAAGTTCTTCCTTAACTAGTAGTGCTACATGAGGATTCATCTTTCTAAGTTTTTGTTTTACTGGTTTAGCTCCTAGTTTGATAGAAAAATGATGCATTATGAGATTAGGGTCAAGACCTGGCATGTCTGCATATGACCAAGCAAAATTAACTTGATTTTCTTTGAGAAAATTCATGAACTCTGGGATTTCTTTATCTATCATTGATTCAGCTAGCTGTAGAATCCTTGGATTATCTGTAGTTGCAATATTTATTTCCTTTGTAGGCTCGATCAAGATGGGCGATCGCTCATGATAGTGCTCTGGGAGAGTGTCAAGTTTCCCATCAGCTGGTGCCTTGAAAAGGTTTTCACCATTTGATACGCTCTTTATTTTATCTTTTGTTTGATCTAGTACTGCCAGATTCTAGTTTTCACCACTAGATCATTTTTCTTTATTTTCATTTTTGTAGCTAGGAGACTTGACACTCTCTTGATTAAAGACTTCATACCAAAAATTGCTAGTGAAACAATCATTTACATCATCTACGAAAAGGAAGTTTATGATAGTTTCGTCATTTGGGAAAATAGGTATATCAATAGGTTCTGTTAGATCCCAGTCAATGAGATAAGGATGGATTAAAGGTAACAAGTCATTTGGTTGCATGAAATCGGTGATGGTTAAGGTCAAGAAAGAGTTATCAGTAGGATCCGAGGTATGAGGTAGGTCAATGATGGTAGTATTCTCTTGATAGTCATGTTCGTTAAAATCTGACTCAATATCACTAGACTCATAGTTGCGTTGTGGTTCAGATTCTTGTGGTTGGGACCCTGAACCTTCTCCTTTGATTAAAGTGGGCATATACTTGTGTATGACATCTACCTCTTTGTCTCTCCAAAATTCATCATCATGGATGATATCCCATTCATATTCAGCAAAATCTGTAGCAAAGTTATTTTCTATGAAATTCAAGATTGATGCCAAACATGTCTCTTTCTTATTGAAACCTTCTTGTAGTGTAAAAACATTACCTTGTGATTGTTTGGATGGGGTAGCATCATAGCCTAGTCTAGTTTTATCATATGCCGCAAGCCCTGGGAGATGGATAGGCTCAACTACGCCTTCTTTTATTTTTCCAAGAGGACCATTGTCATATCCCATCTTTTGCATGATGGAATAACCTTTCCCATATCTATCAGTTGGTAAGGTGACATTTAGAACTGTTTCTTCCTCATCCTTATAGAGCCAATCCAAAATTGTTGTATCCTCAGGATCTCCCATGGGGAATTTTTCTTTGATAAACTGTCCATTAAACTTGGTAGTTGGCTCTATTTGTATTTGTGCTGATGTTGATGCTACTGATATCTATTGTTGTGCAATAGAAGGTTTCCCCTGTGATCGAGGAGATATAGGTAGATTAGCAAGACAGAGAGAATATTCCCCAACTCTGCTTTCCTTAAACTATAGTTTCCTGTCAAAGCTTTTAGCTAATTGACTGATTTGTGTATCATGCTTAGGAGAAGTATTAGTAAGTGCTTCTCGATTGTTTGGAACCAAAGTATCCTCATGAGCTTTGACATTGGTAAAAGTTTGGGTGTTTAAATTATCAGCTGGTATAGTGATTTCCTGTCTGTCATATGGAAACTTAAGACATTGATGGTAAGTGGACGAAACAACTTGCATTTCATGAATCCAAGGATGACCCAACAAGATGTTGTATGCAAGATCCCGGTCTAAAACTTGACAAAAGGTATTTTTGATAACAGGTCCCACTCTGATTGGTAACATGATTAGACCTTTAGATGTTCTTTCCTCATCATCATAGGCTTTTATGGTAATCTTCCTTCTAGGATCAATGGAGTCTTTTGCAAATCCCAAAGCTTGAACCACCTTCAAGGTACATATATTTAAACCAACCCCTCCATCTATTAGGACATGTTTAACACAAAATTTATGGATCATGACCTCTAAGTATAGTGACGAATTGTGGGGATGAGTCATGGAAACGTCATCTTTGTCTGAAAAAGAAAGACATGTAGGTGAGGAAAAATTTCCTACCATGGCTTGAAATCGATTCACATCCAAATCCGTGGATACAGTTGTTTCAAAAAGGGCTTTGTCTAAAATTTCCTTATGTGCAGGAGAAATCTTCAGAAGCTCTAAAATGGAAATTTGGGCCGGAGTCTTTTGAAGTTGGTTAACTAGATCGTATTGATGTTGAGGGAAGGTCTCTGTTGATTTCGAAGAGGTACCCTTCAAGACAACTTTAGCTTGTGCCCTCGTTGTGACATTAACTTGTCCATTGTCTACTTTCTCTTTGATTTTTATAACGTTGACTCGCTCATCATCCGTATAGAGGTGATGGATTACATTGTCATCAATTCAGTTCACATTTTTGTCAGAAGACTCTCCCTTTTGATAATTCGGTAAAGGGTTGCGAAATGCTTGGTGATCTTCATTGGATTTTTGTTGTCCTTCTACTGTGATAATGCCTTTGTCAATTAGGTCTTGAATAGCATGCTTCAAAGCTTGATAGTTATTTGTACGATGACCTCTACACCTATGCTAGTCACAACAATAAGCTTCATTCCATGATGGAAGTTTTACACTCAGTTCATAATTGCGTTGAGGTGGTAACGTAAGGACATTCTTTTCCATAACCTCTTTGAAAGCTAATTCCAAGGATTGTCCTAGTGGAGTGAAATTTCTTCTATTGGAGAAGAATGAAAAGCGTTGTGGGTTCATGTTTGAAGTATTCCCTAAGGTGTTGTTATTGTTTCCCCGGTAGTTTTGGTTGTTGACAATCCCCTAATTGTTGTTCATTGGAGGGGGATGATTGTTTCCTGGATTCGCGACTAAATTGACATTGTTGTAATTATTGTTATGAGTAGTATTTGGAGTGTTCAGAACAAATGGCCTAGTCGTGATATGATTTTCATCTACAACACCATTGTTTACAATGTTTTTGCTGTGGGTCCAAAATTTAGACTTGTCTTGATTGTTGTAATGGCTAGATGAGCTAGGATTGTCCCTGTCAAGTTTTATTGTCCATCTTTTGACCAAAGCACTTTCAATGGTGATGTCATCTTCAATCAATTTCTCAAAGGAGGGTGGACAATGTAGATTTAAGCGATAGCTCATTTCTAAATTTAGGCTGTTGATGAAAGTAACCATTTTCTCCTTTTGTTGGAATATGTCATGGGTACCTAGAGAACATTCTTCTCCATCTTTGAAGAAAGGTAGTGAAAGGTTCCCCAGGTTTTTGTACAACTTTACAAAGATCAATCATGGTGATTTGGTGTTGGATGTTGTAGGCATATTGTGTTATGAATAAATTGATCAATTCCTCAAATGTTTGAACAAGAGGTGTAATCTTAGATAACCATTCCATAGAGTTAACTCCAAGGCTCCGAGGGAATAATCGCAATAAATAAGTATCCTCATGGGAAAATTCCAATGTCATGTTTTGAAAGTCTCTAACGTGGTCAATTGGATCCGATTTCCCATTATAACGATCAAATTTGGGAATTTCACAATGTTTAGGAAATGGGATCATGTTGAGACTTCTATCAAAAGGATAAGGACATATGTCATCAAGAGTGTATTTCTTTGTTGTGGTCCCCCTTGTAATTCTTTGACTTGTCCTTGGAGTGCTTTAAACTGTTGTGTAAGAATAGCAAAATCAGATGGGGATGTTTCTTCTTCTTTTCTCTTTAATTTCTCAGTATCAAAATTCTTAGGCAGTTTAGCTCCTTGATCAGCTAAGAAGAGAAAATACTTTTCTTTGTCACGTTGTAGAATCTTTTCAAGGGCTTTAAGAAACTTGGAGTCTTGTTCAGCCTCTCTAATATGAAGTTCTTGCTCATCATCACTATCCACGGGAGTTTTGTTCATGTCCTTGTTCTTATGAAATGGATTTTCCTCTCTATCAGCCATACTGTCGTCACTAAAAAGAGGATTACGACTCACACTAAAAAGAGGACTATTACGTTCACCTTCTTCTTGAATGTTGTGGGTGGGATTTTCTTGTTGAGATGTTTCTCCTAGTTTTTTGTGTTGAGATCGTGTAAAAACAAGCATATGTAAGAAATCTTAGGATATGATCGAAGGTCACTGAAGAATTTGACTAGGATGCATTGAATATTCAATTGAAGGTTGTGGTATATTCTCAAACTCAAGAGGTTGATTAAGATTGTGATGTTGAGATAACACTAATCTTTGATAGTAAGCTTGGGTAGCCAGAGGTTCTACAGCGTAATCGTCAATGAATCCTCTAATGTAGTTTTGGTATCTATGGAGAAATGTGCGATAATGGAGCAAGACGTCTCGACTCTTATACAAGAATTCTCTGCGGTCTAAAGTCCTTTTGTAGCGTAAGTTCATTCTGGGCTTCTTGATCCTATTAAAGACTGATTTCTTGGTGAACTTGGTTGATTTCCACTTTCTCAACATGGGAGAAAAATATCAAAAATTCTGGTCTGTGTAAAAATTTTGACAAAAACCTAAAAGTGCTATTATGTTTCCTAAATGCGCTACAGAAATAGGTATATGCGCTGGAGAAAG
The DNA here is from genome assembly GCA_007258455.2 of Sequoia sempervirens. NCBI lineage: Eukaryota > Viridiplantae > Streptophyta > Pinopsida > Cupressales > Cupressaceae > Sequoia > Sequoia sempervirens. The sequence continues at coordinate 296,278,549 of VDFB02000003.1, forward strand.
AATCAAATGCGCTGCAGAATACCTTGAATGTGCAGAAACAGAGCACAGATGTGCTAAAATAGTTTTCCTAAATGTGCTAAAAGATGACTCAGATGTGCTGAAACAGCCAGTGGATGCGCTAGAACAAAATTTATATGCGCTGCAGTTTTTTTCTAGATGCGCTAAAATAATTTTTCTAAAGACAGTTTTTGACCGGTTTTGAAAATTCAGCTGAAGTTTTTCATGTTTTTCTTGGATGATCCTTTATCTAAATTAATGTTCTTAAAAACACAGCAAACATTCTGATTTAAGTTGATCGTAACCAAGCACAGAATAAGACAAGCACAACCTAGGTTAGGCCAGGACAATATTCGCTAGATTCTACGTAACAGCATATCTGTAGTGTGTGAATTCAGAAGCTTGGCTGCACGGGCTCCCCCTTACAGTGCACTCTCTTCTCAGGCCAACCAAGCTTCCAATCCCCATGAAACTCCCATGGCAAGCTGATCACCTCTACTACAAACTGTGAAAGTGTGGATGCCTTCACACCGACCGGTGTTGCGCTAGCAAATAGAAGGATTTTGGCTTACTACACAAGAGTTTTTAGTTCAGGACCCTCGTTTGAGTGGCCATACATGGGGCAAGAGATTAATCACTATTAAGGTGGCACTCCAGCCTGAAGAGGTTAAGCTCAACAGGGTTTAAGGGAGTACTACTCCATCTGTATGACACATCCACACAAGCAACCTTAGGTTTTCCCTTAAGATTTACATTTATATACCAGTTGGGGGTAGCTTGGACTTAGCTCCATTGCCAGTTTGAGTTACGTTGGGGTGATGAAATCCCCAGGCAGGCCCAATTTCTAGAGTTAATAATTGTTTCTCTTACACCCAGGATCGCACAAGTGTGCAAGGGGAGAGGATACTTCGATTATCAAGTCAGGGTTACATAGGGAAAAATGGGTCTAGTTTTCTGATCACCTAGTTTGCACAGGGTGAGAGCATAATCACCTACCACTTTCAAACATAGTCAATAAGAGTAGACAGATTCTTTTTAGGTGCACCAAAATCAAAAATGATTTAATCTAAGTGAAGATTTTGTTTCACAACAGACATGGGGTTCATTTTAACTGCATGATAAAGGTGTGGTGGCTACCCTAGATTAATTCATTTTAAATCTAGCAAGAAAGAAAGAAATTTTGTTTGCAGAAGGTGTCAAACTCAGAATCTTTGTTACAATCCAAATGCGCAACTCTGTCACTCAAATGCGCTAAAACAGAACCCAGGTGCACAACTCTGCTACTCAGATGTGCGAAAATAGAACCTATATGCACTATAACAGAACCTAAACGCGCAATAACAAAAATCTATATGCGTAATAACAGAATCTAGGTGCGCAACTCTGCTACCTAGATGCGCTAAAATAGAACCTATATGCGCTAATCTAAATGCAATTTTAAAAAAAAAAAAAATTTGAAACATATTTGAATGCGCTAAATGATGTCCTAAATGCGGTAAATAAACTCCTATATGCTATTCAGAAATTCCTATATGCGCCACTCTGTTTCCCAGATGCACTGCAGAAATGCTCAGATGTGCCGAAACAGTCTTTAGATGCGCCAAAATTCCTACAAAAAGAAAAAAAATTGGATCTCCTAAATGCGCTGTCTAATATCAGAAAACTTGCAATAAACCTGCAAGAAAACCTGTAAGAAAGAAATCTAAAATGGGGGCATAGGCCCCACGGTGGGTGCCATTTAATGTGTGATTAAAAAATAACATGCGTAAATGAATTTGAAATAAATATTCAAACACACCAATAGGACATTATATCAAAACAAAATATAAAAAGTAAAGAAATACAAACTCAGTATTCTGTTTCCATTGTTGTCCTATTGTCCTCTATCTTCAGTGTTTTTGTCGATTCTAGCTTTTGCTCTCAGATTTGTAGGCTCGGCTCAACAAAATGTCTTCCTAAAGAACAAGATTTAAATTTGATGTATGATGCAAGATTAAACTATGATAATGAATTGAACTAATAAGCTTGAAGTAAACATGATGCTATGACAAATGAATACTAAATGAATTAAATGCATGAACTCTAATTAATTTCCTATTACCAATGCTTGGATTCACACAGGTATTTATAGAGTTTTTCGAATGATTTTGATTGGCTGTCTTGATTGACGGTTGTGATAATTTCTGGCAGATCGAATGGCTGAAGAAGGATGAAACTAAAGAGAAAATAGAAGAAAACCTAAAAACAAGATTTTTTCCATTTTACGAAAGAGAAGAAGATAAGAAGATAAGAAATCATCTTTCTTTCTTTAAAAGAATAAAAGAAAGATTTAAAAGCTAATAAATAATGAAATTTAAAATTCAATTATTTATTTGTGGATGAAATTCAGCTTTTTCTTAATTAAATGAAATATTTAACTAAGCTTTTAAAGCAGAAGAAAGTTTGTGATAAGAAGAAAGCTTTAATCAGGATTTTTGAAAAAAGTAGAAGATCTCATAATTAAATAAAATATTTAATTATGATATGAGAAGAAAACAGAAGATAATAAAATATCTAGTTGTGATTTAGAAAGAAAGCATAAGATCCTTTAATTAAATAAGATTTATTTAATTAAATCACATTTATGAAATTAATTAAATGAAATATTTAATTAATTAGAAGAAAAATTAAAATAGAAGAAAGAGAGATATTTAAACTTAATTAAATCAAAAGATTTAATTTAAATTCAAACAGTGATAATTAATTTAAATAAATAAAAATGTATTTATTTAATTAATTAAGTGGACATATGAAAATAATTAAATAAAATAAATTTATTTAATTATGTAGGAAGAATAAGATGAATGAACAATATAATTAAATTAATTAAATTTAATCATATGTAGAGGATTTTAGAAAACTAATTAAATAATAAATATTTAATTAATTGCCAGGATTATAGACATGACCATTTTTATGCATATACATTTACTTTCCACCCCCTTTGAGGAATCTAAGGCAAAAGAGATCCTTATGTTACATGTTGCACCTATTGATCTCACAGTAGAGTCCAGTGGACTTGAAGCTCTAGTGGAACTAGTTGGAAATAATGATAATCTTGAAGATAATCAACTCAATTTGCTAGATAATTTTCAAGAATTCATTCAGAAGTGCATTGAAGATTAGGTTCAGTTGGGTAGAGGAATGAATTTTGGAAAAATACTCTTTCCAAATTGTTGTAGTGTTCATAATTCCTCCCATTTAGAATTGGACTATTACTTGTGCCAAGTTGTAGTGGAACAAATACAGAAGTGTATCAACCCCACTCTAGCAATCAGAATTAATATCCAGAATTTCCAAGAGGATCCTAAAGGAAAAAAACTAATGCTTTCTAGAGAACCTTTTAGTAGCAAAAGTGTAAGAGATACAACAAAGAAGTTTGCAGTTGCTGGTTGTTAGACTTTAAGATTTGATGGATCCAAATCAAAGCAAGGAGCTAGGGAAAGATTTGAGCTAATAAGTCCAAGAGGTAAGACATTCTTTGTTTCTCATAGACTTCAATTTCATTTTACGAATAATGTAGCAGAATATGAGGCTTTGGTCCATGGGCTGTTAATGGCACTAAAGAAAAAGGTCAAGATTTTTGTAAGTTTTTGGGGATTCTGAGTTAATGGTTAAGCAAGTTAGGAGACAGTACTCTTGTCATGACAGAAGAATGACCAATTATAGACATAGAGTATGGGACCTTATTGAAGGATTTGATGCCTTCAACATTTAGTTGGTACCATGCAATAAAAACCAAATGGCTGACTCTCTTGCTCAGGCAGCCAATACATTGCAATCTCTGTCTCTTTCTGGATTGAAGAAGTTTACGGTGGAACTGACCCCAGTACCTTCAATACTTGACAAATTTACTAATTTCCAGGTATTTGAAGATGATAAGCACATTTTGGATTTTATCACAAGCTGAGATGTTTTTGTTTCTCAAATTATTGATGAAACTGAACTCCAAGAAGCAGAAATGGATTTGGAAGGGGTAATTAATGTAAAGACCAATACTATTCCCAAAGGAATGGTGCAATTAGAAAGCCTTTTTGATCTGGATAAGGTTAGAGATCAAGAATAGGATGCCAAGAAAGAGTCCATCAGTGGACAAAGTGAAAAGTATAATATGGGAACCCAGGAGGATGCTAGGAATGTCTTCATTGGTAAAGTATGTACTCCAGAAGAGAGGAAAGGCATAATCGATGCATTACATACATATCAAGATGTGATAGCCTGGAGTTATGAAAACTTGAAGACCTATGACACATCAATTATAACTCACACTATCCTTCTCAATCCAAGAGTAAAACCATTTAGGCAGAGGTAGAGGCCAATCAATGCTCTACTGGAACTAGTAATTCAAAAGGAAGTGCAAAAGGTGCTATTTTCTAGAATCATATTTCCAGTTAGACATTCAACCTAGGTTGCAAACTTGGTTCCTGTAAGAAAAAAGAATGGTGAAATCAGACTTTGTGTGGATTTTAGGAACCTCAACAGAGCATCAGAAAAGGGTAATTATCCAGTACCCTTACTAGATGAAGTACTTCAGATTGTCAATGGATCTAAGATGATGTCTTTCTTGGATGGCTACTTGGGATACAATCAGATTATGGTGCAATATGAGGACAGACATAAAACTACTTTCACCACCAAGTGGGGCACCTTTTCCTGTAGGAGAATGCCCTTCAATTTGATTAATGTTGGAGCCAAATTTTAGAGAGCCATGGACATTTCTTTTAAAGATATAATTGGTAAATGCATAATCATTTATATGGATGATCTGACAATCTTTTCCAAGAAGAGAGGTGATCATATCACAAATTTGTGCAAAGTGTTTTAGAAGTGTAGGAAATTTGGTATATCTCTCAATCCAAAGAAATGCATCTTTGGAGTTACAGAGAGAAAATTACTAGGGAATGTTATCTCTGAGAAAGAAATTTCCATTGATCTAGAACGAGTGGAAGCTATACTCAAGATCCAACCACTTGCTAGCAAGAAAGAAATGAAATAATTCTTTTGTAAAATCAACTTTGTAAGGAAGTTCATCACTAGATTTGTAGAAATATTCAAGCCATTGAATGCAATGTTGAAGAAGGAAGCCAAATTTGAATGGAGTGCAAAAGCTAAGGAAGCATTTGCAGAGATAAAAAGGGCTATTGTTGAAGCTCTGGTTTTGGTGAGTCCATATTATGCTAAGCCATTCTATATATATTCGTTTGCTTCTTATCACTCCTGTGATGCTATGTTGACTCAAAAATCTGACCAAGGAAATGAACATCCCATAGAATTTATGAGTGCACCATTGAAAGATGCAGAACTAAGCTACCCAAGTGTGGAGAAGTAGGCTTATGCCTTAGTCAGAGCTATGAAGAAATTTAGACATTATATCCTTAAAACAAGGTCTTTGCAATAGTTCCAGATCCTATCATCAAGTTGTTGTTGATGCAGAATGAGCTAGGAGAGTGCAGAGCTAAGTGGGTAACTATGTTACAAGAATACAACATTCAGATTCAAACCATAAAGTTGGTAAGAGGGAAAGGACTTACAAGGACAATGGCAAAAATAGGCCCTGATCTTGCAGCCCAGCATTACAATCTAGAAGATGTTTCTCCTAGGGAATGGTATGATGATATTGTTCACTATCTCCTTACTCAAAGATTTCCTGACCATCTTAATGCAGTACAAAGAAGGGAATTGTGTTTGAACAGTGACAGTTTCATGCTGAAGGGAGTTGTTCTATATAAGAAAAATCATGATGGTGTTTACTTAAGGTGCCTAGGAAAAGCAGAATCTGAAAGGGTAATGTTGGAATTTCAAGACAGATATGGTATAGGAAATGGATCTGCACCTTCTACAAAAAATCAAATTTTGAGAGCTAGATATTATTGGCCCACACTCTTCAAAGACACACACAACCATGTCAGAACTTGTCATGTGTGTCAGACTGCAGCAACTAGAGAGAAGTATGCAACACTCCCACTTCAACCAGTCTTTGAGGTAAAACCTTTTGCATAGTGGGGAATGGACTTCATAGGTCTAATCAATCCGCCTTCCTCTACAGGTCACAGGTATATTCTTACTATTACTGATTATTTCACAAGATGGACTAAGGCCCTTGCTTGCAAGCAATGTACTTCTAAGGTGGTAATCAATTTCATCGAATCAGGTATTATTAATCATTTTGGATGTCCTATGTCTTTGGTTTGTGATAATGGTATTGCATTTGTATCATTGAAATTCTCTAATTGGGCCTTTGATCATGGAATTATAATTAAGTTTTCATCCAATTATTACCCTTAGGGTAATGGTTTGGCTGAGTCTTCTAATAAAAATCTTCTGATTGTTATTCACAAGCTGTTAGAAAGAAATCCTAAGGATTGGCACACCCAGCTCAGATTTTCTCTCTAGGAAGATTGTACAAGACACAAGAATTCCATAGGAATATCCCCTTACCACCTAGTTTATGGGTTAGAACCTATGTTTCCTATTCATTGAAAAATCCCCACCTTACAGTTCATTAATGAATATTATGATGAGGGGGATAAACGTGAAGCCAGACTTGCTGAGTTGTTAAACCTTGAGGAAAAAAGAGACGAAGCCCTAGAAAACTTTGCCAAACATCAGGGGGTAGTCAAAAGGTGGTTTGATAGAAGAGCCAAGGTAAAATCCTTTTGAATCTCTAACTTGGTTCTCTACTGGGATAAAGCCCATGACTGTAAGGGGGAGCATGGTAAATTTGACAGACTTTGGCTTGGCCCTTACTAGATCTTAGAGATTCTAGGAGATAATGCTTTTCGCTTGTGAACTCTCACTGGGGAGGATATCCCACTGCCTGTCAATGGGTAGTACTTAAAGCATTATTTCCAATCTTGAGTTGTTTTCAACTCTTCTCCTATACATAGTTAGATTAGGTTTTCCTTTCTATTTTTCTTTGCTTTGGTTAGATTAGGTTTCCCTTTTTGCTTTGGTTAGTATAGGTTTGCTTTTGGTTTGGTGTGTTTTGCTTTGCTCTTGCTTTGGAGGTCTTCTTGTTTTCTTCAGAATGTGTTGCACCTGCATGGAAAATATGCTTTTATTTGGGACTATTCTAAGTATTTCATTGATGAACTTTAATCATGTGTCTTGAATGGATGGTTGAGGTATTTGTTATCATCAAGCAGTCTAAATGTTTGATTTAGGGAAGATGGGTCACTAGTTTGATTTGAATTTGAAGTATTCTAAAATATTATATCTTTCATACATCTTAAGAATCTTGAAGTTGCGGTAGGGTCCTTGTGAGGTCTTGTCAAGTGAAAAATCTTATTTTTGCTTCAGTGCCACTATGGTTCTCAGTCCTGAGTGTGAACTTCATTGTTCACAGGTTGAAATGAAAAGTGAAAAAGAAAAGAAATATCAAAAGAAGAAAAGAGTAAATATTGAAAATCAAATGCATTCAACTTATTAGATGTATCTAAATATCTCTATCGAGGCTATAGACACCTGGTTGGCAATAGAACTATGTTTGAGAGAGTTATAGTGATAACCTCGTTGGGGCTATAGACATCTGACTGGCAGTGAGGCTCTATCCAGGTTGCTTTTGGAGTTAGAATCTTTACATAGCCTAACCTGATTAAACTTAGTTTCTGTAGTAGCTCAAGGAGGGAAATGAACTCATGTGCACACACTTGGATTTTTAGTTTATGGAAGGTTTAGTCCACTTTTGGTTCTGACTTTTTAATTCTACATTTTGATTTCTTTTTCTGATAGGGAGATCAAAACCAAAGATTTTGGGTTCATGATTCTTGTTCATCATCAAATGCTTTGGAGCATTTTCCCAACAGAGTCGCCATTTGTTGTGTAGTTTTTGCACACATGCCCCACTGAAAGTAGGGACCCTCTTTCACTTTCACTTTTGGTTTTTGGCCCTTTCATTTTGAGGATTTACCTTACCTTGGCATAAGCTTAAAATCTTTATCTTACTTGCCTAAGTGATTCCCCTAAGTTGCACTTTGAAAATCTAAGTTTTGAACGAAGTTCATTTTTTTACCCGAATTCGGGATTTTTCGCTCCATCTGGATTTTCCTGGATTTCATTCAAAGTCTGGAAAAGCAAATTAACACTGCAATTTGGGAAATCTGGGACTTCACGGAATTCCACCTGGACCGGATTTTTTCAAAATTTTGTTTTTCCGTTGGGTTTTTGAGTTTCTTTAGCTTGTCAACTGCATTTGTGATCACTCATATGAATTGTGAGGGATGTATTTAATCAATTTTAAGGTATTTTCTTTCCATTATGCTTTATCATTTACATTCTATTGAGTTGGGGTGTTTGATCTTTTGGTGCTTTCCTAAATTTGGCATGTTGAACCTCTGAATTGTGGGATTTGGTAGTTTTTTTCTAGCATCAGTGTTGTCAAAGCTTGCTCAAGCATTTGGGATTTATGTTTTTCATTGTTATAATCGATTTCCTTTTCATCAAATGGTATGTATACATTGTCTATCTTTTTTTTGATGAATGTGAGTGGTCCTTTGGCATTCTAGATATGCTCAGAGTTTGAATTTCTGTGTGTTTGGGTATTTTGAAGCTAGGGTTGCACGATGTTGATTAGATTGATGGTTCCCCAAGTGAGTTCATGCTTTCTTTTCACTTTAATCTTGCTTTCTTGTGAGCCATGATTATACTTTGAAACCTAGTAGTTGGGTAATCTAAGTCCCGAGCTTGTCTATGCATCAATGGTGGATCTTTAGGGTTTCATACCTTGGGCATCGCCATTCCCTTTCGATTTTGTTTAAGAAGAGTTTTGAGTTCAATGAAAATCAATAGGAGGTTTGGGTCAAACTTTTTGTAGGCCTAAATTCCTCAAATTTGTGATTGTTCAATCAATTTGAATGAGATCATGTGAGAATGTTGATATTTGGGTTTTCCTTCAATTTCAGGATTATCCTGTACTGGTGGATTTCCCTGAGTTTCCTTGTCTCCTTCGTTTTTTCGGAATGTGTTGAAAATTTAGAATCTTGCCTTCTTCATGGATTTTTTTCAATCCCAAATTTTCTTGATTTCTCCTTCGTCCCTTTGTTTCACCAAAGTTCATATGGTATTGTTATTTTCACAGAATTCTAGTCTGGCCAGATTTTTCTGAATTCTCTAGAAAGCTTTGTGAAACTTAGGGATTGGATGAGATGAATGAATTTAACGATGAATGCTTAACATTCCATGATTTAAATTGATAGATTACAATGATATATGCATCCTTTCTTCATTTTAATGATCTATTGTTCATTTTTGTGCCTTCTTCAGGAAAATCTACCTGGTCTGGAATTTTTTGAAATTCCTCCTAGACTGGTTTTCCTCGGTTAGCTTGGAATATTGAACTTATCGGTTTGGTGGTTTATAGTTGATTTGATTATTTTATTATGATTTTGGGCTAACACTTTGATGAATATGTTATCAAAAATTGGATTTTCATGTTAGTATTCGATGGATGCAAGCTGAAGCTAGCAAGGCATTGGCTCGAATGGCTAAAGGTGATATGGAAGGATCCTCTATCTCAGAAGCAAAAAGAGTTAAACTGGACATAAAGAGCAAGATCCCAAAAAGTAAGATAGCTTATGTCTGGTCTGAAGTTTCTGACACAAATGTAGGTTGATGGGACTATAAGGAGTTTAAGGCAAGGATGGCACAAAAGGATCTTGCAATGCTGGCCAGGAGATTAATGGAATTAGGATTATCTCATGTAGCAGGATTTCTCCCCACAGTCCAGTGTTATGAATTGGTATTGGAATGTTCCTGGCACTATGACAGGGATTCACAAAGGATAGTTAGTCCTCAAGGGAGAGTATTGGCTAATCTTAACCTTGTATCTATTGCACAGAATTTTGATATTCCAGAAAGATCACATGTGGTAGCATTCAATATGGAGGTAGCAAAGAGGTACTATGAGGAGGAGACTGTTAAGTCACAATAGGTTATCAATTCTTGGCTTGAGAAGCCAAAGTCTCATTTCTCAAAACTTCCTAAGCAGTTGCACAGGGAAAAGTTTAATCAAGAATTATATGATGCCATCACATTGCTTAGACGGGTGGTAGGCCTGAAGAGTGTAGGTATGTTCGAGAATTGGATGTTCCATGTCATTGTGAGGATGGAGCAGGAAAATATTAATTATCATTGTGCAGGTGTTATAAGTAGGGTGATTCATGAACAAATGTGTAATGTGCTATAGACTAAGACATTCACCATGACTTCCTATTCAGTGTATGCACTTGCAAGATTCCATCCCTATAAAGGATTGAGCACAAGAGGAGTATTTCGACAAGATGTAATCTATGAATTTTATCATCAACTACACTTAGGAAGCCCAAGTTACAGGAGGGTGAATAATGCATTCACCATGCACATCACTAGATTGCTCTAAGGTGTAGAGCATGTAAGAATATCATATAATGATAAGGAGCTGATCAAAAGGTATAGGGCATGGTTCATATAGTTTCCCACCTTCTCCTACATAAGAATTGATGGTTGTTAGAGGGATCCATACAAGCTTCCAAGGTATCCCACAGACCATGTTATACTTCTAGAGGTCACGAGGCAAATATGCGACTTTGATGCCATTGTAAAGAAAGATAAGCATAAAACTAGATTTGGTGGAGATTTTCCTCTGAAGATAGGTACTAGCAAGGTATTCCCTTCAATTAATTCAGCCTATGCTTCTGAGGAGGAAATGAGAACTCTTGGGTTGTCTTACCATTCCAAAAGGCTAGGTTTTGATATCACTAGTGAAACACAGAAGAAAGCCAGCAGGGAATACCACCATAGAGATGACATAGAAGACTACTGGGCCAATAGCAAGGATGAGTTTGAGGTAATAAAAAGGAAATTCTCTAGACTCCCAGTTGATGTGGTCTAAATGTATAGTGTGAAAATGGTTCCTGATTAGGTGGAAGATGATGGAGACATAATCCAAAGTCATAACTATGAGCTGATCAAGGACAAGCCAATTGGAGAAGTAGACTAGTTGGAAGAATAAAAAATTGAATTGGAACAAATCATGACCCCTGTGATGAAATACACTAAGTTGTGGCTCAAGCACAAGGTGTGGTAGCTTGAGAGTGAAGGTGTTCCATGTACCTATAATATGATGGGGGATCTAAAATTCCACTCCACTTCTGAGGAGTTAGCTGAGGAAGATCCTAAGGGCAAGACCAAGCTGGATTCTCCCTTTAAGATTAAGATCAAAGGTTCCCAAGGAGAAGAGCAGGAGAAACAAAGGAAACCTAAAGCAAAGAAGAGGACTCCTACTTCAAAGACAAAAAAATCTGTAGATGAAGAACCCAGTGAAGGAGAAGAAAAGGATAGTGCCCCAACACCTAAAAGAAGGAAAACAACAAGGGGTTTAAGAAAGAAGGGTGGACCTTCCAAGGAGAAAGGTGAAACTGATCCTTCAATAGCGATAAATGTAGAAATTTTTGGAGAGAAGATGCAGGGATACACAAGGAGATCAAGAACTCCTCCCAAGGATGATGTGCCAAAGAAGGATATTCCTCTAGCAACCTTTGTTGTAGAACAACATAAAGAGGCTTCTCCACTCCATGAGCCACATGGTGCATTAGAACAACTAGCAGATGTGGAGCACCTGTCAAGTGAAGGGGGAGAATTTCAGGAAGGTGAGCTTCATAGTGCAGCTGTAGAAATTGATAAAATCCTATAGACTCCCTTGGTAACTTATGAGGATTCTCCTACTAGAGGTAAAGAAGATAGACCTCCCTAGACAGAGGGATCACCTATTAGGATACCATCACCGGTGCATGAAGGATAGGATTATGGAAGAGAAGAGCATGATAAAGATGAAGAGTTTCCTAAGAAGTAGGAAGATACACCCAAGGGTCAATAGGAACAAGTGGGACAGAGTGAAATACAATCAGAGGTTGTTGTTCCAAGTTGTCTTGATAAAGAAATAAAGAGAAAAAATTGTTGTGGATGATACCCCTCCCAATTTGGATGAGCTACTATAAAAAATATGAAAAGGTAAAGGAAAGAAGAAGGCTAGGGTCATCTCCAAGATCAAAAGGGATGAAGAAAACAATAGAGTGGTTCACATTGCTACTTCTGCTATAGAAAATAATAGAGATGAGGTTACTGGGAGTGATTATAACATGCAAATTATCAACTTAGGACCCACCTCCATGGAACAAGATATTGAAGAATATGAGTGTTCAAGTGCTATGATCTTGGGAAAATTGAGGAAAGAAGCACAAGCTAAATAGGAGTTGAAGAAAGAGAATGAAAGACTAAAGAAATATTTGGAAGATTTGATGAAACCCCTACAGTCCATTAGTTCCTCATCTTCTACTACAAGTTTCCTCCCCAAGAAACTATATCTGAGTTGGAAAGAAGGAAGGCCACTACTCATTCCATAGAAAACTAGTTATAAGGGGTGCAGGCTAAAGGATATTATGCTATCAAAGACATCCTTTCAACTGGAGGAGATGCAATGAGGGAAATAGATTGGTTGAAAGATGTATTGGCTCAAGATAAAGAGGATGTAGATCTCTTGTTGGAAAAAACCAAGACCATCATGGAGTACACTAAGGATAAGTTGGTGAGTGATGGAATTATCCCTTCCTCTAGAGCTGCAAAAGCTTGGGAATGGTTTGAAGCTTTGCAAATAAGGCAGAAGGTTTTGAAGAAGATATATAAGTAGAGGAGGAAAATTAAGGATGCCCTGACTGATATCCATGATAGATGCATTTCTTTCTTTGAGGTGATGACAGGGATAAGGAAGTTTGCACCAAAGCATTTGAGCTTTGAATAGTTAAAGAAATGGTGGAGGGATGTATATTCTCTAGTCATTGAAGATCCATTTAGTGAGCACCAATTGGATGATGCGACCACTTATATTGTAGTCATTGATAGATATTAGACCAACAGGGTTGAATGGGATAATTTGGTGGAGAAATCAAGGGAAAATATTAAATCCATTGAAAGAAGAATTAAGGTTTTACCTTTGCCACCTATAGCTGACTTGGACAAAGTACTTTTGATGGTGCATGATAGGATGTATCGAAATAAAGACAAAGGGGAAGGTAGTTAATGCAAGGATACATCAAAATTTGTGCTTCTCTATTATTTTGTATGCATTGGACTGAATTCTATTGGAGATCCCAGGCCGACCTGGATGCAGTTCATGCATTTAATGCATATTCTATTTTATTTTGAATTTCTCTTGGCTGACTTGTTTTGTGGCCATTTATTATTATTGTAAATTCTAATTAGGTTGACATGCCTTGGGGGTTTCTATAAATATGGCATTCTGCCTCATTTGTAATGGCTAGATAGACAGATAGATAGTTTTGATGCTAGAGTGAATTAAGCAGTAGATAAAGAGTTAGAAGTTAGTTCATTTTCAAGCATGTGTTGTAACAAAATACTAGAATTGTTGCTTCTTTGGGTGATTCAATGCAATTGGAGACATTGTGCTTTCGTTGAATTCTCTTGTGTTGATTTATCTTGCATGGTTCTTGTGATTCTATTTTTGGAATTGCTTAAGTAATTTGATAAATGCATTAGGTTTAATGATAGATAAATTGATAGTGTTTATGATTTAGTACTTGAAGTGTTGCCACTATCTATGGTCCATACTTTTCACAACCAATTGATTATTAGTTGCTTTGCAAAGTTATCCTGTACTTTTATATTCATCATGCTTAGTTCAATTGTGAAGGTTTACTCATTTTGATTGCAATAGGGTTGTTTTGAATGAATGTTCATGATCTAAAAATATTTAACACCTTAGAATATTACACTATTTCTATAAGATTGCAAATCCATCTAGGTCAAGTAGAAATCAGTTTTTCATGGGTTGGTCCATTTCAATTATTTTCCATTTGCATTGTTAATCTTAGAGTTAGTGTTAATTCTAGAAGTCTCTTTGGAACCCTTATCTTTGTTATTTCTTTTATCATTTGGGTTAGATTTAGGATTGAAGTATCATCATATTGCTAGATCTAATAAATTAAAGATTTAGTATATGCTTGTAGTAAGGTCCCATTGTGATTACCAACATTTTCACATTTATCACCAAATTGTTTATGCATTGTCAAGACTTGACATTAGAGACTTTGGGGTTATCTCTTGAGGCTTGTTGATAGAGATTTACTTTTCAAGAGAGATAGGATTTCCATATTCTGTCTGAGTTGTTGCTATGCAGTAAACACCATCAACACAATTCTCATAGGTGGGCGCTTTGATGAGTTTTTCATTTATCAATTTCTTCATGATGACTTCGAGTGGTCCCCCCAGAGCAGTGTACTTTCGCTTGGGGTAATTCTTGTTCCGTTGGGGTGGCCCCCTTTGATCATTGAGATTGTTAATTACTTGATTGTTGTTTGGTTGTTGTGTTGTCTGATGATTATTTTGGTGTTGGATTTGGATTTTTGGTGTGGGTGTATTTAGGCGTGGGGCACTGATGACCACTTTGGCATCAACAACACCATCATTAGTAACATTTTTGTTCCTTTCCCACGTGAGAGGTTTATCATTGTAATTAGTAGGTGGGTGGTTGTCTTTTTGTTCGAGGTATGAAGTTGATCCTGTGGGTTGTGTCATAAGGGCTCATTCGATGTTGAGCACCTTGGAGATCAACTGGTCATATGTGGTGATCCCTTGTACCTTGAGATGAAATGCCAAGAGGCCATCAAGGTTGGATATAATGGTGCAAACTTGTTGTTCCTTAGGCATGTTCCATTTTCTCTGATTGTCCTTGGATTGCCATCATTGTAGGAATGATGCAAATGATTCATTATTTCCTTGTTTCAGAGCTGAGAGTTCTTCTAGACTGACATCCATTGCAACATTGCATGCATAGTTTTTAATGAGTGCATCTATAATTTCTTGGAATGTTTTGATTCCTATAGGTAGGCGAGAGAACCATTCCATAGTGTGGCTAGCCAAACTCCTAGGGAATAGCCACATCAGATAAGTATTGTCATATTCTACTTCCATGCAATGAACCTAGAATTCCCTGATGTGATCTTTAGGGTTTCCCGTCCCATGATATTTTTCAAACTTGGGGATCTCAAATCCCTTGGGGAATGGTTTCATCACAAGGCTCCTATCAAATGGATAGGGACACAAGTTGCTTGGTGTTTTTGTGGTTCACCCTGATTGAAGATCGAGCACTCGTTGCGAGAGCAACCTGATTTGTGTTGTTACGTCATTTTTCGGATCAAGGGGTGGGATTAAGGTGTTCTGGGGTGTTTTGATTATGGGTTGGATGGGTGGATTGGTTGGTGTGTTATTTGATGGTATTTGCACATTCTGTCGAGCTAGGTATGCTTGCACTTGCTGCTATATAAATAATGCTTGTTGTTGATCTTGTTGTTGTTGTGCTAAGATTGCATGTTGTTGAGCTTTTTGTTGTTCCAACATCACTTGTTGGGCTGCCAATTGGGATGCTTCTTGCTACTCTTGATATTATTTTATTGCTTTTTGATATGCTTGTAGTTGTGCTTGTGCTTGTGCTTGCGGTGCTTGATATTGGACATGCACCTGAGCTTGAGCTTGTGCTTGGGCTTGCACTTGTGCTGCTTGTTGTTGCAATAGAATTTGGGCTTGAGCAGCCTTTTGTGCTTGTAATGCGACTTGGGTTGCTTGAGCATCTTGTGCAGCTTGAGTAGCCTATTTTTGTTGTTGTTTCCATAAAGCTTGGGCTTGTGCGACCTGTTGTGCTTGTTGTGCAATTTGGGCAGCATGAAAATTTTGCACTGCTTGTGTGGCTTGTTGAGCAGTTATTTGTGCAGCTTTTTTCTTTTGCATTTGTAGGAATTCCTTTTGATAAGCAGCTTGGTGAGCGACTTGCAATGCCATGCTATATTGGTTTGATAAATTAGAGTTTGGTGGTGGTGGTAGTGAGCGGTGATGTCATGTTGGTGGTTTGAATGATGAATGGTGTTGTTGATGTGGTTGGTCCTTGAGAGACCATGCTTTGAACCCCAATCCTAATGCCTGCAAAACAATAAAAACAAACAAATTAGATGGTGAAATGAAAGAAAGAAAAAGGATTCCCCATGAAATCCATTTACAAAACTTAAATTAGGAAAATACATGAAGAACACAATAAGAAAAAAATAAAATAGAGATTGAATCCTAATTAAACTAGCAAACTCATGATCCCATGGGGGAATTGGTGCCAATTTGATGTGAAAATTGGCCTTTTCCCAATTCCTATGATGCAAGCTTGATGAATGTTGATGAATGATCCACTTTGATGAAGGATGGTGAGAGCTCCAATGGAAAAATATGCATAGCCTAGATAAGATTTAATGATAATGGATGGAATTTACTAAATATTTGAGCATAGTAAGTTTACTCAAATTGTGGATGATAAAATGAGGAATGAAGCCTCTTATTTATAGAATGCCAAGATGGATGAATTCCAAAAATAGAACAATGTGGGACTAACATTCTTCCAATGGCAAGATGCCACTTTTCAACCTATGAGTGGATGGAGGATGTGCAAGTTTTGAGGATTGTGCCAATAAATGCATATTTTTGAATTTTGAATTTGTTGAAATGACATGCAAGAGGGAAAAAAGAATGCATTGAATGCCACTTGGCTCAAGGAAAAGGACATGTAAGAGAGTAAATTCCTTGTTGGATGTACATGTCCACTTGGATTTTGAATTCAAACTTGAAGAATATTCCCAAAAGATTCCTTATTGAGGAAAATAGAGATTTAATAAATCAATTAAATCTATTTTCATGTGCAAGTGGTAAAAGTTGGAGGATAGGACATGAGAGGAGATTAACTTAATCAAAGTTAATTAATTTAATGAAGGGGGTTAAATGATGTGACCTATTTGACTTAAATTTGTGGATTTATTTAAATTAAACATGAGAGGAATGTGATAAGAGATTAATTAAATAAATATTTTGATTTATTTAATTAAAAAAGATGATGTTAGATTAAACCAAATAAGGTTTTAATTTATTTAATTTAATAGATAGACTTTAGAGATTTAATCAAATAAAATTAATTATTTAATTAAATAGGATAATTAGATCAAGATGATTAATTTAATTATCAAGAAGAGGTGACTTAATTAGATAACTAATTTATTTAATTAAGAGAGGAATATTGATGAATTTAATCAAATAAGGGTATTTGATTAAATGGTTAGACCGAAGGATGATTCAGGATGAAAAGATGTTAGTGGTCAAAATCAGATGCACAATGTTAATTGGTACATTTTACGTGTCTACAAGACTCTATTTTGCTTATTCCATCCTCCTAAATGTCCATGAAGAGAAAAAAATTGCTTCTCTATGAAAGAAGCTTGGTGATGTCTATCAGGCTAAATCCTTGGTAAACAAGCTTTCTTGAGAAAGAAGATGTATTCTCTAAAAATGGAAGATGAAGGATCCATAGCAGATCATCTAAATGCATTTAATATATTAGTTGCACAATTGGGTTTTGTTGAAGTCAAGATTGATGAACCAGACCATTGCATGCTCCTTTTTTGTTCATTGCTAGACTCTTGGGATCACTTGGTGATGGCTATTGGAAGCACTACTTCCACCTTTAAGATGGATGAGGTGGTTATTATCTAAAGAGATGCAAAGGAAGTATTTTGAGATGGTCAAGAGGCCCTTGATATTTGTGGGAGACCAAAGGAGAGAGGAAAAAAGAAAGAAAAGAAATCTAAATCAAAGTCTCTAGAGAGATCCAAGTCTCCTCATAAAAATTCCAAGGAAAAATATTGGAGCTGTGGTGAAGTCGGTCACATTCAAAAAATTTGCAAGAAGGAGAAGAAGAAGAAAAACAAGTCTTTCTTTGATTCTAAATCGGAGAAATCATCTCAAGATGATGGAGAAGCATTTATTGTAGCCTTAGTAGCCCATGCATTAGATGATGTGTTGTTGATAGATTTGGGTGCATCCTTTCACATGACTTCTCATAGAGGTTTGTTCTCAAAGTATGAGGAGTATGATGGAAGAGAGGTATACCTAGTTGATGACTCTCACCTGAAGATTGTTGGTCATGGAAGAGTCAAAATCAGAATTCCTAATGGATGAGTGAAGGGGATTGATCGTGTTTTACATGTCCCAGGTTTGGCCTGGAACTTTCTTTCAGCAAGTAAATTGAATGATTCAGGAGTGCAAGTTGTTTTCTTTACTAGAGGATGCAAGATGACAAGAGGAGCTATGGTGTTATCTAAAGGAGTTCATATTGGGACTTTTTTTTATCTTGATGCATGCACTAAACACTTCAATAGTTCTTATGATGTATTGAATAAGAGACCTTTGGATTCTTCATACTAACCATCAAATCATGCAAAGAATAAGTGTGTTGTAGATACATCTGATGATCATGCATTTTGGGTACCTAGAGGTGTTCATTCCATGGAAATGAAGCTTCCTGCAGAGAAGACAATGTTATGGCACAAACGACTTGGTCACATTGCTGAGAAGGGTCTTAGAACCCTAAAAATTAAGATCCTTATTGAAGGCCTATTGATGGTATTTTCTGCATAGCAACTACTCAGACAAAATGCAATATTCTATCTCTCTTGAAACGTAATTTTCAACAAGCTACTGAAAATCACCCCAAGGTCTCTCGGGTGTCAGGTCTTGACAATGCATAAACTAGTCAGATATTATGTGAAAATGCTGGTAATCACAATCGAACCTTACTACAAGCAAACTGTATCTTTCTAATTTATCAAATCCTGCAATATGATGATCTTAGATTCTAAATCTTAACCGAGTAATAAAGAAACAACAAAAGATGAGGGTGCAAGGGAAATAATAAAATCTAAACTATTCCTAGGATGAACGATGCAAATGATAGATTCCTAGAATGGACCAATCTTAAATAACCTAATTCTTGCTCAACCCACAATGCAATATCACAAGAATGGTGCAATCTTCTAAGGCATACAAATTTTCAAATCATAAACATTCATCTACAATCGAAAAAAGCACAAGTAGATATATGGTCCAGGTTGACTTCACCAGCCTACTACAATCAGATAGTTACCGAGAGTATAGACCAGAGATCGCTACAAACATTCCAAGCATAAAACCATGAACATCATTCACCAAATTAATTTAATTCTAAATCTAACATCAAATCTTATATCTTCAAAGCAATTTCAAAAGATGGAATAACAGGAACCATGCAAGGTAAGCTAACACAAAAAGAATTCACTAGAAAACCACAATGCCTTCAATTGTATTAGATCACTAAAATGAAGCAACAATTCCACTGTTCTGTGTATAACATTTGCTCCAAATAACTAACTACTATCTCTACTACAAGATGCTCTAGCTTTTCCTTAATCTAGATTGTCTCTATTATCTATCCAACTAACTCTTCCAAATAAGGCAGAAATGCCCTTTATAGAGAATCCTCAAACATGTCAGCCCAGCCAAACATTTACAAAATAAAATAGTCAAAATAAGGTACACATTAAATGTTGATACATCATCAAGGTTGGCCCAAACACTTTCCTCAATGCAGCTCAGATCAACACATGCCCTATAATAATAGGGAAGCACAAATCTCAAAATTGGCATTAACTACCACCTCCCTTATCCTTGTTTTGATCTAGTGATTCATGAACCTTCAAAAACACCCTATCCAACTCGGCAACAGTTGGCAAGGGTAGGATTTTGAGCCAACAATCAATGGAGCCAACTTCTTCCTTTGACTGCTTAACAATTTTATCCCACTCACCCCTATGCGCTTGGTACTTGTCCATCACAGCTAAGTAAGTAGCTTCATCATCCAATTGGTGCACTGTCATAGAGTTTTCAACATTAGGGGCATAGACATCATGCCACCATTCCATTAATTTCTCCAAACTCAGATATTTAGGAGTGATCTTCCTTCTACTAGTCATTATTTCAAATAATGTTATACATCCATCATAAACATTGGTTAATCTACCATCAATTTTCTTCTTTTTCTTGTAGATCTTTCTGATGACCTTCTATCGAACCTGTAGGGCTTCAAACCATTCCCAAGGCTCATTAACTCTAGATGAAGAAAGGATTCCCTCTACAACCAACTGATCCTTACCATACTACATGATCACTCTAGCTTTCTGCAATAAAAGGTCAATATCCTCCTTGTCCTGAGATTAAACATGCTCTAATAAATCCTTAGTTCTTATTTCATCCTTTCTAGTTGAAAGGATTTCCTTTACTACATCATCTCCCTTGGTTTGTACCTCCTTCAACCAATCTATTGAAGCCTTGGTAGAGGCCTTCATCCTTTCTATTTTAGAGATGGTTTCCATGGGCAAGAAACCAGCATCAGAAGAAGAAGATGGGTGAAAAGATTGTAAAGGCTTCATTAAGTCTTCTAAACATTTCCTTAGCCTTTCATTCTCCTTCTTTAGCTCATGTTTGGACTGTGTTTCCTTCCTTAATCTTCCAATTATCACCACACTGGACCCCTCATTATCTTCAATATCTTTCTCCATGGAGGCAGTCCCAGGATTGATTGTTTGTATATTGTAATCATTCCCGGTGACCTTGTCTTTACTTTTATCAGCAGTAGGGGTAGCAATATGAATAACCCTATTACTATCCTCATCCCTTTTGATCTTTGAAACTACCTTGGCTGCCTTCTTCTTCTTTCCCTTTCCAATCTTGGCCAATATTTTGTCCCAGTTGAGAGGTGTGTCCTCAACAATGACCTACTTCCTCCTAATTTCTTTATCTAACCAATCCGGAATAGCAAGGTCCACCTGGACTTCATCTTTCTTGACCTCTTCATGTTGTTCCACTGTCTCATCCTTTTTCTTTTCAGGAGACTGATCACCTTGATTCTCCAACTTGAGTTCTTCTTCTTGTAGGGGTGATGAGGTCTTAACAAGAACATCCTCCTTCATAAGGGATCTATTATCTTTGCTGCTCGTAGGAGAATCCTCATACTGTACCAATGGAGAAGGGTGCATTTCAACATTTTTGACCTCAAGCTCAGTTGCTGCACCAAAGAGTTCTCCTTCCTTGAATGGTTCTATCTCCCCACTGGTCTCATGCTCTTCATGAGTTGTCTGCTCAGGTATACTCAATGAAGGGTAGGTAGCCTTATGTTGTTCTACAGTGGATGCCATTGGAAGAGGATCTATTTTTTGCATGGTCTCCTTGGGATATGGAGTCCTTGATTTCCTTGAATAAATCCTAATTTTCTCTCCTGAGCTTTCCACATCAACCAGTGGAGTGTTTACCTCATCCTTATAAGTTTCTTGATCTTTCCTCTTTGAAGCCCTAGTTATCCTCGTCCTTTTTGGCTCTAGAGGAGTATCTTATTTCTCTACTTTCTCAAGTTCCTCCTCTTCTATAGACTTACCTATTTTCAAAGTTTGACTTCTCTTCTTTCCCTTAGGTTTCCTTTTCTGTTCTGGCTCACTTTCCTTAGGGCCTCTGATTTTGATCTTAAAAGGTGAGCTTACCTTAGTTTTTCTTTTGGAATCATCCTCACTAGATTCCTCTGAGGTGGAATGCGCATTCAGATCTCCCATTAAATTAAAGGTACAATGTACCTTCTCGCTTTCCAATTCCCACACTTTGTGCTTTAACCATCACTTGGTAAATTTCATAATAGGAGCCATTAATTCTTCTAGCTTAGTTATCTCATTTTCTAACCAATTTATCTCCCCAATGGATCTGTCCTTGACTGATTCATATGCATGATCTTGGACTAGATTCCTGTCATCCTCTAACTGATCAGGGATCAACTTGACATTGTACATTCTAATTACATCAACTGGAAGCCTAGAGTACATTTTTTTTCTTACCTCAAATTCATCTTTGATGTTTTCCCAGTAATCCTCGAGCTCATCCTTGTGGTGATATTCTTTAGTTGCCTTCTTCTGTGCTTCTCTAGTGATGTCAAAATTTTCCCTCTTAGAATGGAAAGAGAATCCAAAAGCACTAAACTCCTCTCCTGATGCATGAGCTAATTAGATTGAAGGGAAAACCTCACTTATACCAATTTTTAAAGGGAAATCTCCACCAAACCCTATCTTATGCTTTTCCTTTTTAACAATAGCATCAAAGTCACATATCTGCCTGGTAACATCCAATAGCACAATGTGGTCAGTAGGATATCTTGGCAATCTTTATGGAGCAGTTTGACATCCGTCAATTCTGATATAAGAGAAGGTGGGGAATTCTATAAACCAGGCTCCATATTTTTTGATCAGCTCCTTCGATCCATTAGATATTCTCACATGCTCTGTGTTTTAGAGCAACCTAGTAATATGCATTATGAATGCATCATTTTCTCTCCTATAATTCTAACTTCCTAGGTGCAATTCAGGGTATATTTCATAGATGATATCTTGTCCAAATGTTCCTTTTGGATTCAAACCCATGTATGGATAAAATCTGGCCAACACATATATCACATAAGATGACATGGTCAATTTCTTTGTCTCCAACACATCTCTTAGTTGCCTGTTAATCATTGCTCTAATCAGCCTTGCCCAGTGGTAATTAATACCTTGCTCAATCTTGTTAATAATGTGCACCATCCAATTTTCCAGTGCCCCAGCACTCTTTAAGCCAGCCACCCTACTCAGTAGTGTGATTGCATCATATATATCTTGTCTAAACTTGATCCTGTGTAACTACTTGGGAAACTTGGAAAAATGAGACTTCGGCTTCTCCAACCAGGAATTGAGAATCTACTGGGCTTTAGTAGGCTCATCCTCATAGTAAGTCCTAGCTAATTCCATGTCCAAGGCACACACACATGGTAAGTCTAGCATATAAAATGCCTGGGCAATGGAAACTGGATTGGATTGAAGTTTTCCAAGACTCTTCCATTGGAGCTAACAATCCTCTGTGTATCAAAATCATAATGTTGGGCACATTCCAATATCAATTCATAGCACTGAATCGCAGGAGGGAATCCTGCTAGATGGACCACTCCAGACTTCATCATTCCCTTGGTCAGGGCTGATAGATATTTTTGAGTTGTCCTTTCCTTGAATTCTTCATATCTCCATGCTCCTACATTGGTGTCAGAGACCTCAGACCAAACTGAAGCTATCTTACTGTCTGACAACTGACTCTTTGTATCCAACCTCAATCTTTCTGCATTTGTAATTGAGGACCCCTCTGTATCACCTTTGACCTTTCCTACCGCTGCTTTGCTTGATTTATCCTGCATTCACAAAAAGGACCTCATGAACATCCCATTATCATCTACATTTCAATCAAAGGTTATCCTTGAAATCACATGAAACAATTAAGATCAATCATTAATCATTAATCTCAAAAATCTAGGAAAATGAAGTAATCCGGGAAAATTCAGTCAGGGCGGAACTCAAAGAAATCTGACCTAGACAGACTTCTGCTGTCAAGACATCATTCATCAAATAAATCATTAATATGGACAAAAGAGATGCATGATTATTATAAGATTCATTCATTTAGCAACAAGAAATCATCATTTAACATTTGATTCATTACCCTAATTTCAAAAATCAAAAGAAGTGGAACCAAGCAAAAAACTGGAAAAATTCGGACAGGTCAGATTTCCACGGGCAGCTTGTAATTCTAGAACTCATCATACTTCGAGGAAATGGTAGAATCTGGGAAAATTTGGGTGCGTAGAAATTCCTTGGACACCTCAAAAACCTGATGATATTTTAACATGCAAACGACTAACCGAATGATCATACAAACCTCCCTATTCAGATTCTAATGGACATAAAATCAATCCCAATAAACTGGATTTTGATTGTACCTAAATTTAAATTCCCAAAACTCTCAAATGACTGATCCCCATGACGAAATAATGATGCCCTAAATTCAATAACTAGACCTCCACCATGTAAGTTAGGGAAGTCTCGAAGTTTCACATACTATCCCTCGAAATGATCAAGCTAAAGCACACTAGGATCTCACAAGCTACGAATAGGGTCAAGCTAAATGCAAGACACGAAAGTCGCGACAACTCCACCAAACTAAACAAATCCGGGCAAATATACCAAAACCCTAACCTTCACAAAATATAGCAGACTACGTGCCAACAAGGCAAGGCCCTAATAGAAACACCTAGCCATGGGAGTATACCCGACATTCAATTGATAAACGAAGGGATGCACAGTGTGGGTGATAAAACCTATGAAAAGGTAGGTGAAACCCTAATTCGATAAATACATAATTAGGAAACAAGCAAGGGCTGACCTAAAAAAACCACCAATCAACAACTCGAAAGATTCAATCAAAGTGTAAACAAAAGGAGAAGTCAATAATGACTTACCATGGATCAACTCTGAATGAGGATCAAGCCCGAGGAAGTCACTGTGAAACAGGGTGCCCTAGTGAGGAAAATGGTCAACATAAGCACTCAAGCAATCCACATGCAAGCAGCTCGAATCCAACAAGCAAAGCTCAAGAAGAACAAACTCAGGTGCCAGAGCAAATAGTAAATGAATAATGAAGTCAAAAGAGTGCCAAAAAGCCTTAAATCCACCCGCACTCGCACTAGAGAAGACATACTTTGAGCATTAATGAACAACAAGACATAACGAGGAAATCCAAAAACCCAAGCTCAAAATGGAACTTCAGAAAAAATCGAGCCATATGGAAAATATGGGTGAGCACGAATTCCGTGAGCAATGCATCCTTCAGGATTCCAACATAGTCCGGGAAAATCCGGGTGACCCAGAAAATCCCATATTCATCCAAAAACCTGAACTTTAGAAATTCCGACAGTGACCAGACGATAGACAAGGACCTGGGAGAATCCGGGTGAGCCAGAAAATCCTGGACCCAGGGCAAAACCCGTACTTCCATTAGAAACCAAGTTTGATCAATTCAACCCTTAGAGCAAGACCAAGGTAAGCAAGACCAACATCCCAAGATCTCAAAAGGATAAACCTAATAAAACCAAAGGTCCAAGAGACATCCAAAATCAAAAAGAGGGTCCCTACTCCAAGTGGGGCATGTGTACAAAATTGCACAACAAATGGCGACTCTGTTGAGGAAATACTCTAGAGCATTTCGATGACAAATTGGAATCAAGAACCCAAAACTCATGGTTTCAATTCATCCATCCAGCCACTACCTACGGTTAATCCAAAGAACCCACAAGTCACCCAAACTTTCCTACACCAAGGTTGAAGTGTGTGCATATGCATTCATTACCCCCCTTAGCTCCAACAGGATCCAAACTTGGTCTGAACAAGCTACATAAAGATTCATACTCTAAAAGTAACCTAGATAGAGCCTCATTGCCAGTTAGGCGTCCATAGCCCTGACGAGGTTATCACTGTGATTCCCCTAAACATAGCTCTACTACTAGCTAGGCGTCTATTGCCCCGGTAGAGATATCCAGATCCCCCTGATGAGTTGAATTCAGACTTTTAATTTTCAATATTATTTCTCTTTGATACTACTTGTCTTTTCACTGCTTTCACTTGAACCTATGAACAATGAAGTTCACACTTCAGGGATGAGAGCCACAATAGCACTAGAGCAGAAAAAGGATTTTTCACTTATCCAAACTTCATAAGGACCTTCTACAATTTCAAGTATCTTTAATATTCAAAAATGTGAGACCCCAATGTATTCCTGTTCAATCTGACTAGAAGAACCTTTGCTTTAAACACAAGGATATGTGACTTTGGGTAGAGAATTCATACCATAATGTTCTGGAAAGATGATTAAAGTTTGTAAGGGAAATACTAAGAGCACCACACCTACTTTGTCACCACTGTCATACAAATGTAACAAGGGATCCCAGAAGGAGTAAGGACCAAGAGCAAGAGCAACACAAACCAAAGTGGAACAAGCCAAAGCAAGCCTACTCTAACCAAAACAAAACAAGAAAAACCAAAAGGACCTACTCTAACCAAAGAAAAACAACAGAAAGCAACCTAAACTAACTATATACAAAACAGGGAGCTAAAAACAGCTTAGGATTGGAAGTAATGTTTCAAGTACTGCCCATTGACAGGCAGCGGAATATCTTCTCCTATGAGATTCCTTAGACGGAAGGCATTATCTCCAAGTATTTCAACAATCTGATATAGACTGAGCCATAGTTTATCAAACTTCCCATGGTCTCATTTTCGATCATGAGGTTTATCCCAGTACAACACAAGGTTAAAAATCCTAAAATCCTTGGCTTTGGCTCTTCTATCAAACCACCTCTTAACTACCCCTTGATGTTTGGAAAAATTTTCAAAGGCAGTGTCTTGTTTTTCCTCAAGGTTCAATAGCTCTGTCAACCCAGCCTCCCTTCTATCCCTCTCATCGTAAAAATCATTAATGAATTGCAAGGTTGGGATCTTGAGTTGAATGGGAAATACTGGCGCCAGACCATATACTAAGTGATAGGGAGATGTTCTAATGGATGACTTAAGCCTTGTACGATCTGCCCAGAGCGCAAACCGAAGCTGGGTGTGCCAGTATTTTGGATTCCTCTCCAGCAGCTTACGAATAACCGTCAACAAATTCTTGTTGGAGGATTTTGCTAAGCCATTACCCTGGGGATATTAATTGGACACAAACTTTACAATAATGCCATGATCAAAAGCCCAATTTGAAAATTTTAAAGATGTGAAAGCAGGACCATTATCACAGACAACAGTAATACAGCATCCAAATTGATTAATAATAGCAGATTCTAGAAAATCAATTACTACCTCAGATGTACATTGTTTACAAGTGAAAGCCTCAATCCATCTTGTGAAATAATCAGTAATAGTTAGGATGTACCTATGTCCTGCAGAAGATGGTGGGTTGATAGGGCCTATGAAATCTATACCCCACTAGGCAAAAGGCCTTACCTCAGTGACCGATTAAAGTGGAAGTGTTGCATACCTTTCCCTTCTTGCTGTGGTCTGGCAAGCATGATAGGTCTTGACATGATGGTGAACGTCTTTGAACAAGGTGGGCCAATAATACCCTACCCTCAAAATCTGATTTGATGTGGCAATCGCAGAGCCATGGCCAGTGCCATACTTTTCATGAAATTCGTTCATCACCCTTTCAACTTCCTGTTTCCCAAGACACCTCAAATAAATGTCTTCATAATTTTTATTGTATAGAATAGCACCCTTTAGCATGAAACCATCGCTCTTCAGTCACAGGGCTCTCCTCTGAACAGCATTAAGATGGCTTGGAGATTGTTGGTTTAGAAAATAATAAACTATGTCATCATACTAGCAACCTAGGGAAACCTCCTCAAGATTATAATTCTGAACAGTCAGTTCAGGCCCCATTTCAACCATAGTCTAAGTAAGTCCCTGTCCTCTCACCAACTTCATGGTTTTGATCTCAATATCATACTCTTGTATCATTTTCACTCACTTAGCTCTACGCTCACCCAACTCGTTCTGCATCAAAAGTAACTTGACTGCGGGATCTAGGACAATTTCATAGATCTTATTCCTAAGGATATAATGTTTGAATTTGTTTACTACTCTAACCAAGGCATATGCCTGCTTTTCCACACTCGGATATTTCAATTTGACATCTTTTAATGGTGCACTCATAAAAGCAATAGGATCCTCATTTCCCTCATCAGACTTTTGAGTCAACATTCCTGCACATGAATGGTTTGAGGCAAATGAATAGATGTAAAAGGGATTACTATAATTATGACTTACCAATACTGGAGCATCAATAATGGCTCTTTTGATTTCTACAAATGCCTCCTTTGCTTCCGTAGTCCATTCGACCTTAGCATCTTGCTTCAACATTGGATTCAATGGCTTAACAATTTCAACAAATCCAGTGATGAATTTTCTGATGAAGTTGATCTTTCCAAAGAAATACTTCATCTCTTTTTTGCTAGCAGGTGGCTGAATCTTCAGTATGGCCTCCACTCTTTCTAGATCAATAGCAATTCTTTTTTCAAATATGACATGTCCCAGCAATTTCTCTTCTGTCACTCTGAAAATACACTTTTTAGGATTCAGGGATATGCCAAATTCCCTACACCTTTGAAACACCTTGCATAAGTCAGAGATGTGATCCCCTCTATTTTTGGAAAAGACGGTTAGATCATCCATATAGATAATAATGCACTTACCTATGATATCTTTAAAGGAAATATCCATAGCCCTTTGAAATGTAGCCCCAACATTAATGAGACCAAAAGGCATCCTTCTGTAAGCAAAGGTACCCCATTTAGTTGTGAAAGCAGTCTTGTGTCTGTCTTCATACTGAACCATTACTTGGTTGTACCTTGAATAACCATCTAGAAAGGACATCATCTAAGATCCATTAACCACTTGAAGTACTTCATCCAATGAAGGGATTGGATAGTTGTCCTTTTTTGATGATCTGTTTAAATTCCTGAAATCAACACAAAGTCTGATTTCCCCATTTTTTTTCTTACTGGAACCAAGTTTTCCACCCATGTTGAGTGCCTAACAGGAAATATAATTTTGGCTGACAGTAATTTCTAAACTTCTTTCTGTATAAGTGGTTCTAGTAATGCATTGACTGGTCTCTATCTCTGACTGAAAGGCTTGACACCTGGCTTCAGAGGTATGGTATGAGTTATGATTGATGTATCGTAGGTTTTTAGGTCCTCATAACTCCAGGCTACTATATCAGGAAAGCTATGCAATGCTTCAATTATTCCTTGTCTTTCCTCTGGAGTGCATACCTTGCCAATAAAAATGTTCTTAGCATTATCCTCAGTTCCCAAATTGTATCACACTGTCCATTGATAGACCTTTTCTTAGACTCTTGCTCCTGGTCTCTGATCTTGTTTAGATCAAAAATCTGCTTCAATTGTACCATTCCCCTCAGAATAGTATTAGACTTCAAATTTATCACTCCCTCCAAATCCAGTTTTGCTTCCTGGAGTTCTGTTTCATCAATGATTTGGGAAGCAAAAACATCAGTGTTTGTAATGAAGTCTAGGATATGTTTGTCATCCTCAAATACCTAAAATTTGGTAACATTGTCCGGAACTGATGGCACAGGAGTCAATTCTATAGTAAAATTTTTCAAACCTGAAAAAGATAAGGGCTGCAAAGTGCTTGCTGCCTGGGCTAGAGAATCTGTAGTTTGATTCTTCTGTCATGGTATCAATTGAATGTTGAAGGCATCAAATCCTTCAATGAGGTCCCATACTCTATGCCTATAATTAATTATTCTCCTATTGTGGCATGAATATTGTTTCCTCACTTGCTTAATGACCAACTCAGAATCACCGAAAACTTGCAGAACTTTAACCCTTTTCCTTAGTGCCATAAGAAGTCCATGAATCAATGCCTCATATTTTGCTACATTATTGGTGCAATGAAATTGAAGTCTATGGGATGCAAAGAAGTTTTTACCTTTTGGACTGATCAGTTCAAACCCTGCTCTAGCTCCATGCTTGGATTTAGATCCATCAAATATGAGAGTCTAGCATTCGGTAGTTGTAGTCTTCTTCATTACATCCTTGGCTTATTACTGTCGGAGGTCTCCTCAGATAACATCGCTCTCTTTCCTTTATAGTCTT
Organism: Sequoia sempervirens; assembly: GCA_007258455.2. Taxonomy (NCBI): domain Eukaryota; kingdom Viridiplantae; phylum Streptophyta; class Pinopsida; order Cupressales; family Cupressaceae; genus Sequoia; species Sequoia sempervirens. The sequence continues at coordinate 296,308,037 of VDFB02000003.1, forward strand.
CTTGAGGGATTTTCATATCTATCTTGACTACTAGGGTTGGGTTTATGCATTTCTGTACTTGTTCTACTACTGTCTGGCATAAACAACACTCCAACTCTGAATGGGAAGCATTATGAACTCTACACCAATTAGGTAAGAGTAATTTTTCAAAGCTTGTCCTTCTACCCAGGTGAACTTGGTTTTCGACACACTGTCTGATGAACTCCTGGAAGTTGTCTAGTAGGCTAATCTGATTATCTTTAAAATGATCTTCTTCCTTAATTGATTCTATCAAAACAGTAGCATTTCTGGATTCTGTCTCTGTATCAATAGGCATCGTATGTAGCATCAATACCTCCTCCGAATCTGATTCCTAATAAGGAGTGGCTAGCATATAATTTCCCATGCCTACTTCTGATATCAAAACTTCATTTGAAGTATTTTGATATTTTGTAATCATGTACTTCATTCTCGGTTCTCACTCAATTCTAATCTGATTTGGTACCCCTTTCTAGGGAAGCCACATATGAGAGTGATTAGTAAATACATATCCATTTAAGGCTTTAGTAAAATCTCTTCCTAGAATCAGGTCATATGCATCAGGGATATCAACTACCTGAATATTGATAACATGTTGAATCCTTGGGTTAGAAGCTACCTGCATGTGAATCATGTTCAATTCTCCCACCACATTTACTTCAGTTCTATCCAACTGGGTTACCTTCTTTTGGGAGTCAGCAGGTGTAATCCCTAAAGCTCTACATACTCCGAATGTCATCATATTAGTAGAAGCACTAGAATCCAGTAAAGAGTTATGTAAATTCTTACCGAATATGCGCACAAAGATAAGGAATGGTAGGGTCTCTATCTTCCCTTGAAACAAAGTTGGCTGAGAATCTACCTGGGCCACTTGAGTCTTGTCTTTATCTTTTCCTTTATCTCTAGGGGGAAAGTTAGTCCAACTGTGGGCCTGGTTTTATGTCTTTATAGGCTGGGAACTAGAAACCTTGTTGATACTCTCACTGGAAGATTTATCCAAGGACACTGGGTGTGCACCATAAGTACCTAAAATTGCATTCCTAATTGTAGGGAACCTCAATAACTCAAATGCTAAATGATTTATCTTTAATTTCTTGAACTCTTCAGTGACATACGAAGCCATTTTCTCATCACTCAGATTAGTAGGGACCTCCCTGGAGGATTCCTCCGCCTTGTCTTTACTTGCTTGAGCCACTTTCTCTTTCTGTGAGTCAATTTGAGCTTGTCCTTCCTTTGAAAAGTACTGCCTGGAAACATGTGGAAAGGATGGATTATTAGTAGCATTAGGATTTGGAGGGATATTGAAATTATTAGAGGGATGGAGGTGGTGAAAGTTCCCCCAGCTTGTGGGTGCCTATGGGGCATATCCCTTAAATCATATCCTTTACACTACCTCTGGAACATCTGCACTTCTTCAACATAAGCTTCTTCCTTATCTAGGGGGCCATTATCATTCATTGCTTCCTCATTGAATAATTGGGCAACCTCATCTTTATTGCAGATTTGATCTACCTTCTCTTCCTGGGAATCAAATTCCTCTTCTGGTACATTTTCTTCACTCGTTGGGAAGGGAGCGTGATTTAATACTAGCACAAGAGATTCATAGGGGGTGGAGGGAACAATCTCCTGCCCATTTACATTATTCTCCACCTCGTACTAGAAAATAGAGGCCGTAGTTTGGAATTTTGGACACTCTAACTTAGAATGATGGCTTGTCTTATGGAGTCTACACCACCTTGACAGGGCAGCTTCAACCAAATATACACCACTCGGAGGTTTGTCTTGACTAACTAATTTATTAACAGATTGATTGGTAGGTTGATCCAATGGAGTGGGGACTCCTCTATTATTAGGTCCTGTATTCCATGTCATGTTCTATCCCTATGATTGCCTCCTATCAAATCTTGGTCCACCCCCTTGTCCTCTATCAAAATTCTGTCTTCTATCATTGTTGAATCCTCTGTCATTATTGTAACCCCTATTCTGATTATATCCACTGTCATTATTAAATCCTCTCTCATTACACTGCCCTCTATCAAAATTTTGCCTTTGTGGAAATTCTCTGTTCTGACTAGATTGTATATTCTTCTGAGCAGCTTGTAATTGACTATTTTGACTCCTTAGGTAGGTCACCTCTAGGTTTAGCTTCTTTATCAGCTCAGCCATTTCATCAATCATTTCCTTATTTGGATCTCCATAAGGGGGTTGGCTTAGATTACTTTGGGGAGGAACAGGCATTGTAGCAGATCCTATAGACTAATGCAACACTTCAAAATTTTATAAATAGGCAGGGAAGCTAGTTGGTTGCGGCTGATACAGGGGCTGGTTAACCTGCTGCTAAGGAAAATTCATCATAGAAGAGACCTAGCTCATGGGGGGACTGGAATGTGGTACCAAAGGTAATTGAGGTACCAAATTCATGATTGGGGTATGATTAGCAAGCGCCTGATTCACTGCCTAAACCTGATTGAGATGTGCAACTAGTCCTAAAGAAGGAAATGGTCCAGCCAAATGCTGTCTTAAATCTGTGCTAAGCTTAATAGCTTTTGTATGGGCATCAGTTAGGCTAGCCGGTAGGTTGGGTCTCCACTTCAGAAAGGTTGTTGTAAGACTGTCCAAGGCATCATAATAGACTCCCAGGGTTGTATTATTGTCTAAAGCATAAGGGTCTTGAAGTCTAGTGTACACTCAGTGAAACCTATTATTGTAACTAGATATTTGTTCATTAACCTCTCTCTTGACTCTAGTGAATTGCAGATACAATTCATTGGCACTAATAGGTATTCTGAACTTCTATAAAAAGGCAGTTTCAAGATCATTCTAGTTAAGAATTGAACCATATGGGAGGTGATTGTACCAATAAAAGGCCTCTTCTCCTAGTGAATAAGGAAACAACCCACAAGCAACATCCTCATGGACAATCCCTCTATCCTTGAGACAGGTTTGGAAGATCCTAATATGCTCCTCTACAGTCCTGTTTGGGTCATTAACTTGAAATTTTCAACAAAAACGTTTAGGATTATTGGGCATAACATTGTAGGCATTGAAAAATAAGGGAGATGGATTATTAGCAAGGAAAGTAATTGGAAAAAGTGGGGGTGGCGGTTGTGGTTGGTTAATGATAAGCTGGGGTTGCTGAATGGGAACTGCCTCAGGGATGGGTATGGCCTCAACTTCTGGAAGTGAAGATGAAAACGATATGGGTGAAGGGATGGGCGATGATGATTCTCCCCTTTCTTGAGTCCTCCTTGACCTAGTGGGGAACTGTAATTCCTATAAATCCTCTCCTCCTGGGGTAGATCTGGTACTTCTTCTATATCTCTAAGGAGAGATGGAGTTTAAGAAATGATCTAGTGTGCTCATTCAGGCCCTCTTTCTAGCACCAATCTATTGATGGTGTTTTCTGCACAGAGACAACTTAGACAGAATGCAATATTCTATCTCTCTTAAAAGGTAATTTTCAACAAGTTACTAAAAATCACCCCAAGGTCTCTCAGGTGTCAGGTCTTGACAATGCATAAACTACTCAAATATTATGTGAAAATGTTGGTAATCACAATCGGACCTTACTACAAGCAAACTGTATCTTTCTAATTTATCAAATCCTGCAATATGATGATCTTAGATTCTAAATCTTAACCAAATAATAAAGAAACAACAAAAGATGAGGGTGCAGGGGAAATAATAAAATCTAAACTATTCCTAGGATGAACGATGCAAATGATAGATTCCTAGAATGGACCAATCTCAAATAACCTAATTCTTGCTCAACCCACAATGCAATATCACAAGAACGGTGCAATCTTCTAAGGCATACAAATTTTCAAATCATAGACATTCATCTACAATTGAACTAAGCACAAGTAGATATATGGTCCAGGTTGACTTCACCAACCTACTACAATCAGATAGTTACTGGGAGTATAGACCAAAGATCGCTACAAACATTCCAAGCATAAAACCATGAACATCATTCACCAAATTAATTTAATTCTAAATCTAACATCAAATCTTATATCTTCAAGCAATTTCAAAAGATGGAACAACAAGAACCATGCAAGGTAAGCTAACACAAAAAAATTCACCAGAAAATCACAATGCCTTCAATTGTATTAGATCACCAAAATGTAGCAACAATTCTACTATTATGTGTATAACATTTTCTCCAAAGAATGAACTACTATCTCTAATACAAGATGCTCTAGCTTTTCCTTAATCTAGATTGTCTCTATTATCTATCCAACTAACTCTTACAAATGAGGCAGAAATGCCCTTTATAGAGGATCCTCAAACATGTTGGCCCAACCAAACATTTACAAAATAAAATAGTCAAAATAAGTCAGCCTCAGGAACTTCAAAATAAGGTACACATTAAATGTCGATACATCATCAAGGTTGGCCCAAAAAATTTCCTCAATGCAGCTCAGATCAACACACACCCTATAATAATAGGGAAGCACAAATATCAAAATTAGCATTAACTACCACCTCCCTTATCCTTGTTTTGATCTAGTGATTCATGAACCTTCAAAAACACCCTATCCAACTCGGCAACAAGTGGCAAGGGTAGGATTTTGAGCTGACATTCAATGGAGCCAACTTCTTCCTTTGACTGCTTAACAATTTTATCCCACTCACCCCTATGCACTTGGTACTTGTCCATCACAACTAAGTAAGTAGCTGCATCATCCAATTGGTGCCCTATCACAGAGTTTTCAACATTAGGGGCATAGACATCATGCCACCATTCCCTTAATTGCTCCAAACTCAAATATTTAGGAGCAATCTTCCTCCTGCCAATCATTATTTCAAAGAATGCTATACATCCATCATAAACATTGGTTAATCTACCATCAATTTGCTTCTTTTGCTTTTATATCTTTCTGATGACCTTGTGTCAGACCTACAGGGCTTCAAACCATTCCCAAGGCTCATTAACTCTAGATGAAGAAAGGATTCCGTCTACAACCAACTGATCCTTACCATACTCCATGATCACTTTAGCTTTTTGCAATAAAAGGTCAATATCCTCCTTGTCCTAAGATAAAACATGCTCTAACAAATCCTTAGTTCTTATTGCATCCTTTCCAATTGAAAGGACTTCATTTATTGCATCATCTCCCTTGGTATGTACCTCCTTCAACCAATCTATTGAAGCCATGGTAGAGGCCTTTATCCTTTCTATTTTAAAGATGGTTTCCATGGGCAAGAAACCAGCATCAATAGAAGAAGATGGGCAAAAATATTGCAAAGGCTTCATTAAGTCTTCTAAACATTTCCTTAGCCTTTCATTCTCCTTCTTTAGCTCATGTTTGGACTGTGTTTCCTTCCTTAATCTTCCAATTATCATTGCACTGGACCCCTCATATTCTTCAATATCTTGCTCCATGGAGGAAGGCCCAAGATTGATGGTCTATATATTGTAATCTTTCCTAGTGACCTCGTCTTTACTTTTATCAGCAGTAGGGGTAGCAATATGAATAACCCTATTACTATCCTCATCCCTTTCGATCTTTGAAACTACCTTGGCTACCTTCTTCTTCTTTCCCTTTCCAATCTTGGACAACATTTCATCCCAGTTGAGAGGTGTGTCCTCAACAATGACATGCTTCCTCCTGATGTCTTTCTCTAACCAATCCAGAATAGCAGGGTCCACCCGGACTTCATCTTTCTTGACCTCTTCATGCTATTCCACTGTCTCATCCTTTTTATTTTCAAGAGACTGATCACCTTGATTCCCAAACTTGGGTTCTTCTTCTTGCAGGGGTGATGAGGTCTTAACAGGAACATTCACCTTCTTAGGGGATTTGTTAACTTTTCTGCTTGCAGGAGAATCCTCATACTATACCAATGGAGAAGGGTGCATTTGCACATTTTTGACCTCAAGCTCAACTGTTGTACCAAAGAGTTCTCCTTCCTTGAGTGTTTCTGTCTCCCTGCTAGTCTCATTCTATTCATGAGTTGTCTTCTTAGGTATACTCAATGAAGGGGAGGTAGCCTTATGTTGTTCTACAGTGGATGCCATTGGAAGAGGATCTATTTTTTGCATGGTCTCCTTGGGAGATGGAGTCCTTGATTTCCTTGAATAAACCTTGGTTTTCTCTCCTGAGCTTTCCACATCAACCAATGGAGGGTTTGCCTCATCCTTAGAAGTTTCTTGATCTTTCCTCTTTAAAGCCCTAGTTATCCTTGTCCTTTTTGGCTCTGGAGGAGTATCTTCTTTCTCTACTTACTCAAGTTCATTCTCTTCTACAAACTTACCTATTTTCAAAGTTTGACTTCTCTTCTTTCCCTTAGGTTTCCTTTTCTTTTCTGGCTCACTTTCCTTAGGACCTCTGATTTTGATCTTAAAAGGTGAGCTTACCTTAGTTTTTCTTTTGGAATCATCCTCACCAGATTCCTCTGAGGTGGAATGTGCATTCATATCTCCCATTAAATTAAAGGTACAAGGTACCTTCTTGCTTTCCAATTACCACACTTTGTGCTTTAACCATGACTTGGTAAATTTCATAACAGGAGCCATTAATTCTTCCAGCTCAGTTATCTCATTTTTTGACCAATTTATCTCCCCAATGGATCTATCCTTGACTAATTCATATGCATGATCTTGGACCAGATTCATGTCTCCTCTAACTGATCAGGGATCAACTTGACATTGTACATTCTAATTACATCAACTGGAAGCCTAGAGTACATTTTTTTTCTTACCTCAAAGTCATCTTTGATGTTTGCCTAGTAATCCTCTAGATCATCCTTGTGGTGATATTCTTTAGTTTCCTTCTTCTGCGCTTCTCCAGTGATGTCAAAATTTTCCCTCTTAGAATGGAAAGAGAAGCCAAAAGTACTCAACTCCTCTCCTAATGCATGAGCTAATTGGATTGAAGGGAAAACCTAACTTATACCAATTTTTAAAGGGAAATCTCCACCAAACCCTATCTTATGCTTTGCCTTTTTAACAATAGCATCAAAGTCACATATCTACCTGGTAACCTCCAATAGCACAATGTGGTCAGTAGGATATCTTGGCAATCTGTATGGAGCAGTTTGACATCTGTCAATTCTGATATAAGAGAAGGTGGGGAATTGTATAAACCAGGCTCCATATTTTTTGATCAGCTCCTTGGCTCAATCAGATATTCTCACATGCTTTGCATTCTAGAGCAACCTAGTAATATGCATTGTGAATGCATCATTTACTCTCCTATAATTTTGACTTCCTAGGTGCAATTTGGGGTATATCTCATAGATGATATCTTGTCCAAATGTTCCTTCTGGATTCAAATCCCTGTATGGATAAAATTTGGCCAACACATATATCACATAAGATGACATGGTCAGTTTCTTTGTCTCCAACACATCTCTTAGCTGCTTTTCAATCATTGCACTAATAAGCCCTGCCCAGTGGTAATTAATACCTTGCTCAATCTTGTTAATAATGTGCACCATCCAATTTTCTAGTGCCCCAGCACTCTTTAAGCCAGCCACTCTACTCAACAGTGTGATTGCATCATATATATCTTGTATGAACTTGATCCTGTGTAACTGCTTGGGCAACTTGGAAAAATGAGACTTCGGCTTCTCCAACCAGGAATTGACCATCTGTTGGGCTTTAGTAGGCTCATCCTCATAGTAAGTCCTAGCTAATTCCATGTCCAAGGCACACACACATGGTAAGTCTGGCATATCAAATTCCTGGGCAATGGAAACTAGATTTAAGTTTTCCAAGACTCTTCCATTGGTGCTAACAATCCTCTGTGTATCAAAATCATAATGTTGGGCACATTCTGATATCAATTTATAGCACTGAGCCGCAGGAGGGAATCCTGCTACATGGACCAGTTTGGACTTCATCATTCCCTTGGTCAGGGCTAATAGATATTTTTGAGCTGTCCTTTCCTTGAATTCTTCATATCTCCATGATCCTACATTGGTTTCGGAGACCTCAAACCAAACTGAAGCTATCTTACTGTCTGGCAACTAACTCTTTGTATCCAGCCTCAACCTTTCTGCATCTTTAATTGAGGACCCCTCTTTATCACCTTTGACCTTTCCTATTGCTGCTTTGCTTAATTAAGCCTGCATTCACAAAAAGGACCTCATGAACATCCCATTATCATCTACATTTCAATCAAAGGTTAGCCTTGAAATCACATGAAATAATTAAGATCAATCATTAATCATTAAACTCAAAAATTTGGGAAAATGAAGTAATCCAGGAAAATCCAGTCAGGGCAGAATTCAAAGAAATCTGACCCAGACGTACTTCTATTGTCAAGACATCATTCATCAAATAAATCATTAATATGGAAAAAAGAGATGTGTGATTATTATAAGATTCATTCATTTAGCAGCAAGAAATCATCATTTAACATTTGATTCATTACCCCAATTTCAAAAATCAAAAGAAGTGGAACCAAGTAGAAAACCAGAAAAGTCTGGATAGGTCGGATTTCCACAGGCAGCTCAAAATTTTAAAACTCATCATACTTCGAGGAAATGGCAGAATCTGGGAAAATCTGGGTGCGCAGAAATTCTGCGGACACCTCAGAAACCTGACGATCATTTAACGCACAAACAACTGACTGAATGATCATACAAAATTCCCTATTCAAATTCTAATGGACATAAAATCAATCCCAATAAACTAGTTTTGATTGTACCAGAATTTAAATTCCCAAAACTCTCAAATGATTGATCCCCATGATGAAACAATGATGCCCTAAATTCAATAACCAAACCTCTGCCATGAAAGTTAGGGAAAGCTTGAAGTTTCACATACTATCCCTTGAAATGATCAAGCTAAAGCACACCAGGATCTCACAAGCTACAAATAGGGTCGAGCTAAATGCAAGACACGAAAGTCGCGACAACTCCACCAAACTCAACAAATCCGAGAAAATATACCAAAACCCTGACCTTCACAAAATATAGCAGACTACGTGCCAACAAGGCAAGGCCCTAATAGAAACACCTAGCCATAGGAGTATACCCGACATTCAATTGATAAATGAAGGGATGCACAGTGTGGGTGATAAAACCTATGAAAAGGTAGGTTAAACCCTAATTCGATAAATACATAATCAGGAAACAAGCAAGGGCCGACCTAAAAAAACCGCCAATCAACAACTTGAAAGATTCAATCAAAGTGCAAACAAAAGGAGAAGTCAATAATGACTTACCATGGATCAACTCTGAATGAGACTCAAGCCCGAGGAAGTCATTGTGAAACAGGGTGCCCTAGCGAGGAAAATACTCAACATAAGCACTCAAGCAATCCACACACAAGCAGCTCGAATCCAACAACCAAAGCTCAAGAAGAAAAAACTCAGGTGCCAGAGCAAATAGTAAATGAATAATGAAATCAAAAGAGTACCAAAAAGCTTTAAATCCACCAGCACTCGTGCTAGAGAAGACATACTTTGAGCATTAATGAACAACAAGACATAACAAGGAAATTTGAAAACCCAAGCTCAAAATGGAACGTTGGAAAAAATTGAGCTAGACGGACAATCTAGGTGAGCATGAATTCTGCAGGCAATGCATCCTTCGGGATTCTGACACAGTTCAAGAAAATCCGGGTGACCCAAAAAATCCTAGATTCATCCAAAAACTCGAACTTCAGAAATTCTGATAGTGACCAGACGATAGACAAGGACCCGGGAGAATCTAGTCAACCGGAAAATCCCAGACCCAGGGCAAAACCTGGACTTCCATTAGAAACCAAGTTTGATCAATTCAACCCTTAGAGCAAGACCAAGGCAAGCAAGACCAACATCCCAAGATCTCAAAAGGATAAACCTAATAAAACCAAAGGTCCAAGAGACATCCAAAATCAAAAAGAGGGTCCCTACTCCAAGTGGGGCGTGTGTGCAAAATTGCACAACAAGGCCTTGATGATTGTAATCTTGAGTTCAACTTTTGTGAACATTGTATATATGGAAAACAACATCATGTTTCTTTTTACTATAGTTCTATATGTCTTCTAGAGTTTTAGGCTATGTTCATTTAGATTTTTTTGGTCCTATGAAAGTTCCTTTGTTATCAAAATTTGTATATTTTGTTTCTTTTATAGATGATTACAGTAGAAGGACATTTGTTTATTTTCTTAGAAGTAAAGTTGAATTCTTTAGTTGGTTTAATGAGTTAAAGGCCTTGGTAGAAAATCAAACTAGTAGAAAGATCATGTGTTTGAGGATTGATAATGGTGGTGAGGTTTTTCTATAGAGTTTGACAAGCTTTATAAAGAGCACAGGATTGAGAGACATAAGACAACTCCCTACACTCCATAGAAAAATGGATTTGTAGAGAGGATGAACAGAACGTTGATGTAGAGGGCTAGGAGTATGTTGAGTGATGCTAACCTTGAACAAAAATTGTGGGCTGAAGTGGTAGCTACTCCATTTTTTTTGATCAATAGATCTCCTACATCAACACTTGTTGGTAAGACACTCATGGAGGCATAGTCTAGTAAAAATCTTTTGATGAGACATATAAGAGTGTTTGGTTGTGAAGCTTACACTCATGTTCTAATTGAGAAGAGGTCAAAGTTAGAGAACAAGGTTGTTAAGTGTATATTTATTAGCTATAGTGTGGGTGTGAAAGGGTACAAGCTTTAGGATCTATAAGCTCAAAAGGTTCTCTATAGAATAAATGTATGATTTTTAGAGAGATGAAACCTTCCACTATTGAGCTACAACCAGAGAAAGAGGACAAACGAAATAAGGAGCTAGTTCAGATTCCACCTACTCTGAAGAAAGAAGAACTATGCACTCTTGTTGGACCTAATGATGAGGAGATCTCAAGTAGCTCTAAAAGTTTTGAAGAAGAAGAACCTCAACCTCAACCTTTGAGGAGGTCTATGCGAGTTAGGCGGCAACCAAAAAGGTTTGGTTATTCATTATTGGATTTCAATTGCATTTTTACTTTGATTACTAACACTTATGAGCCTAGGACTGTTAGAGAGGCTATGAGTATGAGTAATGTAGATTCCTGGATAAAATCCATGAATGAGGAGATGGCTGCAATAAAGAAAAATAAGAATTGGGATCTGGTACCTTTGTCTATTTGACATATACCTATCGATTGTAAATGGGTTTTCAAGAAGTGTGGTCCTGATGGAAGTGTTGAGAAGTATAAGGCATAGTTGGTTGCTAAGGGTTTTTCTCAAGTGGAGGGCATTGATTATGGGGAGATATTCTCTCCAGTAGGGAATTTGACATCTATCTGAATTCTATTGTCACTTGTAGTAGCATATGACATAGAAGTGGAACAAATGGATATGAACACATATTCCTTCATGTTGATTTGGAGGAAGAGATTTCCATGTCACAGCCAAAGCATTTCATTGAAAAAGGTAAAGAAAATTTGGTTTACAACTAAAGAAGTCTCTTTATGGTTTGAAACAGTCTCCTAGAATGTGGTACCATAATTTTGATACTATTGTGCAATTTTTGCACACACGCCCCACCAGAGGCGGCGACCCTCTTTTTTCTTTTGCAACTCTACCTCTTAGCTTCGTCGAATTTTGGTTTTGCTCTTCTTGGGAGGTTATTTTGGGATTAAGTCTACACGGGGTTTGATGAGGACAATATTTTTGAGGCTCTAGGGGAAATTTGTCTGTCTTGGAATTCAAAAATGGGGATTTTGAAGTGAATTTTCAATGTTATATGTAAATCTTTTTTGTACCCGTGGATAGAGGATGAAAAATTAGGCAAAGTTGCTTTTTGAACTTTTGAAAATTCCTTCTAGAAAAAAAGTTATGAGGTTTAGGGGATTTTGACCCTGTAGGGAATCTAGGAAATTCCATCCCTGAAGAATTTTTCCAAAAATTCCTTGAGCCCCTCAAAACCGAAATTTTTCCAAAATGGAAAAAAAATTAAAAATGATTTTTTCCGAAACAATTTTTCTGAAATGCATTTTTTTCCCAAAATGGAAAAAAAAATTCTTGAAAGTTTAATTTGGATTGGATTTTTAAACATGTGAGCTACTAATAAAAATATCTTTTTTTAGGATTAAATAAATATTAAAAGGGGAACTTGCATATGGATTTGTGCCAAAAGGGAAATATGGAAGAGTTTAATTCAAATTTTGAAAGTGGGGCTTGCATGAGAATCCATGCCCAAACTATTTACAGTTGGAAGGAGTTTCTAGAAGACATGTGGAGCTGATTTCATCATCCAATCAGAATTTTCATTAATGACAGACTGGCATAATATTGTTTTCTCATTGTTCCATGATGTAACTGCTTTTATGCAATTAGATGATGATGTACCATGAGCTCCCAAATTAAATGTAACAGCTTGATGCTTCTAGAAGTGCAATTGCAGCCATTGGATGAACTAAATCTTGGCCTTTGATTCAAAATGTAATTTTATATAAAAGGTCAGTTCCTTCTCATTTGTAAGTAGTGAGACTAGGTTAGAAGCTGTAAAAGCCAGAATTGGCTAAGTTAGAGAAGTTAGTAGCTATAGGAGAGAGGAGAGACTAGAAATTGTTATGTAATGTTGGAGAATTTAATGCAATTGGATTGTTGATTTGGCAAGCTTTATGTTACACTTTGACATTTTATGGTTTCTTGTTCTCAATTCTCAATGTTAGATGTTAGATTTCAGTTCTTTTGCAATAATGGTAAAATGTTAATGATGTTGATTGATCTCTGGTCCATAATTTTAGCAATTTGTCATGTAAAGTTAGTTTGGGCCTTATTTTGTACTAAGTTCAACTGTGGATGCTTGTTTACATTGCGCCAGTTATTGGGTATGCAAATGAATGTTCAAAGTTTGAAAATCTTTAGTTTCCTTAGAATATTGCATCATTTCTGTGGAGTTGTAGGCTTGTCCTTGATCAAACAGAGATTGGTTTCATTGGGGATCTATCCATCTGCAACATTCATCATTGTTGTGATTGATCTTAGGTTTTAGTCTTAGAAATCTCTCTAAAACACTTATCTCTTTTGTTGTTTATTTTGAATCTGGGTTAGTTTTAGGATTAAAAGCATCACCATATTGTTGCATCTGATCAAAGTAAACTTCTAGCATTGTTCATTTGTAATGCCCCTTGTGATTACCATCATTTTCACATTATCACTGAGTTGTTTATGCATTGTCAAGACCTGACATTAGAGACCTTGGGGTTATCTCTTGAGGCTTATTGATAGAGATTTACCTTTCAAAAGAGATAGGATTTCCATATTTTTTTTGAGTTGTTGCTATGCAAAAAACACCATCAACAGATACCTATGTGGGCGGGTGCATGAAGGTGGGTAGCCAATTTGTGGACAACTTTTTTAAAAAGTTATGAAAACTCATACCACAAGCGCGTTATAACACGATGCGCTCATGTTATGCCATGGTGTGTTAAGCCCGAGGGTCAGTCACAACAAGCCCATAACATGAGTGTGTTATAACGCGCTTGCGTTATGACCTATTAAAACCAAAAAAGTAGTAAAACTAATTCATTCTTGCATTTCAACTGTGTTTTTCTTTTTCCCATGGCCAAAACCCCCATTTTTCACACTCGCGTTCTAGGAGGAGGTATTTTGCAAAAATATTCATTAATTGTTGTTATTTCATCGTGAGGATGCTGCCACGTTGACAAGGAGGTGTGATAGGTAAAGATTGTTTGCTTTTTGTTTTGAATTTGTTAGTTTTAGGTTGAATTTGATATTTATTTTTTTGAATTTGTAGGAGATGCAAATCAACTTGCAAATCCTCAAAATCCTCAACAAGCAAAGCAACAAAATCCTTAAGAACAAAAGCCTCAACAACAAAATTAACCACAACAACAACCTCCTCCACCAATCCCTCAACACCCTCCTAGCACTCAACAAAATTTAATGAGTGAAATTGAGAACAACAAAAAACAACTTGAGGATTTAATCAGTAGTTGAGTGATCCAAATGGTTTAAGTGTGGAGAGAATGACCCTGGAAACTTCATTGAAAGTGTTAGTATCAAAATAAGATATTAAAAACACACCAATGAAACATTAAGCTAAAGAAAGCTAAAATAAAATGAACAAAGATCAAACAAGCTTCTTCAGAATTGTTCCATTGTCCTCTATCTCCAATGATTTGCTTGAAGTTGTTGCTCTTAGATTGTGTAAGCAAAGCTTCTCAGAATGGAAACCTACAGAACAAGTATGCAAAGGGAGAGTACTCTATCCTTTATGCTGGTGGAGTGAAATGTCGGTATACGGATATGCACAGGAGTTGTAGATTATGCACAGGGGCTATGGATTATGGATGCTATTGAAACTATGATATGAGGATGATAGGCCATGATATGGATTACTGATATGCTAAGCTATGCTATGATATGATTCTAGAGGCTATGGATGCTAAAAGGTTGTGCTATTGCAAATTGGCTATAGTTTTCCTGTACAAAAGCTTCTTTGTTTTCAAAGACCCGACAGTCCTTTTTATAGATTTTTACAGGCAAGAGCCTGGTTGGCAAAGATCAATGGCTGTGAGATTGTCTTTTAAATTTGAACGGTGAGAGATGGAGAGGTTGAGAGGAAGATGGAAGATGTTGGGAGGTTGGAGAGAAGAATGGAGGTTTGTCTTCAACCCACAGGAACAACTTTTCTTAGAAACAGAGAAATTAATTTTCTGTTTTAAAGTTGTTTCACGGTTGTTGTAGATAATCCAAATTAAATAAATAAATTTATTTAATTTTATGTGATTTTGAGGATTTAAAAGATTTTTGAAATATTTGATTTGAATAGACATTAGAAGAATTAATAAAATATTTTGGAATATTTAATTGCGAATGGAATATTTTTAGAAGAGAAGAATATTTAATCTTTATTTTAATTAAGAATTCAAGCCAAGATTATATGATAATTAATATAAATAAATCATAATGTTTGTTTAATTAACTAAGAAATGGATAAGAAAAGTGATTAAATAAGCTTATTTATTTAATCAAAATGAAAGAATGAACAATATAAATAAATTATTTAGATTTATTTATACGCAGATTGAATTCAAAGATTTAATTAAATATTAAAAATATTTAATTAATTACTAGACAATCGTGATGTGACCATTTTTAGGTGTATACATTTTTCTCCTCTTTGAAGTGATGTGTTTTCATGCATTAGTTCAAAGAATTTTGAAATTCTCCCTAGATGCTGATTGTCGAATGTTGATAGGTATATGCCCACTTGGACGATGAATTGATAAGATTTTGAATTTTGTGAAATTTTTTGGAATTTTTTGATTTTTAGGATTTTTAAGATGTCGATTCATCGTTCAAAATTGATGATGTGAAGAAGTTTACGTGGAAAAATATGAGATGAAAAATTGATGACCTAGAATGCCCCTACAATGATAGAATGTGATAAAATGCCCCAATTTTGCATATTGCATTGCCCTAATTTGATGATGTTTGTCTGATAAATTTGTTCCCAAGGTTGTTGGAAAACAAAGAGTAGCTAATAAATCTATTTCTAAAGTTGTTAAAAACAAATAGTTGTTGATAGGTTTGCTTCTAAGGTTGTTAAAAGCGAACAAGATTGTGATAAATTTGCTTTCCATGATGATGAAAAACAAATAGTTTGATAAGTTTTCTTCTAAGGTTGTTAAAAACAAACAAGATTTTGATAAATTTGCTTTCCATGATGATGAAAAACAAATAGGTTGTTGATATTCATATTTGATTAATTTGTCCTAATGATTTGATATTGATTTTTCTTTGACTTGATTATTCTTCACATTCAATAGGAGAGATTGAGCATCTTATAGTTACGGGAGTGATTCCCAAAGACATGGAGGTTGATTCTGCAACTTGTACAGGTGGATAGAGATGCGATTGGCATCATCAGAGGATAGCACTTTGTAGTGCTTTTTTCATGATGTCTTATTGATACTCTGTTGAGACATCTGTATACACACTAATATGATCCCATTTTTGATGATGTTATGTCATGCATGATTTTTTAGATATGAAAAAGCAAGTGCAATGCTATGATATGATTGCAATCTATGTGATGAATGAAAATGAATGTGAAATGATGTATGGTACAATTTATGAATGCCCATGAATGTTTTAATTATGATGTATGATTTGTTTTTTATGATTTTCTAATGCAAATATGTATGAAAAATGTATGTGAAGATGTTCTTATGAATGTCAAAATGTACTTAGTCATTTATTCGAAAGATATGAAACTTTGATACTTTTCCAGCTTTTGGGAAAATTTATAAATGCCAAATGTAGATTCTAGAATGAATGTAATCTATACTAACCATGCAAGGTATCTATACAATATTTCCATTCTGAGAGCTTATTTGTGCTTTTTGTGTCATCATAGAGCATTGAAATGTTGAAATTTAATACAAGTATCAAAGGGTATGTTAGCACCAGTGATGACCTGAGTATTTCTTTCATGATTTTTGATATAGCAAGATAATACAAGCATCTAGGTATAATTGAACCGAGATGACCTGAGTATTGCTTGCATAAATAGACAAGAGTTAACCTGTTTCCCATGCAAATTCTAAAATGTCATCAATGATACTTAGTAGAGCATGTCTGGCAAAAAATTTGCATAGTACTAATGATTTCCTCGCAAAAAACAAACAAAGAAAAATCATACTCCTTCCTTGCTTTTCTAATTTAGTACATCATCAAATTGCTCCAGAGATATGATAGAAAATCAACCAACAATTCAAAGTTTGCCTAAATTATTTCAAACATTATTTAGATTAAGATCATCCAACTTGGTTATCAACATTGATGTTTGTGGTTTGATTAACATTGTTTTGATCATGTTGTTTGATGTCATTGGCATTGAGTGATCGTTTTGGTGTTGTGGTTGAGTTGATGCGTCAATGTATGTTGTGCTTTGTCAAACCGTCATTTGTTCATTTGTGATGTTCTAAAATCTTGTTGCCCCTTGCTTGTGTAGTCCATGTTTCTGCCCCCAATGTAAACACAACCTAAATATGATGGATATGTACAAATTTCATCAAGCCATGATGAAACACAAGGATTCTTGTTGCATGATATGGATATGATAGATATGTACAGATGATAGATATGGATAAATGATGTTGTAAAGTGAATGGAAGACATAAGATAATAGATAAAGGAGCCCATTTTGATCACAAGTAGCGCCTATTTGTCAGGTTTTCACTTGTTTTTATTGCACTTTTTCTAGGACCTTTTTTTATTTTTATGTATTTTTTTAGGACTTTTTCTGGGTTTTTTTGTATTTTTTGATTTTTATATATTTTTTAAGGACTTTTTCTAATTTTTATATTTTTTAGGAATTTTTTTATTTTTTGGATTTTTTTCAAGAATTTTTCTAATTTTTATGGATTTTTTAGACTTTTTTTTTTTTTTTTTAGATTTTTTTTAGGACTTTTTCTGATTTTTATGGTTTAGACATAGAACTTCTTCAAATGAATGCAGTTAATCAGCTCTTCAAACAAGTCTCCTTCTGATGTAGATAACTGATATACTCCAAAACTGTATGCTACAATGATGACAAATGGACCAAGCCAATTTGGTTCAAATTTTCCTTTCTTCTCTCTGTCTTGCTGATTGCGTGGATTTTCTTTCAAGACTAAGTCACCTACTTGAAATGTCTATGATTTAACTCTGTGATTGTAGCTACAGGATATAACTTGTTGATAACCCTTCAAATGATCAGCTGCATGTTGACATCTTTCATCTAACAGTTCTAGCTCTTGTAGACGAGATACTCAGTAGTCTTCATCATTTATCATTCCTTTTAATGAGACCCTAAGCAAAGGTATTTCAACCTCTAATGGTAAGATTGCTTCTGCTCCATATACCAAGGCATATGGGGTAGCTCCTGTTGGTGTGCGAATGCTGGTTCTGTATGCCCACAAAGCTGGATTCAATTGGACATGCCAATCATGACCGACATCATTTACCATCTTCTTCAAGATCTTCAAGATTGTTTCATTTGAAGCTTCTGCTTGAACATTTCCTTGTGGATAATAAGGTGTAGAGAACATGTGTTGGATGTGAAATCATTCACAAATTTCATCAACATCCTAATTTTTGAAAGGCCTCCCATTATCAATGATGATAGAATTAGGAATTCCATATCAACAGATGATATAATTTAGGATAAATGAAGAGATTTGTTTACTGGTCACAGTTGTCAAAGGAAAAAATTTGATCCATTTTGTAAAATAATCTATAGCTGTGATGATGAATTTATTCCCATTTGATGATGAAGGATAAATTTTACCAACAAGATCTAGTCCCCACTGAGAAAAATGCCATGTCAGAGTGAAAGGTTGTAGTTCCTATGTAGGTGCATGAATAAGATTCCCATGGATCTAGAATTTAGAAAACTTCTTGACAAAAGTAAAAGATTCTTTCTCCATGGTAGGCCAATAATATCCCATTCTAACAATTTTCTTGTCTAAGGTCAAACTGCTTGAATGAGTTCCACAAATACCACCATGAACCTCTTGTAAGGCTTGTTCAAATTTGTCATGTTCAAGACATTGAAGGAGCGTACCATCAAGACCTCATCGGTAAATGATATCAGTTATCAAGGTATAACGGGATGATTGGCATATGAAATTCCTTTTTTGGTTTCAGGATAAGTCCGACGGTAAGATGTTATTTTTTAGATAGGTATAAATCTTGCCATATAAAGGTGAATCAGAACTGGTTAAATGACATATGAATTGAGTCTCTAGATTATCATAGGTGGGAGAAAACAATTGTTCCACCAAGAATTCATACCATTTTTTATTTTCTAATAATTGTAACAAGGAAGCAATTGTAGCCATTGCATTTGCAACTTTATTATCAATCCTTGGGATTTGTGAAAACTTGATTGTCAAAAAATACTTTTTAAAATCATCCACCATGTTCTTGTAAGGTAACAACTTATCATCTTTAGTCTGATAATCATCATTGATTTGGTTAATGACAAGTTGTGAATCATCGTAGACTTGTAGCTCTGTAATCTTCCAGTCCAATGCTATATTTATTCCTATGAGCAATGCTTCATATTCAGCTATGTTATTTGTGCAGGGAAACATCAGCCGATATGATTTTGGAATGGTATGTCCTTCAAGTGTGACAAAAAGAATCCTTTCCCTTGAACCATGTTGCGTGTAGGATCCATCAAAGTACAATGTCCATGATTTCTTAATTGTTGTTGTGAAGATGTTTGCATCAGGAAATTCAATGTGCATTGGGTTTTCTTCTTGTAAAGGTGCTTCGGCCAACTGATCTACTATGACCTATCCTTTTATAGCTCTTCAATCTACATAGTGAATGTCAAACTCACTTAAGATCATTACCCATTTTGCAATTCTTCCTGTTAAGGTAGCTTTGCTTAAGAGGTATTTTAGTGGATCAATTTTGGTTATTAGCTTAACTGTATGAGCCAACATATAGTGTCGCAACTTTTGTGAAACAAACACTACTGCTAGACAAGCTTTTTCAATGAAAGTGTAGTTTAGTTCATGAGATTCTTCGATGGAACAATTGTTTTCTTGATTAGATGAGCAAAGGAAATTTATAATATCCTCATCATCATGGAATGTCGGGATATGGGTAGGTGCATCATTGTCCCAATCAATAAGTTCCAGATAGACTAAAGGTATGGAATCATTAGGTTGGGTAAGGTCTTGAGCTATCAAAGTCATGATATGGTTGTCATTTTCATGATGGACAAGGTCTATGATGGTATTTTCCTGTCGATTATCAATCTCGTTAAAATCTGAATCATCCTCACTTGAGTCATGACCGCTTTGTAAAACATAATCAAGTGGAGGCCTTGAGCCCTCCCCTTGTAAGAACATGGGTGCGAATTTGTGTATGACATCCACCCTTTTCTCTATTAAGAATGTATCATCAGAGACATCATCCCATTCGTATTCATTGGAATCAGTGTTTGAACTGTTTTACAATTGGAAAACTGATCCATAAATTTTTTGTAAAGTGACATCTTCATGGGGCTTATCTGAAATTGATTCTCCTTCATGAGTTTGTTGTGCTTGCTGTGAAGTTGACTCTTCTATATCCTTACCATATCCAAGTCATGTTTTATCTTTTGGATGTATTGAAATAGGTTGAATTGGCTCAATGATTCCTTCTTTTCTTTTTCCTATAGGACCATTTCCTTCATAGCCCATTCTTTGCATGATAGTATACCCTTTGCCATATTGTTCAGTAGGTAACTTGATTTGCAAGAGAGATTCATCTTCATCTTTGTATAGCCAACTTAGGATGTCCCTATCTTTGGCTTCTTCCTCGGTGGTGTTAGCTTTAATGAATTGTCCATCAAACTTTGTGATTGGCACATAAGCTTGGGATGTAGAGGCTATTGCAATCTTTTGATTTGATAGGGTTGGCTGACCATGTGACCTCGAAGAAGGAGGTAAGGTAGAAAGGATTAAAAAATATTTTCCTACTCCTTTGTTTTTAAAATGTAGCTTGGTGTCAAGATTCTTTGTCAATTCTTACAACTGACCTTGTAGATTAGAAGAAGAAGTAGTAAAAGCCTCCCTGTTGTGCGGCACAAAGGCATCTTGAGTTGCTCGAAGATTTGAACAAGTTTGGGTACAATTGTAATCAGCTTGTATAGTTATTTCCTATCCTTCATACAGAAACTTGAGGCATTGATGGTACGTTGATTGTACTATCTGCATATCATGAATCCATGGGTGACCCAAAAGTATGTTATAGGAAAGATCATGATCTAGAACCTAACAAAATGTATTTTTCACAATAGGTCCCACTCTGATAGATAGCATTATTATTCCTTTAGAAGCTCTTTCTTCATCATCATATGCTTTGATAGTTATTTTCCTTCGTGGATCAATGGAATTTTCTAATATTCCTAAGGCATGTATTAGCTTTAAGGTACAAATCTTTAAACCGGCCCCTCCATCTATCAAAACATGTCTGATTCGATGTTTATGGATCATGACTTCAAGATAAAGTGATGAATTATGCGGATGTGTCATAGAGGCATCATCTTTTTTGTAAAATGAAAGACAAGTAGGGGAAAACAAATGTCCCACCATGGCTTGAAATTTGTTTACATCTAGATCAGTATCGATAGTTGTGTTTACAAGAGCTTCTTCTAAAATATTCTTGTGTACGGGAGATATTTTGAGAAGTTCAAGGATGGAAATTTGAGCTGATGTTTTTCTTAGTTGATCAACTAGATTATAATGGCTTGGAGGAGGAATAGTCTCCTTAGATGAACTTCCTTTTAGGACAACTTTTTCTTTTCCTCTCATAGTCACATTAACCTGTTGATATTCTTGTTTTTCCTTGATTTTGATAACATTAACCCGTTGATCATCTGCATAGATGTAGTGGATTATGTTGTCTTCAACATTATTTATGCTTTTCGCTTTGGTATTAGATGTTTCCCCCTTTTGATAGTTTGGTAAAGGATATTTGAATGCTTGATGATTGTCATTGGTATGATGTCCTTCAATTTTGATGGTGCCATTGTCAATTCAATCTTGTACTAGATTTCACAAGGCTTGACAGTTATTTGTTCTATGACCTTTACATCGATGATAATTGCAATAATATGAGTCATTCCATGATGGTGGTTTAACTCATGGCTCAAAATATCTTTGTGGAGGTAAGGTGATAACCTTATTATCGAGAAGCTCTTTGAGAGTAGACTCAAGAGATTGACCCAAAGTGGTAAAATTCTGTCGATTTGAAAAGAATGGAGATCTTGGTAGATTTGATGTCTGGGTATTGCTAAGATTGTTGTTAAAATTACCATGATCATCCTTGTTGGTTGGTATTTCCTTGTTGATTGTTTCATGGAGCACTTGATAGATTGAAGATAGATGATCTTGTTCGTAGATTGTTTGCATCCACTATACTATCATTGACAACATTTTTATTTTTGTTCCAAAACCTTGTTTTATCATTGTTGTTCTGGTTGGATGAACATGGATTATCAAGTTTTATCACTCCTCTTTTTACCAAGGCCCCTTCAATGGTGATTACGTTTTCAATCAATTTTTCAAAGTTATGAGGACAATGAAGATTAAGCCTATAGCTTAATTCTTGATCTAGGCTATTGATGAAGATATCCATCTTTTCCTTTTCAGGAATAGGATGGGAATATTGTGCAAACAATCTTCTCCATCTTTGCAAAAATGTAGTGAAGGATTCCCCTACTTTTTGTTTCACTTCACAAAGATCAAGCATGGTTATTTGGTGTTGGATGTTGTAGGCATATTGTGATATAAACTGATTTATTAACTCCTCAAAGGTTTTGAGGGGGGGAGTGATCTTAGAAAGCCACTCCATGGATTGTCCACCCAAACTTCATGGAAACAATTGCATTAAGTAGGTATCTTCATAAGCGAATTCTAGACTCATATTTCAGAAATCTCTCACATGTTCAATGGGGTCAGTTTTTCCATTGTACCTATCAAATTTAGGGATTTCACAATGTTTTGGAAAAGGGATCATTTGAAGATTCCTATTAAATGGATAAGGAGATATGTAATCCAAAACATACTTCTTTGTTGCACCCACTTGCATTTCCTTTATTTTCCCTTGTAATTCTTTTATCTGTTGAGTAAAGGCACTAAAATCATTAGGAGGAGTTTTAGGATTCTCCTTAATCCCTTCTATATCAAAATTGGAAGGTAACTTAGCTCCTTGATTAGCTAATGAAAGAAAATATCTTTCTTTGTTTCGTTCTAAAATCCTTTCCATAAAAGTATGGAATTGGGGATCCTGCTTTGCTTCTTGAAGTTTTTCTTCTGTTATCTCTTCTATATGAAATGGATTCTCTTCCTTCTCACTATTATCACCCATTTTTCTTGTGGTACTTTCTCTTTCATCTTTTTCTATGTGATTTCAAGATCTCATGACAGCAAGCATAAGATTTGTCCCAAATTCTACTAACTTTTGATCAAAAGAATGAAATAGTGCAATTTTTGATGGATATGAAAGTCAGGATAGAATGAAGATTCTATGACTTAAAATATTTCTAGTCTTTAGCTCATGTTTTTCCATAATTGAAAGGATGAAAATCCTATTGGCGAGAATTTAAGTGAAAGATCAAGAAAAGATTATTTTACACTTTATGAAGTTTGATCATAGCTTCGTAAAAAGATGGATTTGTGAGAAATGCCTAATGCGATTGAGTTCTCTATTGCAGAAATTGATTTGGACAAGTAGAATATTCAATTGCAGGTTGGGGAATATAAGAAGAATGAATACGCTGACTGTGGTTGTTCCTTTGAGAAAGGGCTCTTCTTTGAAAGAAAGCTCGTGAGTATAATGGTTCTACAGCATAATCATCAGTGAAACCTCTAACACAATCATGATATCGATGGATAAAGGTTCTATGTTTAAGTAAAACCTTTCGACTTTGGTACAAAAATCATCTTTTCTTTAATAGTTTCTTGTAGCTAAGTGGTTTATTTGGATTTTTGATTTGTTTGAGAATTGATTTCTTAACAAAGGTTGTGGATTTTGAATCTCTTAACATGAGAGTAATCAATGTAATTGTGAGTTTTGGATGATCTTTACTAAATTAATATTTTGAAAACACATCAAGCAAGTTGTAGAATAGTTGTTTTTTTTAAGTCCTATACTAAACAACAAGTGTATGATCAAAATATTTTTCAAAAATTATTTTCACATGTTTTACAAATGATGGATAGTTCAATCAGACTCACTCTTAGTACTCAAGTAGGTCATCATAGTAATCAACAGCCCACATCTTAAAACTATGTCGACTCACACAGCTGTACCCCCGAAAGGGCACCCGTGTTTTTGTCTTTTCCAGGTGCTTACTTAGAGTGACGGAAGTGGATATCAGATCCCTTGAGCAAAAGGTCCTTGGCAGTTATATGGTGAGTATCTTGGGGGTAGATTCTTCCCTCCCCTACACTGTGATTATTATGATGTTTGGAAACTGACTTCGGTTGGATACTACACTAAGTTCGTAGTAAGGGTTTTTGTTCGGTACGGAAAATGATAGACTCCCTCAAGAGACCTCCCAACCTTTAGAACAAAGGCTTTGGGGATGGTTATCAATGCACACTACCGTCGAATGGTATTTTTATTAACCATCCACATTTGATTAAAGAGGGTTGGAAAACTTGGCTTTAGTTGTTCCCACTTAGGTCATTCCTGTAGGGTGAGTACTTTTTCCCACTGCGGCAGGCATTCTAAAAGGTATTAACAAAGGTTAAAATTGTGTGAAATAAAATAGATGAGTTTGGCATTTTGATCACCTAGTTAAGGGGAGAGCATAGGCCTATCACCTTTTTAATCAAAGCAAACAAGAGTTCAATTTTAATCCCAAATGAATAGTTTTCTATGCTAGGTGAATATATTGCTTCACAAAGACATGGAGTTCTTTTTAGTCCAACATAGAAATTGAGGTGACTATCCTAGGATTGCTTGATTTTGAATTAAGTGACTATCCTAGGATTGATTCATTCCAATTAAGTGACTATCTTAGGAATGTTTTTTTTTTTTTTAAATTTAGAGCTCTTACTGGCCATGGTCACGTTGGATCCAGTCAAATCTTACTTTAAATTATAGATTACAATTTGCAGACTTTAAAATCTATGCTGAAAATTTAAAAATGCGCTAAAACAGACATCAAGAGCATTGTAGGATCAGTCAAGGGCACTGCAAGATTAGTCAAGGGCACTGCAAGATCAGTCAAGAGCGTTGTAGGATCAGTCAAGGGCGCTATGGAATCCTTAACGGGCATTGAAGAATCCCTGAAGGGCGCTGAGGAATCACTGAAGGGTGCTATGGAATCACTAATGGGCACTGAGGAATCATTGAAAGGCGCTATAATAGAGTTAAAGAGTGCTAAACTAGGTGTGAATTATGTTGAAGCATGTTTAATGTGCTAATACACTCTTTTAGCCATAACCTATCAGAAAAACCTGTGAAAAGATGTTAAAATTGGGGCAAGGGCCCCACGGTGGGTGCTAAAAATGTGTGTGGGAAATGTTAATATCAAAATAAGATATAAAAAACACACCAATGAAACATTAAACTAAAGAAAGCTAAAATAAAATGAGCAAAGATCAAACAAAGCTTCTTTAGAATCGTTCCATTGTCGTCTATCTCTAGTGATTTGCTTGAAGTTGTTCCTCTTAGATTGTGTAAGCAAAGCTTCTCAGAATGGCAACCTGCAGAACGAGTATGCAAAGGGAGAGTACTTCTCTATCCTATATGTTGGTGAAGTGAAATGTTGGTATACGGATATGCACAGGGGCTGTGGATTATGGATGCTATTGAAACTATGATATGAGGATGATAGGCCATGATATGGATTACTGATATGCTAAGCTATGTTATGCTATGATTCTAGAGGCTATGGATGCTAAAAGGTTGTGCTATTGCAAATTGGCTATAGTTTTCCCATACAAAGGATTCTCTGTTTTCAAAGACCCGACAGTCCTTTTTATAGATTTTTACAGGCAAGAGCCTGGCTGGAAAAGATCAATGGCTGTGAGATTGTCTGGTAAATTTGAATGATGAGAGATGGAGAGGTTGAGAGGAAGATGGAAGATGTTGGGAGGTTGGAGAGAAGAATGGAGGTTTGTCTTCAACCCATGGGAACAACTTTTCTCAGAAATAGAGAAATTAATTTATTTTTTTAAGTTGTTTCACGGTTGTTGCAAATAATCCAAATTAAATAAATAAATTTATTTAATTTTATGTGATTTTGAGGATTTAAAAGATTTTTGAAATATTTGATTTGAATAGACATTAGAAGAATTAATAAAATATTTTGGAATATTTAATTGTGAATGGAATATTTTTAGAAGAGAAGAATATTTAATCTTTATTTTAATTAAGAATTCAAGCCAAGATTATATGATAATTAATATAAATAAATCATATTTTTTATTTAATTAATTAAGAAATGGATAAGAAAAGTGATTAAATAAGCTTATTTATTTAATCAAAATGAAAGAATGAACAATATAAATAAATTATTTAGATTTATTTATACGCAGATTGAATTCAGAGATTTAATTAAATATTAAAAATATTTAATTAATTACCAGACAATTGTGATGTGACCATTTTTAGGTTTATACAGAAAGATATGTTAAAAAATGTAGATTCAATTAGCAAACAAATAACTAGATGGAAAGATAGGAGGCAGGCGTCTAGGGTTTATTACATAGATAAGTTATCATATAAAGATGTAAAGGATTTAAAAATTACAAAAGGTGATTTGTGCTCCTTATTCACTGACCCACACACACATCAAAATATTACCCTCAATACGAAGAGGTTTCCTATTCATTGGTGCCACCACTAATAGATTAGGAACTTTTTTTATGGTAGGTGGTACATGGTTTTTGATTACCCACCGTACAAAAATTGTGAAGTCCCGCAGTATTCCCTTAGGAAACTATGTTGTGAGTTCATATTGAATAAAATCCAAAATTATTTTGATATGAAGGACTTTTAGGGGAGAGGTGGTCGGTCAGCTCAGGATAGACTTGGTGCATACCCAGATCCTACATGGCAAGGGAGACGACCTCTTGCTAGGCTGCCTCATGAGTACGTTGTTATTCCTTCTATCATGAAGGAGAGTGCCGATGTAGAGACATTGTAGGCGATCAACACTTTGACCCAAAGTATCATTAAGCATGCTAGCCCTATTCTATAGCGCCATCCAGGGGAGTCTTCGAGTGGTGGCCTTCAAACCAATGTGTTTCAATCTTGTGGGGTGAATAGTTCATATGACCCCACCAACACTCAAGAGGTTGCCATGCAGGATCCATCTGCAACTATGGAGATGGAGAGGGCAGCTGACATTTTGCATGACACATATGGAATTGATTCTTAGGTAAAAGTTTGCATGTTCATTAAATGTAATTTATTAAATTTTGATTTTGAAATGCAAGATTAACTAATTTAGTTTTATGATTTTAATAAAATTGCAAGGTCACAGTGTTGAGATTGGATACATCGACCCTCCACCTACTTTTTTCTATAGTACACCTATTGGTGGGGTATGTAACTAATAAATAATTATAAATTTATTACATGTTAATAACATTGTTTTACTAATGGTATTTTAATATGTGATTTTGGATGTTGAATAGGTTAATATTGTAGGTTTTGAGGGAACACCTCCCAGTGCCAATGGATTTACTCAAACCTACACATAGGTAATAGAATAAAGAGTTTAACTAATGAATTGTATTTAATAGATTTGTGTTGTTTATATTCATATTGTTGATTATGTTGCATTGCACATCATTCAAACTCAAAGCATTATTTCACATTCCATAACTAATAACTAGATGTTGATAGATGACAAAATTTCAACTACAATATAGTTGTTTAGAAAGTCAACATAAGCAGTGATGCAATTACTTCACATAGCATAAGTAATAAGTCTAGGAGAAGATTCCAATTGAATTTTCTTGTCAAGGCAATCCATGAGACCACTTTTTACTACTCGACATCTTTTCGAACAGTTCACTGTCTTGTCTATGCTATGGATGGTTGGAAGGAAATTATATGAAAGAATAATAGTAAGCAATAACATAGAATAATAGTAAGCACTTTTTCAAACAACTCATCGCCTTTTCTATGCTACCACATTTTCCATACATGTCTACCAAATCATTTTATCAAATAGTTCATTTCCTCATTGCTATGGCTAAAAGCTTAAAAAAGGTGCTTTCCAACAAACTATGGATGCTTGGAAAAAATCTATCAAAGCATAATAGTAAGCAATAACATAGACATGGTCATTAGTAGTTTGAAAAAATTCCTTGAAGAAATGTGGTCTCATGGTGATGGAATGCCATTCCATCACCATGAGACCACATTTCTATGAGGCATTTCTTCAAATAGCTCACCACCTTTTCTATGATACCACATTTTCCATACATGTGTACCAAAGCATTTTATCAAACTACTCACTTCCTTGTTGCTATGGCTAAAAGCCTAAAATAGGTGCTTTCCAAAAAACTATGGATGCTTGGAAAAATTTCTATCAAAGCATAATAGTAAGCAATAATACCATAGAGAACGTAATGAACTGTCTGAAAAAATGCCTAAAATAAATGCAGTCTTATTGTGATGGAATGTCATGATGTGCATTTGTTTGTAATGGCATTCCATCACCATGAGACCCCATTTCTTTGAGGCATTTTTTCAAATAGTTCACTACCTTCTTTATGCCACAACAGTTATTGTACATGTCTACAAAAGCATTTTATCAAATGGTTCACTGGCTTGCTGCTATGGGTAAAAGCCTAAAAACACATGCTTTTGAACAAGATATGGATAGGGAAAATAGTAAGCATGATAGTAAGAAATATATAGTCTAATAAGTACTCAAAATTTTGTTAATTATCTCATACATTATAAGTCATGACATGGATCACTATTTTAGTTTTTGTGATTGAATAATTTTTTGTTTTATTTTTCAGATGTTGCAAAAAAAAACACCTCCAAATGTGACGAGGGAAATGGAGATCAATGTTTCATCTGCTATAGAATCCTTGATGGCTCTGACAGGGGAGGTATGAGGAAAATTACTAAATTTCAATTTACATTCGTTGCTATAGATGTTAGTTAGTGAAAAAGAAAACCATTATTGATTGATAGTTTAATTTTTGTTTGGATGGTTTATACAAGGCTTGAGCATGCCTCAACATGGGCGTGTGAATATTTCCCAGCATGGAGAGTGATCATGAGATGGTGGTAAGGATTATTTTGTTAAATATATCATTTTTTATAATGTAATTTCTATATATTAATGTCTATACTTTTTATTCTAACAATTAAAACTTCATTAAGATCTAAACACTAGGAGGAGTAGCAGGAGCACTCCTCGAGTGCAACACAAATGAGTGACAGACCTATCGCCATCCAATTGACAAGAAAAGGGCAAGAGTTTATTTCAAGAGCCTGGATAGCAATGACTTTTGATTCCAGAGCCCTTTGTTGTATGCCTATATGGCATTCTCATAAGCCTATATGGCTATTTTGTAACTATATTTTATACTTATATCAACATATATTGAGTATGCCTACATGGATATTTAGTTAATACAAATCTATATTATCGATGGTGTCCATATTTGCATTATAAATCCATGGTTCAATAGATATGAGCTACACTTTTTCAAGTGTATGCTTTACAACTTACATGTATTCCAATGTCTACTTTGTGACTTACGTGTTTTCATGAGTATACCTTGTATTCATGCCAATACTTTTTATTATTTGTGTATACTATGTATTCATGTGTATAGTCCAAGTCTTACATGTTTATGAGTACTTTTGTTTCCCTTATTCACATGTACATGCTTGACTTATTCATGTGTATACTTATTAATTGGTTATCCCTAGAATTGATCATTATTTTCCTTCATGGTTTGTCTTGAATATTAATTGATTGATGTAAACAAATTTATATAAAAGAAAAAAACACACTTTCAATTTGTATTCCATGAAATGATTCATAAAAAAAATCCAATATAGTTAACTTCTTGAAACATTATCATACAAACATTTTCACATTTTCACAGCATAATCTTGATAGTGCAAAATGAATTGTTATGTTCTTGATCCATCACCATATAAACATGTCGAAAGATTTATAT